>OX459017.1:8400000-9046651 GCA_949774965.1 Diarsia brunnea
GCTAAGAAGGAACATGGGTGGTTTTTAGTTAGTAGAAGTCTGACACTCCCTTTCGCTCTGCCTAAGAGCGGGAGGGGTTACTTGACGATTTTCCACCACACAAAAAAAAACGGCGTCCTGCCATCTTCTCCTCGGTCTACCGCCACCCCATCTAGCTGTGTCAGGGCTCCAGTCTTGCAATATTCGGGCCCACAGCTATGACTGCATCCGGCTGGCATGGCCTGCTCAGTCCCATTTCAGTCCCGCAGCTTTATACACTTGGTAAAGTTGAAAAGCAAATTCATTTGTTAAAAAATTACTGTAGCTTTGAGATATTATGGGTACTAAAATATTAGTTTAGATAAAAATGAAATCAATGCTATATCCGATAATTATTTCTAACATTATTAAATGTGTACACAAATAGGTGTTGTTGACTATACAATATACAATAATCTTAATTTATGTCTAACGATTTCCAGTCTCAAGTATGCTTTAACGTGGACTGCGCCACCACTCATGTGCTAGTATGTTCGTAAAACTAACCAATCATATAGCTAGCTTAGCTCAAGTTATGAAAAAGATGCGTTATTATTAACCAATAATAACGCTTCTTTTTTTAGTTTTTTTTAGATTCCCCCAGATCCCTCGCTCGGCATCGTCGCACATCTTAGGTTATATTACGGCATCTATTGGATATAGTCTGCAATGCGACATTCACGCGCGTCTTTTATTCTCATCGGTCACTCCGCAAATGACATCTCTATGGGGTTATATTTTACTCTAATGGACTAAAACTCACTGTTCTTGCTACTTCTTACATATACTCGCGCGTAACCACGACCCGTCTCGGCCACCATTCCGGGAGTATTGCTTCACCAAGAGCGGCACGTTCTCAATGAAGGCGCACAGGAACAACTGCGTGCTACCTCTTTGGGCCTAGCTGGTCCAGCGTCAACTCAGCCCTAGGTTCACAGCCACCGCAGGCCTTATGGTGGCCGGAGATCGTTAACCGTAGACATCTTTTTATTTTGAGTGTCTTTGTGTGCATGCGTTTTAGCTTCTTGTATGTAGTCAACCTTCTATGTCTGCCTACTTTGTTCCATAGTTACCAACTCGAAACATGTCCGAAAGGAAATGTCCTCTTTCTTACCGTTTATTAGTTTTTGTCGGGAAATAAACTCATTGTCATTGGGCGGACGGTAAATGAGGTTTTTCCTTTAATCTAGTTTTTGGGATGCTTTTAGGAAATGATTAGTTTGAAGATGCGGGAAGTATGGGATTGGCTTGTTAGATTTTGTTTGCCTATTTCCTTTTGGGCTCAGAGAATTAGTGGGTAGCGATAGAAAGATAATTTAGGTCCCTCTTTTGTGAGCTCTCCCTTTTGTGTTGTTTTGCATGGTTCTTAATTTAAAGAGGATCTTTCTTGTTGCCAAATATATTAATACAAATGATGTAGGTATCTATACAGCCACTCGAACCAGCCAGTTTCGAACTGGTTTTCAAAACGGTGAAGCAAAACATCATGAGGAAACAGGCATGTTTTAGAACCAAAAAATTCGAAGACATGTGACATCTACCAACCCGCACTGGGCCCGCGTGGTGGATTATAGCCCATCCCTCTCCTAGATAGAAGGCTTGAGTCCCTACAGTGGGAACATTATAGGCTGATGATGATATATACAACATAACTTCACGCCTGTAATCTACGAAGGTTGAGGCAGAGGTGTACTATTATATACCCTAATTTAACAAGTTGTGTTTAAATCCCATGTAACATTAAGCGAGCCTACTGCTATTAATCGGGCTGTAATCCAGACTCCGTGGCTGATACTGAGATATTTCTAAAACCCAATAACACTCACACAATCAAACCCAAGACCTCATGCATCATGCACAGGAATCGCTTTTGCGACTACTAGAGCAACAAGGCAGTCATATTAAAGTTCCAAACGAAATTTGGTAGAATCCCGATTCAAAATCAAAATCAAAATATTTATTTCAAGTAAGCCAGTTACAGGAACTTTTGAATAATCGAACTAATACTAAATAAACTAATCAACTAAGCTACAGAATATCCGAACCTCAATTATCCGGACTCAGTGTTCACGGCTCTAATTACCGTATTTTATATTATCATATTGTCTAAATGACGTATGTGAAACACTATATATAATAAAAAGTTATTAATATTGTTTGATTTTACTTAGAAATCGATTATCCGGAAAATTTAAATTGATCCGGATAATCGGGATTTCACTGTAACTTTTCCCAGGGAACCTATTCCCAAATGGAAGACAGCACTATACCTACCATTCGACCAACGAAATCGAATCACCTTTACATTACATTACAAGCTTCATTTGTTCAAGCCACGCGAAGGCTGATAAGACTTCAATCGAACCAGGTTGAAACCACAATTGCTTTCAATTTTCTTCACAATTGGCTTTAAATGATTGTAGGTGTCAACGGTAATACTGGTATTCAGCTGCATCCGGTTAGACTGGAAGCCGACCCCAACATAGTTGGGAAAAGGCTAGGCGGATGATGATTGAGGTGTCAACGGGTATGACACCTACGTTCATTTATAGCATACCAGTCCAGTCATGTACGTTTATGATATTGGAAAATATCGTTAACACCTTTTTAAAGCTGATATTGTTTTACAATGGTTGACGTGGATCACTTCATTGGCAATAAACAGAGTATAAAATTAATATTAATTTCGCGCTCAATATTTAATAATTTTAATTTAAATGACAACGTTACCAAGATCCACATCCTGACAGGTCTGATAAATACTGGCTGACAACACAGTGAGCCTTTTACAGTGTGATCAGAAGGGGGTTTTCAATAAACTTGTACTCCAGGTGCTAAATTTCCGAGAATTCGTTGAAATATCAACTCTGTCAGCTATGTGCTGAGCTTTGAAAATTCAACAAAGTTGGGTAATAGAGAACGAAAAGGGGAGTCCCATTCCCACGTGTAGATCCCATTGTTCATTTTAAACCCTGATGGCCTAGTGAAGGTTGGCCGCTACCGATATGGTAACACTTGAGGGAGACTTATGTGATGATGATGATAGTAATCATGAATCATTAATCATGGCATACAAGTGTGTTTAAACGACATATTAATTATTTAATAGTCTTATGGTGTCTAAATTGTTCGCTACCCATTTTTATCACGTACAAGTATATCGTAGGTTTAATACAGAGAGTTTTTAACCACAAATACTATGTGAGGTCCATGCAACCAGCAGACAATGCGGGTGGCTGAGTGAGATAACTATGATAAATGACTGTTTTGACGCACCAGCCGTCTATACGGATCGATTGTTTCGATAAAAATGTTCACTTCATAAATCACATCCTTGTCTAACCTCCTAGATATGCAGCCAATTTGATTAATATTCAACCGACAGAGCAAGAGATTGGAGTTTAATTTCTATTAAGCGTGTAAAACTTTGACTTATAGACATCGGCATGTTTTTCCTTCGGCAAAGGGTATCTGTCCTACTGTTGACGATAAGCGACAAGCGAGTAAAGCTAGAAATAATTTGGTGAGCAATGATCATCATTTCAGCCATAAGACGTCCACTGCTGGACATAGGCCTCCCCCAGAAGGGGGGGATTTGCCATAATCGCCACGCTTGGCAGGCGGGATGGCAATTGCAGTATGGTTGTTACGAAGGAACAGAGAACGCTGCTGCTCATTCTCTGGTAAGTTCCTTAGTCGCCTCTTACGACACCCACGGGAAGATATGGGATGTTGCTATTCTTTACGTCCGACACCATACGGAGCAATGATCAATGAGTGTGTAATTCGAAATAATTTTGTTAATGAGTTGTGAACGAGTGTGGCGGGCTATTATACGCGAGCAGTCAATTTCTGGTATTATCATAAATATCCCCGAATCACCCACTGCTTGGTATAACCCATTGAGGTATAATGTACTACGTACTAGAGGAGACGCCTCAACTCGATTTTTTGTAACACACGGTAGAGCTAGTGGACTCCAGCTCATTTAGTCTATGCCGAGCGGTAGCTGCGACGTGACACATTTGAGTGAAGTTTTCTTGTCTAAAAATATGCCTTCGTGTGCATTTCGATACTGTAGAAATAATTAAAAAAATATAAGTAAAAGACAAGGCACTCCTTGTCTTTTACTTATATTTTTTTTTTACTTATACTTTTCCCCCAGTAATTATAACTATTATCTTTAAAACACACATAATTTAATTATAATTTTTGAATTGCAATGTGTCATCGCGGCGGCCATTTTTACGTGAATGTCAAAGAATAAAACATTTGCACGCACAGACCTGACACTATCGACGTATTCAATGCTTGACCACGAATCCTCTCCATGTGAGTCAAAATTGATAGTAGGTTGTATAATATTTGCATATTTATCAAGACAATTAACAAAAAAGGTACTAAGTGAAGATTGCAATGATAGTTTAACTATACTATAAACTTCCACATCTATCATACGTAATTTAATACGGCAAAGTGGTGGAAGTCTTGCCTCGAAATATGATTTTAATTAAATGTCCGTTAACACCCTAAAGCATTTAATTAGGAAAGAAGTTTTGCAAATTTGAATCAACATAATTCACTGAATCAGCCATCAACATTCAATCACAGAAGCCATAATTTATTATTATTTTGCCTCGAATTACAACATTTAGATTTGCATTTAGATTTAGATTTGCAATCTAATTGTTGTATACGCCCTGTATACAACAATTAGATTGCATCACGAAGCTGACACTGATCCAACTGTGTTTTACTATAACAAACTGCAGATACTAACACAACTTAAATTATTTAAGGAAATTACAATATTGTTACAGTTTAAGTACATTTTTATTTATTTTCTGAGTAAGTACACACGTACAATATCAAGTAGGCAGAATAATAACATTATGTCGCATCTGCACGCATTGATAGTAATCTATGAGAACATGACACCCCCCGCCTGCCCCGCTGTCATCAAGTGCGCGCACATTATTTTGTTTGAAATAGCTTCTCTAGTATGTAATACCTCAATGGTATAACCCTCCCATTTTTGCTGCCACACTTCCCACTTCTGTGCGTCCCTTATTCAGGTGTTTCCCGCGACTAGGACGATATCTTTCACCCAAAGAGCTTTAGGACGACAATGGTTTCTTTGGAATAACCTTGGCCACCACTTGCTGGCATGCAAGTGAGAATCTCTAAGCGAGTTTTCTGCCCGCCAAATCAACCAAATAAGTGATTTTTTCTTCAACAGCTCTTTATTGTTGCATAAAACGAGTACAGACAAAATTCTTGCCAAAAGCAACTAATTACTAAGATCCTACATCTATTAAAAATAGTCCGTAACATGTAGTTGTTGCGCTTCCTCGCTGGCGGTGGGACGTGTGTCTTAATAGATTTGACTCGACTTTTACAGTTTTGTGCCAAAATTTGAGAAACGACTCCGTATTTCCACTCGAGGTACATACAAAAGTAATAACTTTACATCCCACTCCTAGCGGTTCTTTTTTACGATTTGATGTTAATATCAATTTTAGAAAATGTTATTCAAGATATAGAAAGTATAGAAATGAGAGTTTTATTTTATGAACTGTTCTTTATAATTACTTAAAAATATAATTGCGAGGTGACTTCATTAGAAAAGCACAACTGACAAACGTCACAAGCTTTTTTATTGGAACATTTTCCAAGAGAAAATCTGATAAAGAATATAATTATTAAATATAAATAAAATTGACACGCAGGTCTTACGTGCCATAACTTTTCACAAAATTGCTTTTTAATATAAAAAATCAAATGTCAAAATGACATGTCAACAAGACTAACCAAGTCATATTAAGTTTGCACTTGAAAAAGTATGAATAACATAATAATATCTAAAGTGCCTAGGCACTGTAATATGGATGCAAGAGCAATATTTAATGAACAACAAGGCCGTGCAAAATATTAACTCATGCGATTTTTTAACAAATCTATTTCAAAATTATTTTCGTTGCGACAAGAGACCACGTTCTGCCAAGTGCAATTTTGACTGAAAACTTAGAATTTCGTATGCCAAGTACCGTTAGCATAATTCAGATTTGAAACTTATGATTTTAAATATTTTGATATAAATATAAAACATCACGTCTGCAATCTCCAAGGGGCTAGAAAGAGGTGTGCTTTATATACAGTAGAGCCACATTTTACCAAATCATTATCTTCTTGCTCTTGTTTCATGTTGTTTGGAGTCGGCGCAACACGGTTTTTCTTCCATTCTCTTCTGCCAATCGTCATGCTATTGTTTACTTCTTTTATTATTCCTCACACAATCCATCAATCGTGTCCTTGGTCTGACTCCTTAAACATTCGTCAACATTTATTTTCATCACTCCTGTGTGATGTGATTCGTCCCATCACAAGCCATATAAAACAGTCGATTCCCGATAATTTGCTCATTCCTAACCACACCACTTTTTCCCGATATTTTTTTTAAATGTTTCATGTAATAAGGGTACTGTATACAACTCTACTGTCATCAATCCGGCACAAGTCCAAACCTCGGGCTGCTATTGAGATATTCCTGATGGGTACATTCGCTAATACTTAGCTTAGCATGATGTGAGAATCGAACCCAATACATCCCAATCAATGCTTAGCAGAAGTGCTTGTGACTATAGCCATCGAAGCAGTAAAGGTACCCATTTATACGTATCATAGTCATAATTATGTATAACTCAGGTCTGGAACCAAATATCATGTAGATACTTTATATTGTCACTATCGGACGTCACGCGGTTTCACCCACGTAGTTCCCGTTCCCGTGGGAATACAGGAATAAAAAGTAGCCTATGTCACCCGCGGATAGTGTAGCTTCCCAACGGTGAAAGAATTTTTGAAATCGGTCTAGTAGTTTCGGAGCCTATTCGTTACAAACAAACAAACAAATCTTTTCTCTTTATAATATTAGTGTAGATAATTTCAAAAATTCACAATCATTTGCTACGGATAAAATATGAACCCTAACGTACTTAACCGTCCACATGCTACATAATAAGGTAATCAAGTACTCCCAAATCAACCGAAGCAGTTAGACGCTGCAGGTTGGCTATAAACGTCGAATCAACGTGATATAAGGCCGACAAACGACTCCGGTACTCGATTTACTAAGAACAAAGAAACGATTTTCGCCTACTTTTCTTTTGTGGGGGAGCCGACGACAGTCACAGTCTATTACCGAGCCATTCATTCGCTCAAATGAGCCGCTTAATTTATCGCTCCTTTATTACAAATAATCTGTTTTAAAGTTACAAAGGCTTTTTGGAATGCAACGGAGATTCGTTGGCTTTTAGATGAGAATGTGTTTATTTTGTAAACGTGTATATTTACTATGATTTATCAATACGCCGCTGGTGCACACAAGGTAAATTGGTGGTACCAAAATATCGAAACTGTGTTTTTTTCCAATGAATTCTGAGAATGAATTTGACATCATAAACGTTTCGGAAAATCTACTTTGAGTGATGTTGGTAACCGTTACGTATCAAAATCTATTGTGTAGTTCAAAAAATATATGTGGTATCTCAGAAAGACAAAACAACTTGGTACCGCCAAAGAATATACCTAGTAATCTATACAATGCCGAGCTCGTTTAGGTCATGTTTAAATATTTTATTTATCGTTTATCATCAACCGCCTATCAACACATTGCCGACTGTACGTTTGTTATTGTATGGAATGTCTGAATTATATAGAAAAATACTGAATTATAAAGGGTGTAAAAGTACCCTTAACGATGCCGAAAGGAACTTCTTCTCCCCATCACTGTGGTATTTGTTTTTGTTCTAGGCTATACCTAGGAACCCACTAGTTACCTAGATATTGGGGGCCAAAGTTCCAAATTTTTCACAGCTTTTTTTTAATACTAGCTTTTCAGGTTATAACTTTACTTAAATTACCTCCATAGCCCGTTAACTAGTCAAAGCATCCACTAGCACAATGTTTTAAGCGTGCTACATTAAGTTTTACCCTAAAATGTAATTTTTAACCCCGAATAAAAATGCCTTGTTGATGTCTTCGTGAAGGGTTCGTTTCCCCGTCGGGGCTGCGGGTTGTTCGCAAGAGATACCGCGGCCTCGCCGCAAGGGCTAAGAAGGAATATGGGTGGTTTTTAGTCAATAGAAGTCTGACACTCCCTTTCTCTCTGCCCAGACCGGGAGGGATGATGATTTCCCACGCCCCAAAAAAAAAAAAGGGTTCGTTTACACCCTGTATAGAATACCGTAACATATTCAGTGTCCTTCTTACCTTTGACATGTCGCAGAATTTCAACAGAAATTCGTTCTCAAGCTACCCGTACTCTAAGCCCAAAAAGGACTGTATTACGTTACTCCGAAGTTCGAAATGCCGATGTACGGTATACAGAAAGTTTGTGAGTTCGAATTACGTTGGTCAGAATGTACGCTATGACGAATTACGGTATTCAGAATGTTTGTTACTCCGATGTACGTTACTCCGAAAGTTTGCTACTACGAAGTACTGTACTCAGAATGTTCGTCACTCCGATGTACGTTACTCCGAAAGTTTGCTACTACGAAGTACTGTATTCAGAATGTTCATTATCGCGAAGTACGGAACTACGAAAGTTTGCTATGAACAATTACTCAATAATAAGTGAGTATATTCCTCATCGAGATTCTGAGGGAGTATTTCGAATTAGTCAAGTATTATAAATGATTATTGTGCAAATATGTTTTACAAGTCACTTTTTTTTAAATTGGATTATTATTATTATTTTAGATTCCCTCCTCGGATGTGGTCTGTGGTAGATTGCGTAAACACAAATATACCAACAACACAGATTTCTATTGATAATTTTAGGCTTAGTAGTTTCGGAGAAAAGGGGGGGGGGTGCGGTCGAGCAGTTAGACGGAAACATGAGTAATCCTATAAGGGTTCCGTTTTTTCCTTTTGAGGTATTTCAGTAGCCCCCGTCGGGGCTGCAGGTTGTTCGCAAGAGATACCACGGCCTCGATATGAAGGGTTATGAAGGAACATGGGTGGTTTTTATTTTAGTCAGTAGAAGTCTGACACTCCCTTTCGCTCTGCCCAAGAGCGTGAGGGGTTATTTGATGATTTTCCACCCGCCAAAAAAAAAAGGTATTTTAGTAGCTATAGTCGCTGTTATGTACACGTGTACATATTTTATAATACTCGACTAATTCGAAATACTCTCTCAGAATCTCTTTTCGAAGTTCCGTACTTCGCGATAATGAACATTCTGAATACAGTACTTCGTAGTAGCAAACTTTCGGAGTAACGTACATCGGAGTGACGAACATTCTGAGTACAGTACTTCGTAATATCAAACTTTCGGAGTAACGTACATCGGAGTAACAAACATTCTGAATATCGTACTTCGTCATAGCGTACATTCTGAGTCACGTAATTCGGACTCACAAACTTTCTGTATACCGTACATCGGTATTTTGAACTTCGGAGTAACGTAATACAGTCCCCAAAAAGGTATAGATTAAAATGATTCCGCGAAACGCAACTCGTAAGTAGATAATTACGTATATTTGAATAATTTCTACGAAAACGTATGGAGTCTTAGCACGGTTCGCGTCTCGCTCTGTAATCAGATTTGCAGTATTTAATGTTCCTAACGACTATGTATTAAAACATCGCTTGAACAAAATTAACTTAATTTGGAAGACTTGATTCCTTTGTCTGGGAGTTTATTCATCAGTATGTCTGTTTTAATTGAAGATTGTAAGGTGGAAAATGTTGGAGTGTTTTAATTCCAGGCAAAATTTTTAGAACAGATTTTTTTTTGTTAGTCTATATTGTCCCACTGCTGGGCAGAGGCCTCCCACTAGGCTTTAACTCGTCGCTCCGTACGGTTTTCGCATATAATATACAGTTTACGTGCTTAAAATACATATAATGTGTTGAGAATCGACCTCTGAAAAGTCTTGAAAAAAATAAAATGATTCACGAACTTAATATAATATTAGAAAAAAACGGTGAAACTACATAATTAGTTAAGCATTTTAACATTATCTAGTTGTACACCAGCTTTGTTTGTTGACCACGGAATAGTAGGGTAGGATCCCTATCCGTGTCAGGGAAAAACATATTTTTCTCTTTTGTAGAGAAAAAAGCCCGGTTTAATTCAGGGCCGATAAAATTTATGACCGCAAAATCGCATTAGGAGACCTCTCAATAAAAACAGACTATTAACAAAATTGTGACTATCAACCGAATTGTGTGAATACCAAAAATACTTTCATAATTATTATCTGATGTCTTTCTATACTTGGATCCAGTGGTTTGATCCAAACAGAAAAATATCGAAAGGTCTGTCCTAAACAAAACTCCCTTATTTATAAATTAAATGAATAGCAAAAGCCCTCAGTACAAAGTCACAAGAACTACTAACTGAAAAATATACTAACTCACACTTAAGAAACAAACTCTTTGAAACCGACTCCAACCTTACCTTCGCTAAAGTAAGACAATAACAAAGTTTCCAATGATTTACCGACCTGCAACAGTAAGTATCTCAACAATACTATTGAATTGGACACATTCAACTAATATTATTTATTGCGAGAGTTACTCAAGTGGCTACTAGTAACTCTAACTACGGGACATACGTATGTGTTTGCAGTGTATTGCAAAGCATTGTTTGCTGTTGGAGCTATTTCAGATATTTTGGTTGGTATCCTTGGATTAAGTCGGCCGTATTAGGTCGGTGGCACGATAAGTTTATTGTCGTTACATTCTTTTACGAGAAATATCTACTGAAGAATAATAAAAGGAACTATAAATAAGTTGCTAATACGTAAAAATAATTTCATCTACTGACGTAGCTAAAAAAAAATTAATCTACTGGCTAAAAATATTTTCACCTACTGACGTAGATGAAAATATTTTACGGCGGAACCTATAACATCACAAAAAATGCCTATGGCATTAAGTCCGCCTCTGTACTGGGCTTGAAGTATTACAAGTCTTAGATTTGAATGGAATGATTGGGTCCTATAAGAAAATTCTCGATTCGAAATTGTTCTAAACCTGTTAAATGTAGGTCAGGACCTGATCTCAAAGACAAGCTCAACGGCATAAGTTCCAACATTGTAAAAAATCGCATAAAAATGTGATGAATAAAATAATATCATCACATTTTTAATATTTAAAAAAAAAAATTGTCACAATAAAGTTGAAGTTGGCTAAATTCATAGTGATGGTACAAAAATCAACAATAAATTGCGATATTAAATTATTGTCTATGCATATTTTATGTATAAAAAAGCTGCAATAGTCCATGTTCGGATTCAATTTGGTGCAACGTAATATATTAAGTCAAAAAATAGTTCTATTTATGTAACTAGATGGCGTTGTTCATTTTTGTCACATTTCTGAATCGCGCTATCAAGATTTTCCTGCGGTTACATAAGTAGAAAGGCATGTATTTTTTATTTTGAGTTTTGAGCAAAGAGTTTGACGATAAAGAGATCACACCAAAAGATCTAATACAATTTATACTCTCAAGGTATCGGTATTTCATTTATCCGAGTTCCGCGAAGTATTGTTCAGTCCACGTTCCGTGGTGTTATAAAAGCATGCTTTGTAATACCAACGTTTTGTAAATATTAAAATAATATGGCCATTTGATTCGTAAACAGGCAATATTTTAAAATAATCGATCTTGTTGCCGTCAGATGCAAAATCAGCTGAAAGTTTCAGCTGATTTTGCATCTCGGTTTCAGCCTGAAACCTAGGAAAAAAATAAATAATCCCGATGAAGGGATCACCCACAGTTTTCATTGGCAACCGTCTTGGATTTTCATGTAGACATTTTCGTTAAAAACCTTAAAAACGACACTCATAAAGTATAAATTTAATTCAGTGCCTTCTTAAATTTTCATTTTGGCTATACTCATAGAAGGTCCTATTAAACTCTAGACAACGTCACGGTAGAACAAGACGAATATGACGCGATGAGTTTGACTCCTACCAAAAGGTTACCGTTAACGACCAGTTTAACGGTTCTAGTCAAAAACATAATTGTGTAAAAAGAAGAAAAGATAATTTTACTCAGCCGTAAGAAACAACACATTATTAGTTTGTCTGATAAGTAACGTATAATTTGTCTGGCTAATTGACTTTGACAAGTTAACAATCGGTTCAACAATTATTGAGCAAGTTTGATGAATTAGGTGTGAAACGGCCTGCAATCAACTAATTGACCCTGTTAAACGGAGCTTAACCTTGCAGTTCAATTAAAACTCAAGCTTTCATAATTTAACCCCTCGTTAAATACTTTGATGACTTAACGCAAGATTAGACAACATCGGCAAATATTTTCTTGCACGAACTGCGTAAAAAAAATCATAAATAGAGCCGTTCAAGATCAAAGTTACTCTTTGGCAAAGATAAAACGATCAAAATAATTTAGATTAAATACGGCTTTGATGTCTTAAGGCTTACGCATTTTTTTTTTTTTAGAAAATGAATAACGGCGTATCTGCTTTCGGTTGACTTTCAATAAAGTAGCTGGGAGCTAATAAATGATAGATTATTTTTATTTTATATCATCATCATATCAGACTAAGATTTTGGATATACCTTGCTTGAATTTTTGTTTATCTTGGAGCATCCAGACAGGAATAGACTAATGATACGACGTAGTAAATTCTACCTATAAAGATAGGTAGAATTAACTTCACTTCATTTGCTTCACTTCTTGATGATCACATTAAAGAAAATGATCATCAAAAAGTGGGTTATCTCCAGTTGTTTTTCAAATACGCACAAATCGAAGGAAACCTCAAATATGTAATAATCAAATATGTCCAAAACCTACAAACAGGTGAATTATTTCAGTAAATTAACCTTCACTGGGAAATGAATTACTTTTTGAAATATATTTTACAAAAGTATTTAAGTTTAATCAACCTAAAATGTTTCACTACCTATTGAAGAAGCATAAAAAAAACAATAAACAAGAGACATCATCATCTGCCTACTATTTTTCCAACTATGTAACTATTTTTCCAATCTAACCGTATGCCTATCTGACCTTCACAACCCAGTTAATATTGGGTAATGCGATACCTTTTTGGTAAGACTGGTTGTCAGCCTTTTAGTGACTATTAGTAATGACTGTCAAAGATCTATATATGGCAGCCGGGACCAACAGCTTAACGTGCTTTCCGAGACACGGAGGATACTCGGTATGCAACGGGTGGTCAACCATCCACAGACCAACTTAGGCAAGCGCGGCTTAACCTGTAGATCGACCCGATTGGCAGTTATTATTAAGTCATGAACTCCTCAATAATAAACAAGAGACAAACCGATTTTAAAATCAAGTTTAAAAACTAAAGCGTAGCACTAATCTGCTACGACGACGTAGCAGTGTAGCGACTGCGTCTGCTACGTCGTAGCAACTCGACATCATTGGCGGTGATATTACGTTTTTATTGAATCATTATACACTCATATAAAGGCTATGTGTACAGGTAGCTAGTACGCTATACAGCCTGTTCGGTATACCTAGTTGATGTTGTAGTTTCTGCCACAAATACGGGGCCGTGGTCAAATCACACTTCTTCATTACTATTAAAACAGTCTTTGCTGGCGGATTAGTCAAAACAGATTGCAGTAAACCCGCTCAAATACATTCCTAAGGGGATCTCTATCCGTAATTTATACGTAGTTCGACTTGTTTACGTAACATAGCCAAGCGATAATTATGTTTTTAAAAGTTCAATTCGCGAACCGCTGCAGCTGCAAACTCCGCACTGAATTATAGAACGAAAAAGTTTTAAAACTACCAACTTTGATCATCAGGATTTCTGTTAATTACTTCATAGCAAAAAAAATTGTAAAGTGAATCTACAAACAAGTATGATTTTGAATGAAAAACTGCTACGTTTCATTATAAGCTTTAAATTCGTTTTGAAATGAGTAGTGTCGTTTAAAATGTTAGACGTAATAAAAGTCCAGAGCATTTAAAGGTTATAAATAAGATGGAAAAGAGTTTACTTATTAATTTATCTAAACTCAATTCGGCATAAGCAGATACATATACAAAGGCCTAATCTAAATAAACAAAAGCTTCAATTAACACGGATGCCTTTCCGCCTACACTTCTGACACAGGCTTAAATTACCGAGAATTTTGGCAATGCAATATACGCACATGAGCTAAATCGAAGCTCTTAAAACAGATTTTCTATTTTGCCAAATGCACGTGCCTGTCAGGCTCAATAAGTAATCTCTAAAAGGTTTGGTTTATCTTATTTGGTATCATGTAGTGAGTAAAAATTAATCAATAAGTGTCTATGCAACCGTTTTGTTCTTCCAAACGCAATGTATTTTAATGTATCTTACAACAAAAAAATACTTAACGTAGACATATCAGTACTTTACCTAACAACAAGCCGCTACAACAGTATAATTTGAAAATATATCACAAGCTTTGCTATTTTCGTCACCTCAACTTTTCACATTCAAATTGTATTCAATTATACATCCAATATGAATGAAGTGCATAAACATTATAAAAAATAAATCTAACTTAAGTCACACAATCTATCCAAAGAACACATTACCTTGCAAATGCTATGTGACATACGTCAACCCCTATTTAATAATAGCAAACGCAAAAATCATGGTGGATTCGACGCCTTACTTGGATTTATCACAAGCTTTACAAGATTACCCAAAGCGACAGTGACGGATTGACTCTTCGATGCTTCACCTCCTTTTCTAACATTCTAAAGTGTATATTACTATCTCTTTTACCCTCGTGGGTAATTAGGTGGCACCTGCATTTGTTCAGGTCACCAGGGATAGTGCTGGCGAGACTATCTAGACACCATGTTAATGCTGGAAGATTGATGAAAATCACGACTAAAAGATCACGTTTATTAATCGCTGGATTGTTGATGAATTCCACGTTAAGTCTTGTGTCTGGGACGTATATTAGCTGTCACATATTCTCTGGGTTTTAAGGGATTTGGATTCAATCAAGGTTTTATTCTCTAGGGTGAGCTGTGTTGCTTGGATCAAGAGTTGTGTATCGCTGGTTTGGGGTTTTGGGCTCGTTTAGGCTTTTGTGATATAACTATGCGTCTTTTCATGCATTTATAATGTAATGCATGGACAGATAATATGCAATATTTTTCTTAGAGAGCCGATGACAATTGAATTTGATTGGGCCCAAAATTTGGCGGCGAGTCTGGCACCTGACGGCACGGTTGATACAGTGGCTCAAGCAGTTGAGAGCTGCGCTACGTGTCGTGGGTGGATTCCCGCACGACACAAATATTTGTATGGCCTACAAATAGTGGTTTCGGGACTGGGTATTTCTGAATGAGAGTTTAAATGTCTGTGAACGCATTCACGATACAGAATATACGTTCCTAGAGAAGGGCAAAGTTTTTTTAAAAAAAGAATGACCTTTAGTAGCAACCATGAACTCCTGTTACGATTTGGAGGTATCAAATTAATATAAAAAAAATGTTTTTTTTTTTAAATTATTTTTGTTGAGTTTAATTATGTTTCAAGAAGTTATTAGTGAATAAATATGAAACAGGAATTTTATTTCACCAGTACAAATGTTTGTTAAATAATTGCGAGATATCTGTATTTGAAATATTCGGGCCTACCATTCATAACTGCTATAATAATTTAACAAACGCTATTCAGCTCCAAATACCATGCCACAACACTTGACATTCACTAAAAAGCGTATGATAGGGTACCTCGGGATGTGTTATGGTGGGCCTTGAAAGAGAAAGGTATACCAGGGAAGTATGTAGAGTTAATTCGAGCTATGTACAGTCAATCTCGTACCTACGTTCGGTCAGCTGCTGGCAACACCGATGAGTTCAGTGTGGCTGTAGGCTTGCACCAAGGGTCGGCTTTAAGCCCTTACCTCTTCTTGTTGATTATGGATGCTCTGACGTCGGACATACAAGAAGAGGCACCCTGGTGCATGCTGTTTGCCGATGACATTGTTCTTGTCGGTGAAGATGGACCTGAGATCCAGAGCAGATTGGAGAAATGGCAACAGAAGCTGGAGAATGTTGGCCTGAAAATCAGCAGAAGTAAAACAGAATACATGTTTTGCGATTTCGGCGGTCTCTCCAGTTCTGGAGCCATAGCGCTAGATGGCGTGCTTCTTCCAGTTTGCTCCGACTTTCGGTATCTCGGTTCTCTCGTGCAAAGCGATGGCGAAATAGATCGTAGTGTAAAGCATAGAATTAGCACTGGATGGATGAAATGGCGGCAGGTCACGGGAACAATTTGCGACTCCCGCATTCCCCTTAAACTCAAGGGGAAGATTTATAAAACCATGGTTAGACCTGCTGTCGTGTATGGATCAGAATGTTGGGCCACCAAAGGGATAAATGAAAGGCAATTGCATGTGGCTGAGATGAGAATGCTAAGGGGGATGTGTGGTGTGACGCGAATGGATAAAATAAGGAATGAGTACATAAGAGGAAGTCTGAAAGTGGCGCCGGTAAATGAAAAGTTGTGCGGTAATCGATTGTCGTGGTATGGACATGTGATGCGAAGAAATGAAGAAAATGTTGTGAGAAAAATGTTGAGTATGAATGTAGATGGCTATAAGAGTAGAGGAAGACCAAAGAAACGATGGATGGACTGTGTGAAGGATGATATGGCTAGAAAGGAGGTGACTGCTGACATGACGAGAAATAGAGAAGTATGGAAGAAGAAGACATGTTGCGCCGACCCCAAATAAATTGGGATAAGGGCAGGAGAATGATGAACACTTGACATTCACATTTCAAAGAATTATTTAGCAGATCTCTCAATAATTACCCAATTTGATTCGACGTTCACTTGACTTCCACGAATCGCTATACAAACGAGATTAAGACTCTTTTCACGTCCTCGGATAATGCGATTTGTGACACGATTTATTTTAGTTTTACCCTGTAACATGTGTTACATCTATAACTGTAACATAACATCACGTCTTCAAATCCGATGGGTTAAGTAGAGGTACACCTCTAGGTACACCTAATAGTGCACCCACATTTCGCCAGTTATGTTTAAGTCCCATGTAATACGAGGCGAGCCTATTGCTACCATCCGGTCACAAAACCAGTATCCGTGGAACTAAGATATTCGTGATAGAAAAATCCAATAACACTTTGCCCGATTCGGAAATCGAACCCAGAACCAAATCATCAGTAGTCGCGGTTGCGACCTCTAAACCAAGGACTTGCGACATTTAGACCAGCATAACTGGCGAAATGCGGGTGTACTATTAAGGACAAAAGAAAAGAAAGAAAAAAAAAATTGTTTATTTGGCAAAAATTAAAATAATTAAAACTAATAACGCCAAAAAAGCCTCAGCCCAGCATAATGCCCGATAACAATACAATGTGTACGATCTCTTTTTTTTTTTAGGGGTGGGAAATCATCAAACAACCCCTCCCGCTCATTGGCAGAGCGGAAGGGAGTGTCAGACTTCTACTGACTAAAAACCACCCATGTTCCTTCTTAGCCCTTGCGCCGAGGCCGCCGAGGCCGCGTATCTCTTTCGAACAACCCGCATCCCTGACGGGAACAACCCGCAGCCCCGTCGGGAACAATCCGCAGCCCCGACGGGAATGTGTACCACCTGACGCTGATTTTCAGCTCCCTCTTTACCTACACCTCACCTCTAACACCTCTGCCTATCCGTTCAGGGATTACAGGCATGATGCTATGTTATGTTATGTTTTCTCCTCAGTGTCGTCGCAAGACATGACGTGTAGTTCATGGTCACGAGGTACCAGCAATATTTCTAGAACTAGCATCTATTTGTATTGGGTCGGCGTTTAACATTCGGGCCAGGGTTGTCACAAAGGGCCTGTGATCGGTTAAGGCTGCCACATTGTTTGCTCTGCGTCTCAAGCAATTGACCGGCTCTCGATAATTTGATTACATCCGTAGATACTAGGCTCGGTTTGTTTGGCTTTGTTACTTGAATTTAATTTGGGTATTGTTTTAAAAGGTTGTTCACTTTGAAGGTCGTATTGTATGACTGTATGTTCAAGGTCATATGTGATTATCAGGTAGGTATATTGGCGTTGATCTTAAGTTTTACAAGAGACATTACGCTTTATCATTTGACTTCAATCTCATAATCTATATGTGTAATCCAAGTTAGCTGGCTGTGGCCCAACCCTCTCTTTGAGAGGGGGCCTGAGTCCCTGCAGTGGGAACGGGCTGATGCTGATGATGATACCAAATACCATGTTCGACCTACATTACCTTTGCCGTACCTTTCAGCTACTTGTCAAGATTTAGAAATGTCGCCAATTATTATTCCACTGCATTTTATGGGCTAATTGGACTGGCAACGCCGAGGGGGGGACACCGTTTAAAGTCATACACTGATCATATTGGTAGAATTCTTCATAAAGGACAGGTGCGTAGTACTCGCAATTAGCAGAAGGAGTATGTAAAGATCGTAACAGGCGGCATTCTGTGGTTTCTGAATACCCTTATGGAAAAAGGCTTGAGTTTCTAAATAAACAACGATATACTCATCACATGTCGTATGGTTCCGTATGGTGTCGGACGTCAAGAATAGCACCATCCCATATCTTCCCGTGGGTGTCGTAAGAGGCGACTAAGGGACTTACCAGAGAATGGGCAGCTGCGTTCTCTGTGCCATCGTAACCATACTGCGATCGCCAACCCGCCTGCCAAACGTGGTGATTATGGCAAATCCTCCCCTTCTGGGGGAGGCCTATGTCCAGCAGTGGACGTCTTATGGCTGAAATGATGGTACCCATCAAAACGGTACACATGCACTAGACATAAGAGAAATAATAACGATAAGAAATAAAACAAACTATTCCAATAGCACACTATTCCACGCAACGATTCGGTAACATTTAAGTGTGGTTCGACACGGGAAGGCTGCTATCCCTAATACTATTTTATCGAACGTTGCAAGAATCCCCAATGAGCAAGTATTGACTTTTTGAGCGCAAAATTATGAAGAACCCGCGGCCTTCTGTTAATCTTATTTAAGATCATCTTTACGAGATGTAGGGCATCTCTATTATGAAAATAGCGACTGAATATCTAAGAAAAGAACGGATACTATTCGATATTAAAGATAAAATAACTCAAGAACTCTATTCTTGCGCCAAAATACGAAATAATTCAATACTATCACATAATTTCACAAAAAAACCAGTCCTCAATTTTACGGAACGAACATTGAAAACGTTTTCGCAGAATGGCCGAACACTTTCCGAAAAAAATATTGAAGGACACAATCGTTTAGGTCCACGGACAATGCCGATAATTGTCCGCATTATAACAGCCGTACCCGGCCCACGTTACCGACAAATTATTTTCAATACCGCCATACATCAAGGGACGACCGGAAAAAAGAGAAAAGAGGAAAATCTAAAAAAGGCAATCAATGGAAAAAGTAAGTGTCCGAGATAACAGGCGTTGAGAATTGAAGTCACGTCCCCGCTGCGTCCCCGCTGCGTCCGCGACACGACACACACATAAATAACCCTAATGATATCCGATTGTGTTCAGTTTGCGATGCGACAAAAAAATCGTACGAAAAACTCGTGCGGGACGTTATTGCTAAATATAATGTTGTTGTTAATAAAATATTATTGTGGTGTACAAGCATTTGCGCTCCCATCGGATTTGTAAGCGCCGATGCTTTCTCGTTAATATTTATAGGCGACTCGATACGTTTGCGGATTGAATAAAAAGTGTATGATTTTTCTGGCAAATTATTAATAATTACTGGAAAGCAGCTATTCCGTGTTATGCCATTTTCAAGTCGGGTTTACTAAGAATTAATCTACACTTGTACAGTTTTACTGGAAACTAATACTGCAATATTTTACTGTTGTGTTCGTTTCTATACGAGGTGTAAATGGACCCTCGACGAAGCCGCAAATAAAGCATTCTGTACATCTAAAATGTAACTTTATGCTTAAATTATTCTATTATTCCTGGGTATCGAGTTTTTTGGACTAAAAAATCACGTTTTACTGTATAACGAAGTCAAAACACTGACGGATGGATTGAATAGTACTAGCCTTATGGGTATTTAAAGTAAAGTTAAAACATTACCTTACACTAACTGCCGTACTCAGAGAGCTATAATGATTACTTAGGCCATCACTTTGACAGTTTTGTCATACAAAAAGATGTCAAATCTTTACTAAGTGACGGTTTAAGTTATCATTAAATATCTCTGAGTACCGCAGTAAGTCATATAATTGTAAGTAATTTTAGCATAGTTTACTTTTATTTGCTTTCAAAAAAAATCTTTTCTCTGTGATCATCAGTGCAAACATTAGGAAACGCAACTGCATCAAGTATTTTCTGTAAACAAGTAAATGGCATAATTGTATTGATGTCCATATTCCAGCCACGTCGCTACAAGCCCCACTGATCGGCGTAAATACCCTAATACCACCCGTCTCTCAGTTTTAGCGGTAATTCGTTTTAATACCCACTCTTCAGTCGCGTGACACTATGATTCTGGGTGCGTTTATTGAATTTTGTACGCAAATACTATTTGTTCCAAATTCTACTCTATTTCTAAACGTGAAGAGTTATTGGTTTATTAGTGATATTTTGGTATTTGTTGGTTTTATAGCTGTCAGATTTCTGTGCGATAGGAACATACAACAACATCACGCCTGTATATATATAAGGACAAAATGTATTACGTGTGATACATTTTACCCTTATTGCAACAAGCACTTCATAGTAGTTAAGACAAAACCTTTCTCAATGTAACTGACAAATTTTTCTGTATTTTGTGTTATGAGGAAATATGAATTTATATTATGTCCCTGTGTGTGCAATTTCCCGATTCGTAGAATACCGTATTCACTCATAAACACAACTGTCATTCGTAACACATAGTTACGTTATGAAAAATAGTTGTATTCAGTACAACTATTATACTGCATCGTCATGAAACATTGTTTTCGTTTTATTTTCAACGTAATTTACAAGCCCAGAGGACACTTTATATTTCTCAAAACAACAATAAAAAATAGCTTACTATCCTCGGAACACAAAAACTAACCTGGTGCTGACATTTTATTATTCTTGTATATCTTTTTGTGGACTGAGAATCCGAGGCGCTGTTCCTTCCTGAAGTTTCTTCTGGCTCTATAAATTCATGGAGATACCCACTATTCAGAAGTCGGAGGTCGGTGGAATTTTTTGCATATAACCGTGGCCTTTTCGCCAGCTAAGACGAGATTCGTAATAAAGTTTTTCTTCAGTTAATTTTATTGCTTGGCCCAGTTACTTCTTTGTAAATTTCAGTTCTGAAATGAATGCGTTGGAGTAGGCAGTGCTTAGCAAAGAGTGGCCAATTACATTATACACGGGAATTATTCGTTTTGTACGTTTCTGGTACCAGGTTTTAGCAGAATTTAAATGTTTAATTTGGCGACAATGTATTTTTTACTCATTCATCTTTTCTTCCTTCTTCCTTTGTTGACTTCATGTAATTAATGTTACAAAAACCATGCTTGTAATGTCCAAAGGGTATACTCAGACTTAGTCAGTCATATTTAAAGTCCCATGTGATTAAGGGCGAGCTTTTTGCTATCAATTGTGCCCAATTCCATTATATTTATAATATCTTACAACAATCTGTATTAGCTTTTCTTCTTTACCTGACTTGGCAACCTGTCTATCGATAGGATAAAGAATCTTTCAAATTAAGAATAGGTTGATCCTAAAGCTAATCCACAATAAAATTGGGCCAACGGTCATTTAAGATTTTTGTTGAGCACATAATCTATTGTAATACGATTATGTTAATAAGTTTAATATTAACAAATCTGTTTATGTAAAAGAGATTAAAATTCGATACTCGAGTCAATCTAATATGTCACTAATTTTGATTCTGTAGTAATTTGATATAAATAGTCTATTATCGATATAAAACATTGATAGACCTAAGGTACAATCAATAAATATTTTGAAATAGAGTCTATGAATGTTCTGAGATTGTAATATTATTAAGGTTTAAAGCAATTTATGTTTTGTTAAATGTTAATTGTATCAGTCAGTACAAATAACGATATAATGTGACGGCCTCGTTGATCTAGTAGTCGAAAACGCGCAAAGTGTTTTTGGGTTTTCCATAAAGATTTTTTCAGAAGTAACCATTTAGTCTGGATTTGTGTCCGGTTGAAGGCATTAATAGCTCACCGCCTGTTACATGGAACTAAACATTTGAAATGTGGGTGTACTATTAAGTACACCTCTGCCTAACCCTTTTTTTTATGGTGGGTGGAAAATCATCAAATAACCCCTCCCGCTCTTGGGCAGAGCGAAAGGGAGTGTCAGACTTCTACTGACTAAAAACCACCCATGTTCCTTCTTAGCCCTTCATGTCGAGGCCGCGGTATCTCTTGCGAACAACCTGCAGCCCCGACGGGCGTCGGCCCTTGCGGGCCCCTTCCATGCGCGCGTGGAACACGAACGCGCCGTCGTCACGGCGTGTCGTCGTCATAAGACGGACGGACGGCGAGACCTCTGCCTAACCCTTCGGGGATTACAGGCCTGATGTTATGTTAAGTGTTGTTTTAGTAATTAATTAAATCCTACTAACAAAAACTACTGGACGGATTTATATAAAATTTAGTACACAGATAGTTTATAACCTGGATTAACAACATATGGGATAGTTTTTATCCCGATTTTATCTTCACGTGCGATAATTTTTGAGTTGTAGCGGGCGAAGCCGCTGGTAACAGCTAGTATAATATAATAATATATGGTTTTCTAGTCGTAGAATCATCATTGTCATTCAACTTTGGAGGGTATCAGAAAATTCTGAAGCATCAATCTTAACGGGAACAGTGTCCAAATATTTGTAGCAAGAATTTTCTGATACTCTACGGTTGTTTGCCCCCTTTTATACATTACCGTAGTGCTTTGTTCTTCCTTTTTCCCATTATTTGGGATTTATTTGAAAGAAAACTAAGAACCCATAATTCAATTGTATTCATCAGTTATAGCACAATATCACTGGTCATCGATCGAGAGCAGCCGGCACGTCTGCCCCGCAATTATTTCGACAACATATATCATTTGTATTCTGAACCTGTTATCATGGCCATCATTACTGAGCTAAATTCAACCGTTTCATGAAGTAATATTAAATAACATTTTGTATAACACTCATTATGTTATTTTTGATTGCGGACAGTGCTGGCAGCCAGTATCAGTAATACATTTCCACGTGTAAGTAATTTGGTAGTTCGTAAATAAATAATATACTGCGTTCGCAATTTAGTTTCTGAAAATGTCAACAAATGTTAATTTATTGTTTATTTCTGATCAAAGTGATGCCTGTTTTGGTTAATTAATTTCTAATCTGCAGCATCTCTAAGTCCAGTCCAATTTTAAGTGTTGTAAAAGTAACATCAAAACATAGATTGTCAATAATAGTTCCTTACTCATTACAAACTAATATTGGTAGCAACAAACTGCTACGTTGATTCTACGGCAGCGTAGCAAAACAGGTCTACGCGATTGCTACGACGTAGCACATCTACAGTGTGTGCATCTATGTGAGTTTATCAAAAAACACTTTTCAGCTGCGTTTATTATATACCTATTCAAATTTATGTGTTTTTTTCGGTTCATTACGTAGTATAAAACTGAGTAATATTTTTTTTATGATTCGGCCCACTTATAAACTCAACTTGAATAGTTATTGAACGGTTGACCCACAAACAAAATATTTCTTCAAGACTAACAATTCACCTGCAACCCAAAAACAACCCCAGCAACCATCGATCAACCCTCACCTCCGGTACATCACATAATTCAAAAGAAAATTCGGATTAAAAATCGCCAAGGGAGTCTGCTTAAATTTATTTTTCATACGGCAAAATTGCCACCGGTCGCTCTTCCTTCCTCCTAGATATATAAATAGCATGAAAGTCGGCGAGCCACCTCGATTTCATGAATTTTTGTGGCTTCATATTTTGTGACAAATAGTTAGCGGGTGGCGGGGTGCGGGGAGGGTTGAAATTGCCTCCATATAAAGCACGCACAACGCCACACTCTGCTCCGAATTTGTCCGTGTATGCATTTTTAAATGAAATATTGACGTGGCGGAAGAAATAAATTTAAATGATGCGCTGTTCGTGTTAGACGCAGTTTTGAGGGAAGTAAAATTGTTGTTGGGTAGTTTGATGTTTTTTAGCCTGAATTGGGTATTGTCCCAACTCCATAAGGATTCTGAAAAGAGCTCAGAAATACATGTAAAAATAGAAATGCTCCATTTCTCAATATAACTTGTAAAAGTTTACCAAACTACCACATATTCTGAACACACACCATACATCATCACCTGCCTAGCCTTTTCGAAACTATGTTGGGTTCGGCTTCCAGTCTAACCGGATGCAGTGAATACCAGCATTTTACATGGGGCGACTGCCTATATGAACTCTACAACCCAGTTAATATTAGGTAATACGATATTATTGAATGTTATTAATGAGTTTCATGACATAGGTACTACATTTTTTATGATTTTTTTTCAAACAAAAAGCTGCTAAAGTAACACACTCATCATTAAAAAAGTTCGTTACAAAAAAAACCCTTTACCACAAAACATAGCCGTCGACACTCAAAACCGATTAAAAGAAACTCCCACACTCGTTCTGTAACACATACAAAAGAACATCACAACTCAGCTCACTCATCGTGTGAACTATAAACAAAGCTTCGTTCCTTGCAAAATATTTCATTCACTCACTCGTTCCGTCGCTCATTACCGTTCCGTGACGTCACATGACATTTTTTTCGACACTTATAAGCATTTATCATGCTTTATCTTCGGGGTAGGTTCGCAAACATCCGGAGTAGATTATGGAGTCGGATAAGAATGATTACGGGTGTGTAATGAGTTGTGACGATAGAATTACTTGGCTGTCAGCGGGTACTTTGTCGTGTCTTTTTTTTGTTAATTAGCAGTTTTGTTTATAAGGAGCCCGTGGCTAAAGAATAACATTTGTTAAAGTCGATCTTCAAGGTTAAATCGCACTTGCCTACCCGTGTAAACGTGTTCACAGCACGTTAAGCCGTTGGCCTTTTTTTTTAATCATTAAATAACCCCTCCCGCTCTTGGGCAGAGCGAAAGGGAGTGTCAGACTTTTACTGACTAAAAACCACCCATGTTCCTTCTTAGCCCTTCATGTGGAGGCCGCGGTATCTCTTGCGAACAACCCGCAGCCCCGACGGGAAGGCATTGGCCTCGGCTGTCACTTAACGATCTTTGACAGTCGTACAGGTAGTTAGTTGCCCGCAAGTCTGACGACCAGTCTTATTATCAAGGGGAAAAAATATTTCCCAATACTAATTGTATTACTGAGGTCAGATAGGCAGTCGCTCCATGAAAAATACTGGTACTCATCTGCATCCAGTTCGACTGGGAGACGACCCCAACATGGTTGAGAAAATGCTAGGCAGATGATCATCGCGGTCGAAGTCGTGGTCAACAGTTACTTGAAAATACATAAAGAAATACATTTATCTGTCTGTCTCTCTCTTATTAACACTACTGTTATTTAATTTCAACGTCTATTTGTTATCTAGCTCCTAAAATGTTGAACGCGTCACAACTTTACGTCACCCACGGGATGTTTTGTTAGAATGATGATACCACATAATGTCCATTACAATAACATATTGTTTGTAATGTAATCCACAGTAAAATTGCCATATTGTGTGTCGGAGTTAATGTTATTTTATTTATTGTTGACTATATACAATAGCTAATTGTTTTTAAGTATCGTACTATCGTTTGCCCGTTGCTTTACCCGCTTGGAGGTCGGAAGTTAATCAGGTCTGGGTCTGGGTATTTGGGTCTGGGTATTTGTATATGTGACTTTACATGTCTCGACATCAGAAACTGCATGTAACCTAAGAGATAGAGAAGTAAGAGATAGTAAGTGTCTGAAGTAAGAAGCTATTTCATTAAGAAGTATGCAAGCCCTTTTTTTTTGGGGAGAGTATGGGCAATCATCATATAACCCTTCCCGCTCTGGGCAGAGTGAAAGGGAGTGTCAGACTTCTACTGAATAAAAGCCACCTGTGATCCTTCTTAGCCCTTTGTGTCGAGGCCGCGGTATACAACCCGCAGCCCCGACGGTAAATATGTAAGCCCTTTGTCATAATCTAGGTCGTGGTTTATCAGTTTGTCAAATTCGTTCATCTGAAACACACAAATAAATAGACTGTAATTTTTCGCATTTATTATATCAATATGCATCAATGCATGGAACAAATTGTGAAATAATAAAAATACCTGTATTAAGTGCATCACCATCATCATGTATTTCGATAGCTCATAATGGTTATATACTTCACCCAAACTCAGCCGTAGTTTTCATTTCGTAAAATTCAAAGACACCAAAATTATCAAAGTTCCATAAAAATATATCAAATGTAAGAAAAAAAACAAACAGCAATACATCCATCCACGCACTAAATCATTGAAAGCGAGACATTTACATAACATACTAGCGTCATCCTTTATAAAGCATCGGTCCCACCGATGTCAAAAAGCGATAAAGTGTCGACTATTTCTTCGCCCACCGCTACTTTTGTAGCGCTGCAAAAATATGAAGCGGTAGCGACTAGCGTTTGCAATGTCTGTGGCGCGTTATAAGCGCGACCTACGCACGGCATCAACAGTAATAAAGTCACCGCATGCGAATGGACGTCGGTCTTGTGCCAGTAAAAGAACATAACATCACCCCTGTAATGCCCGTAGGGTTAGGCAGACGTCATCATTTCAGCCAAAAGTCGTCCACTGCTGGACATAGGCACAGATGTATCTACCTAAATAGCACACTGACTTTGCGTCAGTTATGATTAAGTCTGGGACTTCAAACACTCTCTTCAGAGACTGGGGCGTCGGATAACTGGCGCAATGTGGGAATAGTCTCATCCCCAATTACGGGTGTAATAGGAGGTGAGCCTATTTCCATCAGCCGGGGACAGTAAATCTCGAAAATTTCAAGTGGTTGTGTAGGATGGGCAGGAATAGGATGTGGCACATATCCAACAGAGGGGGCTTTACACTGGTAAGTTGCTTCTCGCTAATCGCTGACGGTGAGACATGTGCCCAAGGAAAAGTCAACCCCGCATCCTCAGACAACGGGAGGTAATAAGGCAACACGTGTCAAAAAGTACCCCTGTCTAGTCTATGGACAACCGTTTTTCTGCAGGTGTACCGGCTGAGATATTTATAGTGTGGATGTAGTTTATAAATCTGGGTTTGTGTATACGAATATGATATTTTTTGGGGTGGAAAAGGATGAGGTTTTTTATTTCTTGCGAGCTCTAAATTTCTCAAATTTTATTCCGGTCACCGCAACCTTTGATTTTGATATTTTATCATAAGGACTGTCGTTTCCGTTATATTGATTGTTATCCCTGTACATACGAGTACAAACACCTAATAATAATACTGTGTGAAACATTGTGAATATAATTACTGATTTTAGTACGAAATAACACAACGATAGCCCATAACCACCTCATTGAACATACTAACATTATAATAACACCTATTTTGCACCGTTGATCTAGTGTTCCTAAGGAGTCAGAATTATTTTTAGTTAGCAATGTTTGATTCCATTATCAGGTCGGGAAAAGAGTTATTCGGTTTTTCCATTACAAATTATCGGTAGCACAACGGAACTGGCGTGAGAAACCAGGGCCTTCATAAAGCGCGTTGGGTGGATGATATCGTCAGGAGCGCGGGACACGGATGTATAAGACATGCACAGAACAGAGAAGAGTGGCAGACGAAAGAGGAGGCCTATACCCAACAGTGGGTGATTCCAGGCTAAAATGATGCTAGACAGCAATGAAACACAACCGCCAAAAGTGGAGAAATTTGAAAGAGACCTTCACTCAGCATTGGGTCGTCAAAGGTTGAATAAGACAGAGAGAAGAGTATGTCAAAAGGCTCGTCCAAATTACATAGGACTTAAATATAACTGAAAAATTTGGATGTTCTTTACATCTCTGCCTAACCCTTTAAGGAAAACAATCACGATGTTATATTTTAGTGTTCAGCTAGACTTCTACCTACCCCAATACGCAAATCATATGCACACAGCAACCGCTTCCAACTGAAGCTGTTCACTTTTCCAATAACAGAAACAAATGGCATATACACTGGTGGTTCATATACTTTCTCTGAATAACACTCAAGACTAGAAATAGTAAGGTATTGAGAAACTGGGAACACGTGCCGATAATTGCACTAGAGAACTACCTACACGGAGCAACAACTTTTATACCGTTTCAACCACCTGCCGGAAAATTTTAAACCCTGATCTCAACGAGTTAGAGTTGGAAGTTCCATGTAGTTTACCGTCAAATAGTTATAAGCAGAGTATAATAGGTAGTATTGCTGTGTGTACAGAAGTGGGTCGGGTGTCACTGATGGCGTTTGTAATTATGGTAAACTTGGCTTTCAAATTCTGCTTTGTGTTTTTTGAAACGACCTCGTGTTTTCTTTACAGTTTTAGTTAAATGTGAGTCATGTTATTACAGCAATACTGATTGTAAAATGTTATTAAATAACAGTTAGTGTAAAACCAAATCAAAATATAAATATTTAATGTAATGTGTGTTTGAATGTATGTTTTGATAATTATACACATTATTTTGTGTCCACCTAATTTGAACTTTTTTAATTAAGTAGTTTAGAACTTGGACTGAACTCGTTAGCTTGTGTATATATTTTGTACTAGCTAGCGGCCGGCTTGGGGGGCGTAGATGTCGGTTATCACGACCAATAAAATAAATCTTTTCACCCCCCTCCCCCCTTTCAACCACTAACAACCCTTTTTTGGATTAAAAAGTAGTCTCTATGTCCTTTCTCAGGATCTAGGCTACCTGTGTACCAAATTTCATTTAAATCAGTTTAATAGTTTTGGCGTGAAAGCGCAGAGTTACTATCGCATTTAAAATAATAATATTAGTAAGGATTTATTTGGAGACATTCTAAACCAAATCGTCCACAACTCATCACTTGAAGGGCTATAGGTTTAATGTCATGATATTACGTATTATTTTACAGTCGGCCGTATTTAAGACCGTATTTTATTTACTAACGAGTCTGTGGTACCACTTTAACCCTTTCCCCCCGGGGTAGTGATTTTTAACGAATTTCCGCTTTTGAACTTTATTATCATAACTAGCTGTGCCCGCGACTTCGTTCGCGTGCTTGTCGGAAACTAAAATGCGTCGCTTAGATAAAAGTACATTTAATCATTGCCCTGCGTTAACCTACTGATGCTGTAGAAAATAAGAAGAGAGTAATGCAAAGTACTGACTATGTCTCATACTAAAGTTTAGATGGATGGGTGTTTGTTAATCAACCACGTCAGAACGGCCGAACGGATCTTGAAGAAATTTGAAACAGGTACATTATAGTCGACAGGCAGACAGATTGTCGTTGGCGCGTTCGTGTTCCACGCGCGCCTCAAAGATATGTCAGCAACAATTAAGGGGCCCCAAAGGGACGTCTGCCTGGGGCTGAGGGTTGTCCGCAAGAGATACCATGGCCCCGAAACACAAAGGGCTAAGAAGGAACGTGGGTGGTTTTTAGTCAGTAGAAGTCTGACACTTTCTTCCGCTCCGCCCAGAGCGGGATGAGAGATTTGATAATTTACGAACCACAAAAAAAAAGGGGGGATTAGAGGGTGTTTCGAGAGGGTACCTGTACCGAATCTGGGACATCGAATCTGAAATGGCCGCCACCTCCTTCTGCGAAGCAGTAATGCTAGCGAAAGAGGTGGCGGAACGTGAGAGGGAGACAACCTCTCGTCCCAGCCGCCGCGGGAGACTCTCCGGGCATCGGGGGCCACGTGATGGCTTCCGGCCACCGTAGGCGCGGGCCTGTGAACGGTGAGTAACGGGCTAGTTAATCGTTCGTCCGTCCTATGACGATGGAGGCGCGTTCGTGTTCCACGCGCGTCTCAAAGAGATGTCAGCAACATTGAAGGGGCCCCCAAGGACCGACGCCCGTTGGGGCTGCGGGTTGTTCGAAAGAGATACCGCGGCCTCGACACATAGGGCTAACAACACACCACATCTATATGATGACATGGTTGGCGCAATGGCTGGACGATTAACAGTAGCACTGCGTGTCGCAGGTTCGATTTCCACACGGTACAAAAAAAAAATGTCTTGGGTTTTATCTAATTTTAATTTAGTTTAAAAAAAATAGTATTTTAATACTGTGTAATTGGTAAATTTTTATTTGTTGACTATTCACGAAACATAATGTTTGTATGTTTACTATCACCGCGGTTCAGAAAATGACATCAAATGAATAACGCAATCTATCGAAGACGAAGATAAACTGCTAAAAAAGAGCGATCAAACACTATAAGGTGTAGGCTATGTAGATTTTGAAAGCAGCGTCATTTATACTTTTATCTACGTACCTTTTGCTATCATAACTTTTTTAAAGTTATCTTGTGAAGGCATTTAGTTATAAGTACCATATTCGTTCAATAGATGTCGTTGCTTGTCTCATTCTTGACCATAACGATAAGTTCTTCTTGAAAACTATAAATTCATATATCTTTTGATAGAGAGCACCGATTACGATGAAACAAAGACTAAGTAATAGCCCAAGTTACGCACAATATTTATGTATAAAAGTTACCTACATTTGTTTCGTAAATTTGACGTGATGCTTAGTCATCGAAACAGACAAACAGACAAACAGATAAACAGACAAACAGACAAACAGACAAACAGACAAAAATTCCAAAAATGCTGGAAATGTGTTCTGTTGGTTATACTTTAATACCCTGACAATTTTTTTTTTAAATATTTTCGATGTACAAAAACGATTTCTCTACAGATTTATTATATGTATATAGAATAGATAAGGTAGGTAAAAGGAAATGCCCAGATTTTTTTTAGATTTTTATTATACCTAGAAGTACTATTTCCAAGACCTAGACTTAAAAGTACCGTCAGGAACTTCGTGGTATCACAATGTTAGGAACTTTGATAGAATCTCCAAAAGTAATGAGATCCAATATTGACTTAGTAATAATTAAATTAATAGGTTTTTAATTACAAATGAACCCCGTGGTATTCAACAAAACAATTTTTCTTTTCATTTAAACACAAAAACACGTTGCAATGCGAACATTTACTATGAGGTTTCGACTGAATCTTCTTCAAACTACCAACCTCACACCTTGCCCTGTTCTCTACGAACGTAGGCCAATGGATGCCTCTGTTACCCAAGCGTACGTCTTTTATAGTGGAATAGTCAGATTTGCGCCTATTGGAAGGGCCGCCTGTCGCAGTATTAGAGTACTTTTCTGACTAGCATCTTTCATTGTCATCAAGCCATGAGTAACAGAGAGTCGAAAATCTTTTACGGTAGTCTGTTCCATTATAAGTCCATGAATTACATATGAATTGACAAATGCCATGTCCAGAAGACCCCAAAACAACCTGTGCCCCCAAATGATCAGCTGTATCTATGCCGTCAGCTGTCTCTCCACGCCGCGCCGGGCGACTATTGTAACCCACATAAAAAATCATACTTATAAATGTTAGGAGTTCCTCCTTTTTAGGTTCAATACATTGCTTTTCTGGATAGCATAAGGGTTACTTTGGTATAAAATATCATCAATAATATCTCCAGTCAATACTAAAAATATATCAGTCGGTGTGGTACAGTGAGCAAAACAGTCTTCTCCTTCAGTATCTGCAATGTATTCCGGTAAAATTGTATCTATGTCCCTCTTTTTCCATTTACGATTGGGTTCGGGTAATCGCTGGTTAGTACTGTGTGAAGACAGAGATCAGAGATCTAGATCAGTCTGAACACTAGATCTAGGTATTGGAGATGTGGGTACCTGATTTTTAGGGCACTCCAATACATATTCATTTGACGGCGACGATGGCGAAACTTCGGGAAAAACACTGTCTAGAGCTCTTTCAAAAACCTCATCGAAGCCTCTTGGTGACGGTAGTTGAAGATTTTCTACTTCATCATCGGACACACCTGCATCAGACTCTTCGTCGCAGTCCGGAATCTCTTCTAATACCAGAGCTTCAATTAGAGCAGTATTGTTTGTAATCACCACCTCAACCGCTAAAACTATAAGAAAATAGGTCAGAACAATAATAAAATAAATATACATTAGTTTATGATAAAACAAAATACCCACTTCTTCGAGTATGTGTATTATAAAAACCCATAACTTTTGAGACTAAAATCACCTGACGGTACTTTTAAGTCCACGTCTGTTTTTATCAAATATTCATATAAAATAAAGTGAAAATACATAATAACAGTTTGTAGAAATGTAGTAAATGATATAAACAACGTAAATGGTAAAAAAAAATAGCACTTACCTATGATATTCTATTTATAAAATATTTCCAATTACACCGCACAGCGAAGTGACAAAATGTTCGTCAGGTTGTAACTCGATGTTCAAATTCTTCGGCAACATCACGCGGTAATTCAAATAACGCGCTATAATTGGCTTACGGACACGGTACTCTAAAGGATCGTCAGTTGTAGTTATCATAAAGTGTTTTCGTACTGAAGTTATTAGACGAAAAATGTGAAGGTACTTTTAAGTACCGTAAGGAGGGAAAGGGTTAAACTAATCAGTTTTAATGAAATGTGAAGCCATCAGATCGGTCAGGTAGTCTTACCCTTCGGCGAACCAAAAATGCTAATAATATTTTTTTTAAAAACGCACCGCTAATCAATTATTAGTCAGCGGTCCAATACAAAATTTAAATACCTACTCATCCAAAATTTGTTAGTATTTTGTTTTTTTTTAATTCTTTTTTCGTTTGATGATCTGTATTAAAGTAGCGTATCTTCGGCGCGTATTAGCGCGTGTTTTCAGTCTCGCGTATTACGTGTCTCTTGCCACACGCGGAACTCGTACGAACGTTAATACGCGTATAATCACGTAATACTTTTGCAGGCAGCTGTCATTTTAATATCGCGAAAACAAATAAGCGCGCGTACGCGTGTTCGCGTGTTTGATACTTTTGAGCTCGTAATTTAAGGCACCCTTTTTGCACAAACCAATACCTTATTGCGCTTTATTACTATCGGTTTTGTTATCTTTTCACACCAATATATTTTATTACACAGAAAGGTTACGACCATAATTATAATAGCTAGGAGATTTTACTTTTATTTTGTAATGGGACTGTTACTGATATTGTACTTTTTGAAATACGCTGTCACAGATAATAATAATCACTTTAAAATGAATCCACATTTCTATTTAATTTATTTCCGCGACTACTAGGACCACGCCCTAAAGCAAGCGCTTAAGTAGTGTTTCTTAGAATTAGCTTTTGTAAGTTGTATACCAAAAGTTGTTTTCAAAAGTTTTTTTTATATTTTTCTACTTTACATTTTTATGCTTTTAGCTCAAGAAGAATCTTTACTCTTTACCCAAAAGGAAACGTTTGATCTCTGAATACTATTTCATGTAGAGTCAAAGGTATATTAGATAAAACATATCAAACTTTATCAATGTTGAAATTAGACTCATAACTTTATTTTTCCTTTGCAAATTGTAAGGTAAAATAGCTAGTGTCAGTTGAAAACTGGAAGGCAGGTACAATTTGTTGAACGCATTAGAAGGGAGCGCTCCGGCCTCACAAAGTCATTTCCTTCAAAGAATATTGTAAGCTAAAGAAAAAATTATACATTTCGCTGTGTCTGAGAAAACCTTTTTTACAAAAGCTGTGTAGTCCGTTCCACTATGAAACTGATAGATAAGAACCGTACAGAGTTCGGGATTAACACCCTTAAGATAAAGTAGTGGCGGTCCCTTCAGTCGGCCAACCATCACTTACCCAGAAACATGTTAAGGATTGAATAAAGCTTTCGCCTTTGAAAAATATACCTATTGAAGTAACGAACCATTGATCCGTTATTTGAATAGCGATGGACTCTTTTAAACCCAAAAAATATTATTTATTGAGGCATACTGCTTACAAAATCTTACGAAATAAGCTTGGGGTATAAAGGTAACCCGAGAGGTTATTTACAATATACATTTCCCGAAGAGTCCAATTTCAATGTGCTTAATTTGGTGCTTAAAGTTCACGCTGTTGCCTCAGTGCGCGTGTAAATTTACATGCGACACTTTCATTAGAGCTGTAAGTCTCCAGTTTAATTTACCAGTTGGTCGCTTCGATCGACCGTTTTCGCGTTCAAAAGTAAAAGCGGACATATTTCTTGACTGCGTGTATAATCCCGGCGGCAACACTAGTCTGCTAACGAAGTTAGTTCTAAGGTAAAGTTTTAATTGCTCTCTGGCAAATCTCAGTTTATCTTTACGCGGTCTCTAGGAAACAGCTTTGTTGACTATAAATTCAATTTGAGCGAGGCGGAAAAGATTACCGCTTTATTTATGGGGGAGGAACAGGATTGAAGAAAATTCTTGAAACAGTTGAGTGCAGGTTAGTGTTGTGTCGCACGCTACTGTCTTATGTAAAGTACTGCCTCATTGGTCTAGTGGTCGTAGTAACGTCTGCTGAGCATAAGGTCCTGGTTGTGCAAATTGATATTGGGTTCTACTATCTGGAATTTCTCAGTACCCGCCAATAGGCTCGTCCCCTATTACATGGGACTTCCAAACATAACAGGCGAATTGTAAGTGTACTATTATGCCCTCTGCCTACCCGTTCAGGGATAACAGGCGTGATGTCAAACTGTGCGGATAAACGAGAAAGGCAGTAGGTGCCGAGTGGAAACTGTCACAAGTGCCTTACTTTCAATCTCATGAAACGCAGGATGGAAAATTTCGTTAAATAATTTAAGGCCACGACAGCCCTTAAACGTCGTCTGGCAGTTTTATCACCTGAGAGTCACGTAGTCGACCCGCTCGACCCGCACCGTTACTTCAACGCGGCTAATGAATTCTTACCTTGTTTACAATAAACCAAAAAGCTTTTATGAAGCTCATTCATTAAAGGAATCTTTGGATTATGCGTGAAGCCGCGCTAAGAACGTGACTTTTGAGATTTTCAACAAATTGATTCTGGTGTGCTTCGATAAAACCTTACAGGCTAAGGGTTAGAACAGTTTTATGCGTGCTGTAGCGTTATAGACTATGTTTACACGCTCTCTTAAGGATAAATGGCTCGCAGTAAACGTATGCAAATTGATATTTAATGCCTTTGCATATTTCGTTTTTAACTAGCGTTTCATGTTCACGCTTTCATGCAAAGAGGTCTCAGGTTATGTAAAACTTTTCAATTATCCAACGTATCGCAATACAGAGGTAAATCATGTTAAGGTTTACCTACTCTTAGCTTTATTTATAGAACCAATAATAGTTTTAAGACCTTACGAGTACATTATTTTTACAACGTCCTACCTTAGTTTCCTTTAAGAGGAGACATGTTGGGGTCGGCTTCCAGTCTAAACGAATGCAGGTGAATACCATTATTTTACATGGAGCGACCACCTATCTGTCCTCCAAAATCGACTTTGTATTGCGTAATATGATACCCCTTCATGGTATGTCTGCTTTGTGAGGCTTTCCAGCCACTGAGCTGGGACCAACGGCTTAGCGAGCTTTCCGAAGCACGTAGAAAACGCGGTATGTCATGGGTGACCACCTATCCACAGAACTACATAGGCAAAAGAGCGGCTTAACCTGAAGATCAACCCGAGCGACTGCTGTTATTTAACCACGAGCTTCTTCTTAAAATGGAGATTACAAGTGCATAAACGAATTTCAACTCTCTTCCAATACCCACAAACAAGTCAATTGAGGACTACATCAAAACGGTCTTGTGAGAAACACCTTTTCCCACAAAAAATGACAGACATCAAAACAAAAACAAGAAACATAATCCACATAGCAAGCCAATGACCATCTCATAACACAACAAACATACAGAACTATGATACTCCGCAAAAAAAGATACATTGTTTCATTGTAACATATTTCATAATAAAATAAGATAAATTTATCCGGCGGAGGTGCGGTATCGGGCCGGGTGGTCGCCGGGCGGTTGCCGGGTGGCTGCCGGAGGGCTACCGTCGGCCACTGTCAAGAGAGACCTTATCTAAACTCCCGCGAAGTCGTATCAACGAGCTAAGAAGAGCCAAAGCGGGTATTATGACGTCGGGTTTTTGGATTTAGCATTAAAAAATATGGAACCAGCTGTGCCCTGCATGCATTGGATAGCATCTTTTTCTACCTTCGGGTGGGGTTAGGAGGGTGAAAAGTACTTTACGACCTATTCTCATACTTGTTGAATACACACATAAAATTTCGTTAAAATCGGCTAAGCCGTTTACGAGGAGTATGCCAACTAACACTGTGACACGAGAATTTTATACATACCTATAGAAGACTAGCTTGTGCCAGCGGCTTTGCCCGCGTGGAGTTCTATAATTGTCTCGTGTGATCACACTACCGGGATAAAAAGTATCCTATGTTTTAATCCAGGTTATAAACTATTTGTGTTCTAAACTTCATCCACATCAGTTCAGTAGTTTTTGCGTGAAAGAGTAACAAACATCCATCCATCCATCCATACATCCTCACAAACTTTCGCATTTATAATATTAGTAGGAAGTAGGATAGATTGCTCTGTGTAACAACTGCTGTATTTAAAATGAGGTTTTGATACATATAAACTGTATAGAATGCTATACAGTTTATATGTATCAAAATCTCATTTTAATCAATAGATGAATGCATCTATTTTGTGATAACTAAAAATCATGACGAAACATGACCTTTCTAGTATTTTAATCGAAATAAAGTTGTATGTGCCTACTGTATTTTTTTCCATTGATGTTATATGTAAAATTCTGGTGTGCGCAATCGTAATTCTACTCAACCTGAACGGAAGAAACGTTTTTATGATTTTTTTTCTTTGAGTCATCTGACTGGTTTTTTTTTTTTTTTTTAAAAAAGGGTTCCGTACAATCGTTGTAGGGATGAAAAATTTTAATTTTTTAATCTTTATTGGTAAATAGAGGATTTGATCATGCATGATCATGTCATCGCCATAGTTACAGACATATACTAACTTAAATATTCACTTACTTATCTAATCTACGTTTTAAAGCATAATCAACCATTTATTATATAAAAACTAGTTCGTTAATAGTTTCGGAGCCTATTCGTTACAAACAAACAAACAAATCTTTCCTCTTTATAATATTAGTGTAGATGTCGCCTCCTCTGATAAGGGGATAGCAAGTATACTATTACATATTATATACCAATGTCATGTAAACTTATGCCGTAAGCAATCCCAAAAGAAATTCTCTCCGCCTCATTCCGAACACATTCCACTAAAATATGAAAAACATCTTCAATTACATCACATTCAGTACAGTTCTTGGAAGGCACTTTGCCCATTAGGTAAGAAAAACTATTCAGTGGGATGTGTCCGGAACGTAGCCTCATAGCAGTTACTATGGTGTGCCTAGACAAATTGGAATTAATAAACATTCTTCATTTCTTGCCAAGCCTACGTGTGATGGTATCCATTGCAATACTATTGTATAATGTTTCGAGGTTAGTGTGAAAAGTGATTCCAAGATGCTGTATGCTATCGGTGTGCCTCGACTATTCGAGGTGCATCCAGCTATGTGTTGTAGTGCACTTTTGGAGTCTGTTAGAACAACGAACAACTTGGCTGTAAGGATTGTATATAAGAAATTGCTTCAAATATTATATATTCTTTTTTCACGTAAATAAACAATAAAGACGATACAGTGCTTTGAAAACTCGTGTGACGTCATATTCTAAGACATTAGTATGACATTTTTACCGGTGAGTGACGTCACAACCTCCCACTCAAATCTTTGACGCGTTTTATCTTCGTCAATTTTTATTGATTTGATAAAACAAAAAATACTTACCTATCCAATATTTTTCGATAATCTAACAGACGGACTAATTAGATTCATATTTTTTTTAGTCAGTAAACATCCCTATTCTATCGAATTTATCGAGGTATTTGACTCAGTGCGTAGTTTAACTGAAGTACTAATTTGCGGGTCGTAAGTAGCTAATCCGCCACAATAACTTTCCTTCGAACCGTCCGTGTAAGTTTTATAATAATTTGAATATGTGTTTTTAATAAAACTATTACACAATTGTTGTAAGGCCAACGTGTTACAACTTCTTTTAGCGTTACTTACGGCATCTATGTTGAACTTAATTATATTCGAAACATTCACATTGCAGAAGCAGGTATTAAGTGTAAACATTTCTAATTGTGTATTTACATGTACAGCAATATCTTTTAGGTAGCTATGAACCAATATTAAAAATGGGCTTTTCTTTGCACCGCCAATAGGAATTTAAACTAAAAAGATTCAAATCATCCAAAATATGCATAATCTTTTGGTTAGAAAAGGATTTCGCTTTTATAACCAATACTTTCCGGCAAGATAATGTCTTCGTACACTTAAAGGTGTAGTCGCACTCCATGACATGTACCTATAAGAGTCGTTTTAATAAATCCACCGATTACCCGCATACACTGATTCTGTATTTTATCAAGCTTACTTGTATGTGTCTTACAACTACCGCCATAAAGGAAACTTGCGTAATCTAATCTACTACGAATACACGATTTATATAAACGCCTCAAACGTTGTTGGATGAATGCCCCAACCTGTCCCTGCTAAAACTTTAAAAACATTAAGAACTTTTGAGCATTTTTCTCTTAATTAATTTACTTGTTTAAACCATCATAACTTCCTGTCTTACCAAATACCCAAATATTTAATTCTAGCTGATACCCGCGGCTTCACCCGCGTGGATGTCGGTCAAATGATATACTTAAACCTTCCTCTTGAATCACTCTATCTATTAAAAAAAACCGCTTCAAAATCAGATGCGTAGTTTTAAAGATTTATGCATACATAGGGATATAGGGACAGAGAAAGCCACTTTGTTTTATACTATGTAGTGATTATCAACTACGTTTATAGAGATACCACCAACAACTAAAGACACAGGGTCCCGTACCAATTTTGGAAAATACAAACTTAACTTTTGACTGCTGAAATTTCTAAACCAGAAAGAGAAAGAATATCAACGAATGGATCTAAAGCTAATTTTAATTGGTGTCTTCCTTCTTCTATGATACTACAGGTGACATAAAGCATGAAGTCATCTGCGTTCTGTGATATCAACACATTATTTATAGATTTGCAAATGCCCGTTGTTAATATATTAAATAACAGCGGGGAAAGGGGGTTGCCTTGAGCCAAACCGTAACAAAATCTTTTACAGTTTATGAGTGAGTTATCGTCTGTCTTAACACATAGGTTCCTCTTTTTAAAAAAATCCGCAGGCCCACTTTGATTTGTATAAGTTTGTTTTTCAAAGTGTTTGTATGAATGACAAAGTTATATTTGCGGTTTTTTAAATATGCTATATCTCAAAAACTGCTAACTATATATCGTTGAAAACAATTCTGGTTGAAAGTTTACATTGCGATCCATGTATGTTTAATCTATCTTAATCTTTTACTTTTTTCATTTTCGTAAAATAATAAACACCAAAATAATAAATTTGAAAAAAAATGTATAAAACTAAGTATCATAAAACTGTAAACGAAATACATTACAATTTACAAACAAATATTGGTTTACTAACCTTACGAATAATTTGCACCGATTAACGTGTGGAAATAAAATGTAACAAACGAATTTGGCAAAGATATTTAGGTAGTTTATTGTCGTTTTGGTGTTAGGATTTATTTGATAGTTTAAAAATGTTCCTATGAACTAGAACTACCAGTGGTTTCATTTATTGTCGTATTGTCGGCACCAGCCTATCTAAAATTGTGTACAATAATATAATATAGTGTGACTGTCCCTAAATCTGTTTCATAATCTAGATATTAAAATGTCTTGTAACACCCAAAAGCCCATTGTTTTACACGAATAAATAAATTCGGAATACATTAAATTTCTGCCGTGCGTTCTACATTATTCATAGCTCCGGAATATTCTGCTGACTCGAAACGGCTAAGTGAGAGCTTGCTGAATAAAATGTTAAGTACAATTACCTGGTCAAGTATCCATAATAGTTAAATACCGAGTGACTACTCAGTAGACTGAATGATTTCATTCATTTAGCTTAAATTGAGACAGACAGTTAAATGATTAAGTTATTTAGTAGGCACTAACGTATTTCGTTTCATATTAAATTAACGCGTGTTTAAGTTAAGTATTTTGGTTTGACATTTTAAGCTCTATTTTATTAGAGTGCACTCCAGGCTCTGAAACTAATTTGACTTTTATATTTTATGTCACTTTCATTTAGGATTTATTGTGAAATTTATAAAAGTATCGGCTAAAAGTTTCACCAAAATAGATCTAGTTTCGTTTAACCAACTGAGCAAAAATCAATTAAAAATAATTAGAAAATCATTCCGAAGGAGAACGTAAGTTATTTTGAACCATAAGCTTTCTTTAATATCTTAATTGCAATCTCGGTTTCCGACTCGCTTAAAATCGTCCTGCCGAGGTTTTTGCAAAGATCAAATTTAATTACCGTTTCACCTTCAACCAGCTTTTACTTCAATTTATCCACATCGAACGGAAAAAAGAGGTTTTTTTCTATTCGTTTTAAACTTGTTTTAAGTTCGCTATGATTGCTCGATTCTTTTTAAGTGCTTCATCTAACTCGAGTGCCTGTTTTTATAAGAAAACGTTAATAATGTTAATAATCGCTGTTATAGGAACTAGCAATAAAATTATATAACAACGTTAATTAAAAATCACGTCGAAACATATTCAATTTAAACCATGAACTCAATTACTCAGGGATATTAATTGCATTGTTTTCGCAAATAAATCTCGTACACGAAACAGTTAATCTCAAAAAACTCATCGATTCTACCAATAAAATAGTGATGGGACATGCGACCGCAACGCCTGACAGAGCCCACTTAATTTAGTGACAGTGCACGGTGTAAACACGGCCATACTATGTAATTTTGTTTTACTCTCGACCGCTGATAAATTGGGTGCGGAGGAAACGCGGCCGCGGCGTACTGGCGACCAATATTTTTCATTACTATGCTAATTTCATTGTCCCAATAAACGCGACGCCCCCCCACTCACCCGCAAAGAGGTTAGCTGTTTCACGAACATTTTTACTGTGTCCACTGAAAAATTTGAATTCGCTTTCCAAAAGGTCGGGCTGGGTTAATTTGAAATGCAACTGGGCATTTTTAGTTTTTCGCCGCGCCGACGCCGCTTGCTTTTAAATGGCCGGCAATAAAATTGTGTATTAGTTAGTGCTTTTATTTAAGCGCTTCACGACTCGATAGTTTGAATAATAAAATTTCCAAATTATATTTTTGTTTGAAAGTTTTACACTCGTTGAGCTCTCGTTAGCATAGTTTTCATGGCAATAATTTACTTCAGTTCGCTTGTTAAATTTTACGAGGCATCGGGTTATTAAATGATACCAACGAGTAACAAAGCTATTTGCAGGAACTTGAAATGCAAGTTACATCTACAACTTCATGGAGCATGGTTGGACAATCAGTTTAAACGAGGGTCATAATACCAGTAGTGCGGTATTATCGCGCACACAATCGCTTGAAATGATTCAATAGATCAGTGTCGGAGGTGTGGAGTGGCGCATTCCGCAGTGGGGTCACGTAGTGCCCGAGAGGTCTGGACCCCGAGGTATGCGCCCTGAAACACGTGTCATATTGCCCTCCTTTGACGACAATACTTAATTCAATAGCTATTGAAATTTTCCGACATAGCCCGTTGTGTTGTCCCGGAATCTTATCAGCTTATTGGGGTATACCGGTCCTTTTTGTGTGAGAATGAAAATATAAGTGGTCATGTCGTACAAATTACAGTATATTTTTCTGGAAAAAATATTATTATTATTGACTATAATTTAACATCACGCCTGTAATCTCTGAAGGGTTAAGCAGAGGTGTACCTATTAGTACATTTTGCCAGTTATATCTAAGTTGCAAATAGTAGGGGGTGAGCCTATTACCATTAACCGGGCACAAATTCAGACTCCGTGACTGCCACTGGGAAATTCCTGATAGAGAACCCCAATAATACTTTGCCCGACCTGGAAATCGAACTCAGGACCTCATTCATGCACAGCAGCTACGCTTGCGACCACTAGAACAACATAGCAGTATATAGTATACATACTAATATCGTATAGGCGATGTAAATAGTTTATATGATGAATATTAATATTTGATGTGTTGACAAACCAAACAAAAAAATATATTGTTAACGTATACATTGTTCACCAGAAAAATCATTGGAAGTGGAAACACAAAGCTATTGAAAGTAATCAATTGTACAAAAAAAACTACGGATACCAAAACGAAAATGAATAAGCAAAAACCATAATAATCAACACTACACTAAAATAAAACTAGTTTCGCTCCGGTTTTTATGGGAAAATATATTTTCAATTCAACAGTACAGTTTTGTTTGGCAAAAAAACAGAGAAACATAGCTGAACGGTCACTGGTGTATTTTGCAACCAACCATTTTAATTTTTAGTGTTCACTTGAGTGTTTCTAATACTCGCATATGTACTAAAAACTGAATTATTTTTTGCTTTGTTTTTATGTAGATACTATCGTTTTTTGTGGTTGATAACGATTTTGGTTTGTTTTATTGAAGAGTTCAATTGGGTTCATGTTTATATGTGGATACAATTGGTATAAGAGTAGAGGAAGACCAAAGAAACTATGGATGAAGGATGATATGACTAAAAAGGAGATTATTGTTGAAATTTATGTTTTTTTTACAATATCGAAACGGCATTTCCTCATTTATTTTATAAAAAAGATTCAAAACTAAAGATAGTAGTAGAATTTTTGAAAATACACCAATATAATGGATTGATATAAAACTTTGTAATTTTTCATCACGTGTCGCAGCCGTGGAAAAATCATAGATTGATAATACTGTAAGCATCTCTTCAAACTGCGCACCTCACTGGCAGCCGCAAGGCTGTAAAAACGCACGCAACCAAGGAACAGCCCTTTTCTCGCTCGCCAGCCTTCGTGGAGTCAAGACTTGACCATAGCGTACATTGCGTTTGTTTGTGAACACGTGAGCCGTCTTTGTTCTATTGTGAGATTTAAATAGTTGCTTTGTAATAAGTTTGGTTCCTTAATTAGTTCTGAGTAAATTCTTTTGTATGAATAAATGTTAGGTTTATTTTATTTGTTTTTTTTTAATTCTAATTTAGTTTTAAATGCTCAAAATACTGTATTATGAAGTACCTTTACACAGCGAACATAAAGTCCATTTCTCGAAAGAAGTCCCCCGGACAATTGTGGAACTAAATTTAACAGATCGGCCATGTTGTCGTTTGTCGATGTTATCAAGGTGCGTTTGTTGTGGTAGATATTTTGTGAGTTTATTATTGGATTAGTGCGTTATAAGGTTTATTTACGATGCCAAAAGTTGTGAAACAACATTATGTCGCGCGACATACAGCGCTGCGTCTGCGGGACTTCTTTCGTGAAATGGACTTTATGCAACTTATTTGAGGTGTGGTCCAGTTATAAAACACTACCCGCCAACGGTGACAACCTGAGACTGACGTGGTCGAATTTTATTTTACATTGTAGTGCGGTTTTTTCACAGTAGTTTTTTTTTTGTTAACCTATGTTATGCAACATTTTGTTGCTATCCATAGCACCGTTTTTTTCAAGTTAATCTTTTTGCAGCCGTTTTAAAGTTTATTTTTGACCCGTGAAGAGCAACCCATCTCGTAAATGCAGCTCTTCATAGATATGAACAACAACTTATTAGCATATTATTTTTAAAAAATATCTCGTATGGTTGCAAATGTGACTGCTGAGTATGAGGTTCTGGGTTCGGTACCCGGGTCGGGTAATGTATTGTTGGCTTTTTTCATCAGGAATTTGTCAATAGTTGAAGGCATCAGGTTCGCCCCCTATTACAAAAGGCTTAAAACATAACTACTGGAATGTGAGTGTACTATCAGGTACACCTCTACAGTGCGGTAATGAGATTAAAGGCGTGATGTTATATTGTCATCACTATATATTATAAAACAGAGTCCTCTGCCGCGTCTGTCTGTCTGTTCGCGATAAACTCAAAAACTACTGCACCGATTTTCATGCTGTTTTCACCAATGTGTAGAGTGGTTCTCGAGGAATGATTTAATATATAATTTATCCCTGGACTAGGTTCGGTAGGTTGCGGCAACGGGATCAAAATTTCATGATTATATTTGGTCGCGTAACCGACATCCATGCGGGTAAAGCTAGTTAAAAATAAATGAGTTTCCTTACTTAAAATATAATAACACAAAAGCAATGGTAAAAATCAGTGCCGTCTTTTCTTTGTTAATTCACCATTTTTTAATACCAATATTCTCGTAATGATAAGGTTTATGTCACAACCTATAACATCTCATGTTTGTGTGTCAATCTAATCTTAATTCAACATGACTGCACACAAAATAGTAATCCACTTTCTCTAGTAATTTATAAGTAAGTAAGTTAGTACATATACTATTATATTATACATTATAGCGTATAGTGTCCCCATTTAATCCTCAATCCAAAAACTAACTTGTCTTGTAACTTCTCGGTAATCTCAGTGAGATGACTGTGTTCAGATGTCGTATTTAACTTGCCATGTTTCGTTCTGCGGACCTATCTAATTGAACTAACTAGCTTTGACAAATTAATTATAAGAGCAGCCAAAAGCTGCACTATAAAAAAACTAGATTGTGTTTTTATTTAAATACTTTCAGTAAATTATTTTTCAGTAAGTTATATAGCAGCGGTGGCCCAGTGGTGGCAGCCTCGACTTACGAACAGTAAGTCGTAGGTTCGAACCCAGGTAGGCGCATTACTATGTGTAATTCATATTATCACCGCCTCTCTCACAACGGTGAAGGAAAACATCGTGAGGACATGAAGCATAAGAACATGAGGCATGTCTTTAAAAAAAAAAAAAAGAAATTGAAAACATGTGACATCTGCCAAACCGCACTGGGCCAGCGTGGTGGATTATAGCCCATCCCTCTCCTAGAGAGGAGGCCTGAGTCCCTGCAGTGGGAACATTATATTATGACAATGATGATGAACCTCCGAGTAGCAGCTACGGAGTCTGGATTTGTGTCTGGTTGATGGCAATATCCTTACCCTGCATTACGTGGCACTTAAACAGAACTGTTGGCATGTAGGTTAAATATTAAGTACACCTCTATCCTTCCGGATATTACAAGCGTAAAGTTACGTCCACAACCCAATAACAAATTGGACCAAATACACAAACAAATTGCCACACTTCTTTTTATTGCCAACCATTCTGAACCACTTGAATATTTACCAAAGTGCAGTCTCCACGATGTTTTCGAGCAACGTTTAAACGGGTCATAGATTTAAATTTAAAAGTATAAATTTAAATTGTGCTAGTTGAAAAACGAATCCGTTATTCGAGTTGCGAACTAAGGACCGACGTGTTTTGACCAATACATTGCGATATTTAGAGTTTAAAACTGTATTAGAAGTTTTTATGTTTATTACTAGCTGTTGCCAGCGGCTTCGCCCGTTATAACTCGAAAATTATCCCACGGGAAGATAAAATCGGGATAAAAACTATCCCATGTGTTAATTCTAGTTATAAACTATCTGTTTACCAAATTTTATCCAAATCCGTTAAGTAGTTTTTGCGTGAAAGAGTAACAAACATCCATCCATCCGTACTTACAAACTTTCGCGTTTAAAATATTGGTAGGATAGAATTATTGTGAAGGAAGTCATTTTTATTTTGTATAGTACCTAATATGATGAGAGATAAGCATAGTATAAATGAGTGAAAGCATGTGGCAGAGTATTTAGTACCACCGCAAAAAAAATGTAGAAAGATCCTTTACGAAGTCGAATGTAATTTGTTCTCCTCGTCATTGCAATTTTTTTTTTGTTTTTGTTCTGAGCCCTACCCGGAAACTTTCTAGTTACATATCTTAATTGAAAAAAAATCTAGTTTTAAAACTTCTCATTGTGGTGATGGATGCATGGAAATATTTAAAATATACAGGTATAGGTTAGGTATAGGTTTTACACTTTGTATATCATTTTCCATACAGTTTTTACCACCTTCACGAAACACGCGTTCACACGTTGATCAGTCTTCAAATCCCCGCAAGTGTTTTCGTCTCAAACTAGAATATTAGAAAAGTTTTTCGATCCCCTGAATAGTGCCTAGTACGTGAGACACAAATATTGCAGGGAAGCCACGGATAATCTGTTGGAAGTGAGCCAGTTCACAATATGTAAGCGTAGTTTTCAATAGAGCCGTTTAGATATCTACTGGTGGAACCCAGGCGACAATTAAGTGAGAACCCATGGTATGATTACCAGTATTATCGCGGTATCTGTAGTCGGGGAGTTCGGTGCGAATGACATTGGTTATCTGATTAGGCGGTCATTGTTGTGGATTGTAAGTTAAAATTGTTGAGGTTTTGTGTGGTTATGATGGCTTGAGCATATTGTTATAGTGTATTTATTTTTTGTAATGGTTTATAATTACTTATCTGTAGAAACGTCTGTTGTTTTTTTTTTTGAAAATAGAAAAGTTTCAGCTAACAAAAAAAATTATGAGTTTTTAAAAAATAATAATGTATTTGAATGTACATAATTATGCCGGACTCTCGTTTTAAAAGCAACCAGTAACAAAAAATATAACACCAGTTTAATTTCGGAAACCAATAATAATACGATAACTATCCGGGTTACGACACCAGCTACGCGACAAAACCGGGTAATTCGGTTCCTGTGACCCGTTTGCGCGTTTATTCATACCTCATTCATCGGATTGCCTTTATGACGCGAATTAGTTTCAGAACGTATGCCTTTGCATTATAACAAGGGCGAGTTTCGGTTGCAAATCAACTGGTTAAAACGTGGGCCTCTATGTTTTACACTGGTAATGTTAGTCGTGGACTGAAATTGAGTCGGACTTGACACGTTTACATAGTAATGACGGCTACAGTTTGTTTATAATTTAACGTAAATAGCTATTTTTCAAAATAGAATGACATTAGCAATCATTATTAATTAAGTCTTCGAGCTCCGATGATCACCCGGTGGATCATAAGACATTCAAGCAATGTTAGCGGACGTTCAAGAGGTTAACATTGTTTACAGTGACATATGACATCTTTAGCATTGATGAAAGCAGAATGCATGAACTAAGGATTTGATAAGGATGGCTAGTTTAGGAGGCATCATTCATATATTACACAGAAGAAGTAACTTTTTTTATTTTTTTGGGGGGTGGAAAATCATCAAATAACCCCTCCCGCTTTTGGGCAGAGCGAAAGGGAGTGTCAGACTTCTATTGACTAAAAACCACACATGTACCTTCTTAGCCCTTCATGTCGAGGCCACGGTATCTCTTGCAAACAACCCGCAGCCCCGACGGGAGAAGAAGTACCTTATTGCTAGATCCGCCAATTGCGGCCAAGTAATTCCAGGATTGATTTGATGGGCGATATCTCCCTGTTGTCATGACAACGTCAGTCGACCCAAGTTTAAAAATGAACTTGAGTCGGCACTATAAATATGGGTGTTAGTTGCAAATTGACTAGTTAAAATGTCCACCTCTTTGTACGCCCGCTTGGGGCGATTCGATGATGTTACAAAGCCTCTGCTGCATTTTCGGTGTGCTTGCGGAATTAATTATTATCTTGGCCTATTAGGCTATTTTAGGTTCGTTTAATTGGCTAGTTTGTGACGGAGTTATTGTTAACTGGAGTTACTGTACCGAAACATTATGACAACAAACACGGCTTTGTTCGTTCCTGGTTGTTTATTTCTGGACTCAGGCGGTCAAAATCAAGGTAGATTTTTAAAATAAATATAGCAAGATAGTTGTATTCAGTTATACGATTTTTTTTTTGTAAGTTATCTGTTTATTTTAAATCTTTTTGCTTTATCGTGTTTATCGTAACCTGATGTCACAGCTTTTATGCCGCCTATGGGTTTCTGACTTGGCGTTCCATGTGGTTGAGGAATCTGTCAGGTATACGAAACATAACAAATTAATAAAAAATATTTAAGAAAATAGATTCAAAAAACATAAATATATATTAGCATCATTTATCATCACTATCACTATCACTACATAGCATAAAACAAAGTCGCTGTCGCTGTCTGTCCGTCCCTATGAAGGCTTAAATCTTTAAAACTACGCAACGGACTTTGAAGCGGTTTTTTTAATAGATAGAGTGATTCAAGAGAGTGTTTTAGTATATAATTTGACCGACATGCGCGCGGGTGAAGCCGCGGGCATCAGCTAGTTTCAAATAAACAACTATTACACATTAACCAAAAAACATTACACCTCTAATTTAGCCAACAATGACAACAATAAAGCGTGGCCACACAGTCCACTGAAGGAAATCATGTATCATTGACAAACACACAAGTTGCTGGGCACAGGGCAGGAAACCCGGGCAAAGTGTTCCATCACCCGGGTACCCGGGCAGGGGGCTTCCGCACCCGGATATGAACCCTGTATCGTCGCGACTGCCCTCGTCACTTTAACGATCTCCGCTCACTAAGGTTTTTACCTTATTGCTGGATGTAGTCGATTTATGAAATGGTGTTAGTGTGGAAAGTGAGTGTCATTGTTTTTACTAGTGTTATAGGTGCGTGCAATTGCATTATTGCTTTAGGAGATTAGACTTTGTATTATATTTTGCTTTTTTTTTAACTGCCTCGTTGGTCTAGTGATCGCAAGCGCGACTGCTATGCATCCTCATGCTCTGGGTACGATTCCCGACTCGGGGAAAGTCTTATTGGGATTTTTCATCAGGATTTTTTCAGTAGTAGCCACGGAGACTGGATATCTGCCCGATTGATGGCAATAGGCTCACCCCCTATTACACGAGCCCAGATTCGGGTTACTGGTTTGGCGCCTTTTTTTTTTTGCGGTGGGAAATCATCAAATAACCCCTCCCGCTCTTGGGCAGAGCGGAATCGAGTGACAGACTTCTACTGAGTAAAAACCACCCTTGTTCCTTCTTAGCCCTTGTGCCGAGGCCGTTCGAACTACCCGCAGCCCCGACGGGAGCAAGCCACCTTTCCAATTCGTTTTGGTGGCCTCGGCGTCCGCAAAATTTCTAGTGTAAACTTACCTGTCGTCGGTTTGGCGCCTTCAGTCAGTCATCAGTTCCTATAATGAATATGTAACAGAGCACAGAGGACTACTAAATGCTTACAATAAAAATTTATATAACCACTAGACGATAAAGTTACGACACTCTTCTTAATAATAAATTCACACATCCTTCATCACTCCTGCATTTGTTTTTTTTTTTCAATTTTCATTTTTAAGCACTTTTTAATTTTTATTTTTTTACTTTTTTATTTTTAATATTGAGATATTGACGACGTCTAACTAATCTTATCAAGGGGTATCGTTTTACCTAGTCTAACTGAATAGGGTAGTTAACTAAAAAAATCTAATTAGTCCGTCAGATTGATTTCCAAAAAATATTGGACACGTATTTTTCTGTTAAACAATGAAGACGATAAAGTACTTTGAAAACTCGTGTGACGTCATATTCTAAGACATTAGTATGACATTTTTTACCGGTGAGTGACGTCACGACCGTAAATTTTTATTAATTTGATAAAACAAAAAATACGTATTCAATATTTTTCGAAAATCTAACAGACGGACTAATTAGAATCATATTTTTTTTAAGTCAGTAAACATCCCTATTGTGGAGGTCAGATAGACAGTCGTCATGTAAAATACTGGTATTCAGCTGCATCCGGTTAGACTGGAAGCCGACCCCAACATAATCGGAAAGATAATAGGATGTTAGCCCAACTTTTTGCCGTAAAATAACTTGCAGGAGAGCACCAAGTGAAGAACAACCTCTGTTGTTATTGGTTTCGGGAATAGGTGCTCTCAGTATCGGTCTAAACTAAGTGCTAGATATTTTTGGCCTGGGAAACTGCTAGAACTGCTTTTGTAGATAATAATCCTATTTCAAACTAAAGAGTTGACTGAGTGGGAGTTAAGTTTTGATGGAGAAATATTTCCAGAATATTATTTTTGGAGTGCACTAAAATAATTTACACGTGGGGTGTAATAAAATATTCATGTAGCAAACTCTAAGCACACAGCTCCTCTTCAAATATGGAATTTAAAAAGTTGTGTAACACAAAATAAACACATAATGTTAATTGGCCGAAGTTCGCCTCGTGTTAATAGTTAAAATTGTGTGAATAGTTTCACATGTCTAGTGAATCACTGGTGATAATAATATGGTAAAAAAATATACGTACTTACAAAATTATCAATTTTCAAGAACTATTACAAACTTTAATATTAGATCAATAAAAATCTCGTAAATCAAAAGCCCAAAAAAATTAAGAGTTTAAAAACTATCAAAGTTTTACTAAAAGTATTAATAACGGATTGTTGGAAATTAAAACTTTGAATACTTTGTTTAATAAGCAATTAATTAATTTTGAAGTGGACACACGTACTTTATTTTGTGATTTATTAAAGTTTCTGTCCAAGGTGTCAAAAAGATACCGCTTAGCATTTAATAGAACTTAGAAAGTATCTTGAAATTGAATTATATTAGAGAGCATAATAACTGCAACTCTTAAAAGGTAATATAAAACAAAACTTGTAGTTATTCTTTTCCGGGGCAAAGAATTCTTAGCAAATTCCAGAATTTCCAGAAATCTATATAGCTAGCCCTCAATTAGTGTTACTATAATTATTTACCACTAAGACATCTACATCTTATTATATTAAAAATAATTACTTATTCATATTATTTTTTATCTTTAAATTTTGATTTTCATCCTTATATTTAATTTTTTGAATTTTATGATTACTTTTAATTGTTAGCGCTCTTAGATTTAAACACATTATTGTGCATACTGTGTCACATATATTTCTTTTGCTGTGCCCGACAGGGTCCATGATTGTTTCTTTTGAAAAATGTTTACCACCTAAGCCTACATTGTGGAATGCAATAAAGAATTGAGTATTGAGTATTGAGTATATCTATAAACTACTTACAAAATCAATCACGTATTGCTCACCGTCTGAATAATGTTGCCATCGACAACAAGGAGTGGGCCGCGTATTTTTCAACGTCATCGTATTTATATACCTAGCTAAATCGGTCAGGGCATAATATCCGGTCGGATGCTCTGTCTTGAGCGATGAAGATGACCGTCCTCCGGCCCCCTTGCCGTCCCTCTATCGTCTCCGTCCCGTCCACGGCCCGTCGTCACGTGCTTCTCTCGTATGTCTTGTCTCAGGATGTCTCAACCTTATTCTTCACACCTCCTTGCATCGTGATTAATGTTGAAAGCCATTTAACAGCACGTCAAGATGTTAAAATGAATCGTTCGTGAGATTTCAAAAGGATTTTATGATTTATTGTTAGTTTCTGGTTTAAATAGTTGAGATTTAGTTGATTTCATTTCAGCCCGCGGGCTTTTGACACGCTCTTGGCTGTTACCAAGTCTGGACAGGTGTTCAGCTCTTTAATGCACTGTTACTGATAACCTTTCCTCTGTACCTACATCATATTTAGTTTACTATATAAAATAAAATTCCGAGAACTGTAATAAGATATGTTTGTAATGCAGCAAAGATTTTCTTGGTGCATACACCTCCCTATAACTTACGAAAGCAATTCTTGAAACGTTCAATTTCAAATATAGAACCTATCCTTAGAAATAGTTCTAAAAGGACATATCTCTCGAATTCAAATTTACAGAGATACTTTATATGAATATGGCGACAGGTATCCGCCACTGTGAAGGGAAAAAATATTAAAATATTTCATTTTGTTTGTGAAGCGAGAAATTCATCTTAGAAAGTGTTTACCCCGACGTGAAATAAAACTGCGAGCATGTTCAAACGTGTTTACTCGACGTGACTCTGAATATGTCTCGACAAATATGTTTTTTCTGTCGGCGAATTCGAAAATCACCTACAAAAGAGTGTAAGGAAGGGGCGAGGACGTGTTGCCAGCGGCAAAAAAAAAAATTGCCACTCGCGTATTATTCGCATTCTACGCCCGTACGTGTCTTGCTAAGCCGATTTTTATTACTTATCAAAGCAGATGCTTAGAAAAGTACAGATTAATGTACACAAAAGGCCGAAGCAATGACTGCCGGAATTCTCGATATTCTATATGTCTACCTACTTATGTGCTCGTCTTATAGGATGTCTCTGAACACGAATGCCATACGTTTCTTATTTTCGTTTTTTATAAGTTCTATTGGAATGTTGGTGGGAAGATTGAAGTGGGAGATCTTAGGTATGGAAAAGTGCTAATGATACGTCTCTTGAAGCCATGTTGCTTCAAAGAAATCATATTCATACACTACGCTTCTTTTGAATTCTGATATTTTTAGTTCCATTTTATAGGAATGAAGTTGAGCGTGCTCAAATAGAGTCCCTATTAAAATCTATTTAAAATGTATTCCCACCAATGCTTAAAATATATAAATTTTAAATTAATAACACTGATTTATTTCTATAGACAAAGAGGATTTATGACTACCAAGAAGGTTTCCAAATAGTCTGACCCAAACGCTATGTAATGGATAGTCGAAATTAACATACTGATTAATAATATTTCAACGCTTAGCTTATATAAACACTTTCCAATCATAAATGCGGTCCATTAAAGAAAACAGAACAGTACTGATAGGAAAAATAAATTCGCCATGGACGTGGACCGCACCAGAGATGGAGACCGCTTATTGGTCAAATTTCATTAGCCTAAAGATGGGAAACATTTCTCATTGGCGATCGTTACCACTACATGGATTTGTGACGTGTATGGATAGAGGGAATGACTGTAGTAAGTACGTGTTAATAGAACTTGTTTTAAATGTTAAAATGGATTGAAGCTTCATTTATTCTTTAGAATCGTTTTTTTTAAGATTGTAATCTAAAAATAGGTAAATAGCGACTTGTTCTTTATAAATAAATAAGCATTTTCGTCGTAAAACCAAGATTTCTGACGAAATATTTCTCTAATAAAAATAAACAGTATTTCAAAATTGTTTCTACATATTTTTGAATCTAAGACTGTATAAGGAGCCATGTCTTCTCTTAGTATTTTAACAATATATTAGATCGAACATTCTAGAAAACGACTCGCTTATTCTACCATTCAATTATATTTTAGCTTGAACCTTTCAACAAACTTGTTAATTTCTTCCATCTTGAAAATTGATTAATAATTTCTGTAGACGGAAAATAATATCATGGTTAGTTTAACGATTTGATTCTGGGTAAAGTAATTTAGCGTTAGGAGTAATATCAAAAGGAAAACAGAGGCAAACCTAACGTTGGTACTACTGACTTACCTTCATACACCTTTTTCTATTGGGGGTAAGCAGAAAGTACAACTTCCTGTACAGATCCTTACTGTAATGACCAAATGTATACGTCGCAAACTCGATAATATTTTATGTAGGTACTTATTTTTATTTAGAAAAAAATGAGACTATTCTTTTTTTTCTTTTTTCAAAGATCGTTGCCCCACACTAGGAATTTCTCCTGTATCGTGGGTGCGTTCACAAACATTTAAACTCACATATACAAATACCCAGACCCGATACAACTATCTGTAGCCAATACAAAATTTTTTTCCGTGCGGGGATCGAATCGCAAGCAGCGCAGCACTCCATTACTTGAGCCACTGCGCCAACCGTGCCGTCCAGACGGACAGACTTGAAGAAGAACACTCTTAGGGTCGTCACACATCTAACGGAAGATGCGTCGGGCGTATCGTTGTTAGCGCGATCGACGTGGTAACGTATCATCGGTTAACCCCTCACAGACGTAGCTATAATATAATATATTAATATGAAACATAGCAAGGCATATTTCGACATATTTTATATATAAATTTTCGAGTGACCGCACACGCAGCTATAATAATATTTCTATAACGTCACCAAAATATTTCGACAAATATATCTCGGTATATTTCGGCAAGGACGACCGCAGACCGAGTGAGGGCAAAATATAATTATATTATAGTATAGCTCCCCTGTGTGATAGCTTGCTATACTATAATATATCTCTCGATATAATAATATATATTATAGCTACGTCTGTGACGGGCTTTATGCGTGTAAGTTTGGATGTATTACTATCAAATTGTCTTTGAGCGTTACGCAACATACGATGCGCAACGTATCTTCTGTCAGATGTTTGTCGACCCTATAAAAGCCCCTCAAAAAGGTTAGTCCATTGCGTTGCAAACATTGATCATCAAAAAAATATAATAACTTCACAGGTATCCCAAACTGAGCAAACACAATAATCTTAGTCAATAGCCTAATTAACTACGAAATTCAATCAGCAGAAGAAACTGCCCCGACCCCCCATACATTTAATCAGCCCCAAAACTAAAACCATTCCATATTTCGCAAAACTCAGCACTCCCAATCAGATCTACAAAATAATGTTAATTTCACACAGTAAAATGAAAATTCCAATCAGTTTACAAATAATAATTTAACAACACAATAGTAACGAGCCTTTCCTACTCTCCATGTTATCAGGAACCATGTACAGTCACGACCACAAATATGTGGGCACTTGACAAATTGAAAAAGCGATGTTCGTGACAAAATGTTTGTAACTTGAGAACTTTTTAAGACATGGCCCATGGTAGTATGGGTTACAAAAACCGATATTCTTAATATCTTTAAAGTATATTTTCTAATTATTATACAGATGTGAATTGGAGAAGCAGGGGGAATCTCGGAAACTACTGAGCCGATTTGTTTTCTACTAATGGACACTGCATCATCTCCGAGTACGCGGTCAGCAACAAAAATATTTTTCACTTTTCAATAACTTGTTCATCAATATAATCATTTCAGCCATAAGACGTCCACTGCTGGACATAGGCCTCCCCCAGGTGTCGCCACATTGACCGGTCCCGAGCGTTTTGCATCCAGCGAGCTCAGTGTATAATAATCCAATATAAAAATTTCGAAAAATAATTCGGTGACATAAAAACATAACTGCCCGTAACTGTACATCAGGTAAATAACCCGTGGCCAAGTCGTACCGCGGTAACAGAAAAGGTGACCGCATCGGAAATCCGGACGTGTTACCGTGGCTCCGCTAACTAATTGGGAGGGGCGGGTCGGCTGTGAGGACGCGGCAAATGAAGATTTATCATCTGACAAGTCCTTCGGCTCTGGACCACGATTATCTGTAAGGGATTTTTGACTGGGTCTCATGGTTTTTATGGTGTTTTATAAAGAGGCGAGTTTTAGTTGGTGTCGCATCGGGGTAACGTTTAATTAATTATTATGCAGAGACATATTAGTACTATCTCGTTGGTCGAGTAGTCGCAAGCGCGACTGTTGAGCATGAGGTCCTGGGTTTGATTCCTGGGTCAGGCAAAGTGTTATCGGGTTTTTCAGGAACTTTTTAGAGAAAGAAATATTTATCTGGAGGCATTATTCAGGACACAAGAGACATTTTCAGAAGACAAGATAAAAGGGGAATAAAATAGTATTTATAACCAGCAGCTCCCTGTTCTCTCTTTAGCCCAGCCGTTAAGGTGCAGATGGTGAAGCAGTAGCAGTCCAGTGTTAATGACCCCGACTTAGGGATTGCGGATAGTGGGTTTGAAACCAGGTAGACGCAATACTTATAATATTAATTAGTTACTTATTTCATCACCACTCCTATTAAAACGCCAAAAGAAAATACGTCATTAGAAAACCGAACAAAAGACATGTGGCATCTACTAATCCACACTGAGCCCCCATGGTGAATTGTAGAGACCGGTGTCCTACCTGGTTGGCTGGTTAGGATGCAGACTGGCGACTGAAAGGTCGTGAATAGGGATGTTTACAGACTAAAAAAAAAATGATTCTAATTAGTCCTTCAGTTAGATTAAAGAAAAATATTGGATACGTATTTTTTGTTTTATCAAATCAATACAAAATTACCAAGATAAATCGCGTCAATGATTTGAGTGGGGTGTGACGTCACTCACCGGTAAAAAATGTCATACTAATGTCTTAGAATATGACGTCACACGAGTTTTTATTAAAGCACTGTATCGTCTATCTGACTGAGATTTTTTTAGTTAACTACCCTATTCAAACCCCACGTGTTTCACCACGACGTGAAACTTCACGTCACTATTCAACGTCATTATTCAATTTAACATAGAGGGAAGCAACTGCTTCTGCTTGCTTTATGTTAAATTGAATAGTAAAGACGCAGGCCAGCAAGCCATCAGAACACAACTGATGATCATTTATGGGTTCACAATGTGTCTGCTAAACCCTTCAGAAAACAGACTTAGGCTGCTGTTGTTCGCAAGAGATACCGCGGCCTCGACATGAAGGGCTAAGAAGGAACATGGGTGGTTTTTAGTCAGTAGAAGTCTGACACTCCCTTTCGCTCTGCCCGAGACCGGGAGGGGTTATTTGATGATTTTCCACCCGCCCAAAAAAAAAAGTAAAGGTCAGGTTATGCTTGATATGTCGCGTGTATGTGTACCTCATAGTTTGGCCTATAACTTACGCAAGTTGACAAGCAACTAATATTCTCTACGTTTGTCTTTTAACCTATCAAGATGTAAACATACCAACCCCGCAAGTTTCCTCCTTTTACTTTGTATGTGAACAAAAATTTCCGTAGATACATACCTACTTATTGTTTTTCTAAGAAACCTTTTTCCTGTAAAATCATATCACATACTACTAAGCATTTTCCCACACTATTTATACACATTCAACATAAAATAGACATCTTAAGACCGTCGTCATGTCTTCGTTTTTTTGCCCGTCTATCGTGAACGTCAAAGGTAATAAATCTTTTTCTTCTGCCTAAATAGAGCTATCCCGAACAAAGACTAAATCTAGCCCCTCACCGAAGTATGTAGCAACTATCAAGATGTCCTTGCGCTAAATCTTCAATAGGTTTCTCCTTTGTGTTTTGTGTCAATTTAATTTTATGCGAAATTACCTCTACTAAAGGATGAAGAATATATTTTACGAGAAGGGTTTTATGTTTTATTTTTTCGTGTCTGTAAACTTACACATTTTCTTTATGGGTGTAAAGGTCGTGGAAGGGAAAAGGGCTAGTAGTGCGCCCGGAGGCAGTACGGGTGCTACCCTCTCTTGTTGTGATCCGTCAACCCGTCATGATATTGCCGGCGGCTGTACGCGCACGTCCTGTAACATCACGTACGAGAAAACAAACAAAATGGACATAAAACAAACTATTATCTCATTATGATCTGGATTAAGAACCGTATTTATTATGGTCCCATTACATAGCACAATGCAGTTAATTATCGGGCTGAAAAACAGTAGACCGTAAACAGCAGGATGCAATATAAATAGCAGCTGATTTCATAGCAATTAAAGTGAGGGATTATTAGTCGGCAGTCGATGATCGACGACCGGCGCTGGGCCGTCGGCCTCGGCTTCGGCGCGCTGTGAATTAACTTAATCACTGTTTACGCCACCCGGGGTATGTTGCCCACGAATTACAGAGCTCCACGTAAATGTTATGGGAACACCTTGCTTGATTATATTTTGGATGTGACGTGAATTACCTTGTGATCTGGCAGGTTTGTGCGTCACAGTGTTTTGCTGGGTTATTATCATACTATTTATGAATATAATTACTTCGGTTTACAGCCGAAGAATTACTCGCGTTTCTGAATTGTATTAAATCGGAGGTGGCTACTACAATCGGTACTACGTGTATTATTGTAGTACCAAACATTTTTTTAAATTTATTTTTAGTATCGTATTCGGAATAAAACAACAACAAAAAACAGGTAATTAATTACTACGAACCCTAGGTTCAAGTTATATAGCGAGAGTAAAAGCCGTTCCATTTTTATTTCATGGGATTTTAATAACATTAACACAGAATTTTACAAGAGAAATCGAATAAGAACAATCACAAGCACAAATATGTAAGCTCTTAGCAAAATTCAATAGCTTTTTTTCTTAGGAAATAATGATACTTTGAGATAAAACCTTTTCGTAAAACTATGACTTTCAAAATGCTTTGTTCGAGAAAATGTAAAACGTACAACACAGTAGCAGAAAATCACTTTTAAAAGTTACTTCGAGTATACATAATGATGTTGACTGTACTTCAAACTCGAACTTCACAGCTACACTTGATTAATTAAAGCAAGACTAATGAGACAAATATACTTAGGTAAGTAGTTATTAATTACACTAGCTGTGCCCGCGACTTCGTTCGCGTGCTTGTCGGAAACCAAAATGCGTCACTTAGATAAAAGTACATTAAATCATTGCCCTGCGTTAACTTACTGCCGCTGTAGAAGTGTTTGTTAATCAACCACGTCAGAACGGCCGAACGGATCTTGAAGAAATTTGAAACAGGTACATTATAGTCGACAGGTACTGTCGTTGGCGCGTTTGTGTTCCACGCGCGCCTCAATGATATGTCAGCAACAATTAAGGGGTCCTTTGGGGCCCCTTAATGGTTGCTGCCGTCGTCTGCCGGGGCTGACGGTTGTCCGCAAGAGATACCACGGCCCCGAAACACAAAGAGCTAAGAAGAAACGTGGGTGGTTTTTAGTCAGTAGAAGTCTGACACTTTCTTCCGCTCCGCCTAGAGCGGGATGAGTCATTTAATAATTTACGAACCACAAAAAAGGGGGGATTAGAGGCTGTTTCGAGAGGTACCTGTACCGAATCTGGGACATCGAATCTGGGACATCGAATCTGAAATGGAACGCCGTCACCTCCTTCTGCGAAGCAGTAATGCTAGCGAAAGAGGTGAACGTAAGAGGGACACAACCCCTCTTCCCAGCCGCCGCGGGCGACGCTCCGGGCATCGGGGGCCACGTGATGGCTTCCGGCCACCGTAGGCGCGGGCCTGTGAACGGTGAGTAACGGGCTAGTTAAATTGTTCGTCCGTCCTATGACGATGGAGGCGCGTTCGTGTTCCACGCGCGTCTCAAAGGGATCTCAGCAACATTGAAGGGGCCCCCAAGGACCGACGCCCGTCGGGGCTGCGGGTTGTTCGAAAGAAATACTGCGGCCTCGACACATAGGGCTAACAACACACCACATCTATATAAAGACATGTTTGGTGCAGTGGCTGGACGATTAACAGTAGCACTGCGTGTCGCAGGTTCGATTACCACACGGTACAAAAAAAATATGTCGTGGGTTTTATCTAATTTTAATTTAGTTTTAAAAAAATAGTATTTTTATACTGTGTACCTAATTGGTAAATCTTTATTTGTTGACTATTCACGAAACATATGTTTATTTAATAACACCGCGGTTCAGAAAATGACATCAAATGAATAACGCCATCTGTCGAAAACGAAGATAAACTGCTAAAATAGAGCGATCAAAGACACTATAGGGTTTAGGCTATGTAGATTTTAAAAGCAGCGTCATTTAGACTAATATCTACGTACCGTTTGCTATCATAACTTATTTAAAGTTATCTTGTGAAGGCATTTATTAATAAGTGTACCATACCATATTCGTTCAATAGATGTCGTTGCTGGTCTCATTCTTGACCATAATGATAAGTTCTTCTTGAAAACTATAAATGCATATATCTTTTGATAGAGAGTACCGATTACGATGAAACAAAGACTAAGTAATAGCCCAAGTTACGCACAATATTTATATATAAAAGTTACCTACATTCGTTTCGTAAATTTGACGTGATGCTTAGTCATCGAAACAGACAAACAGATAAACAGACAAACAGACAAAAATTCCAAAAATGCTGGAAATGTGTTCTGTTGGTTATACTTTAATACCCTGACAATTTTTTTTTTAAATATTTTCGATGTACAAAAAAGATTTTTCTACAGATTTATTATATGTATAGAAAGATAGATATGTATAGATAGATTACCGTCATACAGTAGGTAGACCCTTTTTTTGTGGGGTGGGAACTCATCAAATAACCCCTCCCGCTCTTAGGCAGAGCGAAAGGGAATGTCAGACTTCTACTGACTAAAAACCACCCATGTTCCTTCTTAGCTCTTTGTGTCGAGGCCGCGGTATCTATTGCGAACAACCCGCAGCCCCAACGGGGGCAGGTAGACCCTTAAGCGGCAAACCGAATAATGTATTAAACAAATAAAATAATGAAAATGTTCAACCTCATAAAAGGCTAAGGCTAAAGGCTAAAGGCCTCCCTTCCCTCCTTTCACTTTTGGCGATCTAGTAATGTTTATAAAGTTATGCATAAAATTATAATGTTCTCATAGAATCTAGATAACGCAGATGATAGGTACCTCGGCTGTCCGGCGAAAAAAAAAAACGCCGAGAGGTAAAAGAAAAGAAAGAACTGCATTAAAACTTGGCTAGTGCAAACTTGATAACTTCTGTAATAATTGACTTCATACGTAATAATAAGTCAGTCCGCTCTGCATTAATCTGTAGTCACAGCATAATTTTCATGCCCCAATCGATTCTCGAACAAACACAATTTCAGAGCCCCTTGTACACCTACTGATTTTAATTACGGGCTTTCACATTTACCTAACTAATTTATTCGTGAAGTTGACTCGTTTTGAAGTCTTGTCACTACACCGTAAAGGTGGGTGCTTACTTAAAGTTCAATGTCACATATAATCCGAGTTCCAAGTTACAAGAAGTTTAAACTGAAGTATGTATCACTTGGGGTCGAAGAGGGTACGATTACTTGGAGAGAGAATTTTGTTACACGCGTGGCCAACTCCTTTGATACTGTAACATAAAGGTAAGTGAAGGTGTGAACGATTAATGGCATCTAACCGAAGAATGTCAAGTGTCTCCTGAGAGAAACGTTCAGTAAGAAAATGACTGCGGAAGAGCATTTCACGCGCCACAAATTTCCCCGTGAAAACAATCGTAAAACGCTTTTATTACTCAAACATTCGCCATTGATTCACGGGGCAAAACAATAAAAATACTGACTCAATCAACCTGCCGAATTTTACGAGCATTGTAGGTGAGTGGATTTATTGTCAGAACGCCAATAATCTTTCATTTACACCTACATCTAAGAATGGAATTAGCCGAGCCTAACGTTTTATGAGCCCTTGTGTATATGGAAAGGAATAAGCACCCGGACGGACGAAAGTAATTCATTTAGCTCCGTAATATTTTTTTAATTACTTTCATTTTAATCAACGTAAGTGTTGGTGTTTATTCGGAGCAGGAATACACCGTTGTGGGTTTTCATCTATTTATATTGTGACCAAGCTATTAAACAGACACTTTTCGTCCATAATTACGAAAAAGAAAGAAAGAAATAAGAGGATAAAAATATACCTGCATTGCAAGCATTTGATTTATGGTAAAAAGTAAAAAGAAACATTGCTAGCGCAAACGGAAAAAGTCGTCGCAATGAAAAATAATGTCTTTATGACGGCGCTATTTGAATGTAAACTACGATATCATGCTACTTAAAAAGCTGCAATTTATAAGAAATATAATATAGTAAAACAAGAACGCGCTCGTGCGGCCGGAAAAGGTCATTTGCCATCATAGGGCGCCGCCGGCGTAGAGCGGCGGGCCGGCGACTGTCCCTTGCCTCTGTTGTTCATTTTTCTTCCCCTTTTTCCGGGGCCAAACGGTAAAGAGAAACTTAATTGGAGGCTTTCCCGCCGACTCTCAGGCTCAATGAAAAATTACGAGCTAAACGAGCACACGCTTGGGAATTTTTCGCTCATTCTCGTCGGCACACCAGCGAAAAAGAAACGCGTCTTTACGCAAGCCCCTTAAACTTAGATAAATGTAAGCTGACAAACGTAATTTCAATGAAATATACTGCTCATTACAAGAATTAATTTAATTCCGCTCTTTTAGCGAATTGTCTGCCGGCGAAGCGGCTCGTATAGGTGTCTTTATGGGCCTCTTTACGTCCCTTTCGACGCTTTGTTTTGCTTCTTTTTTGTATTATTGTCTTTGTTTAAATGAATTATCACTTTATGGAGGTAAATAACTACTTACTGGTTTGATTTCCCTGTTGGGACTTTTTATAACATGCACAAGACACCAACGAGTACTTATCTGTTTGTGTACTTTTTAGTAGTATTATTAGATTGCGTATTCATTTTATCGACAGCTATAGTCACAAAGGCAGATTAGCAATCGGCGAACACCACAGACATAAACACACATGTAAGTTACAAAACACTCCTAATTGGTTAAGCAACCCGATGGTGGATTATGTTGGATGTTCATTATTGCGCTTTCGGGATTTCCCTTGGAGCAGCTGCATAATTCACGTTGCCACGGTTTAGCTTAATGCATTAAATGCATATGCTGGAGCAGCTTTTATGTCTTGTATTTGGTATAATCGTGTGATTTCATAGATTTAGTGCTGCCGTTCGAGGTCTTATTTCTCCTGTAAGTTGCTTAGGTAAGCTGTAGTACTTGGAACATTTATTAAGTTTGTTCCGTTACTTGCAAAGGTCGTGAATACGTATAGTTGGAGTCAAGCTCGAATTTTCAGACTGCTGGATAAGATTCAACCTTATGGCGGCAGGTAAAAAAGAGAGTAGGCAAAAATCAAATATCTCATGTAACAAAACTATGGTTTTACTAACGGATATTTGTTTTTCGAAACGAAACTATAACTATACCAACGGCTCATATTTTATTTTTAAGAAAATGTTAGCTTTCGGCGGCGGAACATTGGCTGTATCGGAAAAATATCACCTTGAATTTTGAGGACTGTTAGGGTAAAATAAAATAACTAAAAATGACTATTCTGCCATAAATGTAGACCAACATAATTAAATGATACTCTAATAAGTAATAAATCATCTAAATAAATATAAGAACATTGGAAAGAACATCACAGTTTATTTTCATCTTCTTAGGGTGTCGATAACCGGCGGCGGCGACCTCTCGCGTCCGGCCCTGGTGCAAGCCATGGTCCGGGGCGAGGAGGATTGGGACACCGTCGCCTCCTTCTGCGAAGCAGTGATGCTAACGAAGGAGGTGGCGGAACGCGAGAGGGCGAGAACCTCTCGTCCCAGCCGCCGCGGGAGGCCCTCCGGTCGTCGGGGGCCACGTGATGGCTTCCGGCCACCGTAGACACGGGCCTGTGGACGGTGAGTGATGGGCTAGCTCGCCGTCCGTCCGTCTTATGACGATGACAGGCCGTGGCGACGGCGCGTTTGTGTTCCACGCGCACCTCAAACAGATGTCAGCAACACGGAAGGGGCCCGCAAGGGCCGACACCCGTCGGGTCTGCGGGTTGTTCGCAAGAGATACCGAGGCCTCGACATAAAGGGCTAAGAAGGAACATGGGTGGTTTTTAGTCAGTAGAAGTCTGACACTCCCTTTCGCTCTACCCAAGAGCGGGAGGGGTTATTTGATGATTTCCCACCACTCAAAAAAAAAAAAAAAGGGTAGAGTCATCTATGAATCTTCATCTGAACAAGTTATCCTTGCTTCAGCCAACCTGTGCCCGGAGTCTATTCAAAGACCTCCAGGTCGGTAATAGTAATTAATTTCCAGTTTATTACAGAAATACAAGTCTTGTTGAATTGTATTTCTGTAACAAACTGTTAAGTTCTTTCACAGACAATACTAAAAAATGGGTCACCACCAGAATACAAACTTCCTTTCCGAATTCAACTGCACTCTAACCACTATCCTAGCCAAGAGAATCCATTTCAAATTTAGACACGTAGATAGGAAAACTGTGAGGGTTTTATATCTGCGGTCAAGTTCGGGATGAGGCACGGATGACAAGCTGCAGACATTTTAATTAAAGGCAGCCGGTGGTGGCTGGAGTCTCGGTGAAAGAGATCGACTTGATTAAAGTAACGTTCGGTTCAATACCGGCCGGAGTTATTAAAAATTGTGAATATGACGTGAGTGTCATATTATGCCATGTGCGCGTTACTTGCATCCATTTCTCATGTCTGGCTGGAAGAGTTTGATGTTGAACGTCAGGTCAGTCAAAAACCAAAAATATATTTATGTATGTAAAAAATGATCAAGTCAGTATCAGCTGGCTCCCATCTTTTAAATCTACAGAACTCTCTCGTTCTAACCTCTGACATCATATAAACTACCCACTCCAAGGCAATATCTTTCCTACCTTATGGTTCATAAGGGTAAGATATACAAATCTATATTATTAATATTTTAAAGAGGTATTTGATTACTTTGTATGTAAGGGGATCTTTAGAACTTCAAATCCGATTCCGAAAATTCTGTTAATAACGGGAAGCTAATTTATTTCTGAGTGGCATAGGTTACTTATAATTAAAACATTTCCGAGAGATGCGTAAATATGACCGTAAGGCGAGCAAAGTCGGGGCTGCGGGTTGATCGAAAAAGATACCGCGGCCTCGGCACAAGGGCTAAGAAGGAAAATGGGTGGTTTTTTGTCAGTAGAAGTCTGACACTCCCTTCCGCTCTGCCCAAGAGCGGGAAATAACCCCCTTTTTTATGGTGGGTGGAAAATCATCAAATAACCCCTCCCGCTCTTGGGCAGAGCGAAAGGGAGTGTCGGACTTCTATTGACTTAAAACCACCCATGTTCCTTCTTAGCCCTTCATGTCGAGGCCGCAGTATCTCTTGCGAACAACCCGCAGCCCCGACGGGCGTCGGCCCTTGCAGGCCCCTTCCATGTTGCTGACATCTCTGTGAGGCGCGCGTGGAACACGAACGCGCCGTCGACACGGCCTGTCGTCGTCATAAGACGGACGGACGGCGAGCTTACCCATCACTCACCGTCCACAGGCCCGCGTCTACGGTGGCCGGAAGCCATCACGTGGCCCCCAACGCCCGGAGCGCCTCCCGCGGCGGCTGAGTCGAGAGGTTCTCTCCCTCTCACGTTCCGCGGAAATAACCCCCTTATTTCCCACACCTCAAATATAAAAAAAAACGGCGAACAAAGTTCTAGGCTTATGCTAGTATACAATACGCTGTAGTTTTGTAACTCGAAGAGCAAAAGCTGTCCACGAGTATTATAGCGACTATTGAAAATAATTTAGGTCAACTTACTAGTTCTTTTGTGAACACGAATGCATATACCTAAAGACCAGGCTGAAAGAAAATAGTACATAAGTCTGTAGTGTTTAAAACCTGATACCAAATTCCACAGTATGCTTACCAACGCAGATTACGCGACCAGTCACATGCGGTTGGAAGTCCCGTCCGCCATTAAAACCAGGCTTTGAGGGTGCACTGAGCCAAAATGTGTGTTTTAATGTCTTTTACTGTACTGGCAGGTATGTACAAGCAGCTGATTACAAACAGATGTTATATTACATGGGACTGCTTTGTTGGTCTCTGTGAATTAGGTCCAGGGTTTGATTCATAGGTCGTGCATAGTTTTATTAGATTTTGTCCATCAGGGATCTCTCAGTAGCAGCCACGGAGTCTTTGTGCCTGATTGATGGCAATAGGCTCGCCTCTTATTACATGGGATTTAAATATAACTGGCGAAGAGTGGGTATGCCAATTTAAGTGGCACACCTCTGCCTCCCCTTTCGGTGATTACAGGCGTGATGTTATGTTATATTATATATGGTAATAGAATTCAATTGTTGGTTTAATTACATAACATTTCGTTTCGAAAAGGGTAAACACTCACATTGCCTACGCAAGTTCAAGATAGAATTTAATAAAAATGTACGTTAAGTATTTTCCTCAAACAGCACATTTTAGGCTAAATATAAAATGTGTTTTACATTGTACCAAATTACTGTTTACACACATTTGCTTACCTTTATACAACGTGAACATTTTACCATCGTTTGAACTCCAGTTTGGGATTTAATTAATATTCTAAAACAAAGTAAATCGCAAAATCAAACAACTACACACTTAACAGAGTTTATTTCCTTATATTTTAACTGTTTCAATTTATATTATTTACAAATTATTTATCACAATTTCACAGTCAATACATATAAAGTTATTTACAACATTTTATTTTACAAACATTTACAACTAGATGTACACTGCGGGACAAATTCAGGGTAACAATTGTAACAGTACAAAAATAAATTAATAAAACCTTACAACACTGGTTTACAAAGTTAAATTAAAAGTAAGTAAATATCTACCCGAGCCAAGTCTCAGGTTTATTTCTTTCTAATAGCAGCGTTTACGAGATCAACCGTTCCGACAAGCGATTAGTATTCTACAGGTTACACAGTCATCTTAGGCCAAGTCTTATCCAAGTCTGGTGTTAATGTCTGCGGGATTAAGCCATCCAAGCTAATGTTCTTTAGCCAAGTAATTCTAAACTCTTGAAAATTATTTGGTGAATTTCTGTTTTGCTACTAATTCTAAATCAGCATTTTTGGCATCATGTAGTTGGGGTTAATGCAGAACAATGTAATGTTTTTAGGGTTCCACTAAATGTATCCAGCAGTGTAAAGATAAAAAAATGGCAACGGTTTGTAGAAAGTCTATTCGCCGTTAAACTACTCGCCAAAACATTTTTGCCAAAAAACATTTTTAGTGTACGGTGAATGTAAAACCTTGATAAAAACAAAGTTGAATAAAACATTTATACAATAACGCTTAAGTGTGTTACAAATGGTTTATTTACTGAGGCGAAAAGTCAACGAATATGTTGAACAGAACTAAAAACTTAAAGTTTTGAACAAAAACTTGCAGAATACATGTTTTTTGGTTCGAACAATGAACAAAATTTCAACAAACCGTTAGCTAAGACGAGACTCTGCCACAAGCTAAGACATTTCTCATTTAGCTGTGTTCTGCTTAAGTTGCAAGCGCAATTTGTAAGCTGCAGGCAGTCGCAACAAACGAGCTGAAGAATCAGTCGTGTCTTGGAATACTGATCGGTAAACGCAGAAATTTGAACTTGACAACACTATGCTGCAGTTCCTTCGAGCTTTTTCAGAATAAGTTAACATCAATTTGGCGAAGTGAGGGTTTATTATCAACTTAAATGGTCATTTTATTCAAATGGACCATCGGCCAATCGGTAATTTAATTTAACAATTGTATGAATCGTCACAGTGATGCGGACGGCGACATGAGATGTGGCTTAACAATCAATTTTGCTAACAGTATATAATATACAATAATTATGACCAACTGACAAAAACAAAACATTTATTCAGGACCATACTTTTCCTACATATTAATGCGCCTGCCAAACTTTCTCACTAGGTTCTATACAAGTTTTTTCACCACATTTTACATTGTCTTGTTGTTACATTATGAAGAATCTCGTCTAAAAAAGATAGTCGTATTTACATAAACTATTTTTCTATACACAACCTATACACAACTCTCTGGTCCGGGAATTTCTTCAGCTATGAGATGTTCTCTCCTACTTAACGTCATATTACCTAGTGTGATGGGTGGCTTACTTAACACTGCCTTTGGTGGCGATAGTACCTGTGGGAAGAAACAGTAGTTAGGTTAAAATCTTCAAAATAAAGGTTAGAGTAGCTTTTTCGTTAGTCCAAAAATGTTGCTGTTCATGCTAACTTTTGCATGAGACAGAACTTTTTTTTTACTGGCGAAAACATTAAATACTCTAGTATGACTCTACAATCAAGTGTACACATTTTAAGTCATATATTTCTAGTATAACATGGTCTCGCTTTGTTTAGATTTGCTGTACAATGAGAGAACCGCATGAACTGTTTTTGCGTATTGGTCGACGTGCGTATCCGAATTCTTGGTTTGTGTCAATGGTTACAAATTTACACGTGTTTTTTTGAATTATGATGGTATGCCCTGAATTATATTTGTCTCTGTCTTTCATACATACCAGAGTAGCTCTCTCTATCCAAAGGTCGAAGTGTCATATTAACACAGGGAGTTTATATTCTTTAATTTCTTACAACCCTGGACTTGAGTCACTATCAGCTATTAAATGAGCGACCATAAATGCCGTAAGCTAAAATGATTGTAAAATATTTAATGGACGATCTCATAAAACTGTATTATTAATTTACACCTAAAGCTTCATATCATAACCACTTCAGTTTTTGCACAGTTCATGAGTAGACTTTACCAAAGTACCTACTATAATTATATGCGGAGTGTCTAGTCTATGACATAATTAAACCTACGTTTTAATGAGTCGGATTTTTCACATCGGGTTAGCGCTCGCTTTTAATTTAATAACATGTCTAGGTGTACAAATACTCGGTATGTGGGTCATGCTCGCACTGAAAGGCTAGTGTTTAGATATAAGACAGTGTGTGTGTTTTAGCATTGGATTTTGCATAAGTACTCGTAATACGATTTATTTATTCCTTTTGTATTGGCTGAAAGATGAATTTTCTTTTTAACGAATTACATGGTTTTTAAGGTTCGGTCAAACTGATATTTATGTACAGCCGCCAGCAAATCAAACTACCCGAAACTGTCAAATTTTCCCGGTTACCACTTACTTTACCTTGAACTTAATGCTTTTGCGATAAAGTTGAAAATCTATTAAATAAAGTTGACAGAGAACATGATGTGTTGTCGTCTGTACAAACTTGCTTCGGAAACTGGCTTCGGAAATCGGGCACCAGACTAACGATAATTTCACTACATTATTTGTCACTACTGCTAGACTAGCTTGACCAACATCATCATTAACCAGAGACGTCCACTTTTGAACAAAGGCCTTCCCCTGAACTGTTTGATAGAAATAACATCAACATCATTTCAGCCAAAAGACGACCACTGCTGGAAATAGGTCTCCCTCCGGTGTCGCCACATTGATCGGTCCCGTGCGTCTTGCTTACAGCGGATCCCCGCAACCTTCACCAGGTCATCGGTTATCATCGTTGTAGATAATTATGAAGAACACTTATCGTTTTAGATACTAAAGTTTAGTAAACCAAGCTAGCAACAGCTTCTTTATAAAAGTGTTAAACCGCACTAGTTAATACTCACGGGTCGCTGATCGTCAAGCGCTGCGCTGGCGCGCTCACTCCCCCATTCCTCGTTCGGATGGAGTGCACCATTTTTCCCGGCTTCTGTAACGCACTTTGTGCTAGGCGGGGCTCCGTCTGTGTGCAAACCGTTTGATACTGCTTGATTATTTCACTTAGAAACTGTTTGTGGTGGGTAAGAAAAGATGCTTGCGGTTACGTAGTTCTCTGAGAAAATAACTCTTACTGCCGCACTCAGACATGTTTAATGATTACTTAGGCAGTCACTTAGTAAAGATTTGACATACAAAACCTTTACTAAGTGATGGCTTAAGTTATCATTAAACGTGTCTGAGTACGGCAGGAATACTTGAAATCGCGTTAGACGTATTTAAAACATCATTCTGGTTTTCGGAATCGTTTAAAATACTTAGAAAATTAAACGAGGGTTACTCAGGACCCTTCCGTACCCACTCTCATAATTTGAATTTTCTTAAGTTTTTTGCAATTCACAGGTCATTTTTGGGCACAAATCATATTTTGTTCAACATAAAACCTGAGACTAACACGCAAATTGCAAAAAAGAGTCTTAAATAAATAAGATTTCGCTGGCTACCCTGGCGCTTACACCTTACGAAAACAGACAAAATGTTGTTTTATGTGTGTTACCGCTAAACCCATGATTAGTAATTTTCGTGTAAGATAAAGGCAAAATATATAAGTAGTCTAAAGCTGTAAAACTGAATCAAAACTAAAATAATAACAACCTTACGCTTCATGTTTTATGGGCGAAAACAACGTTACGTCACGACTTTTAAGACAAGGATTACAAAAACAAAGAAAAGATTATCCACTTCGAAAACTTCAGGTGTAAAATCCGTTTTAATCTTCATAAAAATGTGTTTAAAACCATATTATAGCTTTAAAACGCGATATTAATTCCGAACTTTCCTCATAAATCTTCAGTGTTCTATCAAAAAATTGATATAATTTTACGACGACGACGTGAAAAGTGTCTCGTTCAATGAAATTTTTAGCGCAATTTTTACACTTTCATGCCATAGGATTAACCTGAAATATGGCATATACTTAACTTCTACCATAATCTTTGACATAAGGCTTTGAACTGCAGAAATTCTTTAAATGAATAAACGTCAGATAATTTAATCAATTCAGAAAATTTAATTTGAAAGTGTCTCGTATACAGAAACTTAGTTGTTGAACCTTGAGAGGCTATTACATATAAAAGAAGACATGCCTTTTGAAACGTTATTTTATTTCGTTGAGGATGTGGCAGCAGTCCTATTAATTACCTAGGTGAGTACATAAAGGAGTTTCTTTTCAAGTTACATTAGAATAAGTATAGACTGGAGCGAGGAAAGCTTGTCTCTATGTGAGATGTTGCAGTTTTGGCGCAATTTGTTGAATTTATCTTGGGATTACGCGTATATATTTTTTTATCAAACTGGCCCTTGAGGCAAGTAGACGGTCCCTTCGAGTTGCACACTACTTACTGATATAGACAAGTGATTCTAGTGAACACAAAAAGATGATCGGTGCACGATTTGCATAATTGTTACTCAATTATTCCCATTTTTTATATTAACAAAAGAAGATTGACACAAAAAAGACGCAGAATGCTGTTTTGAATGAGTTAGCGATTAACTTATAAAGCAATTTCTGGTGCAAGCGGGCCTTGCTAAAACCGTCAACCAATCAGAAGATCTATTGAGCTATTAAGACATTGTAACTCCACCAATAAAATTAGAGAGCAAGCAACACTTAGCATGAGAATAGTCGGACCACAACCGCAAATGACGATCGAACGGTCTCCAGTACCCTTGCTATCTTCACTGAGATCGTTTTATACTCCAGTTGTAACCGGAATCTCACTCAGTAAAATCGCTTTGACGTATGTCGGTTGCAGATAAGTACCAGTTACAGTTCAATGTGGCCGCATAGGAAATAATCTTGGTACAATATGATATAATTATACAGCTTTTGTTTTAAAATGTGAAGAAGTGGAAATATCTGGCGTTACTTTTGTTTATATCAAATTGTGCCTTTATATTAACTCCACTAGAAAAGCACGATATACACCCGGTCTATGGAAAGATAATAACGACGCGTCAAAAATTAAAACATTATTCCTAACTCTCATCAATTTTAGCGCGTTTAGCAATATAATGTAAGCTGGTTTTTGTTCCAGAAACCGGCGCATATAAAATAAAGGATGTTAGAGTACCCTTAACGCAAACGAAGGACACTTGTTCTCCCATCACTGCGAACACTTTTTTGTTTTAGACCATACCTGGGAACCCCCTAGTTACGGAGATATTGGGGGTCAAAGTTCCAAATTTTTCACAGCTGTTTTTGTAGTTTTCAGGTTATAACTTTACTTAAATTACCTCCATGACCCGTTTACTATTCATAGCATCCACTAGCACAATGTTTTAAGAGTGCTATATTGAGTTTTACCGTAAAATGTGATTTTTGACCCCAAAAAAAAAAGTCGTTTCCCAGCGAAAAATTTTTGCATCGGGGTACATAGTTTGATGTACATAATGCTTGGTTGACGGCTGTGTGAAGGGTTAATTGACATCCTGTATATTGGTATTACCTAAACCACCAATTTTAACAACTGCATGGTAACACATCCGTGTTTTAAACAAATAAATTATTCTTATTTATATGTGAGTGTCAAATTTTCTTCAACAAATTTTATTTCATTTGAAAAACAATCTGAAAAAAGAACAATCCTATTCCAAAATCGTATTACGACCAAAACATTTTTCATTTTTAACAACCACTCCACGACCTTATTCCGCAAAGCTAGATCTTTAAATGATTGATGGTGATTTCTTGACAATTTTTCATATAAGAATCAATGTAGACAGGAATGTAAAGAAGCTTACCTGGCGGTGGATTCAATATGTCGGGCTGGGCTTGCTTGCGGGGCTTTAGCGTGTATGCCACGACGTACTGGCCGTCGCCTGCGTTGAGCTGCAGTTCAGACGACTGCTGCTTTGTCGGCGGATTACTCCTGGTAAGTACGAGATACGTAAATTGTAGATGGCGAAGTAGAGGATGTTAGTAACACAGGAAATTTGTACGTGGTTTTGCATTTCATTTTATTCAATGAGGGCTTGAAAAGCTAGTTAATGCCGCGTGTTTTTTTTTCATTTAGTAGTTCGCTTTACTTTTACTTTACTAATGAGTCGACAGCACGAGTCTGTTTTCTTTTGTCTTTGGGTTAAAATAAACGTAATACCATGTTTTCAATATTATGTAGTCGTCGCTTAAGCACATAGGCCTCCACTTTCTATGAAAAGGTATTCCGGAATAGTATTTCTCAGCTGTAACTATCATATTTAAAGGGCAACAGCCATAAAGTTATTGGTTACCAATAAAAAACCTTTTAAGTTAAATAATGAAGAACAAAATATCATTTTATTTTTCCGTTTACAATCGGAAACTCAGCTCCGAATATTCATGATAATATACAAAAGGATCCTTCATAAGTGTACAACGATACCTACTCACCAACCGTAGATTGCACTCATACAATAATAATGGGAATTGAAACCGATTCCCTTTGATTTAATCATGCCTCAAATGTTAAATTGAGCCATTGACGTCCCAGTGCATGTCAGTTAAGTGAAATACGTACTTACTGTGCACGATTTTGAGTAAGTAACATTGATTTATAAGCAGGTACTTACTTCTATGTTGGAACTCAATACATTTCCATTGAGTCGGATGTTTTTAGTACGATGGTGTAACACTCATGTTAAATAATTTAACATACAGACAGAAATGTCGCTGACTGTAAAAGGTCGTTACGGCCTGATCTAACAGACCCTAATTTCTATTCTTTTACGTTTAGTAACTAACTTTTTTCGACGTCGGTTAAAAAGCTCGAAATTCAAACTCATTTTAAATTTTTGAGCAGCGATTTTCACATGTTATATTAAATACACTACTTTAGTCCAGATATTACAGGTGATCAAGTGCTCAAAAGACGCTTTGATTTTACCACTACAATATCTTGCGGCTAGGCTTGGCCTTCTTCACTATAGTCTATAATGGGTATAAAAATACCCTTAATGAAGCTGAAAGTTATTCGTACTCCTCGTCATTGCGGGTTTCGTGAAAGGCCCGTTTACCTTGTAAATAATACAAATTAAAAACTGATAAATCAAATAAAAAACTCATTCTGAAAACAGTAGGTAAAACACATAAGAACGCGCGTGACAACTACGACTACAATAGTTTGCGAGTTAGTTTCGTCAAGTCGCAGTGACTACAGTGTTGCAGCTATGTTCGCGACTCGAAACGTGCGCAAACATGTGTGTTGACGTTATTCAGATTGCAAGGACATAGAACTTGCGACACAAGTTGGAAAGTTTAATGATGTGCCAAATCTGGAACTATGTAGGTAGGTGTGGCGACGGGACAATATATTTTGGTATTTCGTTTGAGAATTCGACTGTGATATCAAAAGCCATAGCCAGAGAGAAGCTCATCGGGGCTGCAGGTGGTTCGAAAGAGATACCGCGGCCCCAGACACAAAGGGCTTAGAAGGGGCATGGGTGGTTTTCAGTTAGTAGAAATCTGACACTCACTTCCGCTGCGCCCAGAGCGGGAGGAGTCATTTGATGATTTCACACCCTCCAAAAAAAAGGGAGGAGCTCGTTGCTAAATAACAACAGCCGCTCGGGTGGATCTTCAGGTTAAGCCACGCTTGCCTAGGTTGGTCGGTGGATGGGTGACCACACTGACCATCCTTTACATATTGAGTTTTTTCCGAGCATCGGAAAACTCGGTAAGCCGTTGGCTCCGGCTATCATAAGTAGACCTTTAAAGGTCGTTTCCAGGTAGTCCAGTCTTACCAAAGGTATTACCCCGTATTAACTGGGTTGCGGAGGTCAGATAGGCAGTTGCTCCATGTAAAACAATGTGATGTGTATTTATATTGAGATTTGATGCCTTTTTTTATGAAATAAATTACGGTGATAATAATAATGAGTGAACCCACAACACTCACACATACATTGATTCAGTCAAATACGCCAATCCAAATGTAGTGCATTACTATACCCGGTTAAATCAGTTCACAAAAACGTAATACATCCAAAACACATACATGTAACAGATAAGTAATTAATCCGCGTTTAGTATTCAAAATCTTTACAAGAACGTCCATAATTGGAGAATATTTGTCGTGTATCTGTACATTTCAGCAGAATTACGTTCATTTGCAATAAAGTAAAGTATTCCTACTATGTCACAATTCCATTTACTTTACTCAAACTCTCCTTCTTATTTTAATGATTACGTTAATGTTTAACGTGTAATGTTACGTTTACGTTTAACGGCTTGCTTCATGAAATTCTACACCACAATTTTAATTTGTAATGCTGGCTTACCTACCAAAGAACATTGGCTGGAAAGTTGGCTGAAAACTTATCTTAAATGTGGTGGGATTTTTACTTTAATTATTTATTTTGTAGTTTTTATTTATGAATTATTCAATAATAGCAATACGAACTTCACAAAAAGAATATGAAAACTCGAGTATACCTGCAATAAAAATGAAAAAGTAATAATAAGAAATACCTGCGTTATTATGGAAGAACTAAATTCAAGTGTACATTAGTCCCGTCGGGGCTGCGGGTTGTTCGCAGGAGATACCGCGGCCTCGACATAAAGGGCTAAGAAGTAACATGGGTGGTTTTTAGTCAGTAGAAGTCTGACACTCCCTTTCGCTCTGCCCAAGAGCGGGAGGGGTTGTTCGATGATTTTGCACCCGTCAAAAAAAAAAAATAGTGTACATTAGTGGTATATTTACCTCTTTCTCCGTAAGAAGAATCCGGTGAAAATGGCCGCGCATCCACAGATAATGACAGTGAAGATGATTGACCAGAAGGCAGCCTTGGAGACACCGGCCATCAGACTGCTGCCACCATCTAATATGTAAGAAGATGCAAGGTTTACTATCTGCTTTTATATGAATATTAACAAAATACTTGAAGCAAATAATATTCAATGAATAGGTACTGTCTATCTATATCTATACTAATATTATAAAGCTGAAGAGTTTGTTTGTTTGTTTGTTTGTTTGTTTGAACGCGGTAAACTCAGGGACTACTGGTTGGAATAGAAAAACTCTTTTTGTGTTGTATAGTCCGTTTATCGAGGAAGGCTTTAGGGTATATAACATCACGCTACAACCAATAGGAGCGGAGCATAAATGAAAAATGTTGCAAAAACGGGAAAAGATATTCCTTTTTGAGAGCTTCCGTTGCGTGCGCTGCGAAAACGGTCTAAGTTACGCAAATATCATGTATTAAGGAATTGTTCCTCTTTAAATGTTCTAAAAAAAAGTCCGCGACAGCATATGTCTATCTTTTAAGATTGACTCACTGTAACCATTTTTTACTATTAAAATATTAGGTTAATAAGAATGATATTTTGCGAAGCTTATTTAACCCATATGGTATTAATCTGTATCTAAATAAATGTGTTAGTTAGCACAGAAATTTATTATAGAATATTTGTGCTCTTTACTCTATAAAGTTTAAACAAATATCTTAGAAGATATCGCAATGTAAAAATATCCGCGCGACAAAATAATTACACGCGCGGCAGTCATTTGGTCCGGTGCGGTAGGTTAGTGGGGATTCTGGCCTGCGGGGGCTCCGGAGAAATTCAAATTCAAAATATTACCTGCACCATAATGTTTACTAGGTACAAGGTGTTACTGTATGGTTAACAGTAAGAGATACCTATAGTAATTAGTAGTTATTACCTATAGTCATTCACTTTAATATAATCTAAACTAATATTATAAAGAGTACAGATAACATTTTTTATTTGTTACGATTTAACTCAGTTTATGTTGACATGATTTGTTATAAGCTTTATTATGTGACGCAGACGAAGTTGCATGGGTCAGCTAGTTTATTAATAAAAGTAAATTTTCAAAATTAAACATTTTAATTTCACATAGGCCTACATGGGCACTTATAAAACGTCGAAATTGTGCATTGTTTGGGTTGGTCGTTTCCTAATGAGAAAACCAGCAAAATACTTCATTGTTGTTTTATCTTCGGTGGCTATAAACATAACATATCTAGAATACTTAGGTAAAATGAGGGATTTTATTTTTATTTTTTTTAAACGCTTCCCTAGTCGATAGATAGATGGCGCTGAACTTAGTATGTTACTGCAATGAACGGAACGTCACGTAATTATTTGATTTTTTTCACTTCGATGAATTTTGAGATCGTAAAACGAAACGTACATGTCATGTAACAATAATAACAAAGATGATACAACAAAACAAAAACTTAACAAAATTTTAACGAAAACAACGAACAAACAAAACTGAATTTTAACAAAGCGCAAGCGCGGGAACTCTAGGTTATATTCGGAAGCATAATATAAACAAACGAAAGTGTCAGATACTTCAATGATTGACATTTATAAAAGGCAATGTTTTTTTTTTTGCTTTGGCACCTAGTAACGTAGTAAGTTCAACGCCATCTACAGAGTTCTTGGAAACTACTTTTTTTTTTTAATACTCAAAAAAGAAACTTCTCATTGACAGAACACAATATTTTAACAAAACATAACACTCTTTTTTGGGGCAGTCGTGTAAAAAGGAGGTTTATTAATATTATTGATTAACAAAGCAACAACATAAGAGATACCTGTCATACGGTCGCATGAACCAAAATATTTGAGTGGAAAAATTATGTGTCAAAAAAATGATAACTTATGCCAAAACAAATATTACTGAGATATCGTCTCTTTAATTTCCATTTCTAGAAAAGTATACATATTATTCCCACTAAATAAGCATTCAAATTCACCCCTTTGTGCTACAAAGGATTTTTAAAAGCGTGTTCTAAGCGACTGCATCATTATGCTCATGTTACGTAAAAAATACATCCGCAGTGTTTTTCAGCAGAGCCTTAAAATAATTAACTGTATTTAAAAACACAGTCAGTGGTAAACGTGCAGCGTTATGTGTCTTTTATCTCTTTAATTGGAATGTAAAAGAATTATATAGAGACGACAAACACAATACAAATGTAGGAGCTAACCTAACCATAGCGATCGCCACGCGAACACGTCACAATAGTATTCGCAACCCGAACGCGTAAATACTCTGACAGATGGTATCATTTTGTGTTCTGAACAAGTTCATAGATTGAGTGTTTACATTCGCGTTAGTTAGGAGGTGGAGTGTGGGATGCAGCAAAGTTCAAAAGTGATTTACTCCTGAAATAACGTTTTCTAATTTGAGATAAGAATTATTTCGTAATTTTTGGCTCCGGGGTATTTTAAAGTACACCTCTGCTAAACCCTTCTGGGATTACAGGCGTGATGTTATGTTTTGTATGGCTTCGAAAAACTATGTTCTTAAAAGCGTGACGTTTGGAAAACATTAATCAATACAATAAGAAAATTGGTTTTGAATTTCACCTAGTGTATAACATTTCATTGTCCGCGATTTCTCATTATTGTAGTTTTAGTTCAATAGTACCAAAGCAGTTCTAAAGTACATTCGAACCACATAAATCGAATCCACATGAAAGTACATAAATAGGTATTAATACTATTAATATTATCATTGTGATATACGTACCTACGAATGTTGAAATACGGCAATTTATCATGTCTTTAACAGCTTATCATTTAGTCAGACTTATTTTACTCGTGACTAATTCTGATGTTTACTTCAATTGTACAATCCCCAGATTAGTTACTTAATATAATTTACCTATTCGTAATTTTCAAAAAATCATATAAAAAATTCTACCGTTCGATAATTACATCCAAGCAAACAATTTTATTACTGTTGTCAAAAAGTAAAATAAAAATCAAAGCTTATAGGGTGTAAAAGTATCCTTAACGAAAACGAAGGACACTTGTTCTCCCCACCACTGCGATCTTTTTTTTGTTCTAGACCATACCTGGGAACCTCCTAGTTACGGAGATATTGGGGGTCAAAGTTCCAAATTTTTCACAGCTGTTTTAGTAAATACTAGTGTTTCAGGTTATAACTTTATTTAATTCACCTCCATGACTCGATTACTGTTCAGAGCACCCACTAGCACAATATTTCATCAGTGCTACATTGAGTTTTACCATAAAATGTGATTTCTGACCCAAAAAAAAAAGTCGTTCCCAGCAAAAATTTTTACGTAGAGGTACTTAGTTTGATGTCCGGAATGCTTGATGGGTTGATTTACATCCTGTATAGTGATAGTTAGTATTTTTTATCAATATTAAGTTTTTAGAGAAATTAGACTATACAAAACAATCATGTCTTCTGCCTAGCCTTTCTCCCAACAATTGGGGTCAGCTTAGAGTCTACAAGTATTTTAAATGGAGCGACTGTCTATCACATATATACAAAACAATATTTTTCAAATTACATACACGTGTGAGCATACAACTTACACGTGTCAAGTCAGGCTGCGGGCAATCAAATCTATAAATAATGTGCTTGAAAATCAGAACATCGATCATTGTGTCAATTCTAAGAAAATGAATACGAGATCCGTATAAATTATTTGCACAAAAGAGAAACCTACGCAACTTGAGCAATAAGGTCTCGAATTCGATTTCCAGGTCGGGGAAATATGTAATTGAGTTTACTAAGCAGGATTTCTCAGTTGCTGCTACAGGGACTGGAATAGTCTGGATTTGTGTCCGGTGTAGGCGACACAAACTACACCTATATTACATGGAACTCAAACATAACAGGCGAAATATGTGTGTATTATTAGGAACGGTTTTCAATTGGGACAAGTTCGCCACACTATTCCCAAACCACTGTAACTCCTAAAAGACTTAAAACAATCAACAGTGGCGACCACCGAAAAACGCCGAGATATAATGAAGCTCGACGAAGTCCCAAAGAAACAATTTAACTGTCTTGGATCCCGCAACGAAATTAATCAGAAAAGAATAGCGGAGGAGTCGGAAAATACATATTTTCCACTTAGGAACGCTTCTGGTAAAGCTTTCGTAGATCACAAGCGTGATGTCATGTTATGCATGTAAGTTTCAGTTAACCCCGACGTTTCTAATTCCACTTCACATCAGTATTGATAAACCATTACCAATAGTTCGATTATAAATAAAATAATTGAGCGTACGTGCAGTAAATATTTATTTTAAGGTATATTTTATACCTATTTGAAAATTAACCACAACAGAAGCCGTTACCCCATTATTTAGTACAGAATATTACGATATTGGATGTCAGACGGTGAATTAGCGTAATTACACTCTTCTTTCTCACTCTAACTAGCTTGAATATGGAGGGAGTGAGTGAGATGGAATGTTTGTGTAACGCTAACAAGCTGGTTCGAATTTACGCCAAGCTATCTAGCAGATTGCTTGCTTATTGTCTTCCTATCAATGGCAAATTGCGCCGGCCGTATTAGGCCATGAAATTAGTTTGTTGGCCATCAAAAAGGTGAGATATTTGCAATTAATTATTTCAAAAATGAATGCTTAGTTTGTTTGGTCATGTGGGCTGTTGGAAGCCGTCTAACAAACGGTATTTACAAGGCAGATATTGTGACTGGCAACGCCAGGGGGGGACGCCCCAGAAGGGCATACACTGAACTTATTGGTGACGTTTTAAAAGTCAGATGCGTATGTATGTGGTTTCTGCCTACTGAAAAAGGCGCTAGTTTATGTTTGTATGTATCTCAAAGTTGCTGGTTTACTAGCACTTAGGAACAATGCACTGCACTTAGAGCACTGAGGCAGTACACCTTACAGTTACAATTTTGAACCACATAGTAGTGAAAAGACCATAGGTACACAGACAGATACTGACAATCTGAATAGTACATCTGTAAATGAATTTCAGGTAGAATTCGATTAATAACGTTTCGTAACGCTTGACTGAATCAAAAATCCAATTCCTCAAATTATTAAAACCAGCGAACCGTTTTAACTATTCGCTTTGTTAGGTACTGCATTTATATGTACATAAACACACGCTTTTTTTTTAAAAAAAAATGTTGGAGCATCTTCTTTGCTTCTTACATAATTGCTTCTTTTGCTTCAATCAGTTCACACAAATGTTGTCAAACATGTGCATGTTGCAATCATATTCTAATATCAAGAAAACAGTACAACATCTTCCTGCCACAATTTACCGTAGGGTAAATCAGACGCATACCTAAGTTCAAATCGCACCTTATCATTTCCCCAATTCAATTTAAGCCCCATGTAATAAAATCCGACTCTATTAACATCAACCGGACACAAATTCAGAGTCTGGGTACTTCTACGAAATTCTTGATAGAAGATCCTAATAACACGTACAAACACAGCGGTACAGCAATGTGACTGTAACTTCGTTTTATTTGTTTTTCTGACATTCAAAATTGCCTATAATGGTCTAATTAAAATAAATTCTTTAAGTTTGAGTTTGTACAGATAAACAAAGCAAATAGACACAAAAAAAAAACATCAGATATCGATTATCCACAGACCTGTTCTCCTTTCAGGGTCTTGATACGCGAGAGCATGCAGCATTATCCGATCCGAAGCTCCCTTGTCATTCCTCGAATGCACCGTCAATCTTAGCGCACTCCCACTGGTCCAAAGCACCCCTGCAGGTACCAGGAATACGGCCACCCCGTCTAGGATTGCAATATAATGGGGCGGTTAATTGTCTGGAAGATTGTTACTGCAGGTCCACAGGTCTTGCTAGTTAAACTGGGTAAATGTTTGTGAATTGCTTTTGAATGGAGTTGGGGTTAGTGGTTTTTGTGGACGTATTGATGATAATTATGCTTAGTTAAATTTAGTTAAGGGTGAAGTTTGTAATTTTTTCACATATTAAATGTATTTTTTTCGTGAGACGACGGCTTCTCTATCCCTGCCATATTCTTCAATGTTCAAGTGAATCCGTAATTTTCTAGGTAACCGTGCTCCACCATAGGCCACGTCATAGTTTTACACCAGGTGAGTTTTGGCCAAACGCAAGCCTATCTAGTATTATTGTTCGCAGCGTTTGGTCTAGTGTTTGAATAACCAATTTATAAAGTTCAAAAGCCTGCTAGCGTTTGAAAAAGTATTTTCTGGTTTCTAAAAAAAACTACAGGAGGGTGGGTTGTTTACATCTGAACATCAGACTTCTGAGAATAAAGTAAATATAATTTTCACAAAGCTATTAGTAGACAGTACACAGAATTGCCCGAGTGAAAGATGAAAATATTATGGCTAGAAGGGGTTATTATGAGTGGATGAAAAAATAAAACTATTTATTTCAATATAACATTAATTCGTATTTTTACTATAAAATAACGCTCCCGTCGGGGCTGCGGGTCTTGTCGTGGTTGCGGGTTGTTTGAAAGAGATACCGCGCCCTCGACATGAAGGGCTAAGAAGGAACATGGGTGGTTTTTGGTCAGTAGAAATCTGACACTCCCTTTCGCTCTGCCAAAGAGCGAGAGGGGTTATTTGATGATTTTCCACCCGCTAAAAAAAAAAGGGTGTAACATTAAGAATGACAATAACATCAAGACTTTGATAGTGGACCTACACTACACGTAGGGTCCTCCCCTATTCTGATGTTTTTAAAGGTAAAGAGACTTTTACGATGTTTTTCTTTTGTCCAAATATTTTCGTTTCAAATGTTTTGGCTATTTCTTTAATTATTTTTTCAGCATGTTTTTATCATGATAAATCATTGATGACACATTTACCCAGCAAAAATATACCATTTGTTTAAATTATAAATTGAACCCTTACCAGTCTCATTAGCCGTAACATTGAACCTTATCTTCCCACTGTCAGAGTCCAGGGCTTCTAGCACCACCAACTGAGGCAGGCCTCCATCGTAGCCGGTGACGCATCGTACCACCAGAGGCTCGCCGAAGTCCTCCCGGCTTGAATCTTCGATCCAGTTGGAACCGTTGCCTGAAGATACCGTGCAGTTCCTCGGGGGTGATGGACGGGCTACGTAATTAGAAAAGTAAATGATATACATGTGTTTCCTTGATCAAGGATAACTGAGGATGGGTGTAGAACTGTAGACCATGAACAGACGCCATACCTGTCTTGGACAAGGGAGTGGTGCTCATTACAACAAATAAAGCGTTCATAAATATGAAGAATATGAAGTTGTCAGTGTCAACTAGGTAGCAAGGAACACTTTCTGAAGGGAGGGAGTGCACAAGGGAGTGTCAGACTCTTACTGACTGAAACCCATCCGTGTTCCTTCTCCTTTCTCCTGCCCATTGCGTTCAAATGAGTAGTAAAAAAATCCCACGCGCATTAAAATTATTTGCATAGCAAAGCCATCATTCAAGAAGTACCACTCCAACTCAAAGCCAACATAGAAGTGTTCGTTAATTGCCAAATATTAGCCATTCCAACTCCCTCTACAAATCTATTAAAATGTTTTAAATATAATTCCTCCAACTTCGTCAATTGGGAACGGGGTCCAACTCCAAACTAGTTGGGATCTAAGCTAAAGATAATTTTGTCTCTAGACAAAAATAGTTCGGAAACTTGGCCCCATGTCAGACGTCTCATTGACTATGTTTGACTTTCTTCTTCGAGAGCAAATTGGAATATTTGCTTGGAATTGTTCTTTATTAGTTCAGATCTAGAGTCTCGCATAATTTAGACATTAAAATGTTGAAGACTTTAGATATATTCAAGGCATTGTTGACAAAAACTAACGAGGGACCGCTTAGTTCAAATATGCTATGCAATTTCGAAACTAGTCGTAAGTCTACATAAACTCTTGACAGATGTTTATGAGAAACGCTGAACTAACTTCCATTTTCTTAAAAATAAAGGTTCGCATATTTTTATATAAAATTATTATTCATATCTTAATATTATGTTTATATCCTGACTGTTTTATCCACACATTGGGACTGTTTTATCTACAACACCAAAAAATAGTGCATCACTGTGTAGGCGGTCATCTCGTCGCGACGTGACTAGGGTACGCTGAGCCCGGTTTTGGAACCGGTTTCAGTTTTGTTTTGGGTAAAACCTGGGATTGGAACCAAAAGCGGGGTCAGTATGCCCTAAACGTGACACTAGGGACTAGATGAACGGCTATGGACGTAGCACCATTGAAAATCATATTCTGGTGTTTGTATACAGTCACTTCTTGACCTCTGCAAATACCTTTAACCTTGTAATTTTACATTTAGGTAGTTACTCACCAGCAGGAACGATTTGGAAGACACAAGGCTGAGCCTGCCTGCCCACGGTGTTGGTACCGCGACAGGTCAGCGCACCGTAGTCGCGTTCACTCGCAGGGGTGTATCGAAGCTCGCTTGTACTGCCGTTTACTGTACCTGGGTGACAAAATTTAATTATTGTAGTATAAAGAGGTATGTTACGATCGCAGCAGGTAGCGTTCTGTACTTGCTGTCTACCTCCATGGGAAAAAGGCGTGAGTTTATGTAAATGTTTGATATTAATTTGATTTATTTTTATTTTAAAGGAACTTTTTATAAAAGAAGGTGTTATTATTAATACTGAAAACGGGAGATTTACCTGGTTTACCATGTTTTTCAGCATTAATAATAATGTTAGTGACCATGTCAGTTTAAAAACTTAAGAACTAACTGACACCAGTTACAAAAACCGGCCAAGTGCGAGTCGGACTCGCCCATCGAGGGTTTCGTACAAATTATTAAAAATATTTTTATTATATGATGTAACTAATCATTTACGGTTTTCGCAAATGGCCATTTCGCGCGACAAGGATAGAAAACGTCCCCACTAAAAAATTCCAAAAGGTGTAGCCAATACATTTTTTAATCGATTTTATTACTCTTTTCAAACATCGTATTATTTCTGTTAGTTCTTTGAAATAACATAACATTTTCATAAATTTTTAACAGTAGTCAAGTACCCAATTAGGATCACATATTAATGATTTAGTATTTTAAACACGTCGTCCAAAAACTCAAACAACAAAAAATTACTTAGGAGTGCTAAGTTGACGATGTACTCAACTTAGCACTCCTAAGTAATTAGGTTCATTTACACGCAGTAGAGTGGTCCAACTGTCCCGAGCTAGTCGAGTGTTTGCAGCAAGTACTCGAGACAGTTCAATCAGCACCTCATGCTCGCATCAGCGCCCTGAATATGTAACGAACCGCGCTACGTAAATGGAATTTCTTTTAAAGACTATACGAATAATTTAAGTTCTGCTTTCTTGTCTTGTTTCTATGTAAGATTTGAGAGAAAAGATAATTTGAAATAAGATCGCTGGATTGGGGGATTATTTTATCAGGTTTTTTTATTTTTTCAATGTTTTGAGTAATTATCAATGGGGTAGAAGTAAAACACAATGGTTTAAACCCAGAAACAAATTAATTCATTTTGTTTATAATGAACACATTTAAAGAAACCAATCCCGGACAAGTTATGCTATACCTATTTAGTCAATGTACTTACACTGCATAGCTTCTTCTCTGTACAAGTAAAGGACGCAAGTGGCAGCACAAAAGATGTTATTACATCACATAACATCACGCCTGAATTTCCAAGGGATTGGAGCGTTATGCTTAGGAATCCAGACACCGTGTCTGCTACTGAGAAATTTACAATAACACATTGCTCAACCCTGGAGTCCCAATAACACTTTGCCCGACCCGGGAACCGAACCCAGGACCCTCATGCTAGGCAGTTGCGATATCAATTATACGAACCGTATCTAGCAGGTGACACATTGAAGCTCTCGCCACTGTTGTTGAACTGCCAGAGGAAGGTGACGTCAGCAGGGTCTGCCTGCACCGAACAGCGCACGCGCAGGGCTTCATCCAGTGCCGCACCCACGACTTGAGGTGACGTTTCGCCACAAACTGGGGCATCTGTATGGAGAAACACTTTTATGTGAAACTTTTATATTAAAGAAAGTATGCTTAAATGATTTGGTCACGTGGAGAGAATAAGAGAAAAGCGACTAACAGAAGGTACTTGCACAGGGCAGATGTGGGTGGTAACGCCCTAGAAAGTCGACTTTATTAGTGAGGTTGTTCAGGAAGGACAGCCTAGATGCGTAGTCCTCGCAAAAGATGTACGTGTATGACCAGATGTATGAATATGGACGAGGCAAAAGGAGTATGTAAGGATCGTAGCAGGTGGCGTTCTGTTGTTTCCTAAGGCGTGAGTTTATGTATGTATTATATGTTTCATATTAAGGCATGTTAAAGTGGTAAAAACACCAGTATGAGCTGACCTCATATTTACTGAATTTCCGTAATACAAGATAGTTCTAGATCAAATTGTTACAACTGACGTACAACCTACTATACCTACATGTTCTGTTTGAGAGGCTAATTACCACACTTATTTATTAGTCAGTCAAAGAATTAAATAATGTTAATTGACTCAAAAGACAGGCGTTGCAGTAAAGTGAAGCGTGGTTGCGGCAGATCACAAAGCAAGGAAGGAAGACGCAGTCTCGCGGATTCGCAAGAAATGGAAGGAGTGAAGGAAGCCCTTAGCTCTGGAGTGGGAGAGAGCAGTTAAGCAAAAATAAATTCACACAATTTTTCAAAGAGACACACTTAGAATAGGATTCTATTGACTGGCACTTGTCCACCCCCTTTATGCGCCAGGAGTATCATTCTCAGTTCAATAATCGATATTATGTAATAACAGGGTCTTCGACATCCACATTAGATGTCAGCGATCCGATATGAAGACACAAAAATTCTTATAACAAGAACAAAAAACGTAGCCGACAAAATGTAGCCAAAACATTTATTTATTTACTCCCGATAATAAAATTAGGTTTCACATTGTTAGTCAGGTCTGCGTGTCTTTGTGTAACAATATCTGTCTCATGGTAACAAAATGAAACAAATATTCATTGTATATTCTCCTCCTTATTCCGTTTTACATGTATTTAAAGATCGGAGTAGGGATAAACAGAACATCGGCCGATTACTCGCCAACAAAATATCGCCGAATATAAGGTATACTACAATTTGGAATCATTTGCATACTAGCCAAATACCCGGTACATCGTTAACTTCGCTACCCCACAACGGCCTCCTAAATAACAAGCATAAAATATCCATAAATTTAAAAACTCCAACGACCAGTTTTCCTGTCATAAAGCGATAAATATAAATCAAGTGAACAATTATTTCGGCAGTTTCGAATTATTTCGTCTTCCCTCTCACGTCGGCTATTAAGTGTCGGCCAGTCGGGCTCGGAAGGAAGCTCCTCGATGCGCCAATATAGAATTGTGTAATAAATCACGTTGCGGACGTTGTTGTTGATTTACGTACGACCATGTATTATCAACATATACCCTCTAATTATAATGGGATTGTGTGTTTTCCCAGTACGATGGTTCCGTTTGCAAAGTTTTGAATTAATTACATTAGCCAAACCGCTTCCAAATCCATACGCTGCTGCTCTTTACAAAATTAAATCTCAAAATGTAAAAATGATTTTACCTTCCGTTATTGAATACGAATACGGCTAAACCCTAAAACTCGGAACAACGTTTTTGTTATTTAAAATTTATTTAACTTTGGTAATTAGTAAAATTGATTTGAATTCCTCCACAAAACGAAATTTTATTAATCGTTCTCGTTGATTCGTGAAATAAGTCAAAATATCCATTAATTTTTCGGATCTGAAAGGAAATCAAATAAGTAGGTACTCAACCATTAAAAGTAATGAACAAAATTGTCCTTTTACTTTCGTAACTTGAATTCACCTTTTTATAGCAAAACGTAGGCATGGCAGCGTTATTTCATTATTCAATAAATCGTTTCTGCGATTCGTTTCAAGAAAATAATTTCAACACATTCGAACAACCTCGTATTATGTACTGTTGAAATAAATAAGTGTATGCTCAGAATTTGAATAAATTTTATCCAAACGAAACAAAACTGCGAATTAAAGTGAAGCAACGAAACAGCGGATTGAGGAGGTGCGGTGAGAATCGTAGTAATATTAGACAATAATTTTGATGATTTACGGGCGGTACCGCCTTCCCTCGTGCCAATTACTATGCGGCCGGTCGGCCACGGAAGGAAGTTGGTACGTCGATCCCGACCGCAATCATTTGAATACTATTCGCAGACACGTCGGTATTTATAGGCCAGTAATTCATACTGTACTCGGTGACATTTTATGGGATGCCTGTGTGTCCGATGTATATTACAGGGGATTAGGGATATGCAAATGAAGTGTCTAGTGTGTACCCGTTATAATTTGATGTCGCTACCTTCCCTCGCGGGTGGCCACTGTTTGTTGGGGGGTGAAATTAAAATGTAAATAGCATTAAGCGTCTGACGGGAAAGAATGTTGCTTAGTAAGAGTAAAGCTCTAATAGCTAATTAAAAGTTAATGTTGTGTGCAAACAAACGGGAAAGAAATATAAACATTAATTTAATTTTAACGGCCAAAGTCAAAGCCTTCACTTCCGATGTGTTGTTAAAATGTATTACAACCGGAAAAGTGTTCCAAAGTTTGACATAAAAAGAAAAGTAAGGGATGTTTCCTTATACCCTACTAGCTTAAAGGGGCGTATGCCCTCAGGCTTAACAAAAAGTACAAAGAGTGTCTGGGAGCGTAAATTCTTATTTGTCGGCCAAAGTCACGGCTCAAACCTAACAAAAAGAATATAAAGTTGAAGATTCTCGCTTGGTGGACTTCGCAATATTAACTGCAATTTCTCTTGTACCCAAATAAATTATTTTACAGAATAATAGCACTGAATATAATGAATAATAATTTAAATCGTAAATGCTTTCATGCCCCCGACGACCTTGTGAAGGTTGTGTCTGCTGGACGTGGAACGACAAAAGCTATTTGTTGTAGAACTTTAGGGGGGACCTATACTTATTGTGTTAGCCGTTTTACAGCTGAGAAGATGATGTAACAAGTCAAAGATCTAGCACAACGTTAAACTTTTGTTGACGATTCATACTCGAATACTTACTCTTAATAGGGATGTTAAATGACTTAAAAATATATGATTCTAATTAATCCGTCTGTTAGATTATCGAAAAATATTGGATACGTATTTTTTGTTTTGTCAAATCAATAAAAATTGACGAAGATAAAACGCGTCAAAGATTTGAGTGGGGTTGTGACGTCACTCACCGGTAAAAAATGTCATACTTATGTCTTAGAATATGACGTCACACGAGTTTTCAAAATACTGTATCGTCTTCATTGTTTGTTTACGTGAAAAAAGAAAAAATACGTGTCCAATATTTTTTGGAAATCTATCTAACGGACTAATTCGTTTTTTTTTTAGTTAACTACCCTATTATGACTAGACTCATACGACTTGAGTCTGGACTTTAAAAGAGAATGTAACTTCTAAGTTTGTTTCGATTATTTATTCTCAGTGTAGTTAGGTCAAAACACCGGTCCCATCTAGTTAAAGAACACAACATGATGTGACGTGTAAAAGTGTTTTGTAAAACCAATTTACAGTAATAAATACGATTTTTGAAACGTTGACATCTTTGAATGCGCTTTTATAAAAGATACAGAAAAATATTGGGTTTTTAGTGTTAAAGTTATTTACTCACATTGTACTCTCAAAGTGACGACTTTGCTAGAAGTCTCGCCCCTCGCATTAGCCGCCTTGCAGGAGTAGCTGCCAGCTTCTCTTCTCGTCACCTTCTGTAGCACGAGCGACCGAGTGCTCACGATGATACCCGATGTCATGTTCTGACTCACTGGCCTGTCCTGCAGGGTAACCCACTTGTGTTATTAAAAGGTTATAAAACAATTTCTATTTAGTACTATTAATTACTTTAATTTATAGTTTTGTAGAAGACTCTCAATTACACGAATACGTCACAGTGAGAAATATTTTATTTATTTATTTATTTATTTAAACTTTATGCACAATAAAGATACATAGGCGGACTTAATGCCACAAGGCATTCTCTACCAGTCAACCTTAGGGTTAAACAAGACAACATTGTGGTAGGTTACAAAATAACTAAAAAAAAAAAAAACAATGTCAACTTCAATACAATAAAAAGTATATACTTATATTAATACTAATACACATATAAAAATAAAATAAACTAATAAATATTTAACAAATACCAAAAACAAAACGAAAAACTTAACAGGCAATTACTAATTACTCGACTTATAATAATTGAAGGCTATTTGGTCTTATTTAAATAGTGGCTACGAACTTTCCTTTTAAAAGTGAATTTGCTTTCAGCTTTTTTAATATCAAGGGGTAGCGCGTTCCAGAGCTTTATAGATGAGATAGAGAAAGAATTTGACAAAAAACAGGTGCGGTGTGAAGGAATTTGGAGAATGAGGTTATTGGAAGCTCGAAGACTACGACTATGACAACTGCCCAACACTTTGAAATAAGATTTTAAGTAAACGGGAGCACGTGGATCGTTCATAATCGAGAAAAGCATGCAGAGAGATCTGAGGGACCTCCTGAGTCGAATAGGCAGCCATTTAAGCTGAGAACGGAAGGAAGAAATATGATCGTATTTACGAAGGCCAAAAACAAAACGAATACAATTATTGAGAAGACGATCCAATTTATTTAGAAGTTCCTGGGATATATCAGAATAACAAACATCAGCATAGTCAATAATGGGAATCACAAGGGACTGAACCAAAGTGAGTTTCGTGCTAGGCGGAAGGAAATGCTTGAATCTATAGAGAGACCGCAGTGAGAACGTGACTTTCTGACTCACCTGAGCGACGTGTTTGTCCCAACTCAAACTGCTGTCAATGTAAAGACCCAAGTCCTTTACGTGAGGTGAAAGAGAAATGACGGAGTTCTCGTATATCAGTGGCACAAGTTGGCTAGTGCTCACATTCCTCAAATAGTACGAGCTACCAATGAGGATGGCCTGGCATTTCTCGACGTTAACAGACACCCCAAATTTGCCAGACCATTCTGCGATAGTACGAAGATCAGCATTGAGTGTTGAAATGCAATTATCAAGATTGGCAATGTCTGATTGTGCGTACAGTTGCAAGTCATCAGCGTACAGATGGTAAGAGCATTTGAGGATAGCAGTAAGAGAGTTTATAAATAAAGAAAATAAGAGAGGAGAGAGTATACCGCCTTGTGGAACACCAGTTACCAGGTCGCACCAGTCAGAGCAATTCTGATCAGCACGCACCGCCTGCTGGTGACCACGAAGATAAGATGAAAACCAATCCCGTGACAACGATGAGACCCCAATTTGCGACAGTATGGCCAGAAGAATGTCGTGATCAACGGTATTAAAAGCATTGGAAAAGTCTATTAAAACCAGGACCGTTAACTTCGAATTCTCCAGACCATCCCTAATATCTTCAGTGACTTTAAGCAGAGCTGAGGCTGTGCTGTGACCAGGCCGAAACCCGGATTGGAAACTGGACAGCAGGTTATTTTTAAAAACGTAGGAGGACATTTGATTAAGGGCAATTGCTTCTAGGATTTTGGAAAGGAAAGGGAGAATGGAGATTGGCCTGAAGTGATTGGCTAAACTAGGATTGGAAATTTTAGGAAGAGGAATAATGTAAGCCTTACGCCAAATTGCAGGAAATACACCAGTCTGTAGAGATGAATTGACGATGTGGGTAATAATTGGAATCAAGTTCTCAATCATAAACGATAACATGGTACGACCGACACCATCACAACCCACCGCTTTAGATTTAATTGAGTTGAAATATTTAAGGACCTCAGCGCTAGTCACGGGGGAGAATGAAAAAGAGTCTGGAGGAAACATTGGCTTGGAAGTAATATCAAGTATAGTTGTATTCTTAACGTCAACCGCAAGTGTAGAAGATGTTGAAAAGTGTTTATTAAGATCATTTAAAGGCAGATTAAGAGATACAACACTGGAGGGTGATTTTGCTATACCAAGAGACTTTAGGAACTTCCAAATATCAGCCGGTGAACAGTTGAGAACATTGTCACAAATGTATCGGCGTTTAGATGCTCTTACCATCTGGTTGCAGCGGTTTCTAGTCAACTTATACAGGTCCCAGTGCTCCCCACTGCGGTCTCGCCTATATTTTCCAAAAGCCCGGTCACGTCGTCTCATTGCCATCCGAACCTCAGGGGTTATCCATGGGGCAGGGGGGCGCTTGACACGAACAGCCCTCAGTGGCGCATGCGTGTCAATGAGCTGGAGCACATATCTATTAAAAATATCCACTTTCTGATCCACTGAAAATGACTGGGCGATATCAACCCAATCAAGGCGTTGTGCATCACTATTGAGTTGATCCTTGTCCAATCTCGCAAAATTCCGGATAAAAACAATGGCAGGCCGCTGCTTAGGGGGTTTAATTTTATAGGATAAATAAATCAGATCGTGTTTGGATAAACCAGGCGCAGCGACCTGACCATGGTTGGCAACGAGATCCGCAGAAGAAGCAAGCATAAGGTCGAGCCAGGAATCGCTTGAACCAACATTATGATGAGTTGGACTAAGTTTAAGGAGTGACAGACTCAACGACTCCAGGATCGCACTCAGCCTACGTGATCTAGGGTTATCTTTCAAAAGGTCAGTATTAAAATCACCCATGACTATGAGATGTTTGTGTTCTGAGGAAATAGATTCGAAGAGAGATTCTAAAGTGGAGAAGTAATCTATAGTAGGAGGGCAGTAAACAACTCCCAGAACGGCTTTAACCCCTGCAACAACGATTTCCAGAAATAAATACTCAGGGTTGCCATTATACATTGGAGACGAAGAATGTAAGATTTTGTAAGAGATATCACTGCGCAGATAAATGGCAACACCCCCGGCTCTCTTCCCAATACGATCGTTACGAATTAAAATAAAGCCAGGTAGCTCATAAAAATTTGAGGGAAGCTCAGGTTTGAGCCAACTTTCGGACACCAAAACAGCATGCAAAGTGACGTCTGAAAATAAATCCAATATCTCAGAGTGGTGCTGAGGAATACTCTGGGCATTGACATGACATACATTAAAACACTTGTTAAATCGCTGGAACTCACTAGTCAGAAAACTATTCACCGACAAAGAATCATCAAAAGTTGAAAAAGATGTGGAGGAACAAGAATAAAAAGAGTCATCGTCAGACATAGTTATTACCAAATTAAGTAAGTAAATATAATATATATGGTAAAATATGATAAATAATATAATAAATGGGTTACAAATAAAATTCACGTAAGAATTAATTGCATAACCTGCCGGCAGACTGTTCACAAAAAACAAAAGATCTAAAACAAAAGCGTGTTTCCGAACGAAACTGATACACGCCGTTGACAGTGTCATTTCCTTAATGACATTAACATTATGACATTACAAATACGTGCAAATAAACACTAAAATCTAACAAAGGAATTATAAAAATGTAAATAAAGCGTCGGTACTCAAGGAAAGTCACTGTGACGTGTTCATACCAATATCGAATGAACAGACAACTAGCATTAAAGATGTTAAACATACAGAAGGAAGATAGAATTATGGGTGCAAACAAAAACAAACCAAGTTACTTCTTCTTTGCTAGCCGCCTTGACCGAGTATGAGGCGTCTGAGCCTGCGCCGGCGCCGGGCTTGCGTTATTCGAGACAAGGTTGGAGTCCGGAGGAACTACTGGATCCAGCGACTTGCCATACTCCGCTCCCAGCGCGATGGCTTCGTCAACGGTGAAGATCCGGCGAAGTTTGCCGTTAGGAGGCTTGACGTTGATGTTTCCGTCCATAGTCCACACATTGGTCACACCGAACAACTTGCGAGCGGTTGTAAAAGCCGATTGCCGCTGACGAGTGAGGAACTCCGACACCAAATAACAGGATCCCTTAAACTTGGCCTTGGTCTTCCAGATCTGATCCCTTGTTGAAGACTCCATGAAACGAAGCAGGATTGGTCTAGTGTGACCTTCTGAAGCCTTGCCCAGCCTGTGGCATACCGATAGTGAAGAGGGTGCCAGATCAGTTATACCCAGCTTATTTTGGACAATGAATACCACACTTTCTGGGAGATTTTCATCATTCCTCTCAGGCACTCCGCCTAGCAGCAAGAACTTCTTCCTGTGACGCATCTCAATAACATCAACACTCTTGCTCACCTCAGCAATCTGCAGCTGCAACGCACTGAGGACACACCACACATGGTCCTTGAAGGCAGAAAAATCCTTATGAAGTCCGCTTAAGTCTGCTCCAGGTGATGATGCCCTCAGGTGCTCTTCAAAGTCAGCCATCCGCTGGTTGAGTGACGTTATTGCTAAACGCTGGGTCTCCGCAATGTCTGCTATAGTGCTCATAATTGTGACTTTGTGTTCAAGTGCAGTGTTCAATGAGATCAAAGTACAAGTGACAGCTCAAGCCAGCAAGTAAATGCAATTAGCACAGTTTAGGACATGTGTATATTACTGTCCACACAATATGTGCTTAATGGTAGGAAATTATAAAATACCCAATAGAAATATTCACTTAATTATTTAAAAATACTATTAATATCTAATTAAAATAACAAGAACATATGTTTACTTTTTCTGCACCTACCCCCGAAAAAAGCTGCACCTACCCCCGAAAAAATATAAGTCGGTTCCCACAAGGGGGCCTTACGTGCGTGTGTACGTGGACCTATCCACACCCTTATTTTATTAAATTAATTTTAAAATATATATCGTTCGTTTGGATGAACAGAGTATTAACTCAAAATTTACGATTTTTAACCAGTTATTTATAGAAATGGAAATATATTGATTTGAAAACTTCAAATCGCTCTCCTGAAAAATAGGCTTTTTTGAGTTAATACCCTGTTCATCTGGACCAACGATATATATTATTTATGTAGACGTGGTTACGTGGTATTATTTAATAACCTGCGCCACGTAAACCCTTTCCGTCACATTGGCACGAAAAATAGACCGGCTTGCGATTAGGTAGCATGCTTATTTACAAGCATACTCTTTTCATATACACGTGCTATTTGTGTGCTACTAACTGACAGCTGTTTAAAACTACCACGCTTTTGTGCTACTACGTAGCATGTGTAATCCAGCCTTATTACTCGTCATAGCATCAGACACCTCCTTCCTCGCCATATCATCCCACAGTCCGCCCATCGTTTCTTTGGTTTTTCTCCACTCTTATACCGTACATATTGCTCCGCATCACATGCTACAAAAATTGATAACCAGACAACTTTACGGTCACCAGACCCACTTTCAGACTTAAGACTTTTTAAATAACGACTATAATTGAAAATATAGTTAAATTGTGAAATGTCAGATACTGGGAATACAAAACAACCTTTAAAATATCCTACATTTTTTAGTTGCAGTGAATAAAAGTTACGACTCTGCACTGTTGGAAGATGTTCCGCATTGCACCATTCAGATTTTCTTAATTTGGAGTTCTGTCTACCACTGATATACAACAAAAATTATACTGTGCTCTTCAAACTGGTGGAAATTAAAGCGTGCATATTAAGGTTCGGTTGAAGGAGTCTGTGCGCTACACTGTACTATGCTATGAAACGCGATGGTGTTGGTCGGTGATGGAACGGTCTAGTGGCCATAGTCTCATACTTTCAATACAAAGTTAAAGGGTTATAATTAATGTTAATACTTTCTAGTGGGCACAGTACTTTATGGCATACTAGCATGTGCCAGCGGCTTCGCCCGCGTGGAATTCGATAATTGTCCTACGGGATCACACTACCGAGATAAGAAGTATCCTATGAGTTAATCCAGGTTATAAACTATCTGTGTTCTAAATTTCATCCACATCTGTTCAGTAGTTTTTGCGTGAAAGAGTAACAAACATCCATCCATCCACACATACATTTTCACAAACTTTAGCATTTATAATATTAGTAGGAAGTAGGATTTATTTCCGCACCTAATACGTTCATAGCACGGCCATGACATGGTACAAACTACGATGTATTGGACTGGCTCCTTAAATCAAGATTACGGACATTATCTTTCAGAGTCTGGATTTGAATTAACCTTAAATTAGGATAAGTACTCGTAACGAATAGAAAATACCATTATAATTGCACATAGTGGCACCTAAATTCTGTTTACGAGCTTATTTAACTACAAACAACGAGAGCCATAAACTAAGTAAACTAACGACATATTATTGCAAATCATAATAGCTTAGCAATATTCTAGAAATACTAACAATATCCTTAGCCGTATATCGTAGAAGTCTTTTCTAATCAAATTAGATTAACTAAAATTGTTATTGAAAGATCAGACTTCATAAATGTAATGGTAGAAATTTTGTTAGCAGTAAAGTTTGGAAATAGTAAAAAAGAACAATATAAACATCTGGAAAAACGTACGTAATACAGGGCGACGCGGCGGTTGTAGGATAGTTTTTTTTTTTGGAGTTCATCTCCTATTCAGTAATACATTTATTCCGCTTCAGCTAAAAGCTCTTCCCGTTTTTAATTTAATCGCTAAAACAACTCAAACCTGTGTTAACTTTCAGAGATTAATTTGTAACACTTGTAGCTACAGTGTCATTTTTTTATGAAACAGCTTACTTTTTAAATAACCGACGGATATAAACTATGCTCAGAATCATGTGCTGAACATGGCACCAGAATATACGACGTTATTACTTACACCCTATATTATGCGATCGAAAAAGCACTCATCAATACTATCCTCCTTATTACTATCACATTAAATTCAAGGCATGAATACAATATAAATGTTGAAGAAAAACATCGTGAGGAAACTGTATCCTAGAACCAAAAATTCGAAGACATGTGACATGCACCAACCTGCAATGGGTCCGCGTGGTGGATTATAGCCCATTCCTTCTCGAAGAGAGGAGGCCTGAGTCCCTGCAGTGGGAACATTATAGGCTGATGTTGATGAAATCTGTATGCTATGCTATTACGATAATGAATAACTTACGTTATGGAACCAAGAGATGCGATGCTCCCTCGGGTTAGCGCGCACGTTGCACTCGAAGTACACGTCGTCACCTTCCTTGATGTCGTGCGGGTTGAGCGTGCTACCGAGCGTCAGCGACACTAGGGGACTGTCTGGATTCAACATTTATAATATTAGTTGCCATATTACGTGGTAGGGGACGTTTTGGGATTTATGATGTGGCTTTAAGAAGTGAATGGTGGTGATTGGTGACTGGGTTTGGATAAGCAGAAGATTGTATTGGTTGTAGAAACTTGTAAAAGAGCCTTTTTTGTTTTGGAGGTTAGAAAATCACTAAAAGACTTTTGTCGCTGTGGGCGAAGCGGAACGGAGTGTCAGGCTTCTACTGACTAAAAACCACCCTTGTTCCTTTTTAGCCTTTGTGTCCAGGGCCGCGGGATCTTTTCCGAACAACCCGCAGCCCCGGCAGGTTGTGAAGAGCCTTATTCTTAGCTATTATTTGTCAAAATGTTTAATATACCTACAACAAACTCCAGGCAAGTTTTCAGTTTGCTACGCAACGGGCCAGTTTATCTACGCAATGCTACGGTATCGCTACGCAGTGTTCGCTGTTACTATGCTACTCAGTATTGCTACGGACTGCTACAGATTGCTACGAAGAACCGCTAGATGTGCGTTTTTCAATATTACATACACTGGATAAAACGAGAAAAACGAGCTTTATAAGTAAGTTAATATTAAACCGTATTTAAGTACCTACTAACTCATCATACATCGCACATGAGCGCAAAATTATACGACTTTCATAAAAATTATATTATGAGTTTCTCTACAATTTTTTTTTATTATAGCTACTATTTTTCAACAAACAAGCAGTTTTAATTTTTCACTATGTTCGGATCATTCAAAATTCAAGCTTAGACATTTTTAATTAGCTATGGTACCAGCATGTCCTATGGGATGTTAATCACAATTTTATTAAAGAGAAGTTCGTGGAACTGTATTATTAAATTATCTTGAGACCAGGCCAAAGGATTATGAGAAATTGTATCAATATTGTACACAAGTAACTACTTTGTTATTAGGTACACGCTAAATACCTAAAGTTTGCTTTCAAACCTTGTTATAGTTGATGAAATTAAATTGTTCGTTGCGATACAATTTAATAAAGCGTTCAATGTTTATGGTTCACGACATATTTTAGTTGTTAGGTGGATAGCGTGTTTATAATTACTACGCAAATATTATGCCTAACAGCTTTTATTAAAGTGCTATACATGAGATTGACTAATTGAAAATACTTTTTAATCATCAGACTGATGATAATCACAGATTAGGAGAAGTTTATATGTTGATGCGATGTAGTCACATCTCTTTTGTTTTTGTGGTTTACCAAGAAAAGTATGTGTTTCTGCAATATTCGACTATCCTTGAATTTACAAACGCGCTATGACATTATGGAGCTGTTAGAACTACGGAAGATTACCGAAACGAATACTTTTTCTGGCTTAACTGTACATTGAAATATTCTTTTTATTTATAAAACTAATTACAATACTTATTTAATACTTTAAATTGTGAAAGTTCCTAATGTACGACATTCTGCAATTTTATGAATTATAAGTTACCTTGCTGCGCTCTAACAGGGTCATGCCTAGCCTAGCCTAGCCTAGCGTGTAAATATGGTTGTATATATCATACATTAATAAAATAAATTAACAAATCTGATGACTATATTGTGAAAAAACAAGTAATGTTACTGAAAATGTAATACTTACATACAACATTGAGCTGCAGCTGGTCGTCAATAGACTTGGTGGGTAGGCTGGGGTTGGCTGCCACGCACTTGATCATTGCGCCGTTGTCTACAGGACTCGGGCTGAACACTAGCGTACTGATCGACCACGTCTCGTTAGAGTGGTCTGTCACCTATGAAAAAAAAGAGGTAAGTAATTTTGAAACTGTTAACATGTATACATGTTTAGAATATGTGCACCTCCAAAAACACGCTTGGCGTTTACTAAAAGATTCTTTTATTATTTAGGTCCGTCTCTTTACAATACAATAAACAAAAAGTGCCCAATATATAGATTGTCATATCATAATTGTAAAAAGACGGTCCGCTCATTCCTTCAAAATAAAACCTACGACGAAACAGAAAAATATTTAAATTAATTTAGTGATAAGTTTGTATATTGTACCACAAACATAAACTCACACTAATAAAATTTACTTACTTACCCACGGTTACACAGCCACATGCGTACGCACGTATACACTCGTTTACACACACACACAGACAGACTGACCCATACACAGCACACACACTCACACACACTCACACATACATGCACACTCTCACACACACTCACACATACTCATATACACAAATGCGCTCGCGCACTAAAATGTATCTGATCTGTATTTGAGCATTCTAATTACAAATTAAGTTGTAAAAATAAAATTGTAGTAATACAATTTGGAGGGGATCGGCACTGTTCATTCTTAATACAGGCTATATCATAGCCTAGCAAGGAGAACAGCACGTCACCCACTTGATTGTCAGAGATTTTTTATTATCTACCCACTTTGTGAAATTTGTTACATAGTACTACAATCTGTTTTTTATATAAATAAAGATTATTATTATTATTATGTTTGATAGTACGGAACGCAGTGACTGAGCGATTGGACTTCTGCGCTGCGTGTCGCGGGTTCGATCCCCGCACTCAACAAATACTTGTACGGCCGACAGATAGTTGTTCCGAGTCTGGGTATTTGTGTATGTGAATTTAAATATTTGTAAATACCTACACCCACAATACACACATTTTAACGTATTCTTCATAGATGTTAATCTGGAGTTTGAAGCATTCTTCAACTAGCACTATTTTTATTGGTATTTGCATTATAATACTGCAATTACATTTATTGTTAGCCCGTATTCGAATGCTTGAAAGACTTTACATAAATTCGCACCGGCATTCGGCACCCGATGCATTTATTACACTACAACATGTTTGATTGAAAGGAACAAATCATAAAACCGAACAGGACCCCGTCCCTTACACTTGGTCGTTTGTCCAAAATCCATAGGCAATCAAATTCGAACTACCGACCAAGTGTAATCACGTCATTTCAACAGAAAAATACTTATAATTAATGAAATAGATCGTGATTAAATTGTATATTAAAATAAAGGTTAAGATTCATCATTTCAGCCATAAGGCAATATTGTGAATATTGCGATTATCAATGCGCAATAGTCATTTTTATTATCTACTATATATGCAATGTAAGTTGGAATATGTGAACACGTTATTCAACCAAAAAGCTGGTTTCGATTTTGGTCATACTTCTTCATTTGCAATATTGTACACGTGGCAATCTATACGCCGCGCTCTCGAATTAATCAAAAATATACGAAACCATAATCTCGTTTGAATAAAAGAATCAATGCGGATGTTATTAAACCTCGAACATACCGATACGGGACGCGAATGAAGCTGCAATTAACTCGAATATTGCACTTTAATGAAACTTTATTGGATTCTCAACGACAAACGAAAACTCATTCTTTGTCGATTTTCTAAATAACATTCCTGTAAATCAGTCTGCATACAACGTGCACGATATTTCAGCTGAACTCAATGAAAAAATCCGAAGCGGACTATTCGGGACAGTGACATTTCTGTAAGCTATTGTATAAGCTGGAACGGTCGGTGCGCAATTAGTCGGGCGCTAAATCAAAGTCCATCAATGACCGAATCCGACTATAAAACGCGACAATCGATTTAAAAGCCACAGTGCGTGCTTAGCTTTAGAATGGAAGTTAATTGAGGGATTACCTACCTCGCTCCGCTCAAATAAGACCACTGGACGTTGAACAAATTACAAGTAACTGTACATTTTGTGGGAAACGAATTTTTGCCACATTCACCGCTAAAAGATTAACGTTTTAAAACTTTTTTGGAATAAAGAATTCGGTAAATGTAGGGCGCAGATTATTGCTAGTTTTGTACGTTCATTTTATTTGAGGTAAACATGTTTTATTCACGTTTTCATTTGACCCATGATAGTTTTGTTGATCTAGTGGTCACAAGCGCTACTGTCAAGCATGAGATCCGAATTCATGAATTATCATTAATCAGGACAGTAGGTATTATTAGAAATCAGAATATTCCCAGTAATCGCCCAGAGTCTGGATTTCTAACCAGTAAAAGACAATAAGCTCGCTCCCTGTAACTTGGAACTTAAATGTACAAAATATAAATATTCTCAATAGTTCTCTCTCTTCTTATAATCGCACTAGATCGCAAATTATGGAACGAGGGAAGTCACGCCTTTTGCCTTACAGTGAGACAATAATATAGACTCACAATAATATTCAGCTCTGCCTAACCCTTTAAGATCACAGGCGAGGTATTAATATCATTTTATAAAGATTTATTCTTCACTATTTAATCAAAACAAGTTTCAAAGTTTAGACTTTCACGACCTTATTTCTCAGTTTTAATAGGAAAATGTTCTGAATCCAGTCAGAGCGCGGCATGACCACGGCAATCCTTTGAAAGAGATCACGTACCGTCGTCGTCGTCGGCCCACGGACGCGTCTTCCGGACAAACGGATTGACCGACTCAACTAGCTACAAAACCAGGAGTGTGAATAGAAATAAATTAATATAAAGTAACCTTAGTATCTATTTGTATTGTAAAATGAGCGCTATGCTTGTAGAATTATAGCATTTTTTAAGGGTTGTCTGTAATTCATTCTAATAAAGAATTTTACAACATAAAGTTACTTTTAATTTGTGTCCGTCTGTATTGGTCGTCTAAAGTTCTAAACTGTGCAACTGGACTTTGATATGGTTTTTATCACCGTTTACTGAAACTTTAAAATAATAGAGAGATAATACTTAAATGTAATATTTACACAATTCAATTTCATTATTATTTTTTTATTCCATTTAAAAAGAAATCTCAACGTGTTAAACCAGGTGAAGCAGGGGCACGTCACTCGTCTTCGCTAAATAAATATGGAAAAGTGTTCAGCAGCATAAAATATAAAAATATCTTTATGCCATTTGCTCCACTTGTTTTGTAGAGGTTTCCTAAGCCTCTGACTAGGGCAATCTGAGACTGACCTGACATTTAGCTAGCTCTCAGAGCTATTTTAATCAGAGCGTTGACACTGCGCATATTCTCGGTTACAAATAGGACCAGGACTAACGATTCGCAAACTGTTTGTCAGTTAGACAAACAGTTTGTCTAACTGAGCCAAGCTGTTATTTATTTTAATGGCCTCTTCGTTTGAAACAGCCATATTTCGGCAATAGTTTCAGGCGCTAGAATTCATATTTTAGCGGTTAGTAGTTTAGCTTCAGTTTAGCGCTTAGCATAATTTGAGCTCATTTAAATACTCTTCGACAGAGCATGCATGTATTTGTATGTCTACAATACGCTATTAATCATAGCATAAGCATGATAGGCTGAACTCAAGGCTTATGCAATCAAATGGTTGTAGGTGCTATTGTTGTGTATAATATGTCACTTTTGAGATAAGGGCATCCTCTTTATAAAGGAAGTTGGCTGTAACGCACCACTCGAGCTCATTGTCAAAAAATAAGACATGGTATCAAAATGTTTTCCGCTTAGAGAATATTATAGTGTTGGTGAAACAAATAACACAAAGTAACGCTCTTGGCTGGGGTCATATTCACGCCTCCATTGCGTTCACTTGGCCAGTAATTAATACTGTATATCGTACCTATGATACGCTATTGTAAATGAAGTTTATAAATATGTAATAGATATAATATGTGTCTGAAACTTACCATATTTTTATCAAAGCTTCTATTGTCTTTATACCAGGTCATATGAGCTGGTGGTCGACTGCCTTCAGACACACATCGAAGTGTCGCTGCGGCAGCCGAGAGCAGCTGTTGCGGTCGGTTCAGCAGCGATACTGATAGCGGAACCACTGGTGAAAGAAACATACAAATTAAAATATGGGCTTAAGGACAACGCACATTTATAAAGGGCTTAAGGACAGCGCACATTTATAAGCACTGTATCTCATAGGGCTCATTTACGGAGCCGCGGCAACTCACGCGGTGCCTTGTGCGGTCTGCAATAAATTCAAACATATACCAAAAGTGTGATACACTTAACGTTCGCAACTTTGCGGCGTGTGAAATGTAGCAACACCCGTGTTGGAGCAAGCGTCGACGCACGCGCCGCTTCACGACCTGCGTCTCCGTAAAGAACATCGATAAAGACCTAGTCTCCGTTAATGAAGTCTTTAGAGATCAACAACCCGAGCTAGAGCGACAGGTCGTCAACTCGAGCTGTAAAAATATTTCATGTGATGTTCTTTGAGCTCTATGAAGTTGCAGTGTGCTGAATACATCGTAATGGTGAGTGTGAAGTGAATGAGTGAGTTTAATATTTATATTCAGCAGTCTGCTCTCACAACGGTGAAGGAAAACATCGTGAGGAAACAGGCATTCTTTAGAACCAAAAAAATCGAAGAAATGTGACATCTCGCACTGGGCCCGCGTGGGAAAACCCTGCAGTGAGAACATTATAGGCTGATGATGATGATTCAGCAGTCTGTGATGGACACACTCCCAGGTAACTGTAGACCGACTACCAGCTTACCATGAGCAGTCCCTCGCCTACGTAAACAAATAATCGAAAGCCTGGGTGAGGACTAGTCGATCCCCGTTGGGGCATGCTGGTTGCTCCAAAGAGATATCGCGGCCTCGGCACAAGAGCTAAGAAGGAACATGGGTAGTAGAAAATGCAGCTGTTAATGGCAAAAGTGGATACTAAAAGGCAGTAATTAAAAGACAAAAGAAGCTATTGGTTTTACGATACCATTTAAATCTAAGAACTGTGACGTAAAGCGGCAGACGACATAATTATCTGCCATCTACGATAGGGATTTTAATTTAAAATTGTAATTCGAGCCCATGAAAAACCTCTTAAAAATATAATACTCTTTATTTGGAGCAGTGTAAAAAATAAGCAAACATTTGCAGTATCATTTTTGTTCTATGCGTAATAAATTAAAGTAGTGATTTGCATTATTTAAAAAGGTCCAGCCTTTTTACTGTTTAAAAAGGTTTCAAGAATCATCTATTTAACACACCACATTATTAGTCCACGTATGTCTAGACCAAGACAAATTCATTTAAATTACAGCCTGGGGCAGAATAGATTAATGAAAATATATTTTCTGCTCAATGAAACTCTGGTATACAGGGTGTAAATCATCCCATCACACAGCCGCTAACCAAGCATTCTGTACATCAAACTAAGTACCCCTACGCAAAAATTATTGCTGGGAAACAACTTCTTTTTTTGGGTCAAAAATCACATTTTACGGTAAAACTAAATGTAGCACTGATAAAACATTGTGCTAGTGGATGATTTGAATAGTATACGGGTCATGGACGTAATTTAAGTAAAGTTATAACCTGAAAAACTAGTATTTACACAAACAGCTGTGAAAAATTTGGAACTTTGACCCCCAATATCTCCGTCACTCAGGTATGGTCTAGTTCCCAGGTATGGTCTAGAACAAAAAAATGATCGCAGTGGTGGGGAGAACAAGTGCCCTTCGTTTGCGTTAAGGGTACTTTTACACCCTATATTTTAAAATAATTACTTCTGGGAGCATACACGTGTAGGATTGAAAGAGATTTTATATATGTATTTACAACGTAAGGAAAGACTTTTATTAGGTCTTGCAAATATCGGTTTCGGAGAAATACTTATTATAATTTGGAACTGCCTCGTGTCTGTGGTTAAGGGATTACAAGCGTTATATTGTGTTATTAAATTTGGATTTTAACCCAATACAAAACTGGGCACCAGAATTACTATTTGGAAGGAACTCCATCAGTTAAGTACCAGCTGAATTGCATTTGACTGAAGATTTATAGCTGTTTAGAAAACGTTCTAAAGAGAGCGAACGATTGTGAACAATAGGAACTACTTATCTTATATTTCAACCGTTCGACCACGTTCGCCTCCTTGTTTAGATTGAGCGGAAACTACAAGTCACTGTTTGATAGTAACATTGGCTTAGAAATAAACAATATAAATTATACGTAACTATTAGCACTTCATCCTGCGACTTCGTCCGCGTGTATTTTGAAGATATATGAGAGAGGAAATGGGACGCCGTCACCTCCTTCTGCGAAGCAGTGACGCTAGCGAAGGACGTGGAGGAACGTGAGAGGGAGAGAACCTCTTGTCCCAGCCGCCGCAGGGGACGCTCCGGGCGTCGGGGGCCAAGTGATGGCGTACGTAGACGCGGGCCTGTAGACGGTGAGTAATGTGCTAGCTCGCCGTCCGTCAGGCGCGTTCGAGTCCCACGCGCGCCTCAAAGAGATCTCAGCAACAAGGAACGGGCAAGGGCCGACGCCCGTCGGGTCTGCGGGTTGTTGGAAAGAGATACCGTAACCTCGACACAAAGGGCTAAGAAGGAACTTGTGTGGTTTTGAGTCAGTAGAAGTCTGACACTCCCTACCGTTCTGCCCAGAGCGGGATTTGACCATCATCGCATTTGATGATTTCCCACTGCTCAAAAAATAAAAAAGGGGCAAGAACGTTTGAATAATACAACAATTCCTACTTGTACTCAAAACGTTTCTTTGAATTGTCTTTTGAACCCATTCGAAAGAGAACACAATATAGTTCTAAAAATTAAACATGAAGAGATATGTAAGACTTATTTGTGAAGTTTACACTTAAAGGTTTAACAATATTATAACACAAAGGATAATATGATTGACACTAAAACCCACACGAAATAACTCTTCTTAGAAATTAGACATTCGCCTTTTGTAGCCTTTTATATGTAGACACTGAGAAGACAGATTTGCCCTCGGAAATACAGAGAAATGCCAAATCTTAAAAGCCACTGAATGAGACACACATAATAATGTTCCAAGTATTTTAGTCTCACTACGATTTGTGGTGGAACAAAAATAATATAAAGGTGAATAATGATACAGGTCGAATTAAAATGTGGGAATATAAAGTGGGAGGTGCTTTTAATCAAGTTATTGTGCTAGGTTATGTTCACAACAACCTCAAGATAAAATATGATGAAACAAAAGGCTTCAAGAAACAAGTGAGTAGGTGCTACGTTAAATTACAATTGAAGAGCAGGTAGGGACTGGCGTTACTATAACTGTCCGTTATTCCTGCGGAACTTTGGTATTTGTAAACATCTTACCGCCCTGGACGATCGGTCGACGAAGTAAGTAGATACTTAACATCTTACACTGATTGTACTTTGCTACTTGTTTGACTTGCCTATTGAAGATGAAAATATAATTATTAATAGGGAGCATGTGGTGGCCTCGACTTACGAACAGTAAGTCGAATGTTCCAACCCAGGCAGGCGTATTACTTTTTGAAATTTATTTCATCACCACTGCTCTCAAAACAGTGAAGGAAAACATCGTGAAGAAAACAGCATGCCTATATTACAACCAAAAAATTCGAAGACATTGTGTCATCTACCAAACCGCACTGGGCCCGCGTGGTGAATTATAGCCCATCCCTCTCCTAGAAAGGAGGCCTGAGTCCCTGCAGTGGGAACATTATAGGCTGATGATGATGATGAATTATTAATATCTTACAATTCAGTTCAAGCCTGACCACTTTCTCCTGTGGCGGCACAAGGTTCGTATTCGAAGCTCTGCACTTGAATGTGGTGTTTAGGTCTTCTCGCTTCAAATGCTGCAGCTCCAAACGATTGACGATGACGTGGGTGTCCGTCTTGACACCTATGTACTGGGAGGCTGGCGTGCCGTCTATCCACCAGGACACTGTTGGTTCGGGACGACCTGATAAACAATATTGAAACATAAGTTATACATTTTAGAGTACAAAGTTCACACACAGAACAAATCTTAGGCCAACCGCTTAACTGAGAGGGTACCCGAGGGTGTAGTATAGATGTCAAAATAGTTGTGAGAGCTCAGTCATACACCCTTGGACAACCGGCAACTCCCGTCCCAAACCGTGTATACCTCAGTTACCAGAGTTAAACAGTGTCCCTGTTCTGTACTCTAAAAAGTTATTCAGACCACGTTTTAAAAACATTTTCATCGATAAAAAAATAGTAGAAACATGTCTGACAAAATTATTTCAGCGTTGGCGAGTCTGTTTTTTTTTATTTTCACGACACGTGTGATAGAAACCTTTTAAAATTGTATTGACAATAAAGTATATTTGTGCACGTGTTTTTGAACCGATGAACCAAATATAATTATGTTTTCAGCTGCCACAGGTTAAATAAAATCAAGCGTATAGTATGAAAACTACAAAGCTTGATCTTGTAGGTACTATTTCAAAGATATAGCAGATTTATTTGTATCTGCCATTCGTCAAAATCAATTTGGAATGGAAACCTTCCAGATATACTAAGGTTTAAATAAGAAGAGTTCTAATATAAAGAGTGTTCATGTGTATAACGTGTACCTGTGTATATTATTTACAAGTATTTGTGCTTAATAGATACAAATTATGAATACCAATTTTACATGGGTATATTTCAGCTGCCTGGTATGTGATTTGTTTGATCTTCGATAAACGCCGCTTGTTTACAGAACACGCATATAATTAAGATTTCACAACTACTTAATATACCTTTGATATTATGAAAATAATTGAAAAGCTTAATGCTTTTCAATTATTTTAACAATTTTGTTACTAAACGTAACAAAATTGCCCATTTTTCAGTAACACAATTAAGTATGAGCATGATAACAGGTCAAAGCCTAAACTCCCCCTGTCCAGCCCGCTGCATCATCACAATTGGTGGGCGCACGGCTGAAGATAATCTGCTGCGAGCACTGGCTCGAAGCCAGGCGGCCATACTGCGGACTTTTCAATGAACCCATTCGAATGGAATATCTCTTCCAATGTTTCCATAAAAGAAATCAAGCAATAGAAAAAATTGAGCTCCCCACTGTTCAGTATTTTTGCGACGCTTCAAGTTAAGCGGCGAACTGAATTAACTTGTTTTTTGGACGCGAGTTGAAATTGTTGAATTGATTCATTTCAATTATTTCTGAGTAGGTTACATTCAGATACGGATACACGTACCTATTTAGGTACTACATATTGATTAAGGAAAAATTGTGAAAGTTGATAGAATCACAGACAGACAACTATTGTCTTAAACAGCACAAGTACTTCAAACTAGGGATATAGAGATTTCTTTTACGTATTTGTCCTAAATCCGTCCCAATAAATGACGTTTGAAAGTGTATTCCGTAGAATAACCAATAATATATAAAATCGGTAGTGGCGGATGTTGACAAATATATTTCTACGTAGGTACGCGTATATTGCGATATTAAAACGTTTGAGCTGTGAACTGAGCTTTGTAGAATGTCAATACGCGGTTCATAACACTGCTCAACGTTACGTGTGGAATAGCAAGTGCATATACTGTATGACAACCAAAATGATGATGATAGATGAAATGTCTCAATAACATAAGCTCGTACTTGTCAAACCATTCCGGAAACTCTATTTTTAAGAATATTATAACACTAACATAAAAAATCGATAAAAACAAAATATATACTGCCAGATTTTAGAAAACTTAGTTGGATTTTCAAGACACTGCGGCATATTGTACCAAAAAATGTTCCCACAAACTCAAAAATTCCACGACATCTCCTTAATGAAATTTACTTGGCTTTGGTGCAATCTGTCTTAGTGTACTGCATCCCAATATGGGGAGGAGCAGCTAAGACTAAATTTATTAACCTTGAGCGGGCACAACGTGCTCTGATAAAAGTTATGTATTTTAAGGAGATTAGATACCCTACCCAAAGTCTTTTCCAAATCAGTGACTTACTCTCGGTGAGAAAATTATATATAATTAAAACTATTGTAAAGATCCACAAGACCATACCTTATGTCCCTGGCCTACCTTTAAAAAGAAGGAAAGATATAATAGCAGAAGTTCCCCAAACGAAAACCAAGTTCGCCAGCATTCAGTATAAAAAACGTTCAGCTCAGTTGTACAATAGATTCAACAGAGAAATTTATGTACATAACAAGAAACAACATGAATGTAATAAATTACTCACTAATTGAATTAAACCACTTACCTACGAGGACACGGAGGCGTTGTTAAAATAAAACGTACACTGACATAATTTTCAATCCCTCGCACTGACGCTGCCATAAGCACACCACACACACCCTTTCACACACTATTCTTAAAAAAAAAAAACAAAAAAAAAAATCAAAAGTCATTTATTCAAACTAGGCTGATAATCAGCACTTTTCGAACGTCAAAATTTACTTTACTTTACTTTACTCATTTACAAGTGACAGTCCCCCAAAACGCCCACCCTTCGACACTTCCTAGTGTTTTTTGCTGGAAAGAAGAAGTGGCGGAACAAACTCCCCAGCAACACATCTGTCTGTTTGGTTAGAAGAACCAGACTCGATACAATAGAAAGGTGTAACTTAATATTACGATTGATTACAGACACAAGTCAAAAATAAAAATGTATATAATAATAAAAACTTAAAAAAGACATAACATGTCAGTAAACTAATTTTGGAGAAAGAACATAAATAACAAACAAACATTGTCTTGTGTTCAACTCAGCGACCAACTATTCCTATCATTTAAGTAGTCGTTAATGGAATAGTAAGCTTTTAAACAAAGATTAGATTTTACTTTGGCTTTAAATGCATTAAATGGCAAGTCTAGAAAAGAAGATGGCAATTTATTATAAAATGTTATACCGAGCCCTACGAATGAATTATGAACTTTGTGAAGCCGGTGAAAAGGAGCGCGTAGTTTATGCTTATTTCTAGTGTTAAAATTGTGAATATCACTGTTTTTAGTGTACAGGTGAATATTTTGTCTAATATATAAAATGTTGGCAAAGATGAACTGAGAAGCAACCGTGAGAATACCAATCTCCTTAAAAATATCTCTAAGAGAAACTCGGGCACCCAGCTGATAAATTGCACGAACCGCTCGCTTCTGCAGAACAAATATATTTTGAATATCAGCAGCTTTGCCCCACAGCAGAATACCGTAGGACATAACGCTGTGAAAATAACTAAAGTAGACTAACCGTGCTGTATCAACGTCAGTGAATTGTCTTACTTTTCTGACGGCGTATGCGGCCGAACTTAGCCTTCCCGCTAGGCTTGATATGTGTAAGCCCCATTGTAATTTTGAATCTACTGTTATGCCCAGAAATACAGCAGAGTCGGCAGTTTCCAGCTCTTGATTGGCGAGGATAATATTGGGACCTAGATTTCTAACATTAGGTAAAGCGAACTTAATTATTTTAGTTTTCTTAGCATTAAGAACAAGGTTGTTTGTTGTGAACCAATCCGTGACCATTGACAGCGTGCTGTTTACGTCGTCAAAATCGTGTCTATTCCTATCTACTTTAAAAATAAGAGAGGTATCATCTGCAAATAGCACAACGTCACAAAAACCTTTTAAATAATATGGTAGGTCATTAATATAAACCAAGAATAAAAACGGACCCTTAACACTCATTTACTCACTCACTCATTCATCCACTCACCGTACACACCCCCACACATTACATACATCATACACTCCGCCCCCCCCCACCACTAATACACTCACTCACACTTAAACACACACCATCTGAGTGACAAGCACTTTCATTTTTTTTTATTTTTATTTATTATTTTGTGTCTTAATTTAGTATTTTTCATTATTATTATTTTTTTTTTCCATTATAACTTACTTTTTTTTCTTTTTCCTTTTCTGTGTAATAATATTGTGAAAAAACAAGTTTGTTAAAGTTAATTGATACGATATGGAAGAGTGGGGTCTCCTAATACAGGCGTTAGACGCCTAAAAGGAAACTTCAATCACTAGTTTGTAAGAATACCCTGGCAAAAACAATAAATAAATATTATTATTATTATTATAGATTTTAATAAAACTGGAAGCTGGCAGCTGTCTCAGCATCAACTTGCTTTTGGGATAAATATATAAGTCTACTTACCACCCCGAACTTCACAGACTAACACCAATGCTGCTCCTTCCTCCAAAGGTCCCACTACTCCTGACACATCCGCACCAGATTTGTCATACAGCAGCATTTGATGAGGAGGCACTACGACAAAAAGTCACACGAACATAATAAGATCCTACACAAATACCCCTTCACACAATCTTAATCATAATATCAATATGGGAATGAAAACTGAGGGCGTCATCGTTCACGATATTACGAGAGCGCCAGATTTGATTATTATTTGACGCCATTAATGAACACCCTCCGTTCTCAATGGTAATTGGATATTTTATGATGTTATGAATATGCCTGATTATGTAAGTAAGAGAGTTCTTTGTGTGGGCAGTCCCTTTGCTAACAAAAGGCTCCTTGCAAATTACCTCTCGGCGCGGCAGACTAATGGATTTCAATGGAGTTGCATATATGCGATGTACGCTTACTTTTAAATGCTTTGTTCTGCGCAAAAGAAATTTACTTCCCTCATCTCCTTTGCCTACGTCTTTCGTCGCCTTGAATAGGGTAATTTCTTTGAAAAGCTCAACGGTAGTTTACTTGGCATTTTATAGGGCATGTTTATATTATCATGCTCTTCGCCTGGTAATATTTCTTAAGAATACGGTTACGCTGCCATTGAATAAGCCTATTAGAGTAATTATAGAGGAACATCCGTAATAGATGTCAAGCTTGTTGTATGAATAAAATAATCCAATAACTCCAATAATTCACATCGATACGGTTTGTGGAATTGGTAAATATCGTTGTGAATACACGGCACTGCGCAATATTAATTATAACAGTATTCACCAAAGAATGAACACAAAGTGCTCGTAACTCATTTTCATTTAATAATTTAGTGAACCATTTCCCGTCTAAGGTTTTAATAAGCAAATAAAGGGGATCAGTACGGCGGACTGATAACGTTCAGACAATTTGATCTATTCAAATCTAATTTCCTTTTAAATTTAACCTGTCTCCTGCAGATTTTATCTGTGTCATCGTCGGCGGGCATCGTTTTTATCGCGAGGCAGCTGAGTAACCTCGCCGATCCCGTCGACAGTTGATAATTAAAATGTCTGCGCGATGTCATCACTCGGCGACCGCGCGGCTCCCGCGATTCATCGTAATGACTAAATTGATTCCCAGCTGTTCGCCCCATAAAATATTCATTTTAAACTTTGTTAGATTTTTGGTAACGAGATTGTCTAGTCTCGCGTCACTTAATATGACTGCTTAGATCTTCTTAGGCTTTCATAAATTAAATCTTTTGTAAACAAATTCAAGATACTTGAAATAATAGTGAAAACATCTAAAGGATTTATAGCCGAAAGGCATCTATTAGTTTTGCAAAAAAACAAAAGACTAGTCTAGACTGATTTCAGTTTACTTTAAAAAACTTGCACCTGAGATTAGACAGTTAATTTGATCTCGTATTTTTCTTTGACGCAAATTCTATTTACTTGCGATGTTAGCTTAACTTTGGTTCTTTTTATCTGCGCGTGTCTTAGATGTTATCAAGTAACTTACCTATTACTGTGAGTCTGATTTGGAAGTTTCTTGTTGGTGAGTTTTTGAAGTCTACCCTACATCTGTAGACGCCTTCGTCGTCCAGTTGTACGGAGCTTAACGTGAGCGCGGCTGGTCGGGCGACTGTTGCGAAGTATGCTCTGGGCCCGAACGCGCCTGGATCCGACCATTGTAGCGCCTTGTTGAACGACCGGCCTCGGACGTCAAAACTGAAACAAAAATACAGTTTATAAAATCTTAATTTTGAACTAACACACGCAGTTGTGGCTTAGTTACTTTTCTACTTAAATTGTTTGCCTTTTTTATAATAAGACACAAGATAGCTTTAACTGCTTCGTTGGTCTAGTGGTCGCAAGCGCAATTGCCTAGAATGAGGTTCTGGGTTTTATTCTGAGAATAAAAATTCGGGCAAACTATTATCGGATTTTTCCATCAGGAATTTCTCAGTAGCAACCACGCAGTCTGTATTTGTACTTGGCAATAGGCTAGCCTCCTATTAGATGGGACTTACACATAACTAGCAAAATCATCATAAAATAAACTTAATGAGTATACCTTATTGTATACCCTATTAGACATAAAAAGTTTCATCCAAAAACCAGGTACAATCAGATCTAACACAATCACGTACCCGCCAAATCTAATGAAAGCGCGTAAATTTCTACATGGTCCGCGTTTGAATTTATTTTCCTTAAAAAACTGTCAAATTCTAGAATAAAAGAACGGCCCAACACGGTAAAGTTTTTCAATTTCCGGACAGGCACAGGCTACATTTTCTCAATCTACCGACCTCCATCCTAATTTATTAAGCAAGAAGCTTTGAGAGAAATGATTTGGTAGCACACCCTGTTCTCAGGTAAAACAATTTGGGCACGCATTTTATGACGGCATTATCTCCGCCAAGATTTCGTTTTGTCCGGTTTCTGATATAAAATAGTAATTATAAACAATAGAGGATCGGACTGAGTCAAAAAAATATGATTCTAATTAGTCCGTCAGTTAGATTATCGAAAAATATTGGATACGTGTTTTTTGTTTTATCAAATTATTAAAAAATTACGAAGTTTATTATGAGTAGGGGGTTGTGTCGTCATTTGTAGGTAAAAAATGTGCTGACATGTGACGTTTTCGAGGAGTTCACGAGTTTTCGAAGCACTGTATCTTCTTAATTTTTTGTTTATGTCACATCATTATCATTCTTTTGCCCTTATCCCAATTCATTTGGGGTCGACGCAGCATGTCTTCCTCTTCCATACTTCTCTGTTTCTCGTCATCTCATGAGACACCTCCTTTTTTACCATATCATTTTTAACACAGTCCATCCATCGTTTTTTTGGTCTTCCTCTACTCGTATATCCTTCTACATTCATATTTAAAACCTTCCTCACAACATTTTCCTCATTCCTCGGCATCACATGCCCATACCACGACAACCGATTTCCACACAACTTTTCAGTCACCGGCGCCACTTTCAGACTTCATCTTATGTACTCATTCCTGATTTTGTCCATTCTCGTAACACCGCACATCCCCCTAAGAATTCTCGTCTCAGCCACATGCAAATGCCTTTCATTCATCCCTTTTGTGGCCCAACATTCTGATCCATACAAGACAGCAGGTCTAACCATTGTTTTATAAATCTTCCCCTGTAGTTTAAGAGGAAAGCGGGAGTCGCAGATTGTTCCCGTGACCTGCCGCCATTTCATGCATCCCGTGTTAATTCTATGCTTAATTAACACTACGGTCTATTTCGCCGTCGCTTTACACGAGTGAACCGAGATACCGACTGTGTTTATGTGAATAAAGAAAAAATATGTTTTTAAATATTTTTTGGATATGTATCTGACGGACTAATTAGTTTTTTTTTGTCCGATCCCCTATTGTACGGATATAATAGGGATTGTATCTACATAACTGTTTTGGTTACATAAGCAGATGTTTACTGTCGATTTTCTTTCGCACGTTATTCCAGTTTTGCGTAAAGGATGAGCAAAATTAATTAATACTAAAATAGATGTTTACTTGAAATATTTCTTTGAATTGTTGTTCGAGTTTTCTGAGACAGGAAATTAATAAACTCGTTGATACTTTCGGTTACTCTGTCGTTTTCTTAAAATATATTTAATGAAAATCTTGAATTTACTGACCGTCACTAATAGGAACGCCTTATATTAAGCACAAGTGTTTCTGACTGTTTCGTTGGTGTAGTAGGCGAGTGTGCAACTGCTGAGCATGAGAAACTGGGTTCGATTCCCGATCGCCCGAGGGGCAAAGTGTTATTGGGTTTAACCATCTGGAATTTCTCAGTACCAGCAACGACGTCTGGATTTGTGCCCGGTTGATGATAATAGAATTAATAAAGCTATTTTGATTTGATGGTAATAGGCTCGCCCCCTAACTTAAACGTAACGGGTAAAATGTGAAATAAAAAATTAAAATTGATGAAATGTGAGTGTACTGTCATTTACACCTCTCTCTTTCTCTTCTCTTTTTCTCTTTTTTTTTAAAAAAAAAACGTCATTTACACCTCTGCCTAATTCTTCGGGATAACACTTGTGATGTTATGTTATGTGTTTTATTATGCACTAGCTGTTGCCCGCGACTTCGTTCGCGTGGAAATTTTGACTCTCTGATATTGGGACTGCCTCTAGATGTACTATGTCAAATCGAATGCCAAATGCCAATCTTGATTATATTCCCTTAAACCAGCCATGTCGTAAAATCTGTTGCTACCTGACATGTCTTAACTATGTATACTCTTTCTCTCTACCAATTTTCAGGTAGTCTCAGAAACTCTAGACTTACTAAATTTCAGGTCGATAGTATAAAAAAAAATCATAACTTTCATACAAACACCGCCTTTTATTTTGAAGGAAATCATCAATAGACTTTTTGGAGGGTGAGAAATCATCAAATGACTCCTCCCGCTCTAGGTGGAGCGGAAGGCATTATCAGACTTCTACTAACTAAAACCCACCAATGTTCGTTATGAGTCCTTTGTGTCCGGGGCCACGGTATCCCACTCGACCACGGAGGCAGTTGAAACAAAAGTATATATTTTTTTATATACTTTTGTTTTATTGTTAAATCAACCATCTGTTATTTGTTTTGTCCCGTGTGAGTCTAATAAATACTTTTCTTTCTTTTTTAAAAATACTACTAACGCCATCTATTGTCAACATTTAGAACTAAAAATTATTTTGGGTTCAAACTAATACATTTACATCCTCCATCATCCCTTATTTTATCCCCATGGGGGTTGAATTTATCAAAATCCTATTTAAGCGGACGTCTTCATCATAGTAACTCCAATCTTTAATTTCAGTTCAATCAGTCGAAAATCTAAGAAGATTTATACAAACTTTCATCCCCTATTTTATCCCCTTAGGGGTGGAATTTATCAAAAATCCTTTCTTAGGGGATGCCTACGTCATAGTAGCTTTATGCATGCAAAGTCTCAGTCCGATCGGTTTAAAATTGTCAAAGTTTCATACAAACTTCTACCCCTATTTTATACCCTTGGGGGTAGAATTGATCAAAATCCTTTCTTAGCGGATGCCTACATCATAACATCTACCTACATGCCAAATTTCAGCCCGATCCGTCCAGTGGTTTGGGCTGTGCGTTGATAGATCACTATGTCAGTCAGTCAGTCAGTCAGTCACCTTTGAGTTATATATATTTATATAAGATATAAGATAACAATTACTAAAGGTATCTCTTACTGTTTAATATACAGTAACACCTTGTACTTGTAAACATTATGGTGCAGTAAATATTTTGAATTTGAATTTCTCCGGAGCCCCCAGAGGCCAGAATCCCCACGTACCTACCGTACCGGACCGAATGACTGCCACGCGCTAATTATTTTGTCGCCCGTATATTTTTACATTGCGATATCTTCTAAGATATTTGTTTAAACTGTATAGAGTAAAGGACACAAATATTCTATATTAAATTTCCATGCTAACAAACATTTATTTAGATATAGATTAATACCATATGGGTTAAATAAGCTTCGCAAAATATCATTCTTTTAAACCTAACGTTTTAATATTAAAAAATGGTTACAGTGAGTCAATCTTAAAAGATAAACATATGCTGTCGCGGACTTTTTTTTAGAACTTTTAAAGAGGAACAATTCCGTTATACATGATATTTACGTAACTTAAACCGTTTTCGCAGCGCACGCAACGGAAGCTCTCAAAAAGGAATATCTTTTCCCGTTTTTGCAACATTTTTCATTTATGCTCCGCTCCTATTGATCGTAGCGTGATGTTATTTACCCTAAAGCCTTCCTCGATAAATGGACTATCCAGCATTAAAAGATTTTTGCAATTCCAACCAGTAGTCCCAGAGTTTACCGCGTTCAAACAAACAAACAGTCAAACAAACAAACAGTCAAACAAACAAACAAACTCTTCAGCTTTATAATATAAGTATAAAAATGCATCCCCATTGGAGCTAAATCATAAATACCAAGCAAATGACTTAGCACTAATACATACTTAATTAAAATCCTCAACTAAAACCGGCCAGCTCAAATAAAACCAACAAAAAAACCCACACGAAAAAAAAGGAAAAGCCTACTCGAAGTGAAGCCACGTGTATTCAAATCAGGTTACGTGTGGGTGACAAGAGCTAGCTTGAGCTTAAGGACATTGATGGAAACTCCTCGGACCTCCATCGTCAAGTGTGATTTCCTTAACGAGCGCCATGACATCTTAAGTGTGTTTCGTTGTACGTTGTAGGTGTGTTTCTAACGCTAATTGGATCGGTCGGGCTCGGCTTCCGCTCATCCGTTTAAGGTAGTGAACGGTTCATTAGGCCCGACTTTATGCTATTAATTAAATACGTATTCACAAAGTTTTTATAAGGCACTGCCCAACTGAAATTACGGCGACTGTCTGTTTCTCAAGTTGGCTTGGCTTTTATTAAGGACGCGTACGACGACCAGTAGATTGGACATTATTTTGACGTTTTCATGGAAAATAAGTTTAAGGTTCGTAATTTGTTTGGTAACAATACTTCTTAGCAACTGCGACTATGTTTTTAGAGGTTTACTCTAATACTAGCTTTTACCAGCGACTTGGGTTCGCGTGAAATTGTTATAAGAAAATATTTTCAAGGATTTTTGTTTTTTTGAAGGGATCCTAAATTATTTTTCTATAATAAAAGTAGTAACTTTAGAGAGAGTCATCAGCTAAAAATAAAGTAAAAGTCTGGTCAAAATCGGTCCAGCCATTTCGAAGATTAGCTGGAACATATAGACAGACAGATAAAAATTGAAAAAAATAATGTGTTTTTATTTTATGTGTATATTTTCATAATAATATCATGCATTCAGCAAAAAGATGTTATTTTGATATTAGATAATAACAGACAATTTAATATTAATAATTGATTACCTGTATAGATTAAATATTAGCGCCACATACATAATCCTGACATTTGCCCTGCATTTCGGTTGCAACTAGTTCTTGCTTCCAAAATTCAGAAGTAATTATTAGTTGAACCGCAATAAGCAATAGCTTGCTTAGTACCAATAGTATGAGCGAGTGACGTCGATCGATAATCAACCTTAGAGGCGTGCAATTAGAGAGACCTTTGTCCAGCGTCCTTTGTACTGAACCGCTATATACCAGTCGTAGTGATGATGATGATGATGATTAATACGTCTATGTCATCGGTATGATATAGAACAGGTATTCACACGTATTTTTTTAGTAACTATTGTCATACGTTATTTCCATTTATTTTGCATGAATACATGCATTAGTTGAAATAACTGGTTCCTGGTGTGTGATATGAAATCTAGCAAGCTTTATTTATACGCAACATTTTTGATGAAAACAATATTTACTATTTGTGTAGTACACAAAACAAGCCTAAGCTGTTATTTTATTGTTTTTCATCCCAATTAATATCCTTTCGGGCCGTTTTCGCAACTGCGTTTCGTAACCAGTTGCGACCAAAGAATAAACATCTTAGTTCTTAATACTTTATCTAACTTTTATCAGCATATTAGATTCAATTGCAATAAAAAACCTATAATATAAAATTAAATAGAGCAACGTTCCGTTCATTTTGCGAAATGGTGAGCATCATTAATTTACATAAAAGCATTTATAATTGATTTAAGACAATGCACACAATGCTCAATTTTTCAGCCATCAATTAATTAAGTATAGCAATCCAATGCATTATTTGTAATTATATTTGTTTATTATCATTAAAATGGTTTCGATTGATCTGAATTTGTTTTCTCCATTATTTGACCAATGTGATTGCAGTCTCAATAATAAGTAATTTTAATATTCAAACAATCAGGTATTCAATATACGTCCTCGGTTTTTCGTCATGCCTCATGGAGGGTAACGATATTTAAGCAACAACCCTTTGCTTAACAGTGGCTTTTTTGGAAGGCCTCCCACTAGGTGGACCGATGTCCTGATCAAGGTTGCAGGGTTCCCGCGGGATGCGACACGAACGGGACCGGTCAATGTGGTGACACTTGGGGGAGGCCTATGTCCAGCAGTGGACGTCTTTTGGCTGAAATGATGAAGATGATGACGGATGTAGCATAATGACGATGACGATGCTTAAGGTAGGACGATTTCACGAGATTTGTTGAGAAAATATTGGGCAAGTGGCCTCGACGGGTTTTCTGGCATATATTGTAAAATATCAAACAATATACCATATCTACAAAAAAAAACATAAATTGTAACAACAGACAAAATGTAACATAAATGACAGAATATTCTCAACTGTAGCTCTGACGCTTCAGTTTAATAAGCTAAAAGTTAAAATTTCGATTCCTTTAAGAATATTTCCGGGATAATAAGTTATGCATGGGGCTTTTAAGTTAATTCACGGCCCTATCTACAACGAAGAAGCTGTCCTTAGCGATCCTTACCTTCTTTTTTTGTGTTTACCTACTTGTTATCTTTTCTTTATCTAGGAGCAAGATTTATTATGAAAAACGTTGCAATAAAATGAAAATAAGCAACGTTTTTGTTTCCTGACAATTTTGTCTGCAAATTATCGTCTCTTGTTGTAACTTGATAACAGTAATTATAGCCTTTTTTTGGCGCGTGGAAAATCATCAAATAACCCCCCTCCCGCTCTTGGGCAGAGCGAAAGGGGCTGTCAGACTTCTACTGACTAAAAACTATCCAATATCCATGTTCCTTCTTAGACCTTGTGCCGAGGCCGCGGCTTTCGAACAACCCGCAGCCACGACGGGCGTCGGTCCTTGCGGGCCCCTTCCATTTTGCTGACATCTCTTTGAGGCGCGCGTGGAACACGAACGAGCCGTCGACACGGCCTATCGTCGTCATAAGACGAACGGACGGCGAGCTAGCCCATTACTCACCGTCCACAGACCCGCGTCTACGGTGGCCGGAAGCCGTCACGTAGCCCCCGACGCCCGGAGCGTCTCCCGCGGCGGCTGGGACGAGAGGTTACGCTTTTCTACCTTATTTATTAATGGATTGTAAAGTATTTTTAAAGGGGTGGTTTCCGTAACTCTGCATCGGTATTTTGCGTATTTATACTTACTCTTTTAAGTGATTCAATTGCAGTAATCTCGTCTTAAGTACTTTATCGAAGTCTATATGGATTTTGGGATAAATATATTTGAACTTCCTCGTTGGTCTAATGGTCGCAATCGCGGCTGCTGAGCATAAGGTCCAGGGTTCCATGCTTATGTCAGGCAAGGTAGTCATGGGTTTTTCGATTAGAAATTTCTCACTGCCACTGATTCCTGATTTGTACCCGGTTGGTGGCAATAAGCTCGCCCCTATTACATTATGAGATTTAGGACATACCTGGCGAAATTTGGGTATATTACTACGTACCTACACCTCTACTCTTTTTTTTTTGGTGGGTGGAAAATCATCAAATAACCCCCCCGCTCTTGGACAGAGCGAAAGGGAGTATCAGACTTCTGCTGACTAAAAACCATCCATGTTCCTTCTTAGCCCTTCATGTCGAGGCCGCGGTATCTCCTGCAAGCAACCCGCAGCCTCGACGGGACACCTCTTATATCAAAGTAGAAATAATTATTTCACAAGAAAACAGTTTTCAAATCTTGCTACGTGTAGGTATACATATTTGTGCTGGTGATTGTACACCTCTACCTAATCTTGCGAAGATGACAGGCGTGTTGTTAAGCTATGTATTTTTGAGCTCTTTTCCATCAACACACAAAGAAGATCACTAGATTTCAACATTTGTGTTCAACTTGTCATATTTTCAAAGTCCAGAATGACATAAAACTAAATCATACCTTCTATAAATTATTAACCTGAACCTTTAACTTTTCTTACCTATAAATAGGTTTTCCCCCACTCTTCCGGAACCACAGCACCATGTAGACCCTGTCTTCATTGGTGTCGGGTGTGACGTCACACGGCAACGAAGCCGTGCGCCCCAGCACCGCGTCCACATCCACCGTTGACACTGCAACAATGGAAACGTTCGGTTAGCAACTACGAGTATAATAGTATCTTGGTGGCCTTGTTACAAGGACTAGGTTGGCATGTATGTGTAATGGTAATATCCTGCAGTATTAATAAATATAGAGATATAGTAAGGTTAGGTTTGAAAATCGTTGTTATGACGTGATGATACCTTATAATTATTTATCGTTAGTGTATAGGTCAGGTTGATATGTATCCATGAATAATTTTCGTTCCTAATCTGTCCTGTGTTACTGTCCATGTATTCATGCGATGCTTAACCATAATCGAATCAAATGCAAGTTTTTGTTTGAACCAGAGTGCTAGAATAAGGAAGAGTAAAATAGGTAAATAAATAAACATTTTAGCCCCTTTCAGTCTGCAACAATGAACTAAAGCCACGTTTCCGTCAACAAAAATCGCCAATTTCAAAGTTAAAAAAAAACTGGTAATAAAAATTGGTTTAAGTAGTCATAATATTGTTACGAGCTGGGTATGGGATAAATAAAAACACTACCAATTAAACACACGAATTAACTTTATTACTCACAAAACACTTAAATACACAATCACTTCAACACTACTGAACACTTTATCGCACTAGATAACTCTTCGAACCTTCCGTTGTCTCGCTTTAAAAGTAGACCGCCTGCTCCGACCTCTGTTGGTCCTTTTATACTCAAACACACAAAAGAAGTTCGAGAAAATTCCCTATTATTAACTAAAAATGAATACAATATTCACAAAGAAAAATAACTAAAAAATAAACTTAAAGATAAAAGAACCAACAAGGAAGAAGTTACGTTACGCACTCGGCATACGGTCGAAATTACAATGGCAATTATGTCGCCGACGCCCGCCGTGCTGACGTTGTAAACATAATGGAATTATACCTACAGAATGTACTGGAGTGTTTTAGACACTACACAATTATAAGCGAGGTTTCTTGAAGATTCTAGATGACCGACGTAACACTGCCCCCTCCTTAGACATGCTCGTCCCGAGCATCATTAGTCCCGTAGTATCGCGCCAATCGGTCTACATGCACAATCTTAGGCGCACCTCGCGGACCCTTCTGTATTCGGTAGGTGACATCGTTGATCCTGGTCACAACTCGGTATGGTCCATCCCATTTTGCTTGCAATTTCGGAGACTTTCCCTTGCTCCGCACTGGGTTATGCAACCACACCAGCGAACTTTCGTCGAAACCACTACTGTTTGCTTTCCGGTCATAACGAGTCTTAATCTTCTCAGACATCTGTTGTCCGGAAAGCCTAATATGCTCATACACATCATTTAACTTATTACGCAGGTCATTCGCGTAATCCGTTACACTGCGTGGGACATCAGGGGGAGTTCCAGTGATTAAATCTGCAGGCAATCGTAATTCCCTTCCAAAGTTTGCGAAAGCTGGAGTTACGGTCGTACTTTCGTGAACTGCACTCCGATAGGACAGAAGAAACGGCTGTATGTGTTTGTCCCAATCCCTTTGCCTGCTTTCCACAACTTTTGCCAGATATCTCTCCAACGTTTGGTTGAATCGTTCTACCATTCCATCGGATTGTGGGTGGTAAGAGGTGGTTCTGGTTTTGTGTGTACCCATCAATCGACAAGTCTCCTGGAAAACTTGCGATTCAAAATTCCTTCCTTGATCGCTGTGAATTTCTAAGGGTACTCCAAAACGACAGAAGACTTCTTGAACCAATTTATCTGCGACTGTTGTAGCTTCTTGGTTAGGAATGGCGAAGACTTCTGGCCACTTTGTGAAGTAGTCCATGACAACCATGAAGTACTTGTTTCCGCTATCACTTTCTGGAAATGGTCCCGCAACGTCCAGCGCTATTCGCTCCCAGGGGGCTCCAACGTTGTACACTTTTAATGCACCTCTGCTACGTGTGTGGGGTCCTTTCACGGCCGCACAACTGGTACATTTGCGACACCAGTCCTCCACATCATCTCGACAGTGGATCCAGTAAAAGCGCTCTCTGATCTTCAATAGAGTCCTTTTTACTCCCATATGTCCTCCTGAGCATCCATCATGGTAGAGCCGTAAAACATCCGGTACCTTAGCTTTAGGGACAACCATTTGTAGATGACAGCTGTCCCCTCGAGCGTTTTCCCATTTACGGCACAAGACTCCATCCTGGATCTCCAAACTGTTCCATTGTGCCCAATAACTTTTCGTGATGGAACTCATCGCAGCCACATCACTCCACTTGGGCTTCGGAGCACCATCTTTAATCCAGTCGAAGATTGGCTTGATGTCCGGGTCATTTTGTTGAGCCTGTTGTAGGGTCCCCTTCCATTCATCGCTGAGATCCGTTCTAAGCATCCTCACGGGCACTACTTCCTTAGTCTCTTGCCTGGCACAGTGCTTGCAGTCTTCAGGACAAGGTCTTCTTGACAAGGCGTCTGCGTTACCGTGAGTTCTCCCACTGCGATGTTCAGTTACGAAGTCAAACTCTTGCAGTAGTTCAATCCATCTCGCCACTTGCCCCTCTGGATTCTTGAACTGTAATAGCCACTTCAATGCAGCATGGTCAGTTCGTAATTGGAATTTCCGTCCCAACAAATATTTACTGAAGTGCTGCAATGTCTTCACTACAGCGAGCAGCTCTCGTCTCGTTACGCAGTAATTTCTTTCCGGTTTGGATAAAGACTTGCTGAAGTAAGCTATAACAACCTCCTGATTCCCTTTCCGTTGAGATAACACGCCCCCAATTCCAGTATTACTTGCGTCTGTGTCGACTATAAAGTCATTTTCAGTGTCAGGATATCTCAAAATAGGAGTATTGCACAGACGTCCCTTTAATTCTTGAAATGCGGCGTCGCAGTTCTCGTCCCAACAGAATGGTTGCTTTTCCTCAGTGAGTTTGTGTAGAGGTTTCGCAATGTCGGCAAAATTCTTCACAAACCGGCGATAGTAGGAGCACAAACCCAAAAATGCTCTGACCTGTGTCTTGTCTTTCGGCACTGGCCAATCCTTGACGGCGACTACTTTCTCTGGATCTGTTTGAACACCTTCCCCCGAAACTATGTGTCCTAAAAAGTTCACTTGTTTTCTGAAAAACGAGCACTTCTTCGGACTCAACTTCAGGTTTGCTGTTTGGATCTTCGACAGCACTCGGTCGAGGTTTTTAAGGTAATCTTCAAACGTACGGCCCACAATGATTATGTCGTCTAGATAGACAAGACATGCATCCCCTATCAGCCTTTCAAACGTTGCAGGAGCATTACACAATCCAAAAGGCATAACTTTAAACTGCCACAACCCTTTTCCTGTTGAGAATGCAGTCTTTTCTTTATCCTTTGGGTCTATTTCTACCTGCCAGTAACCACTTTTCAGGTCTAATGTGGTAAACCACTTCATTCCCGTCAGCGTATCCAGTGTGTCATCGATCCTAGGCAGTGGGTAGCTGTCCTTTTTCGTGACGTCGTTCAGTCGTCGATAGTCCACACAAAAGCGCATATTGCCGTCCTTTTTCTTTACCAGGACCACAGGAGAACACCATGGACTGGATGAAGGCTCTATAACACCGTCCTTCACCATTCCCTCAATCATGGTTTCCACTTCTTTTTCCCGTGCAACTGGCAGTCTCCTTGGTCGCTGACGGATAGGTAACTCGTTGCCTGTATTAATTCTGTGCTGAACCAGTCCAGTTCTCCCTATGTCAGCATCATTCGTAGAGAAAATACCGGCGTACTGAAATAACATCTTCATAGCCTTGTCCATTTCTCCTTCAGTTAAATGACAGTTTTCTAAAAGCGTTGACACGTCAAATTTTGCACTACGAGTTTGATTTCCGGTAGGTAGATCTTGCAATTGACGCATCCAAGCTACTTCCTCGCAAGTGCCGATCAAAGTGCCCTTCTTAATCACTTGCTCCTTGTCACTTGGATTCAGGATGCGTACAGCTGAGATGTTGTTAGCCTTTACCAGAGTTCGTGCCATCTTCCATGAAAACTCATTGTTCACCCTTTCTATCAGAACACTTCGATCTTTGTGTCCAGAGTTCTGTGGTAACTTGACTGGCACGATCGTTTCTGATCTGCGAGGTAGAACAATTTCCTTCAAGCAGTACACTTTCCCTGATGGTGCACCTTCCATGAAGACTTCCTCGGAACCACATTTCAACACTCCTTGGTCAATGTCGATCTCACAACGATATTTCCGCATGAAGTCCAAGCCCAAAATGCAATCGTCCACTATGTCGGCCACGATGACATTGTGCCGGTAAATTCTATCACCCAATTTTAACTCCACCTCCTTCTTGCCTCGGACGGTTATGTGCTGACCGGTTGCTGTTAGTAATTGTATACGGTCGTGGTTATTGAAGTAGTCCCCAAGAAACCGATTTGCTAGGTGTGAATTGACGACCGTGTGAGAAGCTCCAGTATCCAACGTCAGTTTGCATGGAGTTCCGTTGACTTCGCCCTTAATGGTCAGGCTGTTCCCGTCATGTGCTTGTGAGATCGAGATCCTCGGGGCTCTTTCAAAACCAGCCAGCACCCGCCCCCCAGTCCTGGCATTTACTCGTTTCCCTGCTGTGGCTGTGCAGTCACTTCAGCCACCTTTCCCTGCTGGGGTCGGTCTTCTCTAGGTGAGCTGCGCTTAGGACAGCTTGATCGAAGATGACCCCTTTCTCCACAGGTGTAGCACCTAGGGCTGTATCCTTGCGGGCGGTCGCGTACAGGTGACGCTACAACCTCTCTGACCCGGTGCGTACGGTGGTCCTGCCTTACTGCCTCTACTTCTAAGGCATGGGCCAAGGCGTCTTTCAGCGTCTCATGATGCCCAAGTCTCACAGCGGCTCTGACTTCTAAATCGCGTATTCCATCTATGAACGCCTGTACCAGATTTCCATCAATAAGGGCAGGGGCGGACTGGTATGCTTTCCGAACCAGCTTTTCAACTTCCAGGGCCCACTGCTGTAAGTTCTCGGCACTACGTTGAACGCGATCCCTTAATTTAGCACGAAAGACGTGCTCCAGGTGCGCGTCACCATATCTGGACTCTAATGCCTCCAGCAGCTGTTCGTAGGTCACATCCTTGCCGAGGGCCTCAAGAATGGTTAGGGCCTGGTCTCGGAGACCCAAAGTGAGCGCGGTCATGGCTTGCGCTTTGGTCCACCCGTTCACTTTCATAACCGCCTCAAATTGAATTTTATAGGCCGACCACGAAGATGTTCCGTCGAATGGCGGCACTTTAAACCCGCGCACCGAAGGTGCAGCAATCACTGAAGTCACAGCCCCGTCTCCAACCTTAATTTCACTCAAGGCCTTCTTCACATCGGCGATCTGAATTTCGGCCTTTGCGATACGGTTGTCGTGCTGCTGTACCTGCTCCTTCATCACGCTCAGCTCTTTGCCAACTGATGCGTGAAGATCTTTAATCAGGAGCATCTGTTCCTCTTGACGGCGAGCCTGCTCGTCTTTATCCCGTTGCAACTGTTCCTGCAACTTGCGAGCCTGTTCCTCTTGACGGCGAGCCTGCTCCTCTTGACGGCGAGCCTGCTCCTCCTTGTCCCGTTGCAACTGTTCCTGCAACTGGCGAGCCTGCTCCTCTTGACGGCGAGCCTGGTCCTGCAGCAGCGCCATTAAGGCAGACAAGTCAGGCGTCGCTAATGCTGGAGTAGCTCCAGATGGGCCAGCGACTGGCTCTGATGTAGGCTGGACACCGCCCGGTGTCTGTGTCGGGGAGTCTCCAAATCGCCTTTGGTCCATACCTTGTTGTCGCTGACTCCTAGTACGGATACTATCCGTGTCGTCCTTTGGGAGAATCGGCATTATTTATCCCTCACTTCTGACACCAAATTGTTACGAGCTGGGTATGGGATAAATAAAAACACTACCAATTAAACACACGAATTAACTTTATTACTCACAAAACACTTAAATACACAATCACTTCAACACTACTGAACACTTTATCGCACTAGATAACTCTTCGAACCTTCCGTTGTCTCGCTTTAAAAGTAGACCGCCTGCTCCGACCTCTGTTGGTCCTTTTATACTCAAACACACAAAAGAAGTTCGAGAAAATTCCCTATTATTAACTAAAAATGAATACAATATTCACAAAGAAAAATAACTAAAAAATAAACTTAAAGATAAAAGAACCAACAAGGAAGAAGTTACGTTACGCACTCGGCATACGGTCGAAATTACAATGGCAATTATGTCGCCGACGCCCGCCGTGCTGACGTTGTAAACATAATGGAATTATACCTACAGAATGTACTGGAGTGTTTTAGACACTACACAATTATAAGCGAGGTTTCTTGAAGATTCTAGATGACCGACGTAACAATATAACGCGACTCTAGACTAACTATGTAATAACATAAAATAAAAGAAAATCTTATTACCAAAATGTTGAAAACAGAGATGAATCTTTAAAGTAGCTTAGTTTAGGCTTTATTAGATTCAGTGGAGAAAAAACCAAAATGACGATTTTTTGTAATTTCAGAAACGCTTAGCAATTACAATGAGGGCCAGTTTCGACGGAAAAGAAACATTAAAGGGCAGTATAGTATTATTTTTATTTACCAACAGCTTAAAAATTCCGTCATTGTGATTTCGTCCAGTTCATTTTACGAATTACAAAGGGATGACAGCGGCTAGGACAGCCCATTTGCATTTAGAAAATAATCCAAAAAGGGCGTTGAAATAAAATTTATTACACCCCTGATAAAAAAAATAACTCGGAGCATAAGACTTTCAAAGGTTTATAATAAAATAAGGAAGCAAAAACTGAAGAAAGGAAGGAATCCCGGGTGTAATACATTTATTCATTAAGAAAGTAATTTAATGGAAAGTCAGTTTGAGAGTGTCATATTTTTGTCGTGTTTCGTACGATTAGAGCTGAATTTTGGGAGAGACATACGCCAACTTTTTCCTAGAATTGTGAAACAAAATGCCTGTTCAGCTAAGTGAAACTTTAAGGCTAAGTTAGACAGAGGCCTGACTGACGCGTATTTTTATTAGGCGGCTACGTGAAGTTTATAACTATCTGGATTTGGACGTAAAGTGCTTATAAAGCACATTTGAGCTCGAAATTGCTAGATAGAGTACTTATGTTTGTTATAATATTTAAGTGTTACGGATATAGTTTTCCCAAGTCTAATAGAATCGGTCACAATGCGCCTGATCACAAGGCTGTGATGGTCCAGAAGATAATAAAGCGGGCTTTACTTGGAGTTTTCCTTTAGATTAGATCAGAAGTAAGAATTGGTTAATTTTTCGACGCGTGTGGGAGGTCCATGTGTAGCAATGAACGTCTTTCGACGGAAATGTTGATGCTGATACGGAGTCTTATGCAATAACAATTTATGTATTCAAAAATTAAGTTACTCGTACATTTAATTTTATCATGTCTACTGAATTTTTTAAAAGATTTTTGAATGCTTATAATATAATGATTATGACTGCCTGGTTGGTCTAGTATTTGCAACCGCGACTGCTGTACATGAGGCCTTTTTTTTCGGGTGGAAAATCATCAAATAACCGCTCCCGCTCTTGGGCAGAGCGAAAGGGAGTGTCAGACTTCTATTGACTAAAAACTACCCATGTTCCTTCTTAGCTCTTCATGTCGAGGCCGCGGTATCTCTTGCGAACGACCCGCAGCCCCGACGGGACCCTCAGCCCCGACGGGTGTACATGAGACCTTTTTTTTTTTTTTTTGGGGGGTGGGAAATCATCAAATAACCCCTCCCGCTCTTGGGCAGAGCGAAAGGGAGTGTCAGACTTCTACTGACTAAAAACCACCCATGTTCCTTCTTCGCCCTTGTCTTCGATTCGATCCTTGGCCTTCCTTGGCGATTCGAGGCCTTGGGTTCGATTTACAAGTCGGGCAAAGTTTTATTGAGTTTTTCCATCAGGAAATTTTCAGTAGCAGCCACGGAGTCTGAATGTATGACCAGTTAATGGCAATAGGCTTACAGGGTCTATTCAGGGCTAGTTGATGGCAATAGGGTGTGATGTTATGTTATGTTACAACTTGGTGTTTTATGTGATTACACCAACATATGTATTCGAGGCCTAATTAATTACTCTAGCATATCTACCGTTCCAGTCTGCTGTCAGTAATTGACTTACAATGAATCAAATATGAACTATACGGGGAAGGCTAAATTATAGAAACGTACTGAATGAGAACTAATCTCTTATTCACAAGTGTACACTTGTGAATAAGAGATTAGTGTGTTTTAAATTGGAATCTCTACACCTATCCTTGATTAGCTGGTAGTTTCAGTGGACTTATACAGATAATAAAGGATATTCATAAGGTCCTAGGTTCGGTCACCAAGACGGGCGAAGTGTTATTGGGATGTTACAATGGGTAAGGGTTTTCTCAGTTCTCAGTAGCAGTTACGGAGTCTAGACTTTGCACGGTTGTTTTCAATAACTGGCGAAGTCAGTGTACTTACTATTGGTGACCTCGGAATACAGGTGGGAAGTAACGTAAAGGTAATGCAAAAGACAGCAAATGCAGCAAACGCACACTCAAGCACACATACACGCACGCGCGCACACACACACATACACACACAATCGCACACCCACCCACCCACACACACATACACACACACACACAGCATACTCACACTTCACACAACCAATCTATGTATTTAAACATTTGTAACATAATATATTGATTAATCTTTGCACCTTCACCTGTTGTAAACTAATATTTAGGGAACTGCTCGACCGAACACTGTCTCTTAAAATACAGGTTACCCTAGTTTAAGAGGCAGGATTGTATAAATTATTGTACAGAAATTGCAACATTGTTTTGTAAATTGTTTTTGTGATGATGATCTGTAACTTTGGTTGGTGAGTAAATATTATTATTATTATATTATTATTAACTATTGACCGTGGGTGCAACACCCGGTTCGAAAAACGCTTAACAAATACTGTTTTCTTTTCTCCTCGATTTAACTGCAAAAGGTTTGTGTGAATACAATACACAAACACAGCAATAGGTATTTTGCACCCTCTCTACTTATGCGTTTGAAGACCACAAGCGTGATAATGCATTGTGTACAGTGACAACTCGAAAAATAATGAAAAAACAAAAGTTGCACCACATTTGATAGCAAAGTAAGCGATAAATATTCCGTTTTCTCATTGTAGCACGGGTCACTAAAAACGTTACCATGAGGTTGGATGGACCGAGTGTTTGGGCTCAACTGCCTAACGTTCACAACATAAATAACATAAAAAGGTCAGCATAATTGAACTTACTAAAACGTAACGTAAACGCAAGCGCAAACCGTAAGAACGTTTGTCGTGCGACTGTCACGCTCATTCTGTTTGATGAACCTGAACGTGTCGTGGTTGTTCCGACAAAGGGGCGCCTCTCGTTTACCGAACGAATGAGTGATAGATGAAAAATATCAGGTATTTGGACCAGCGATAGCTTTAATTAGGACGCGACATCAATCTATCCGCACGACCACGGAAAATCCAAACGAATTATCGCTTCAGTTAATTTCCGGTGACCAGACTCAAACACATGCCAGCCGCAGATGTGCCTACTCGGAGGCCCTTTTGGCAGTATTGGTAGTATGTTTTTTTATTTTTTTGTATAATTTTTAAGGTATTTTTGTTATTAATTCTAATTAACACAATTTTCTTTCATTCTTGCTCTCTTATGCTAGCTGTTAGCTTGTCTATGTGTGCGAGCATTTTCACTCTTTGTTTAAAGTCAACCTTCTGTGTCTCTCATTTGTACTACTGTTTAGGGCTAACATTTATCTCGACAAACTTAATTGGGGCTCCGTGTTTTTCCTTTTGTACATTTATACATGTCTACAAACTGCTTATGTGTACGAAATTTCTTTTGGCAATTTAGTTACGCGTAAACATACGTGTTGGGTTCCGGAATCAATCTAATAAGGGAAGACAAAACTCGATTGTTGGTTACAAAGGGCCTCTCTATCACATTGCCGCTTGTGGAAACTGTATTGAGGAAGGCTCTTGCTTGAATGTGCCTGTCAATATGTGCAGACGTGTATTTCAAATGTTTGGACGTAAAGTTATATTGTAGGTTGTTATCTAAAGGTAATATTTACAAGGATTGGTAATGGATAAGAACCATGTTTTTTTTTTACAAAAAAAGGATGACTTAAATTATCCGAATATTAAATGCTGATTTGATAATAGGCGTTTTGATGCATGGGATAGTGCGATGCTTGGGAGTCTTATGCCCAACAGTATTTTTCGACTGACATGATAATGGTAAATTAAATGCAGTTATAATACGAGAAAATTATCAATAATGAAGACAAAGTAAAAGACAAAAGGCAAAAGTTGTGATATTAAATCTCTTTGAGATCGTACTTAACAACTTGGAAACATTATAAACAGTCAGAACACCCGTATCACCCTTCCAAAACACATTAAAATATTACTCGCAACTTCAAACAATAAAAACTTCCACATAACCAGTAGTTCAGTTCGTAATATTAACGTAACAATTTATGTTATTGTTAACTCCTTGAACTAAGCCTAATGTACTTGGCTAGGATATAACAAGCATAATAACTTACCAAGTTAAAGTTGGAGCTCACGACCCGAGTTGTGAACACCCTATATGTACATAGTGGTATCTTCACTTTTAATTGTTATGTAGAACACTTGTATTATGAAGAGCTAAACTTCCTTGCTTGTCTTGTTGAGGTATTCAAGTAAAGACCACTTTATTTCTCTATGAAATTAAATTACTGACGCTATTTACGTGATGGAAAAGAAATAACAAGGTTTTGTGAAAATAACTTTTTTCTTTACTACTTCCTGTTAAAGGATGAGTACGGAGGTACTTAGAAGTCTTTTCTTAGACTGGAACGTTAACCTATACTTAATTAAATAACATTTCGGTAATCTACAATGATCCAAAAATAATCCCGTGGCGTATCTGCTACGGCGTAGCTGTTCATCAGCTACGCCGTAGCAAACGAATACTCGCACAAGATGAAAATCGTATACTCGCTTTTAACATTTAAATCTTGAAATCGTTTCACGCATATAAGAAAAGCTCTCAAATTATAACAAAGAATCACGTCATTCCGTCAATATGTCTTACTCACAAATCGCGTTTTGCAGGTATCCGTTATTGCCTGAAGCTCAAGCTGAGACGAGGCATGCATTATGATAATTCGCGACGTTTCCGTCGGAAGAGGCGGCGCCACGAAACGCTTGGCGGCACGTGATGAACGCACACAAATAATTTTATAATACACTTGTGTTCTTTATATCTTTATCCTCGTGAGAGTATAATAGAGAACATGAAAAGACATGCTCTTGTTTTTCGTAAATATGCGTTTTATGGGTTTAGAACTGAAACGTTTCCAAAAAATTATACGAGTAGATCTTAAAAATGATACGTTACCCAAAATTTTTGACATTGGTTTAGTTTAATTATTTATTGTATGCTAACTTGTGCTTGCGGCTTCTGCTCCAAGGAGGTCAGAAAAGATCTCTCGGGAACACATTACCAAGTTAAAAGTATATTTTGACCTAACCCAATTGTTGTCAATACATGTCTGATTCGATCCCATTCAGCAGCTCAGAGAGACAGAAAGTATCACTTCATCAAATTAACATAATCCACTATGATTTCGAAATAATTTTTCATCTTGTCAATGTTCAAACCACCAAGTTAAAGTAATGTGATTAATTGTTTCATACGGATATAATTTGAAAGGGTTAATTAATCAAGTGGTATTTATCGGCTTTTAATAGACCGCTTTAAACAATTATCACTTCGATTAGAATGGTTAACTATAATTACCTAATAACGGGTAATTAACGTCGACCCTAATTATAAATTCACGTGTCACAGATTATATAATTTGAGAAATTCCTAGACACATAACATTAAACATGAAATGTAGTGTTCCCCACCCCTCCACCACCAATCGATTAAACATTCAGGTCTGTAACTACTATTATTTATAATAACACAACAGGATATTACATGGGAGTTTAACATTACTGGCGAAATGTGGGAGTACTAATGGGTTCGTCTCTGCCTTACCCTTCGGGGATCACAGGCGTGATGTTGTTATATTATGTTCATTTATTCAAAAACACTCTGTTCGAACTTGATGTTGAAACAAGCACCCCGACGTAGGATTTTAAAATAAATTCTTAATCCATAGCTGTTTAATATATGTTTGAAAAAATAATTTAAATAACGCAAGGGATATTGTTGAACTGTCAAAATTATGGTGCATGATATTGAGTGTGGTACGCAACCATTATTACCTGCAAAATTCACTGCATAACTTACCAGTCTAACAGGGCGGTCTTACATACATAAGTACCGTACCGCAAGTTTTTCGTACAACATTCTCTTCGCCTTGTATATATTTACTACGTATGTGTACTAACTCACTTTAATACCGACGTTTACTGCTATCTGAGGATAAAACACTAACAAAATCCTTGTATTATACGTCTTACATGTTTTATATCCTTTATATCAAATTGCTAAATTTCTTCGGAGACATTCTCTAACTAGCATAAGTTCTGCAGCAGATATACTACAAACACTTTCGAAACAGTGTTTAGTGGAACAGATAAATCGTTATAAAAGTAAAGGTTTTCCATTAGCGATCAATATAAAACTATTGCTGAAGCCACTTGTAGTTGTCTCTTTAACTTTAAAACAACAAAATAGTATTCTGTGGCTTTTGAATAGACTCCCAATATTGTTCGTCTAAAATGAAAAGAAATCCTAAAGACTAGTTGGCACGAATAAGTCTCAATAAGAAAACTTACACATAAAACCTTAGTAAACCGGTAGATATTCAAAACATCTAGCATTCCAGGACGCCGAACTATTGACCTAAGCGAAGCAAAACAAAGGTGCTTATTACATAGCGCCTATATTAGGCGGGTCGGCACATGTATCGAGGTGGCGGAATGAAACGGCTTCGATCACGCGATCCCACTGAAACCCTGAAAGAATAACCCAATACCTGTCAAACTGCAGATATTTTGTTCACGAAAATAAAATATCCGATTCCATCTCACACTTTATTATTCTTTAACGACGTCACATAAAATATTATTATTTAAAATCCAGTGCGATGTGAAATTAAAGCCATATTTAAAACGTTGAATACTCACTGTCCATAAACCTTCGTTTTAAACTAAAAGTTTACGGTTTTAAACAATAAAGCGTATATTCTCTTTGTATAAAACGCGCATTTTATCTATGCGAAATGAGCATCGTTACTTTAGATTTTAGGTGGCAATAAAAGATATGCGAAGATGTTCAACTCTCAAACAGCTTTGCTTTTACGCTAAATCTTGGTAAGTGTCGTTAAAATGAATAGAAGCGTCTCCCAATTGCTCACCTAATTACGGACTAAATTGTTGCACACTTAATGTTAGAAGATGGAAAATAATGGAGAGATTACTGCCACAAGTATAAATGAAGAATCTGTATAAAATTGACTTTTAAAACAGAGATCTTTTGGTTTGGTACCTACTTTGCAGGGAATACAATATGTTTGCACAAACGGGATCGATTCAAAACGATTCAAAATATCTCGTTTGGCACGGTGTCTTGAATCGATTATTCAATTCGAGTGAGTCTCGCGTGAGGAGTGGAAATCGGTCAGCGGTGCCGCAAGGGACCTCCGCCGCACTCCCGGAGGTGAGGGTCCACGTGACTGGACTTTATTCAGCCTGCCACCTTTGTTCTGCGCCGCGTTACAGCGGACAATCTGGATAGATGATGTGATTTAGTGGCTGCGTCTGTTTTGGGTAGATTGGATTTATTGGACTGCTCTAGCTGTGGTTTGTGTCGGGACTTAGAATGAACTGTTTTGGCTGAGATGAGGGTGCGTTGAAGGACTTTTTTTCAAACAACCAAGTTGGTGCTAGTACCAACATGGTCGTTTTGACTGAAAGGTAAACCTGGAACATGTGTACCTAAATGAAAGTATAGGGTGGGTAGAGTGGGACAACAATAAAAAATTAACAACAATTACAAAATAAAACCAGTCAATTTGGAACGTGACAGAAGGTAAATCCGTTCATCGACTCGAAACGAAACAGCACATTTACTCCCCTGACCACCAAATTTCATTGAATAAATATTATATTTGTTGCAGAATAAATAATTACGAATAGTTCAGTGCCTCGTTGGTCCAGTGGTCACAAGCGCGACAGCTGAGCATGAGGTTCTGGGTTCGATTCCCGGGTCGGGCAAAGTATTATTGGATTTTTCCATCAGGAATTTATCAGTAACAGTCACGGAGTCTAGATTTGTGCCCGGTTGGTGGCAATAGGCTCGCCCCCTATTACATGGGACTTAAATATAACTGGCGAAATGTGGGTGTACTACTCACCACTGGGGGAACACCACTGCTAAACTCTTCGGGGATTACAGGCGTGATGTTATGATATGAATAGTTCACTATTTTCGATGCAAATTAATATGCGGTACAGGTGAAAGCCGATCCCAGGTTGGGGAAGTTTTCGCGTGACTCCATTTTATGTTGTAAGCGTAACATTATAGCTATCGTCCTAATTGCACTAATGATTCAAATTAATAACGTGGAAAGATAATGAGATGTGTTACACGCGTAGTGTAATTAATTATGCTAACTTTTTTATCATGGAATTCTTTAGAACGTCCGTTTATTAAAAATATGCGCTATCTTTGTTTATTTTTCTTTGAAAAGGCAGGTTTATTGAATTTTTAAACAGAATCATAACGATATACCTGAATTTGCCGAAGAGTAGTATGCAGAGGTGACCTATAGCTGGTCACCACTCTAATCCTTGTTTTGCCAGCTATTACCATGTAACAGGAGTTACTTGTTGCAACCACCGCCTTCATCATCATCAAGTCAGCCCGGAATCATCCACTGCTGGGAATAGACCTCTCCTTTTTTCTGCCTCACTCCCCAGTTCTAGGCAAACCTTTTTCACGTGTTTTCCACGACTTTGACAACATTGTCGACCAAACGAGCTTTAGAACGGCCCTGATTTCTTTGTCATTATCGGTTACAAAACCAAACTCCGTTTCTGCTGTTGAGAAACCACCGGTGGCCCAGTGAACAGCGGTGGCTCAATAGTGGCGGCCCCGACTTACGAACAGTAAGTCGTGGGTGCAAACCCAAGCAGGCGCATTACTTTGTGTAATTTATTACATCACCGTTGATCTCGATGCGGTGAAGGGAAACAACGTGAGGAAACCGGCATGTCTTAGAACCAAACAATTCGAAGACATGTGACATCTACCAACCCGCACTGGGCCTGCGTGGTGGGCCCATCACCGTGGTGGGCACGAAATCAGACTACGGTTCTGCTGTTGAGAATTGTGATGGACAAACCTAGTAACACTTTGCTTGACCTCTAATCCAGAAGACCTCAAGCACATCAGTAGCGCTTGCGACCATTGGACCAAACGAAGCAGTCCATGACACCTCCCGCTCTGGGCGGAGCGGTAGGCAGTGTCAGACTTCTACTGACTAAAAACCACCCATGTTGCTTTTTAGCCCTTTGTGTCCGAGGCCGCGGTATCTCTTTCGAACAACCCGCAGCCCCAACGAGCAGTCCTTAAACGCAATCCTTTTTTTTTCCTGAACACTATCACATGTTTATTTTAAAAACCTTTTATGTTCGTAAACGTAACAAAAAACCTTCATGTAATCAACTTACTGTCTACTCCGGGGCCGCGGCCCTTTTTTGGCAAGCGTTCAACTGATGAGTTGCTGGTACTTTTAATGTTAAACATTAATTTTCGTCTAAACTGAATAGAATATTTTATGATATATTTTAACGTCAGGGTAGAGATAAGGCGATAGGTGATACTGAGGTGCCCGAGAACATATAGCAATAGGGATGTTTACTGACTAAAAAAATATGATTATAATTAGCCCGTCTGTTAAATTATCGAAAAATATTAGATATTATGTTTTTTGTTTTATCAAATCAATAAAAAATTACGAAAATAAAACGCGTTAAAGATTTGAGTGGGGGGGTTGTGACGTCACTCAGCGGTAAAAAATGACATACTAATTTCTTAGAATATGACGTCACACGAGTTTTCAAATCAATGTATCGTCTTCATTGTTTGTTTACGTGAAAAAAGAAAAAATACGTGTCAAACATTTTTTGGAAATTTATCTGACGGACTAATTAGTTTTTTTTTGGTAACTACCCTATTCAATAATAATTATAGTCTAACTGCCGCACTCAGAGAGCTTTAATGATTACTTAGACCATCACTAAGTAAAGGTTTTGACAGTATTGTCATACAAAATCATGTCAAATCTTTACTAAGTGACGGCTTAAGTAATCATTAAATATCTTTGAGTACCGCAGTAAGTAATCAATGTATACGTCCAAGAACTAGCAAAAGAAGTGTGGGTCGTCCGACGGCAAGATGAGTAGACGACAGTTGCGATCGGGGACAAGACAAAGCTGGAACAGGACCGTGGAGATTGGCACCAGAAAAGAGAGGCCTATACCTCGTAGTGGGTGAATTCGGGCTGTGGATGATAATGATAATGAAACAATGTATTTCTTAGACAACAATATATACTCCAGTATTGCATAGCTGGTTATAATTTTTGTTCATTTTTATTCGGTGACAAAAAATTCAATGAAACAAAGTCACTCACTTCCGAATGTAAAGTTATTTTAGATCCCGTTGGGGCTGCGGGTTGTTAGAAAGAGATACCGCGGCCTTGGCACAAGGGCTAAGAAGGAACATGGGTGGTTTTTAGTCAGTAGAAGTCTGACACTCCCTTCCGCTCTGTCCAAGAGCGGGAGGGGTTATTTCATGATTTTCCTTTTTTTTTTTGGGGGCCAGAAAAAATAAAGTCAATTTAGATTTTTTGGTTTATTTGAAAGTGGGTTGTTTTATGTTATAATATGTATGTTCGAATCAATTCTTCGTTTTTATATGTAACTCCATATTTTTTTCTGTCGATAAAACTGAAAAAAATATGAGTGAAACAAAAAAAAATTAAGAGCACGGGGACTTTTAATCGTAAGAAAAATGTCGTCAAACATTCTTGGTATCCCTATTCAGATTCATTTAAAATTTCCTAAAAACTATTTTTGAAACACCTTGACATGTAAAAGAAAAATGTCTCAAAGAAAACAGAAAGAAGGTCAAATAATTCACAACAAACACAGTTTTATAAACAAGGACACTTATTGTTTACAAACTTTATTAATAGTTTGTAAACAATTTGTAAATTCCTTTAATAGGTAACACGCGGTAACTGTATAAAACTATGGAGCTTTATGTAACGAACGGGAATTCATCACGCGAGGTGCGATCGCACTTGACCAGTTCTTTGTTAGAATATCATAGACTAGCGCTTCCTAAATGTAGTGGTTTGACTAATCATCGAGGTTTCTTTAGTACATAGTACCTGATGCCCGCGGCTTCGCCCGCGTGGAAGTCGGTTAAATTATAATTATACAAAAACCTTCCTCCATTCATTGGTGAGAACAGCATGAAAATTGATGCAGTAGTTTTAGAGTTTATCGCGAACAGACAGAGAGACAGACGCTGCGGAGGACTTTGTTTTATAATAATTATGTAGTGATTCAGTGTATAAAGAACAACCCTCCGTAAACATAACGTAATCATATTACAGCGGAATTTTATTCCGGAATTTGTTTATTTTTTCTGTCATTATTCCTTTATTTTAATGTAAAATTACATTTCTGTTGTCTGTCTGTACGCCACACTCCATTTATGTAATAATACGGTAACACCTTCTGGAATAATTGCTAATAATTATTGTGAAAATCCGATGCGTACTTTAAAATAACAGACATGGAAATCAATTCCAACGCAAAAGTGTGGTGTCATCTCTTTTGATAAAACTTTGAGCACGCAAATGAATTGCATACTCCGCGCGTCCTTTTATTATATTTAATTCCAATACAATGCGCACAATACTTTTAAAACTAATTTATATCCAATTCACGTGGTAGTCTTACCGTGATAGCTTACAAAACGACTTCGTGAAATCCTCATTTAACTTGAGACAATACGGAACGATATTATGACCAATGTTTGTCACATTCAAACTTGGAAGTCTCCACCAACTTGGAAGTATTTTAATAAAAACTCCCTTCTCAAAAGGAACTCGCGAGGACTTTCATGCTAACAGTAAAGGTGTATATTTGCATGATTTTAATTAAATTCTACTCTCGGCATAGCAGTAAACGTTAACAGAAAAAAAGCAATTTTACAATGGACTAGGTTGAGAGGAAATAATAAAGTCTCTCAAGATAGTTTATAAAAGCTGATAAGCAACTTATTCAGCTTTCCTCTCTTTGTATACTTTTTGAAAGAAAACAAAAGCTTTTAATATTGTCTTTACTGTTTTCAGTGACAAAGAATGTTGGTTATAAGAAATATGTAAATGTATAGCTACAGAAGTAAGCTGAGACGGGCGACGACCGCGCAGTCATTAACTCAATAGGCATTTGATATAGTGGAGGGTAGAAAGAAAACTGGCCCAGGATTAGCCGAGGTCCGGAAAAACTGGCGTGTTTGAAGAGCAACACTTTATTGATACGAATAACAAGTTGGTGTCCATAAAAGGAATACTTTTACTTGCACGGATATAGGATCGTTTGTCAAGTTTTTCCAGAAGTTCGTTAACATTTGACAGTGAGGTATAGGAGGCGCGCAGTGTTTGGTGGCTCGTTAAGAGCTGGCAAGCGTCGGTAAGTCCACGGTTCGTTAGTGATGTGACTCGGGTCTCCGTCTCGCTGGCACATCGATCCTGTATTGATGTAGTCACTGACAATAATGTGGAGCGCTAAAACAGCGAGTACTTTCATGAACTATCTTCGTTGCTCATCAATTTATTCCATTCACATTTTCGCAGCAACTTTTTCATAAAAACAAGCTGTTGTGAAACTGTACATTGTATCAAAGAATGAAGTTGTAGAAATGTAAAATACTGTTTACTACGTTTTTCTTTATTACAATATCCTCTTTGAAAAGTGTTCTATCATAAACAGTTTCATAATAATAACAAACCAGAAATACGAAATTCATTACAAATAATTACTCAACGTAACATTAACAAACCTACATTTCATTTAGTTGGCTGAAAGGAGCCTGTCAGGTTGCGAAGCGTGGCGGACGCCTTGTCATCTGTCCGTAAACAAATTGTGCCGTAGTGCCCCAATCCATTGTGGACTGCTCACATCCGCCCAATGCGATCAAACACCCGCCAGCTGTACCGTCAGCGGGGAAACTAAATGACCAATGTAGTTTTAAAATGGGAATAATAAAACTAGCCTATTAGACTACCTCGTTGATCGAGTGATCGCAAAAGTGCTTCTGTTGGGTAAAGTGTTAATGGGTTTTTTCATTAGGAATTTCTCAGTTGTAGTCAAAGACTATGCATTTGAGCCTGGTTGATGGCAATAGGACTGGCTTTTACATGGGACTCAAACATAACTGGCGAAATGTGGGTGTACTATTAGGTACACCGCTACCTAACCCTACGGAGATTACAGGCGTGTTATTATGTTAATAAAACTAGCCTGTTACTATTTCAGTAACATAGAGGAGGTTTGTATCTCATCATTAAGAACATCACAGGTTATGTTTTAAATAACCCTGCAAAAAAAACAAGCAACAAAAGTGTCTAAATAAATTCCTTACCCCAACATCTGTACGTTACGTCGTAAATGTAAACCAATACGCTGACCGTACAACCAAAATAGTATAAAACATTACCGAAGCAAGTCAACGACGTCCACTCGTCGGTACATAATAGGCTTTAATCCCCTCATGCGTGTTTAACAGTTGGATTACTCGATTAACCACCCTCAAAATTTCTAACGACGGAATTCAGAATTCAGCGCTCTTTTAATTGACCGAAAAGCCCTGTGACAGAGCGAACCCGAAAAGTTTTAAGCGATTATTTTTATTCATATTCGTTTTTATTCCCGACCGGGAATTATAATGCTAAGTAGCTGTACAGATTTAATTTATGGACGCATTTAAAATACATTGATTTATTTAATTTACATTCGTTGTATGAATAATGTATGGTCGTGTGATATATACAAAGTTGGTTTAAATGATGAATAAATATTCTATCCGAATGGTTTTCTCTACAGGAATTATATTTCAATGTTAATTTTATTCACGTCAGGCACAGACTGATGGAGGAAAAACCGGAAAAATGGCGGCCGTCTATCTATGAAATGCTAAACTCCCACGTGTAATTGATTTGCTCAGCCACGATCAAATAAATAATGCGTGTATATCAAGCTGTCCAAAACATCATAGCCTACATTCTTACTTAAGCACAATATAATATTTACTAGAGCAACTTTTGTAAGACATCGTTTTAAAGTACAATTAAATAAAACAAAACACAAGTTTACCCACCACCAAAAACAGTGACACCAAACGTAAACGAGCATTAATTCAGCGATAAATTCATAAGGAAATCGTATTCGAAGAAAGGGCGTCACAAAGTTCCGTACCAAAAAAGCACAAATGCCGTAGTCTTTATTCAAAACCTTTGTGGAACTTGACGCCGACTCCACGACGTAAAGTGGAGCGGCCCCCAACGCCAGTGTGAAAATGAAAAGCGTTCTTGTTTAGGCTTAAATGCAGACTTGAGACGAAAAGTCAGAATTAACTTTATAAAACTAACAAACAACAATTTATATCTTGACAATTTTCATTGAACTTTTCGACGTATAACGGAATTTGTTTCAACGTGACTTTTCGTAATTCAGAATTTGTATAGAGACATCAAATTAATTTATTGGATTTATATCTTTTATTCAGAAATTGCAATTTAGTTAACTTTTTGCTTTTCAATGAGATAAAATACTTAATCTTATTTATAAAGTGTCAACTTGAACGCACAAAAAAATTAAACTCTATATTTAAAAATGGTTATCCAATAAGTATTGATGGGCTCTTCAATTGAGTAATTTTGAGAAGACAGCAAGCAATCATCAAAGCAATATATCTTCGAATACACCTGAAATCGGCTTACTGCCATTTTGAATACGTTGAAATTTTTTACGAAAATAAAACGATGTAGCTATCACTTGTGTTCGAGATAAAAATACATTTATCATTCTGACTCACAAACTAAAAAGCAAAACCACTAAACTAAAACGCAAATAAATTCGTTATCTGCTTGCAAGAACCAAACGGTCATTGTCTAGTTCAAGTATAATATGGTAAACTTGATCATTATGCTATAAAATAGCATAAAGATCTTAAGGAAATACCAGTGCAACCCACACAAATCAAATCTTCATAGGTTTTTTGCAATTTGCAAGTCAGTGTCAGGAACTCAGGATCGGGTTGCTCGGAAAAGATACCGCGGTCCCGGAACACCAAGGGCTAAGAAGGAACATGGGGCGTTTTTAGTCAGTAGAAGTTTGACACTTCCTTCCGCTTCGCCTAGAGCGGAAGAGTCATTTAATTTGATGATTGCCTCCCTCAAAAAAAAAATATATATTGTATGTTTATTAAAATATAACTCACGGCCATATCAAATATGGCTTTACAGAGTTATAATAATCATTAAAGTTATCAATACTTCCTCTAAGTTTGTTTAATCCCATCTCATTAAATGACTTTTTTATGAAATTGTCATTCACAGCAACTTGACACTGACCTACAAATTGCAAAAAACGTAAGAAAATTTAAAATTTGCAGGCCCATTATTGCTGAAACATAGGATCACATTATATCTATGACATCGCTTCAGGCACTCCATATTATCTTAGATCTCTTTACATAAACGTAAATTGGCTTTCAGTGGCTGAAGTTGACTTGTTAATTCTTGCAAGTTACACCTGATTAAAGTGTTTTTAGTGGAGCGACCGCGTGCGGCTTCAAAGTTCGACTACGCGAAGCAATTAAGTTGCGCTCAGAGGACGAGCCACACTTTAATTGTAATCAAAACATCACAGAATAGTTACAACAACCCTACCAACTCGTTGCGTAACTCCAAATTAAATTACGACTTCGCTTAGACCCAGAATTTGCAAATACTTGTATAGAAGGTTATAATAAAATAATAATGTTGAGCAAACTATTCCGTGAAATGTTTTTTCATTTCCTTCCGACGATCCACTAGTATTAATGTTACAATCACAAATTAAATTACGTTCTAGTTGGCCTAAACTCGTAAAGGCACTTAGATACCTAAGATCAAATTATAGCTATTCTCGTAGCACTTCTCCGGAATAGCTGTTACTACAATAGATACCTTACATCCCTATGATATAATTACATTAAATTGGCTACACTGGTTACGTATCACCGTCTCAAACCCGATATTCTATAGAAATTCTAAGGTTCTCCGAAACTATACCTAATTTAGCTAACAAAGTAACTGAACATGGAATCAATTCCAGTTAATGTTACATAATATCATATTGCAGTATAAAGGTACAGAAATTGGGCCAACTGCGGCGGCCGACCCACCTGCTTACTAAATTCGTTCGGGTAGGCAAATCCAGAAAACCACATATGGCTTGTGAAGTTTCCCGGCGTGAACCAATTAACCTCTAGAGAGAAACCCCCTCAGGTATTAAACAAAATTGACTCCAATATAATTTTACATTCGCTAGGTAGCCGAAAATGAGATTTAACCTAGGATAGGGCCGCCATAAACGTAAAGCCCACGACCCAGCCGTTTGTGATACACGAATGAAAAATTAAATTGGCAACTAAGTAGAAACTTGCTATAAAGTTGCTGTTTGTAAAACTTAAATTTAAATTAAATCGTAGTTAGAGTGTTGAAATATATTATTTGCAGAGGAATACAATTGTTTGGTCGCGCTTTATCTCATTTTAGCACAGGGTCCATAATCAATTCACGGCAAAACTTTAAAGCTAGGAAGAGCTAAGAAGAGGGAGAGTCCAATATTACTGTACTACCAATATAGTGCGGTAAACCTCAAAGTGTCACCGCCTAAGAAGACAATACAGGTTGTCGTCCTCGCGCTATAAGATCAAACAAAAAAATCTATACCCTAGCAACTATGTCGCCTATCGTAAAAGCAAGTGAAATATTATTATTTCTTAGGCTACAACTCACAAATAAATCTTTTCCACAATAATTTTTACGTCATATTAGTTTGAATGTTACGTGATTTTTTACCATCAGATGCGACACTTGCTCGTTTACTGATTACCGGTTTTTCTTCAAAACATCGGGACTACTAAACAATTAAACATTCATTAAAAAATATAGTTATTCGTGTGATTTGAATAATAAAAAATATTATGACGCATGACGTAGTTGGAAACACACTGTTGCAAGCGCGGTAGGTATTTATTTTTCGTTGTATTGAAAATAATGTTAAAAAATTCGCGCCTAGAGGTATTTTATATCGGAAATATTAAACAGACCACTTTTGTAAGACGACTAAATAGCCACGATGTATAGTGGCAAAAGAATCCAACAAAATTGTTAGTGGTTAACAAATACTTCATTCCCAAATCCCGGATTAGTACTGCCAGGAGTCGTGCCTCGTCCCCTAGCTGATGATCCGAACTGTTTGGGGAACTATATTTTGTTCCCGAAACGACAGTTTAATTGAGTCGTACGTGTGCTGCACTATTGAAGCTTGGACATTTTAAACTGTCAACCAAACTATTGTTCGACTAACAGTCGATTCCAGTATTTTCAGCTTGACAACAGCAACTGCGGAACAGCTTTTACAGAACGCTTCGATAAAAATAAAAAGAAATCTTAATGACTGAAATTCAGGCCAGTACCATCTTTCTTTATTTGTGAGAACCTAGTACTTAGGACTTTTAAGAATACTCGCACAGTTTATTTGCAACTTTCGATGTCATATTGTTATACGGCCAACGACCCGCCCCTGCTTTGCACGCGTGTAGTACTGACATGTGAAAACATATTTTAATGCGATCATGCATTTTACACATAATACACCCGGAATATACGTAAGTTTACATGTTAGTGAACAAGCATCAAAATCTATTGTGAAGTTAAAAATAAATTTAACTATCACACTGACAGACACTTTATTTCACATGTAAAAACACCATGTATAAACAATGGCTTCACTTCAATATTTATGTACACATAAGTACATAATAGTTAAGCTCTTAAGTTCAGCAGCAAGTCATTGAATCTCCTTCACTTACAATAGAGTTATTGGAATTGAAATAGTTATCGAAACTATTGTCGAGAAGATAAATAATGTGCTTAGTTGGAGTAAGACAAATGCTATCAATTATAGTCGCTGAAACTGGAGCTACAATGCTAGTGGATTCTTGTTAACGAAAAGTTAAAGATAACGTCTAGTAAGTCTTGTAATATTGATTAATCCACTTGAAGAGAGCAGCGGTAGCCCAGTGGTTTCTGCCCCGACTTCCGAACAGTAAGTCGTGGGGTCGAACCCAGGCAGGCGCAATACTTTGTGTAATTTATTTCATCACCACAGCTCTCAAAAACGGCGAAGGAAAACATCGTGAGGAAACCGGCATGTGCTAGAACTAAAAATTCGAAGAGTTGTGACATCTACCAATCCGCACTGAACCCGCGTGATAGATTATAGCCCAATCCCTCTCAAAGAGAGGAGGCCTGTGTCCCAGCAGAGGGAACATTAATAGGCTGATGATGATGATACTTGAAAGTTATATCAGAAAACTAGCTCTTGCCCGCAGCCTCACCCACGTAGAGAATGTCCTGACTGGAAATTCTTCCATCAGACCATAATAATAAATATCCTACACCGTTGTTTGAAGTTTAACGTCACAACAAACACACACACACTTTGGCACATAAGCAGTGCTTTCTTCTTTTGGGAAGAAGTTCGTTGCTCGCTAATGGATAAGTACTTGTTTGGCTTAAAGATATTTGTTCAAGTTCAAGTGTCTTTATTAGCAGTGAATTGGCTTCTCTGTATTATTTGTTTTCGATTATTGTGGTAGTAGGCCTGTAGGTGTAGCTTTAAACATAAACTCTTTCTACAAAAAAATAATATTAATTTCAGAAGCAAATAGAATAACCTGGAACCTGCTAAGGCCACGTGCTAACTACTTTATATTACTACCAATTCAAGGGTTTTTTCCACGAGCTAAAATTCTTATTTAACCTCCGCTTCCTCAGCCTAGATAAACTAAACAGTCCTCAGTGGATTACACTACTGATGGAACAATGACAAATACTTATAATATGATTAGGCTTTTTCTATGTTGGGGTCGGCTTCCAATCTAACTGGGTGCAGCTGAATACTAGTATTTTACATGGAGTGACTGCCTATCTGACTATTACTGATACTCACATAGTGAATGCTGCAGATAAATTAAAACGAAAGCCATACAGTTTTACAAGTTAGTGTTATTCTAGGCCTTAACATCTATCTTGTGTTCTTACAGGCCGAATACGCGTTACTGTAGACAATATTGAAATGTTCAACGTCAAAAGTAAATCCATTGCAACACGAAAAGTAAAAGTGACGTTATTTAATTTAGTTATATTTGTGGATTGAGTTCAGTCGGCCGTTCAGTCACGCACGGTCTGCAATCACCCGGAAATCTATGTATTTGCCCTATTACTCGGCTACGAGTCCCGACCCGACTTTCTACGTTTGCACCGAAATTACTGGCTACAAAACATCCAGATAGCATTTATTGACAACGTGATAACACGTTTAATACCACAACTTTGTTTTTTGTTACTGGCAACATTTTATTCGGACGTTTTTAGTGGTGTTGTAAAGTCTGATGCAGTATTCACAAATATGAGAATAATACGATCCTGTTATTACGAATGTGAAACAAATATCGGCACATTTGTCGAAGTTTAATGTATTCGAATAATATTAATACTGTTCTTGCTATTACTGGACTTCTAATTATTTTGATAATTTAGTTATTGGTTAATGTTAAATAAAATTAGCTCGCGTACTAATTGAATCAAGTACCTAACTATTAAATACACTTATGATTAAAATTAATTTATGGGTAAGTATTAAATAATATGACTAAAGTAATCCTAAAATTGCATGCAGTTGTTAATATTTTTAGGTAAGTACCTAATGTAATAAATAATTAATAAAATAAATATGAATAGACTGGAAGTCATACAAATTCAGTGTGTCGTGAATTATTTTAGTATGATCCATGTAAAATAATGATCTGGTCTCTCCTTCTATATCCGGTTTAACTGCCGACCCCAAGATAATACGTAGTTGGGAAAAGCTTCGGCAGATGTTGATGATGTATTAAGAATTATAACCAGAATAACCACTAGTCAAAGTAGCGACGGAGATATCAGTTGACATTGTTTTTTTTTTTAGTTATTTTGTACCCTACCACAATGTTGTCTTGTGGCATTAAGTCCGCCTAAGTATCACTATTGTGCATAAAGTTTAAATAAATAAATCAGATAACTAAATTAGATGTTGTTTAATTGTAAATGTTACTACATCTCTAAACTTCCATAATATTTGTCACATTTTCAATCACATTTATTGGATGTAACACAAGTATTTTATTTGACCTTACAAAGTACGAGTATATAGTGGAATTCTGCGACTAGTGCTCATTCCCTTATTTTCGCTCTCTTGAACCCTCAAGATACTTGACCTACAAGTGAAATATATTTTATATTGCGACACACCACACGTTATTGATTTATTTGAGCGGAATATTTTATTATTTGTAACATGGTAGGTATGTAGGTACTGAGTCAAAAAAAAGCTTATTAAAATGTTCCGTTGCCAAGCGATTAAACATACGAGTGGTTGTTAGAAGAAAAATGTCATAGAAATACTGTGATCTCATATCTCAGTGTGAATAATGAATAATAATAATAATGAATAACACTTTTGCATAAGTTTGACATGTCGCGCTAAATAAAGATATTGTTTACTTTGTCCCGTATAACGAAAAGCCCTCCCCAACATAGTTGGGAAAAGGCAAGACAGATGATGATGCTAAAGACGTTATATAATTTTACAATAAAGTAAATTATCCTCAAGAGAATGGCCATTGAACTTACGATAATAATACGAGCGTAACGTCACTCATAATCTTAATACTAAACATCTTTATTATTCCATAAAACTTTGATTTTAAGCTACTGTCAACTTTAAATCTACTTTGTTTGTTACCTACTCAATGAATTAGCCGACTTTATAGGCTTAGGTTTAGAGCTTTAAAAATAAGTTTCCAGACTAACTTTCACGTTTAATACCCAGCTTAAAGTTAAAAGTAGTAAAACAAAACATTAGATTTCAGACGAAAACTTATTAATGTCTTTGTAAAATTTATATTATTAAAATAAATGCAGTCTCTAGTAAATATGCGGTGTAAAACCGCGTCTGATGTAAGAACTTTTGGATTGTGAGTAATTTTTAGTTAACGATGAACACAAAAGTTTTAGGTATGAACTAGGCCCTAAATCCCACAGTTTACGACAGAACAGGTCGCTTTCTACGTAAAATACCACACAGTGTTATACCACCTGAGCCCCTGAAATTATGATTGTACCACGTTAAATTGTATTTTCATATTGTGCCTACTTTATTGAAACCTCTTTGAATAAGCGGTGTTTTATGTGAAATAGTGTTCGGCAATAATTAAATGTTGTGGCTTTAGCGTTGATTTACATAAAATCTGGAACGGATATCGTTGAAACCCTTTAGGAATTTTTGGATCGTGCCGACCCTGTGTTGATAATGTTTTATTCAATAGACTTGCCAGTATTAAGAAGAGTAATAAGTATGTATAAATACATTTTAAAAAAGCTAACTAGCTAGACTTAATGACTGACTGACTTAAACTAAAAAATATACTATGTGTTAAATACATATGTTTGTTAATGTTAGATACCTATGCCTTAAAATAACAATTAAATCAGATTTAGCCATTATATTACATAGTCGTAGTTGGTCTAACATAGTCGTAAGATTAAAAGTATTTGAGTCATGGATACTCGAATAAAGAGAAGTTATATTTAAAAAAAAAATGATAATACGCAAAAGCCAAAAGAGAAAGACGACGGATTAACAAAATATAAGTGCCGTAAATGCTCGTTTACGCCATGATTGATAAAGTTAACGCTATATAAACAAACAAGTACAATGATTTATGTTACGCTCAGTCCAAAACGCTCGTTGTGAAATTACAAAGTTTTCCGTGCAAAATTTCTAAAATTCTAAAGTGTCCCGTTTTCCGTCGCCCGTTTCCCTACCGTTGTCTCTAAAACTGAGGAGTTTGCGAGCCCGGTTTAACTTAGTAGCGCCTTAAATATAAATTTCACAAGTTCGCTTCACGAATGAAGTTACGGTGTTATGTCGTAGCTCAACAAGTTAGCACGGAAATTTTAACTTTCGTATACTCATAATAATGGCTCCTGAAAGTGGATATGAGAGAAGCATCGTCTAATACGTAATTAAACATGTAAACCATCTAAGTGGATGTTCAACTGGGGACGTTTTATGGTAGGTATAATAACTATAAAAGCATATTCATGTCAGTCAAGCAATGTTTTTACGAACAAATACGCCTATCAAAATAAAATGTATGTTATTTGATATTTATCGACAAGTGAAATAAACAATCGAGCATTCAAAACGACCGCTACGAAGTTGTAGCTTCCCACAAACAATTAGTTGTGCGGCTGTGTGTCTAGCGGTAGTAGCGGTGACGGCTTGAACCGGCTGCCGACGCACTAACCCATGTTCGGCATTAGACGGTACAAGGGATGCTTTGTTCCTAAGTTCGGCATTACACCCGGGAAATATAGCAGGAATGTTCGACGGATCGCTACGAGTTCGTAGAGACGCCAGGGAGACCTTTGCAAACATCATGATAATACATTTATGTCGTAATGAAACTATTTCGCTACATAACCTTGTTTGCTGAAACGCCATACAGCCGGGTATAGGTCAAAATATTTTGTGTTTGTCAATCGCTGATGTGGAAAACGCAAAAATGATTTAGAACTTTCGAATAGTATTTACAAACACACAACAAATAAAATAGAAAACAGTTACTGTTCAATATGACGTAGGTAGGGACATAAAACGAGATACTAGCCGTGGTCCACGACTATGTCTGCCTTTATTTTGTGTTTCATCATTTCTCTTGTTGTCAATATCTTTATTTATTTACAGGCTACTTACATCTTAAGTGGCTCAACAGTTTTAATGTAAAAGCAAACCGACAGACAGTTATAGTTACTATCGATTTTTTATTGTTAGTTGGTATCTAAATTAATACCTACGTACAACCACGTAAGTTACCCAACTATTTATACAAACGTATTGATTAAACAGAACTCAATACAATTCCCCCAAACACTATCTAGAGATACAATTCTACTTCCATTGTCGCCAACAAGAGTTTCTGTAACACTAATCGGTTCCAGTCTATTGTTGCATAGTTTTGTTGTATCTTAAGTTGCCATTGGCGGCGTTGTTACAGACTTCCACAATGTGAAGTCGATACAGCAGGGAAATTTCATAACTGTGTTAAGTGAAATGCCTTTGTACCTGTGATATTAAATGCGGATGCTAGAATTTGTAGATATTAGTATTGAGCTTTGTTCTTGGTATTTGTTCTTGGTGTTGTGGTATCGAATATTCTGTTTGGAGATTAAAAAGAGAAGCGAAACTGTTTGTTTTTACTCGTAGCAAAGCAAACTATAACCGCCTTTCTTAACACCCCCTGTGTTAGAAAAGGTGGTTATTGGAAGCAATAATTTAAATTGCCTTATTGATCTTATGGTCGCAAGTGTGACTGCTGTGCGTGAGGGCCTGGGTTCAATACTTGAGCCGGCTAAGTGTTATTTGGCTTTTAACCGACTTCCCAAAAAGGAGGAGGTTCTCAATTCAATTGGTTTTTTTATGTATGTACACCGATTACGCTGAGATTTATGATCCGATTTACGTGATTCTTTTTTAGTTTGATGCGGAATAGTTGCCATTTGGTCCCACAAAAAATTAACGTAGTTTGGGCCAGAACTTTTCATTTTATGACCATTTTTCGTCAATGTGTGTTCGCGAATAACTTCATCGTTTATGAACCGATTTTGATGATTCTATTTTTTACTGGAAAGGCGATATTTCAAGGGTGGTAATATAAAAAATATGGAAACCAGGACCTGGTTATGGGATCCAGAGAAATCGAAAGCAACCCTCAAATTTCATAGGCACGGATTACGTGTTTCGTGCTTTTTTTGACGTTATGCATCTAGCAGTCATCACTTTATGTTGATGAGCTGATGATGGAAGGTACTACTCCTCAACGGTTAGGAGTAGAAAGCAATATTAAGGGATTTTAAGGGAATCTTGAAGGTGAAGGGTTTGGTTTCTTGGTTGAATGTTAAATGCATACTAAATATTTGTATAGGATGTTACAACTAATAAAAAATGAAAAAATAAAAATCTTTTGTAAAAAAAAAACAACTGACTTCAAAAACACCAAAAAGTGAAAAATAAACTTCAGAAAAAAAATCAACTTCTAAAGTCGGCGGCAAAAAAACAAAATGTCACCGACTTCAGAAGCTAATCTTTTCTTCTGAAGTTTATTTTTCACTTTTTGGTGTTTCTGAAGTCGATCGTTTTTTTTTTTGAAAAATAGGTTTTTTCCATCAGCAATTTCATAGTAGCTACGGAGTCTAGATTTCTAACCTGCTCTTTAACGTAACTAGCAAAATGTGGGTGTACTAATAATGGGCACACGCACGTCTACCTTAGCTTTTGGGTCATAGGCGTGATCTTATGTTACATTTGTATGTCTATGAAAATCCATAATAATGTTTTATTTTGAAATCTGTGACTAAATAGTAAACACAAACAATGTATTATTTTATCGTATACGTATTGAAAGATCACAAAACACACCAACTTTCCAAATGTACAACATTTACGGAGGGAAGCGAGAGCCAAGAAAAGTCCAGTCGATTGGACCATTTCCAAAGGCTTTGGGAAGCATCGTTCGGAACCACCTGTAATATTAGTAACGTATTGGACTTGACAAATCTGGGATCAATGTGTCTTGCCACCATGACTTATGGTGCCGAAACACGGGCGTTCACTACGGACACTGCACGGAATGGGATTTGCACAAAGGACCATCGAAAGCTCTGTCTATCTTTCTCTTGGGGGATTTGCTTTATTTTGGTATAAAACTTTGGTATCTTGATAGGATTTGTTTGGAATTAATGGGAGTTGGAGACATCGCTAACATAACATATTACTTCGTCATTGCACATACAATTTAGCGATGATGTAATAATGAATCATTTTCATTATGTATCCAGGAAGAACATGACTGCTTACAAAGTCGTGTTCTGAGAATCGTTCCTTCTCTTAGCACCTTAATAGACACACAACATTATTCGATTTTCCGCCACAAAGCTACGTTCCAGAAACCAAGCTTAACAAAATTACCTAATACACGCGTCATAGTTACAACCATTAACACACCGAAACTGGAAACCAGACATTACTCTCGTGCAAATTCGATACGTTAAGTTAACGAATCGAAGCCGGACTGACGTTCGAGTTAAAGCCAGCTCCCGACACTTGTCCATTAGTGCGTTCCTATACGTCGGAGACAAACCGCATTCCTGTTCATGTCCAAGTTAACACCTAATAGCCGATGCCGGTGCGGCCGTACGGAATGGACTTGCCGGACGGAACGGACTTCATTGCATTACGCACCTCTCCCGGCGAGCCTCCCTGTGAGATTCGGGATATGCTAGAAATGTAGCCGACATTAGCTAGGCTAGATGCTTTCGGAAAATCGGGATTCGTGATAGAATTTTGGGTGCATTATGCTACGGAAAATCTGTTGGTGAACTTGTTTCTTTTTATGACATCGGTTTTTTATTTTTTTCGGTTCAACAGTGGCACATGTTGAAGGTATAACAATTTGCGCCCCTTCATCCTGTTTACACATCATCACTGTTCTAACATTTATAAACATTCCCTACTTATTTTTCGGTACTTTTTCCTTGCTTTTGCTACAAATAAAACAACGAAAATTCCAACTAAAAAATCTTTTAGCGCAACACACGAAAAGACAATTGTTAAAACAGCGCTGAAAACAGCGAAAAAGCTTATCCTCAACTGATGACGTCGGCTAAAAACGCCCAGCACTATTACCGTAGGAGGTAAGTGTTGTTCTAACCTGAAACTAGGCTTTACTGCAATAACATGGCACGCTTTAGGGGAAAGGGAAATCGTTTAAGCCTCTACCCCAGTGTTGTGCCACCTGAGTCTCACGGGTATTAGTTACTCGGGGCGGTAATTTTCGGCGCTGCTAACTATTACCCTGGCCACGACAGCATTGTTCGCTAATTTCGACCTTTTTACTTTGGACGGCGTATTGTAATTAGGTTTACGTGTGTTTGTAGATAATTAATGGGACATAAGTGGTAACGGTTTCCTTTAAGGAAGATGTCGGAATATACCTTAATTGTTATGGATTGAGGTTAAGGCAATTAATTGGTTTATGAAATGATTCCCGGTTCTTTACAAAATCCTTTTTAAAAAGATTTTTTATGCTGATCTTGTAAACAAAGAGAGAGTAGCGGTGGCCCAGTGGTGGCGGCCCCTACTTACGAGCACGAACGTCGTTGGTTTGAACAAAGGCAGGCGCAATCACTTTGTTTAATTTATTTCATCACCAAATTCAAATTCAAATGTAATTACTAACAAAGTTATGGATATTGTATATGTCTGAATCAAATAAATGAATTGAATTGAACCACTGCTCTCAAAACTATAGAAGAGAACATTGTGGGGAAACCTGTACCTATGTCTTTGACCAAAAATATGAAGACATGTGACATCTGCCACCCGCGTGGTGGATTATAGCCCATTCCTTCTCATAGAGAGGAGACCTGTGACCCACCAGTGCAGTGAGAAGATTACAGGCTGATTTTGCTTTGTTAATAAATCTAAATTACTTTGGTTTATTTACTAATAATTAAAATATACTTACACACACATAACATAACATCACGCCTGTAATCCCCGAAGCGTTAGGCAGAGGTGTACCTAATAGTACACCCACATTTCGAAAAATATACTTATAAATTATTTTTAATAATTTGTAATTTTTATGAACATGTCATCAAAACAGAACACTCAACACACAAACTAATTAAGGTCAGAACATAAGTTTCAGCGGAATTCCGTGCTGCGGGACAAATAGGGGAAGGCGAGTAAAACCGCCTCGAAAAGAATGAAGGCATTAGGTAAAAACCTCTATTAGAGCAAGTGATAAACGGCCGGAGCCTCTCCTGTTTCATGGCGATTACTTATGGACCCTACAAATACCCTGGAGGGCCTAACTAAGGTAACAGCGTGCTCTCAGCCTCTCAGGTAAAGTGTTGACGCTTTTTATAGCTCCGACCGACTATTTATAGCTGCCTGACCTAATTACGTTAAGCGAAAATAAGGGTTCGAACCCAAGATTGATTTCAAGCTTCTTAGCGCAAAAATCCTTACTATACTATCAATATTAGAAATGCGAAAGTAACTCTGTCTGTCTGTCGTGTTTTCACGTCAAAACTACTGAACCGAATTAAATTAAATTTGGTACACAGGTAGGTTAAAGTCTAATAAAGGGCAAAGAATACTTTTTAATGCGAAAAAAGGGCTGTAAGAGATTCAAAAAGGGGTGTGAAAAGATTTGACTTTTGCTTGCGACACTCGACATCCACGTGGACGAAACCGCGCGGGCATCAGCTAGTATCTTATAAATTACCGCCTTCCGATACTCTTAGAGAGCTACACCACTTAGTAAAGTGCAAACTGATGTAGAAACCATTAGTTACTTCTAAACAATACCCAACTATCATTCTTCATTTCTTTGATATAGTTAAAGTTGCTAAAGACGTCGGTAAATGTTTCCTCGTCGGTAAACACGGCTGACATAAGTGAGCAAACTCGAACATGATAGAAACGCGTAATCTTTGCGGTCCCCACTCCGAAAGTGTCGTTAATAAAACTCCCCTGTGAACTTATCTTCCCCTGGGCGAGATAAAATATTTCTTGCCAAAAAAAACAAACGCCTCGTATGAGGGTGAATTTCTGCACAATCACGCGCAAAGCCTGGCGACGATCCTGTACTACAGACTCTGATCTTGATGCAGGATTGATAAGAAGTTTTTTTTACGCGCCTACTCTTTTATAGTTCGGGTAGTTTAATTTGATTCGTTTTAAGGTAATTTGTTGCTATATCGGAAAGTATTTTAAAGTATAAATGACTAATGATAAATTACTGTAATTATTTAAAGAGTTGTGTATTTATCTTTCGGGTTGTTAACGTCGACAATTTACTTAAGTAGTCTATTCACAAATAGGTTTACAAAAATGCCATCGACGGCGACGTTCACTAAAATATACATTTACCTTTGCACTACAAAGGTCTACTTTTATAAAGATCACTACAGGATGTAAAATCGGGCTTTTAAATCGTTAAATCACACTTAAACGTCCATTGACACTTACTAACAGTAAAACATAAAACAGAAGCATTGCCTCTAACCCAACCCTTCTTTCCGTACCCCGAATTTAGTTTAACGGTACTTTTAATTGCCGCTATAAACCAATCTTACAAAGGGTTATATTGCCCTAATGTGTGTCAGTCTATTATCCGCTGAAATTATGCAGGACTCATCTAAATGAATGTTATTATCGTGGATCGTCATAAGAATATATAAGTGCCACAGATGTAGAGGGAAGAAGATAACACAAACTGGTCTCAATACGTGTCCATAAGAAAAACCTAGATATCTTGATGTTACAAAGTTCACACTTAAGAAAGCTCTTAATTATGAACTCTAAAAGCTTCAAAAGCTCAATTACTATTCCTACACGTTCTTGAAACTACGATTTCTACCTTCATTTATATCCGTGGTAGGCACCAAATTTTATTAGAACGAACGGCCATAACCGTGTAACTTTCCCGTGCCCAGTCTTATCGTACCCATGTTCAAGCTAAAATCGTCACTAATTAAGTGCTGCGTCAGTCGTTATTAAAGTGTTATCTCCGGCTCATATGGCTCATGAATCAATTAGACCGTCGTAGGCAGGGCCATTTTAACAAAGACATGTATATTGGGGAACCGGGCAATGTATGTGTTAAGAAAATGGATAAAGACGGTTATGAATAACCAGCTCGAGATGATGTAGTTTGTTTGATGTAGACTAACCACAAAACCACAGCTCTAAAAAATATATTTTGGAATTGAGACGAAGAAAGATATAGAAGATTATTCCCGAAGACATGACAGTCAGACAATGACATACTTGTAACCAACACGGGTACAAGAACATTAAGCAAACTGGCAAATTGTTAAATTATGAAACCTTTGTCAACAGAATGTAAGGTTTTATTTGGTAACACAGTGGAATTGTGTTTACGCTTACATCGCGAAAATAAACAGGAAAACGTAGTCACTGGAATTACCGTCGGTTAAGTTAATGTCTACGATTGAATTGTTTGTTCGTTCATTGACTAAGGAAATCGAAATTTAACTGATCGTGAACACAATCAGGGATGAAATATTGACACGGTTTTGCTGCATTTCAGTGAAATTTGTTTCATTGCAATGTTTTAAACTGTTTGTTCCCGTGATTTGTGGTCGCTGTAATGAATTAATATGTTTCATAATTTTGAGCTTTTACGCAGTTTTCTGGTTACTGTTATGGTCGTTAATATTCGATTGTCCTTACCAATACTTTTAATAATATTGCTTTTTTTCTCTTCTTCTGTTCTTATAACATATCTGGACAACATAAAAGAAACCTTTCATGTCGTGACATTGAAAACTTTCATCCCCCAAAAAATCATTATTTTTTTTAACAATTATCATCACGTTTCTGCATCATATATTATGTGAACTTATGTGTCGGATTATATTTGTAAATACCACAATAAAAGCTGCCCTACAAACAAGTGAAACTTAATATACCTACTGTCAGCCATTGTGTGCCGAGCTTTGACAATCACTTCCGACTCTGAAGCGGGAAAAGGGTACAATTCACCACGAAAGTGTTTTTAAAAAACTTTAAGAAAGAAATTATGAAAACGTCTTCACATATGTCTACCTATTAGTCTTAACTTACCCTATCATAGTTTTAGACAAAGCAGTCCTGAAAATTAAAGGAAGACATCCATATTTTGTAAAATTATTTAGACGTGTTTCAGCCATTTTAATGAATAGTATTATTCAGAGTTAAGTTACAAAACAAAGCATCTAGTAACTTTTGTCTAGGCTTAAAACAGGACAATTAAAGTTTGTGTAACCGGCAGTACGTACTTCGTGTTACAAAAGCTTGGAAAATATATTGCTTAATGCGTTGTTTGAGAGCGGTTATTTATTTTACAAACAATGGAAAATATATTTTGATGTAGACTGTACAAGTGTACATGCGGGTTTGACCGTTCTAAACTGTTTAAGCACTTGGAATGGTCATGGATTGCATACACGGTGGTGATTTATTTATCTGTATACTTTAAGGAGGTGATATTTACTGTCAAATTACTATTATTGTATGCTGTGAATAACGCTGTTTTATTATTATTCATTTATTAATATATTTTATGTCTCTATGCCTTATTAAGTAATTGTTTGTTGTTCCAAATAAAATGAAAATTAAGTAACTTCCGAATTTATATGTTCAAGTCCCATGTAATAAGAAGCGAACATATTTCCATCAACGGGGCACAAATCCAGACTCCCTGGTGACTGAGAATATATGATACTGACTAAAAAACCCAATAACAGTTTCCAACCTGGTAGTCGAACCCAGCACCTCATGCTTAGCAGTCGCGCTTGCAACTACTACTTACTAGACCAACAAAGCAGTCATATCATACAACTTTCACAAAGAACTCATTTTTGATTCTTGGATAAACTGTATATTTCGAAGCACGTTTGAAAAGCTATATTTTTATGCAGGTAACTAAATCGCCGTGCTGTATATATAAATAGATTTTATCATTTTGATTCAAGATTCTTTGTTTGCATGAAATGTGGAGATCTTATATGGAGATTAATATTAAAAAAATTGTAGGTACCTGGACAATCTAAAATCACATTCTACTATTTTACAGAGCAGATCGAATAACCCAAAACCATTTATGTACTTACTTGTATTTTTTATAATCCAATTCCTAGGATTTACTACTGAATAAATATATTTTATACCGCAGTTATATTTAGATTTTTTTTATGTTTATGAATTTGTTATTTTTTATTATTTATTAGATATAACCCGATCCCGTGTTGTTTTTTGTCGAAACAAGAACTGACCCAAAATTAAATGAAGCAAAAATAAATATTATGGTATTTTTATTACGTATACCTACACGAACGTATTATGCGTGTGTAATCTTTTCCGAATTATTTGTTAGATATTTACTATGACTCTTTGCCTCCTAAAACAAACTTTTTGTAAGATAAATTCACTATAATTATATTCGACTTAAGTACATGTTGTTAATAACATTAAAAGATAGCAAAACTGCTAAAACCCGTGTACCCATGTAGGTAATAATATTCCTATCGCCGAAAAATTACGACCATCCTTGCAAACTGTCATACCCCTTAGAAAAATAGTTTTAATAATCTTTCAGTAACGGTTATTTTCGTTGCATAAGGAACTTTTGTACAATATTAGGTATGTATGCAGTGCGTTCGCTGTCTGAATTAATTTAAGGTTTTTTTAAGTAACCAATTTGCTTTTTTAAAGTGGAACGACACTTTGTAGGATAAAAACCAGAATAAAATTCCATTAGCCATTCTTTACGTAACTTCCGCGAGCCGACACTGACCTGACAACTTCTATTCTACTCAGAATAGACGAAAACTTTCCAAGAGTTATATAAGATTTATAAACCGCCTGCCAGCTACATTATTTAAGAATATCCATACAAATATAACAAATGGAAAAAGAACTGTTTTTGTGTCTGTTCTTAAGCCAATATCGCATACTTCACTCGAGTGCAAGAGTTTTTATTTAATTTTTGTTTAATTCCGTTTTCACACTTAACCCATAAAATCAAATACTTTTAATTCATTCTGAAGCTGCATCTACGCTCGGCGAGCCGAGTATGAGCCGAGCACGAGCGGAGCCGGTCTCGGCTTCGTCGTTCGCGGCGTAAGTATGGACGTACAACGCACCTGCTACGATTGCTGTCCTCGAACGTAGTCAAATCCCTTTGTCTTCGCCAAAAAACCGACAATTGGCGGAGCACAGCCGAGTACGAACGAAATGCTCGCTGCGCGCTCGTTCGAGGCTTGTAAGTCGGTTCACACTAGACGAATTGTGTTCGGCTCGTGCTCAGTTCGTGCTCGGCTCGTGATGGGCTTGCCTAGCGTGGACGCAGCTTTAGATTAGCCAATAGCCTTCTGAAAAATCCTTAGTACCAAAATACAACATCATTGTATTGGTTTACTAATTAATACATTTTTCAATTAGATTCATTTTGTGTTTGTGTTATTCGACTAAAAAACGTGAAGCATCTCATCTGGGTTTTACTTTTTCGCACCTTAACTTCGGTTAGGAATTTAGTAAGGTAGGTACTTATATTCTGGGGACGACCAATCAGGTTATACAAGTCAGTTTTTGAAGATTTCCCATTGTACGGGTAATCTATACAAATCAAGACCATGTTATACTGGAAATATATACCTGGCTTGACGTATTGCCGCGTGAGTTCCCAAGAGATAACTTTCAACCTCGACGCGGGCGAAGCCGCTGGCAAAAGTAGTTAGTAGTATGTCAATGTCACGTTATGTGAAATCTTTATTTGGCGAGTGCAAACACGTGTAAGAAGTTATAAGGATTCTTTCTTAAATAATATTTGTACTGAAATATTGTGATACATAAGTTGATTTGTTGGTACATTTCTTTTTCAGTAGTTGTTTGGTAACTAGATTTGTTTAATATTTTGCTTCGAAAGACCGTCTGGCCAATGTGTGCTACACATGTTTAGAAGATAGTTCAGTCTATTTTTTCTGATTACCAATCTAACTAAGTTGTGAAGCGCAGATAAGCAGGTGCTCCATGTACTGGTATTGAGATGCATCCGATAAGAGTATGGACAGTTAGAGAAAGGCTAGGCAGATGAAGATGAGTTCAGTCTATATTTCTGCTCGAACCTATTGACAAAATAAGATTTGATCAGCATTGGGGAATTCTAATATAGTTCACACATGTTTTTTTTGGTACTATCCAATTAACTAATTATGAGCTAAAACCTCTACCCCGATTCAAAGTACATAATTACTCTTACTTACCCTCCCATCTACATAGAAAACCATGCCACATATTCATCATCATCTGCCTAGCCTTTTCCCAACTATGTTGGGGTCGGCTTCCAGTCTAACCGGATGCAGCTGAATACCAGTATTTTACATAGAGCGACTGCCTATCTGACCTCCACAACCCAGTTAATACTAGGTAATACGATACTCTTTGGTAAGACTGGATGTCAGAATTTCAGGTCACTGACTACCTGTAACGACTGCCAAAGATCTATATATAGCAGCCGGGACCAACAGCTTAACGTGCTTTCCGAGGCACGGAGGAAACTCGGTATGTCGGGCGGTCACCCATCCACAGACCGACCTAGGCAAGCACAGCTTTACCTAAAGATCGACCCGAGTGGCAGTTCTTATTAAGCCACGAGCTCCTCCATGCCTCATATTATAATTCTCAAATTAACGTATCCACATTAACACTATCTAGTCATTACATATGCCATCTATTATGTAGTAAAAGTAGACTCGTTAAGTGGTCGTCACCTGCGACGCCGGCGACTTAAGCGGGTCGTAAGAGCCCTTATAAGGGGCGAAGCGTTGACAGCCCGACTCAATATAATGCCTACACCTGCGCCTATTACATGTCGCGATGGGAATCACGTTTTAGCGATGGGAAGAGTGATAAGGGATAACTTATAACGTGACGGTTTAAGGGTTATTAGTAGTTGAAGATGTGTTATGAAAAACAACTTGTTTTTTTTTGTGTGTACTGAATAGGTTTTACGTAATGGTATGTAGGCGTGTGTTTGTTAAGGGAAAAGTTTTATTGACTTTTTTCTTTATCGTATGGCTAGTGCCTGAACCGGTATCAGAGTTTAAATACCACCGACGGCCCTCTGATTTCACGTTGTTTTTTTACCGTTTGGTATTGAATTTAGAAATTAAGGTGGCAGTGTAAAAAATGATAAATCGAGAAAATCAAAGGTAATAAAGAGATAAAGGCGATTTGGAAAGTGGAGTTACTCCAGAAATAATAAATTATACAGTACCTAAAGGCGCCATACTATAATCAGAAAAAAATCTGTTACCTTACTCAATTCTGTTCTAAGCAACACAAAATAGTGAGAGCATTATTATGTCGAGTTTAATTTTATATCTACTAGAGCATACAAAAATAATAAGTGTTGAGTGTTGTACCTCTTTCCTGGTAACACTTAACAAGCTTACCGTTTTATATTATTATCTACCGACAGTCTTGGTGTAGCCGCGACGAGCGAGCGGTACTTGAGAGGTTTCGCGAAGGAAACAACCTTAATAAGAGGCTACATACGGCGACTACGATCGTAAACATTTAATCAAGAATATGATGCAGTACCCACACAATACAGGATAAGAATACACATCTCATGTATTCTTGATGACGTCGTAAAGACGGCTTAGGAATTATGATTGTTCGGCAGTAATAACTTTAAATGTTTTACGTGTTTATGATGAGAACCTAGACTATCAGACTGTTATGTCTGTTTGCACTAACACATAACGAGATCTAAATGAAGGACCTAACTAAAGTCGCACTGTTCAATTTTCAACGTTCGTCTCAGTGCAAAGAGTAGAAATTCCTGTAGTACAATAATGCCGTTGTGTCTCTTAGATCAACTGAAAACAGGCATTAGGTTTTAGAAAGAAAACACACGAAAAGCAAAGTCTGGGTCATATTTAATAAAATAATTCAAATATGGCGTCTAGATTTAGAATCCCGAGAGAAGTCTTCAAGTTTCAAAGTCAGTGTAGACTTTTTTAACACACTTTTCTAAAACAGCTACCCAAGAGACTTCGAATCAACACTTAGATAAGAAATCTCAGACGAGGTTTAGTAATATAGAGCTAGACTTATGGACACTAAAGTGACGACTTTGTCCCTAAGTCGCAAACTGTTGTCTCTAGGTGTATATATGTTACGGATCATGCTAGAAGAAGAAGTAAACATAGGGTTACCAGATTTCACTTAACATTATTCGAAGTTGTTGGATAAAGTTCGAAAAATATTCATGTTACGTTTAAACATCGAAGTACGGTTACTACTAGTTCTAGACGGATAGATTTTTTTTTTGGAGGGTGGAACATTATCAAATGGCTCCTCCCGCTCTGGGCAGAGCGTATAGGGAGTGTCAGACTTCTACTGACTAAAAACCATCCATGTACCTTCTTAACCCTTTGTGTCGAGGCTGCGGGATCTCTTTCGAACAACCCGCAGCCCCGACGGGGGACTGGGTGCAGCCTTACTTCTGTTTAGTGACGTTAGCTATAGACCTAGCTGCTTCGTATAACAGCCAGTTAAACTTATGTGTATCCTTTTTATTGCTAGAGCACATTGACTATATGGGTAAGGTAACGTTATAACTATATGACCAAACTCGCGCTAGTCGAGCAAACATGCGAGTAGTGCTGGGGCAGCGACTAGCGAGAAACCCAAGTAAAAAATAAGGCTTGGCCTCCTAATTGTACTGATTATTCGGACTTTATCAAAAAGGCTCGGGTATTACGAAATTAAGTCAGATAAACGTTTTTGTTTTGTTCCAGAAAATCCTCATAGATGTTCGCTGGTTTGGGGCGGACGGAGATGTCTGTCAGACTCTAACCAACTAAAAACCACTACGGTGTTCCATTCCCATACTTGCACCGAACTATAGCAGTATCCACGATAACCCAGATAAACCTAAGTTTACTTCTCTTCACAGTTTTCACATGTTTATTACGAGGTGGTCCATATTTGCGAAAGCATTAATGTTGTGCCACATTTCTTACGCTTTACTGAATTTACGCTTATTAAGTACTCTGTGAATCTCTGTAAATACCTACCACAAATAAGCATAATTAACTCACTTGTAAACCAAATAATACGTAAAACATGCAATTAGGAGTGTTGGAAAAAGTCGCTATCTTAAGATTTTTTTCAATGAGAAGCCTAACTGAGTGCAGGCAACAAAATTAAGACAGATTAAACAGGCTAACGGAAAACAACGGGTTTGCTGAAATTAATAAATACCCGAAATGTGGGACTTCGGGTTTTTATTAATTTCAGCAAACCCGTTGTTTAAATTATAAAAAAATTGTTAAAATTATAAAAAATTGAAGCGAAATCTTTCTAATCTCGCGGTTAATTTCAATGGATTTTCGTATTGGAACTAAAATATCAGTATTTACATGGAAAAACTGCGTATCTGACGTTTATAACACAGTCGCTGGGTCACACAGTACCTCCTGATAACACTGGTTAGATTTTTAGGCTCCTTAATAGCCTTACTATTTTAAATAAAAAGCGGCTAAGTGCGAGTTGTAACAAACGATTTTATAACAGAATCGAAAAAAAAATCCCATTGCTCAATAGTTAAATCAAATTTTTTACAAACCAATTATCGTTAAAATTTCTTTTTAAATTTTACATATCTTTTATCAGAATTTCCTTCCTCTTACTTTATAAATTATACAATTTTGACGGATTTAGAAGCAATTTATATTTCATCAACCAAGTATTTTAAGATCTTTAATATAATATTTTTTAGAGCTATCGACCTTGACCATACACAGTTATACAGGTAGAAATTTTACAAGCTTCTTTACTTTTGAGTAGTGATTATTAAAAGACATGTCCTGCTCTCTAAATATCAACTGTGTGGTTCCAACAGTGTCAGAGTAAAATGGCATACGAACTGGATAATGTGACACGGACGGACAGACATCCCGAAGACGTACAGGACGAATCTTTAAGGATTCCGTTTTCGAAACACGTGACTTGATTTTTGAGGCGCGGATGTCGTACAGATATCCCTATATCTGTACGACAGACATGGCCACCTATCCTCGGACCAGCTTTAGCAAGCGTTGCTTTATCTTGAATATCGATCCATGTAGCTATTACAATTTAGCCACAAGTTCCCTTACCCAAATTATTATACGTCAAAAGAAATATTGTACATTTTGCGCAGCACTGTAATCGGGATAAACGTTCACCGTCCGTAAAGAAATCTAATAAATTGAAGAAATATCGAAAAATACAGCGACATCGCCGTCGATCCGCTAGTTAGGCATCCATAAAACCGCTCCACTAGAATAAGTAAATATTTTTCAAAAGTAAAGCCTCTGGGAGTCAAGAGAAATAGTTTTATTGATGTCTTCGTGAACGACGTCGCGAGGAATTTACTTTTCATTACGATAGAAGTTTGTTCGCAAACAGTTCAACACTCGTGGCCGACGGTGAAAGCAAAAAATAGTCAGCTACTTATGTGAGTAGTCGTGTAGTGCTTCAGTTGATAAACATAAGTGACTGGAGCAGCTCGCGTGCGCTAACATGTTCAACATGAACGAATACATCGAACGAGTAGCTTGTGTAGAACATAAACTAACAATTTAATGTCTTACCTACCTATAGGAAGAATATATTTACTTTGATTCGCGTTGTAGTACTTTCAAATAAAATGTAACAACAAACTGTATATTAAAAAAAAATATTTAGAAGATGACAATGACTACCATTTTGAAACGTACCAAAGTATATTCTACAGTCACATTTTTACGAAATATCTCGTCGCAAATTGCCTTATGGCTAATGGCGACGCTATATCACGAGTCCTGAAGGCAAAATAAAATTATACAGGTTTTTATAGCGTTCGTAGGCGCAGTGTCCCCGGGGGTGTTAAACAGACGCTTTACTGCGGACCCCTAACGCCGACGCACGCACTAAGTCCTCACAAAAATCTTTGTCCACTACACATAAATTGATTTGCGATGCGAACCTGCGATATTTCTCGAAGATAATAAACTTTAGATCTTGAGATAAACTACCTCGGGGACGCTTTGGACCCATATACGTTTTGAATTACTGATTGATATGCTGAAATTGACACGGATTACGTGGATTTTGCCCGCAGTAACATTGGCTGAATCGATACCAAAATATTTGAAGAAAAAGATAAAACGAAACTTTATTTTACCTTTTAAATAACAGTCTAATAACGAAAACAAAATGGAACCTCTTAGTGAATACAATAATTGGTATTGAGTTTTATTTTGTACACAAACTGGTCTTTCAACTCGATCCCTAGGTGTAAACAAGTGAGTAAGCAAAATATTTTCACACAGTTTGAAAGTGTACAAACTTGCCGTATAGGTAGGACAAACTTATAGTACAACTTTTAAAATAAATCATTTTTATTAGACCCTTACGGCAGCTTACGATAAAATGGCTGGGCCTCAAGATGGTAAGTATATTGTCCCAATGCGTAGCACTGGCTTTTCTCATTAAAGTTGCCGGTAACTAAGCTACAAAGGGATAATTACTTTAATTACCATACTCGTAACTGTGCCTGGATAAAGGTTTTTTCTACCCACATAAAATGAACCAGGCCGTATAGAAGATTACAAAAAAAAACATTCAAACATGTATTGTAATAAAAGTACAGATCTCGAGGCACTCGAGACACTGCCACTATTTTTAGAAATAAAGAGATCGTCCACAATAAAGGACAATGGTAGAAAATCACCACAAATTCTCGTCACAGACTAGAGTGGATACAGTGTGGTTATAATAAAAAAAATCCCTTTAGACAATTTTCCATTATCTGGGCGTCCATTGTTAGGATCCAGTGGTCAGCATTTTATGGGTGGACGCAGTGTCGTCGTAACTTCTTATTAAACCGCCGGGGACGCACCGACTTGCCTCTAATTGATTTAGAGACCTCCGCGACCGTGACACTACGGTTTTCTTTGTTTACTTTATACTACCAAAAGGTTTACTTTAACTTTGAAACTTGACGTAATGTAAATGAACGCCAAGTTCGGCTGCTACAGGTTAGACGGTTACTCGAGTTATTGGAGTTAGTACTTAGCCAACTATTGAGTATATCTTGTTATTACAAAGAGGGCTTTTTAATATAAACGGCCTAAGGTTGATTTAATATTATAAGTTTTATATAAGTTTACTGATATTTCCTCCTAAAGTAAAATACACATTACCAGTTCGTTAGCTTCTTTTATTTGACTGTTGCTTATAAATAAGCCGTACTAATAAATTATTCATTCACAAAACAAAACAAAGAAAACAGGAGTGTAGTAATTAAATCTAACAACTTTTGAAATAGGTAGTATTTTTCATTTATTTCATATTCATATAAATTTCATTCATCTGACAAATATAATCCAGCTGATAGGTAGCTCTATATTACCAAACAACCTACAAGTACACACGTACAGAAACAGTCGAACACAACGAAAATGAAGCCATTAAAATTTCATACCGACCAACACGAAATAATACTATAAGTTTTAATATTTTGCAATTACAAAAGTGAATTTTATAGCAAAAAAGCTGCCACATTCTCGACGTCAGAACTAAAGTCAACTTTTGTTCAGAAACTAGTTTTATTAAAGCTTTTAAGACGTCCCCAGGCTCACTAATTGATTTAACAGCCTCGACATGAAGAATTTAAGGCGAGTTAAACACGCGACTCTTGACATTAAGTCACAAAAATTAGTGACGCGAACACCCACCCTCTGCGTTCATACGGAGTCCGATAAATAAACTCCAAAAACTTAAGGTGAGTTAATTTGATAAAAAGAGTTTACCGCGCGAGCAACAAAAGGCTTTTAAACGCAAAGGAAGCAGAAAACGACGGAAGAAAAATGAATGATTACAGCAAAAAGGGCCATCAAAACGAATGATAAACGAGCTTAATCCGAGCCCCATCCTTGTTTTATTACCGCTGGACGATTGTAAAAACGTATTAGTGGGCGGCGCCACAGAACTGTGGGTCCCGACGACGATCTATGACACTTTAGTTGACCTTTTTATATCCAATAGAAGGCCCTGGCGATAATTTATTGAACCTTTATTACCCTAAAATACAATCAAATCAATGGTAATAAAAGTTGTTTTCGAATATTAGATAAGTGGCTTTCCACGTTTATTTTTATGAACTATGATTATGGTACGTGGTTCGTGATTACAGACAATGTTTTGAGGATTAAAGAAATCCGTTTTCATTATATTAAAAACACAAAACGATATTCGTAATAATCCAAATAGCACTGCAGTTTCATTTCTTACGCAACTGCAACGCAACACAGCTTCTCGCTATCGTACTAATTAAACTGACAGTTCAGGTAAGACACCTACAACTACAAACTCATGGATCTGAATGATTAAAATACAAGATTCAACAATATATTAGGTATGTAATTAATAAGTTTTGATACTCCAAAAAGTTTCAATCAACATCGCATAACCCAACCTAGATGACTGTTGCTTGGGAGATCAAAACATTAAAATTCACAGATCAGGTACACATTGACCCAACCCGCTAGTTAAAACCAGTATGTAAGTAAAAGGAAGTGCTCATTAAGCCTTCTAGGGTTTCTTGTTAGAGCTGGGAGATAGAATGAGTGCCCGATGATTCTCCGTAATATAAACCTAGTAGAGAACTACATAGATACCTACACCTACATCTTGTAATGTTTGTTTAAAATTTGTATAATAATACGTACCTCATAGAATCCAAAAAAAAAAATTTCTTGCACTATTTTGAATACTCACAGAATATTTAGTTTATTTTCACACTCATATTTAATTCTAAATTACGTTACGTAAATAGAAGACAATCAAATTGGCGCCACAGACACAAGCTTTCATTTTTTTTTTTTATTTGCAAAATTTACTGCCAGTGAGTGTCGGGTTTTATTTTATTTTTAACTTTTTCAAGAACATACTAAATTATGACTACTATTAAATTTTTAATAACTGGATGACATTTCTACTGAATCTACACCATTTTATGTTTTTTCTTTCTTATATTTTTCATTGTTCTGTATTTAAGCATCAGAGGCTATTCTTAAAAATAATGTATTGATGCGTACATTCTGAAAGACCGAAGCCGAAGTCCAAAGATTCAAAAAGAAAATACATTGTTCTTCTGAAAGACCTAACTTTTTTAAAAACTTTTTTACTGGCTGATTTTCGAAAAATATTACTCAGCGGGCCATTTAGTATTTGTTTTTTTTTTTTACTTTTATTCTTTATCATATTTTATGGTTTTTATCGTTTTATTACCCTATTTATGCCAGTATTAGTGTTTTATAACAAATATTTGTAGAATAAAACCTTTCTATTTAATTTATTATTGTGACCTATGAAATGATTGGTGGTTTAAATGTCGATATTTCATATAAATCTGATAGATAACTCGGTGATTACAACAAACATGAATTATGTTTTCCAAAATAAAGGTAAATGAAAACTGTAAAGGTTTATACCGTAACTGTTGCAATAAAGAATCTTAATGAAATAGGCCTAAATGTAGCGGAAAGCGGAACGATAAAATCGTCTGGGTTAAAATATTATTTTCGGAAGCCATAAAGAAAATTTTATTTAATGAAGATAAGATTTCTTGAAGTAAGACAGAGTTTGTTAGTTGTTGAAATAAGCCCTGTTTTAAACCGTAAATACTGTGTTATTCCAACTTTGTAAATAAGATTTAGATAAGTAGCACCTAAGTTGTCTTTTTTTGTCAGTTCGCAGGCTTTACTTAACTTGAAGTAGATTAGACCAGGGTCGATAATTTTTAAAACCAAAAAAATAATACTAGGATGAAACCCATTAGAAATGGAGGGGAATATTATAAAAATAAAAGGAAAAATAATTTACGGGCGATCTGAGGTCGGGAAGGGGATGGGGGTGAGTTTTTAAGGGTAAAAAACGGTTTTTCTCGATTTCCGGCAAAACTAAAAGTCCTATCGAAAAAAGAAAGATGAAGATTATTTTTTTTCACTTTTTATTATTTTTAAAAGCTTCTACCCTGGTCTAGATAGCATAATTTATTATTAATATTGATAGTCGGTAATTTAAAAATATATGAAAATAGATGTTTTATTTAAGTAACCTTTTCGAACAATGACCTTACGTAGGTATACTAATAAAAAGATAATGGACATTTAAGTAAACTGAAAATATACCTATACATTATTTACAGGGTTTTCCTTTGCATGCTTTTTTATCGTTACGTCGATTTTTTTTTCATCTCATTCTTGAAGTGACATTTAGACACTCGCTGGGTCATGACATGACATCACATTGTCATTTTTACCATGCTGTAAGATTTGAGCAAGGCCAGTAATTATGTGTTAGGACTTGCGATAAATCACTGCCAAGACACGCCAATAAATGTTTCACATAAAAATAGAAAAACAAATTTTTGACTAAACCATAACATGACCAAAACTAACAGACGCTTACAATATTTTAAATAACTTTATCAATAAACTGTATAAAAATTTTCTATTGAACTTTTTACTTATTTTCCTCTTTACACCCCGATCAATCTTATCATATTTTTAAGAAAAGAAAATTGTGCGGGATAACAACTGTTCAGTCCCGTGTAGTTGCTTCGAAGGTATCACTAAAGGTATTTTTAGAGCAAGGAAAAATAGGAGACGGAATAAAAAGCGAGATAGGGGGAGAAAAGACATTACAGGAGAAAGTATCCGTTTTTTTATTTAATTATATTGTTCTTTTAAGATGTCAATGTCCTGTCATATTTCTCGTTGCATCGCTATCCCATACTAGGTTCCCAAACAAGTTTAAACTTTCAAAGGATGGATCATTGATTAGATTAGGCATACAATCATATTTTATGTTATGTTTAAAAAGATATCACGATTTGCTTTAAGATCAATGTGACACTTCTAGTACCTAATATTATTCCCACATTTCACCAGTTATATTTAAACACCCATAATATAATAGTGGGCGAGCCTATTGCCATCAACCGGATACACATTCAGACTCTGTGGCTACTACTGAGAATTTACTGAGGGAAAATCCCAAAAGCATCCGGGAAATGAGCCCAGGAACTCAACAGTCGTGCTTGCGATCACTGAAACGAAGCAGTCAATACAGATTTACTGAATTATATCCCAAAATACTTTAAAAGCAGTAATATAACAATAACCGGTTAAATAATATCACATGGTTTAACTGTTCATATAGTCAACTGACTAAACAAAACCAGTAAAGTAAGGTTTGAGTAACTTACACACCAACCTTAAAATAACAAACCGCAAAAAGACATAACATTCATACAATACTTTCATAAAAATATTCACAAACAATGAAATCACAAAGTTAGGGGGCCGATATATTATCCGGACAATATTCCGGGCGGTCCGGCCCAACCGTCGGATTGGTCCGGAATGTTTTATGATCCGGGGAACACGCAGTAACGCGTCTGAACGCCTGTGGCATGTGGACAGAACTGCGACCCATGATTTAGGTGCTTTCATTTCACAACGGTTTATTTTAAAATGTCCTTCAATGTTATTGTGTTGGATTTTGGGGAAAAAGTGAGGAAGATTATGTTTTTGATAGTGTTTGTATTTTTAAGCTATTGCATAGCTTCTATCGCGGGCCTTGAGCGTGGGGACCGAATCCAGAAATTCCGTAACGAAAATAAAAACCTAACAAATTGACACTTAACAATTTCTTGAAATCAAAAATTGTGAGTTGCCTGTATTTAAAACGGCCTGTATTATTCAGTCAAAAACTTCCTCAAAGAATTTCTGTGAGCGTGTTAATTAATTTTATAAGCGTTAGATAAGATACTATTAATAGAAATTATCAATAAATTACATTATTTGAGCTAACATATTAATAAAAATAAATTAAATTATATAAATCAAATGTAACCTTCATAGCTCTAACCACTAAGAAAAACTATGACACAAAATAAAAGAATAAGTAAATAACATCTTGACAACTGACGTAATGTCAGATGAAAAGTAAACATTGAAAAATTATTAGATTTAATATTTTAAAACAGCAAAATCAAAGTTAATAAATCGAATAAGATCGATTATAAGGCTGCCAACAAAAATAGTTGTCGCCAAGGCGCGACATGAGACGTAAAAGGACATTTTATAAAAGATGAGGATGATTAGTAAAAGTGTAAGTATAAATACTATATTTAAATACTGCATTAATAAAATAAATAAATAATTATAATTGCATAAGTTGATAAAAAAAATGCAATGCAATAGCTTTACCGCGGCAGTCTCCGAGTGCCACACGTCTTTTTTTTTAAATTAAGAAAAATCTTTATTACGTATCTTTAAAGTATTTTATTACTTTTGGAAGTCACTTTTTTGCCATAAAAAATTCAATGAAACAAAAGTGTGTACTTGTGTAGTGTTTTTTGGAAATCGGTTCTTTTTCATTGCTAAAAAGTTTTTTATAATAAGTGTACAGTGTTGTCTAGATGAAAGATTACCGCAATACAATTCCAATGTTGGTTTCAGTAAAACCTGTCTACATTGAAAATCGATAGTATTACCCTCAGCTATCCTTGATAGTCAGCATCTATTGCAACACCCTTACTAGAAAACCTTTTCTAAGAACCCACCGTAAATCACTGAGCACATACCGTTTTTTCGGTTCAATCCAATTTAATTGAGTCTTTTTCGAGAAAAGTGCTGGGAAACTGTTTCGCTAAAGCTTCCATTTAAATACGCCTTAGGAGATCTTAAGTCTTGAGGAATCTATTTAAAAATCTTATCCTAGTTCTTTCGTAAATACGATTTTTTAAGAAATTGGGCTAAGTAAGTACGATAAATTGTATCGTGACGGCATTTATACACTTTCATGCAGTACGTAATGTATGTATTACAGTATTACAAACATTTTTCAACACGAAAAGGCGCAAAATAAGCCTTTTTATGTGCACTAGTTAAAAAATATTGTTTTCGCGTTGTATTGCGCGACGAAATACGCAATAATAAAGTTCCATAAGTTAATGAGCTACGATTTATGGCAGCCGTTTATAAACTCATAAATATGTTCGCAAAAATAACTGCTTGCCCCTTATTTATGTCACCTTATAAACGAAAAATAATATTTTTGAAAACAGCATCATAAGACTTTGTTTTTTGGTCGTTACAAAACGTTTGCAATCATTAAAATAATGTATGTGTATCGTGGGTACGTTTAAAAACATTTAAATTCACATACACAAAAAGTCTCAGAGTCTGGTGAGTCGGAAGAACTATCTCTAGGTTATAATTTTTATTGCAGCAATATCGCTAAAAAGAGGCTTGTAGTGATAATCATATTTCACACCGACGACCCATCGTTTCTTTAGTCTTCCCCTAACTTTTGTAGCCATTCACATTATTCATTAAAACGCAATGAACATCAATATGTAAGTTACACTCGACACAGACCGCGTACTTGATACACCACAGCGATAATTGCCTATACGCTGGAATCTGTGCCCTTAATGCTCTATTACCAATTGAAAACCCAGGCAAGCCACCCGTATTGGCCACTAACCAATTAATCAATGGTATCTGGTCATAGTAATCAATCAAAATGGAATCTCATGCATGCATGCAGAGGGTTTAATTATCTACAGCACATTAGTAACATCAGTTTGGGCTAATCTATCATCTGTGGATGCCCTTAAACTTATATAATAGAGCCTTTAAGAAAGCAAAAGTCATATAATGCTAAGAATCAGAACTTAAAGTCCCCTCAAATCGTCCGCTCACCACCAGTTCCAAGTGTTTTAACTGAGAAGAAGTGAGTTTAGCGTGTTGTTCGATGGACACCCTTTTAAATCAGAATATAGTTACAAAGCCTTGGTAACATCATCTATGTTGAAATGGTACATATGTGAGAACCATGTAAGATGATGTGCACTTTAATTGCACACATCAGAATCATTTCAACAGACAAATCACGGTTCATGTTCAAATATCAATAAACAACAATTCCAAAGAGCCCGTAATAATGTATGAATCACGAAATAACTCCCACTCACTCTCACTTGTCACCTATGAATGCAATATTATGTACTGTGTTGAGCAATGAATATTTGAATTTGAACAATGTTCATCGAAATAATCAAATGGGGTCGGGATCGCAGTATGTACGGTTGCCCGACACCCAATCTTTTTTCAATTTCAAATACTCCAAAAACCACGCAGTAACACAATCCTAATAGCACCAATCTACAACCTGACCCAAATATGAAACAAAACAAAAGAACTCTACAACAAAAAAAAATAAACGCGAGCCAGCGTTAAAATAACCTCCCCAACAATAAGAAAACGATTGTAAACATGTTATTTAACGTTGTAAATCGCGTTCGTTATCTGCCGTTCTTGAATCATCGCCACGCTATCACTGTAATAAATAACACAGCCAGTATTATCTGTGAACATAATCGGTGATGTTTCGCCCGCCTTATTTCCTTCTGTGGTTAAATACACTTCCCTAAAAAAATATTTATTCTCCCCGCCGTGCAAACAATTGTGGAATTCTTTCGGCTTGTTGATTTTCGTTGTACTTAGTGAATGGGAGTGAATTGTGGTTGATCCAGTTCATAGAATTTTTTGTAATGTTTTTCTAGGAGTATTCAGTCTGAATTGTTTTGGAGTAATTACTATATATAGTATAAGCTTTTGCCCGCGTCTTCGCCCGCGTGGATGTTGGAACTTGACAAATTATCCTTATAATCACTCAAACGTTGGTTATTAACCTTTCTCGAGCACCACTCTATCCTTTGGTGAAAACAACATGAAAACCGGTGCAGTAGTTTTTGAGTTTATCGCGAACAGACGGCCAGACAGACAGACGCGGTGGAGGACTTTGTTCTATAATATGTAGTGATAGTGAACCGCCAGCCTGTGGAATTTACTGTCTCTGTTCTCCGATCATTATAATCTAAAATCTAAATATCTTCATAGTTCCAGTAAATCAGTTTCATAAAGGCAAGTGTGCTCCACCATAGGCTGCGACATCGCTGCACATCAGGCATGTTGCGACCAAACGCAAGCCTATTCAATATAAAAAAAAACGTCCAGTGGTAAAAGCACTCCAGACCCACCTTCACCTTTTTTTCTGATCTCTTTTTTTTTCTTTTGGCGGTTGGAAAATCATCAAATAAGCCCTCTAGCTCTTGTGCAGAGCGGATGGAAGTGTCGGACTTCTACTGACTAAAAACCACCCATGTTCCTTCTTAGGCCTTGCGCCGAGGCCGCGGTATCTCTTTCGAACAACCCGCAGCCCCGACGGGACAACCCCTTCTTCTGATCCCTTTTTTTTTTTGGGGCGGGTGAAAAATCATCAAATAACCCCTCCCGCTCTTGGGCTTAGCGAAAGGGAGTGTCAGACTTCTACTGACTAAAAACCACCCATGTTCCTTCTTTGAGTTTACACATACGGGGATAGTGTAGCTTAAGATTAGTAACAAAATTTCATTATTCGGACCGGTAGTTTCAAAGATTTCCCGTTACATCCAAACGAATAAACCTCCTTATAATATTAGCGTTGACTAGACATTGCCTACTGGCAATATCTAGTCTAAAAGCAAAGCTAACAAAAAGCACAAAGTGCCAAGCCAAGCACTAGCTACCAAAGCACTGCATTGGTGAAGATGGTAATGATCTGGCGGGAACATACCATAGAGAAAAAAAAAATGGTATCTCCTTACCTAGGCCACTACGACGACTGCTAAACATCGCAATCCATTCACCCGATTCGGTGTGTAAGGATAGCAAACTGAGATAAATTCGCTCCTATATTATCAGTAGTAAGATTACTATTGTGCAAACACTCTATATTCTTAGAAATCTTACGAGGAAAAACAGAAAAATATATACGCACACAAAACCGTCGCCCACCGATGCGAGAGAAAGATAAGTCACTTGTATTTTTTCTAGGCTTTCGTGTAATTCAAGAGAATGTCAAAGAATAAAGGAATATGCATTCATTGTACATTTTCTCTCACGTTTTTCGCCGCGAAATGCTGAAAAGTTTTATTTATCGCGTTGGACATGTTTGTCGCTTTAAATATTCGGCTGACCTCATTACGACATGAATATTTCATAGAGAATAAGTTGTTAGTAATAAAAATAATAAGTATTTTGACATTGTGTGACACGGCGGCCATTACGTTTACTAGTCCACATATTATACTCCTTCGTTCTCTATTTGACTTTGTCGTAGCTGTCAAAACATAATCCAGACTTAGCTTAATGCTAGTAATAATAGCCATTTGTCGTTAGGAATTTAGTTTTCTATTGTTTGAAAAAATTAAGTAATTTTTGTGCCCAAGAAAATAAATAATATACGTAAGTCACCTCTAAAGTGTGTGATCGAAGAAACATTCGGTTATTTTATGCTACTTCTAACAAGCATTAAAGACAAATAGCATACCTAAAGCTTACAAATATTATGATTATCGTCTTCATGGTCATCATTACCTTCTACAGCCAGACTTCACTCACTGCTGGGTATATGTCTCTCTTTACCTGTGCCAATCTTCACGTTCCAGTGAAAACCTCATTCAGATTTAACACACGCACATTAATAACGTGCTTAAGACATGGAATTGCGAACGCCAATTCGATACACCACCTCGATGGCAATAATATCCGCCCATCAAACCGCCATGAGCAGCGGTGGCCCAGTGGACAGTAAGTCGTGGGTTTGAATCCAGGCAGGTGCATTACTTTGTAAAGTTTATTTCATCACCACTGCTCTCAAAAACGGTGAAGGAAAACATCTTGAGGAAGCCGGCATGTCCTAGAATTCGAAGTCCATTCCCTTAAAAAAGAGGAGACCTGTGTCTCAGCAGTTGGAACATTAATAGGATAATGATGATGTCCACACCGTCGGATGACAATCACTTATTTTCCAAGTCTTTGGATGCCACTCAACCCCAGTATTATTCCATCTGGCTTTACTAAGTCCTTTCCCAACTCTATTGGAATTCCATAACGTGATTTCAGATCAGCAGATAAAAGGTCTCGTCGACAGTATGTTGAAGTCCTACTCCACTTATGACACTTCCACATTTTTATTTGTATTTTCCTGGTGATTAGTCAAGAGATAAGCATCGCGTCCACCCAAGCATTGCGCCGTCAACGTCGGTTCTACGTTAAAACTGGGGTCTGACAATGCGATGATGGGCCCCTGTCAACTAATATTTTATTTTAGTAGAAGATCGTGTTTTGTTTTTTTAGGCCAAATCAACAGAGCCGACAAAATTGGTGACGGTTTTTTTCGGATACTTAGTTGCCTTATTTAAACGAATATGTTTTTCGTATAATATTAATACTTCTATATGGTATATGGTATAAGGGTATAATATTAATGACTTTTCGTCTCTCTGTTTAGCAGAGAGGTTGAGAAGTTGAATGAAAACGCCAAGTTTTTCATTAGCTACTATTATGAAACCAATATACCATGAAATGTTACGTTTTTTTGTTTGTCTGTGTATATCTGGATACTAATATTATAAAGAGGAAATCTTTGTATGAAGGAAGTAATCTCCGAAAATACGAATTGGATTCCGTATTCTTTCACTAATAGGAAGCTGCATTATCCAAAACTGTTATTATTAAAACGTTCTTCTGGGATGATTTCTTAAATCTTAACTAATATTAGTTTCTTGGAAAGAATGTTTGTTACCTTTTCAAGTCTAAACCACTAAACTTAATGCTCCTGAAATTTAGCGTATACCTACGTAACTCATTAGCAAAGCCTGTGTCTTAACTGCAAAGGTGAAGGCATAAACTATAAATAGCCATGTACTCCTTATTTACCCAATAAAATAACAAACACACTCTTGACCTCTAGACACGAATTCTACCAGCAATATTCTACCGTAAGTAATGTCATTAACTGTTCCTAATCTGGAATGAACCTTAATAATTTACTTGTATAGCTCGTATTACGGTAATAAGCGCCCACCTTAAACGTTTATTCTTAGGATTTAAGGCGTAGTCCCATTAACAGCGAAATGCGACACGATGTTGACCAAGTTGTAAAGCTCTGCGTCTTGCGACTTTCGAGACACACAAAACAACATTTTTGTGTTGACGATGGGCCTAGGATTATTAAAAAAATATCTTTACAATTAAAACATTGACATGATACACAAGAAAATTGTTTTCTATAAATGTGGGAGTCGGAATTGTTCATGAAGGGTTGAAGAGTAACATTGTAGTAGAGGAACCCCCTTTCATTTTGAATTAATGTTTATTTTTATTATTTGTTGTTATAGTGGCAACAGATATACATATCCTGTGAAATTTGTAACTGTCTACCTATTACGGCTCATGAGGTTCAGCTCGCTGATAGACTGGCAAATGGACGGATAGCGGAGACTTAGTAATATGGGCCGCGTTGTGGAACCATAAAATGTGAGTTCCTTTTTCCAAGACCTGGTGTTACAGCTTAGGAGAAGCCTATTCTCAGCAGAGTTCTGCAAAAGGCTAGTTTTATCTCACACCAGACGACACCAGTAAGTCAGTACATTTAAAATGATGGAATAATAAATCTGACGCATATAAATCAATCGATTAAATTGTATGCTGTCTCTACGCCCACTAGATGTTCTAGCTGATGTTTTATTGGTTTTTTGACTCGAAATTAAATTCATTCGCATTAAATCTTTTAAATTCTATAAATCTACATCACCTACAGGTTGACTAGTAGAAAATGCCTATAGCATTAAACCCACCTCTGTAATAATTATGACTGAAGTATTAAAAAAAAAATCTTTGTTAGTTAAAACAAGTGAGTACAAGGATAGGTATCCTGTCTGGATACCTATCTTTTCTCACAACTTCTAGTTCCCACAGCAGTTCGACAAACCCTGTGGTTACAAGTACGAAGCAAGCCTAAGTTATAAACCCCGTTAGCTTCCAGTGGAACTTTGCCTTTAAGCAAAAGTCGTTGAACTTTCAATTCTGAGAAAATTCTACACACGTGTAATTAAGCTAGGTAGTAAGCAATTCTTATATAATTTCAATCGTTTGTGATGACTGAATAACTATATATAATTATAATAATACTTTAGACTATATTATTTTAATTGGAAGAATGTCTACCTACCTTATACCGCTCTGAGAACTTATTTGTACAAATTATATAGGGTTACGACACCCGCCGACTGAATATTTTTGAGCACACGACGACTAAAATAAATGGTTACACTACTCCTCACACACTTCACTTGTTCTTATCACCTACTCACTTCACCTGCACTCTTCACTTCACACGCATCACTACTCCAAATCTAATAATCTTTTCAAATATGTCTGTTTTTTCCCGTGTGCAATAAATCTGTTGGTTGAGTATGCAAATCAGTTATTGTATTGTATGTAAACTACATTTATTTCGCGGTGAGAGCCAGGGGATCCATCACACAGTCAGGGTATTCTAGTATGCCTGCCGGGGCTGCGGGTTGTTCGAAAGAGATACCACGACCCCGGACACAAAGAGCTAAGAAGGAACATGGGTGGTTTTTAGTCAGTAGAAGTCTGACACTCCCTGCCGCACCGCCCAGCAGGGCTATTGTGGATCTTTTAAATGACAGACGCTATCATAGTGTCCATCGATTAACTGTCAAATGGTTATGGTTTGGAGTACTAAACTAACCATTTGACAGTTAATTGATGGACACTATGATGGTCACTGACATTTAAAAAGATACGCAATAGCCCTGCAAAGCGGGAGGAGTTATATTTTGATGATTTTCAACACTTAAAAAACAAAAAAAAATATTCTGTTACGGACGCCAGTCTCTCACATACGAACACATGCATAATTATTATGGATTTTATTAAAATGTTATGCTTACAATTATATTTATTATTACTATGTAAACCTTTGTGAAGAGGGATAATAAACATATTGTATTGTATCGAGATTTTAATGATGGTAAAAACTGCTTCAACATTTTATAATATCAAAAACTAAGAGTTTTAACGAGAAGGGATAATTATAGATTATGTGATTCTATATTTAGTTTCAGTTTCGAAAAAGAGCAGATCCCGGGCTTCATTCTGATTCATAACTTGCAAAAAGCAATATCATTTCATACTACTTATACATAACTTATTACAGATACGAAGCAATATACCTTTGTACTATCGCCCGCACTCCCGCCTGACCACCACTAAGCTCATATTTGCTTGCACTTACAACATGAAGCGCTCTCTAGCTCCGCCCCGCCTTTGTATAGAAATAATGAATGGAATACAATACCATTCCACCGCACTGACGAGACCGACGCACGCCGAACGAGAGTTATTGTTATTTTTAAAACTGCCATTATTAGAAAAAAAACTTTAACTGAATTTGACTTTCGTTACTAATGGTGCGTGTGTGTTGGTTTGGTAATTGTAAATTAAAAACTCAATGATTTCTGTGAGTAATTTTAAATTTATTATAAGAATCTTATAAAATCCCATGCTATTTAACAGGCAATTGTAAGCGTGTTCTCTAAATCGGCTTTAACGATTTCGATAAAATTTGAAATAATGGGGCTTTAGGGCGGTGAAACGTTGATCTAACCAGCGGGCCTAAAAAGGCCGCTTTTGCAGAACATAATATGAATGACATTCAAAATTTAAAATTCTTAAAATGGACTTTATGTTTATGAAAATAAAGTCCATTTTAAGAATTTAAACATTTTAATGTGATTTATATAGTTTTTTTTTATTTTGGGTCTCAGCTCAGCGATTTGACAGATGTTAAATCCTTGTCCATGCAAAATTATAATTTCATTTCGTTCTTCTTGTATGAGATTTCTGGAAGACATTATGCACAAAATGTTCTAGCACAGGTTCTCAGGAGTCCAATATTATTGCACAGGTTAACGTTTAGTCAACCAAAGGTCAGGTAAGCAGAGCAATGGTCAATGTTCAAAAGGTCCGGGAAGCGCGCCAAAGTTCGTACGTAAAATTCGCAAAAGGTGTACAGAGGATACGTCACTAAGCTGCGCAGTGCAGATTGCAACTAATTACGTTGACGCTTCTCTAATAGGCCTAAACTTTGAGGGGGCGGGGTTTGGCGCCTACGCATGATTTATGCGAAAAAATTTTTAACTGGGCAGGCGGAAAAGCTTTCGACTGTACATCCCGCTTTTTAAAGCGCCCAGAAAATTCAAAACCTCTCACATAATACAACGTTAATGTACAAGAAATCAATCATACTGACACTAGATGCGGGCTGTAGCCTCGTGATGATGTACCGGCGCGGCTGCGAGTTCCCAGGAAGATAACCGGGTAGGCAACATCCCGCCATTCTGTTCTCATTTGTAACTCAGCTATAATGGAACTTTTTCCACGCCCTTCACTTTTTCTGCGTCAGTTTTTCAGTACCTTTATTTTAATTGTCTTCTCTACGCTGAAGTGAGCCACAGTAATGGATGTTTAGATGAAAACTTGTTATATTTATGTAGACAACTAAATTAAAACTCTATGTGTGTATAATAAAATGAGTATTAATACTGTAAGAATAGGGATGTCTCCTGCACGCGTAGTATGGCGATTCTATCTCTATTCTACCAAGAATAGACAAAGCTTTTTCCATACAATTTGACATGAAATTTTGCTACAATCTGTCATTTTGTAGATACTTCCGTCGACAAAACCCGTTTCTACGGTGGTCATGCTACGCGTGCTGTTAGATTATCGAAAAATATTAGATGCGTGTTTTTTTGTTTTATCGAATTAACAAAAATTTACGAAGATAAAACGCGTCAAAGATGCATGAGTAGGGGCTTGTGACATCACTACGTGGTAAAAAATGTACTCCAATGTGACGTCACACGAATTTTTGAAGCACTGTATTGTCTTTATTTTTTTTTACGTGAAAAAAAGAAAAATAATTATGTGTCCAACATTTTTTGGAAATCTGTCTGACGGACTAATTTTTTTTTTGTCAACTACCCCATTATTCTTAAACTGCTCGTTGGTCTAGTGGTCGCAAGACTGCTGTACATGTGATTCGAATCCCAGGTAGAGCAAAGTATAATTGGGTTTTTCGATCAGGAATTTCATAGTATACATGCTATTAAAGTAGATCTGAGGGCAGTCTGACCTAGATACTATAGCTATTACTCTATAGTATAGCATCTGTTTCATATTGATGAATCTGTGGATCGAGACACGGATTTTGGGTTGCAGAAACACCTATCTGTTTGTAGAAACAGAATATTCGAAAATCATTCGGACATGAAAGCTGACGGCAGCACGACGAATTATTCATGTTTTCTAATTAAAGAGCCGAGTGAAGATTTACAATATGACCTATCATCACGCCTGTAATTCCCAAATGGTTTTGCAGAGGAGTAGCGATTAGTACACCCACATTTCGCCAGTTATGTTATGTTATGTTATACGGGGCGAGCCTATTGCCATTAACCGGACACAAATACAGACTTAATTAAGGATTAACACATAGGGTACTTCTTATCACGGTAGTATGATCCCGTGGGACAATTATCGAACTCCACGCGGGCGAAGCCGCTGGCACAAGCTAGTATTACTATAAAATTATGTTCACAAACTTTGTAATTTTAATTGAAAGGCTAAAGTTATGTGGCATCTTACCGTCTTACACAGAAGGAGTAAAAACTGGTTAAAAACAATCTAAACGATTCTTTCAAAGTTTCGCCACTAGTTTACAATAAGTTTCCATCGTAAACAAGTCCTTAAAATGTCTCATCAAGCGCGGCGAACGCAGAGTTTCACACAAAAACTGAAACATCAACTTTTTTTATTTTTCGTACGCGATATAAAAGGTCGTTTGAATTTTTTTATTGTCACTGAATGATACACGTTCAGGGGCACGTACAAGGACTATAAAAGCGAATGACTGAATCGTAAAAAGGGTTGAATTTATTGATTCGCATTGACGATGACTAGCTAGAGGGTGTTCAAAACAGGGTGATGGAAGTTGTGGATGCGGCGCCTCAACCTCGCACCGCAGTCCGCCTAAACAATTTACATAATATGATATTATCATCCACTGCCATGATATTTGGCTCGACGCTATTTTCAGTCACTACGAATATCTTCTAAGAAATTTATAGCCACCAAGGGAGCAAACGAGCCAATTTCTTGTATCGTATGTATTGAATTATTTTTATTTTTTTCGTATAGATGCTGTATAAATTTGTCATTTTATCGTTGTTGGTGATCTTTGTGAACCATAACACATATTGAATTTATTAAGCGTTTGCCTTCCATGTAAATATTTTGCTACGTGTGAGCATGGCGATATCATTATTACAAAACATATTATTATTGGTAGATCCATAACACTTATTATTTCTAAACAAATAATAGTCTGGGTTCAGTTTGTAAGCTTTATACAAAGTTATCTGCCACAGTTATACCCCAGTAAATTTTTTCATGTAAAAGACAAGTGCAGGTTGGACACGCGCACCGAGGGTTCAGTATGAACTTGTATCTATTTTGAGAACTACAAAATATCGGTTTTCAGATTGTTTCCTTTGCAATGTCTTAACATTGCTTCTTGCTTTCCATGATTCTAGGTCAACGGTAAAATTCCTATAGAGTTTTATTCCCTTGTGAAATCACCAAATATGTGATATAAACAGTCATATATTTTGAACGCGTCAACCAGTTTGATTTTTTCATTTCCAAGGAGTAGCAGATTTTACTTCTACGCGTTCTTGAGAAGAAGGGACTTGACAAACTGTCAGATAGACGGACAGCAACAAAGTGATCGTATAAGGGTTCCGTTTCTGTCTACTGAAGTACGGAACCCTAACTTCAGAGGAAGTCAGTGAAAACACTGCATTTATATTGGTTTAAAGCGTCGTTGTCACTGGAATTCATGTATTGCTGTATGGTAGGGGACTGAAATTAAAAGAAAGTCTGCGTCATTTTTTTAATTAAACAACCAACACCATGAAATAGATTGGAGGAGGTCGTGGCTAGATAATAAAAGCCACTCGGATCGATTTACAGGATAAGCCGCATTTGTCTTGGTTAGTCTGTGGATGGGAGACCACCCATTACATACGTAGTTTTCTCTGTGTCTCGAAAAATACCATGAGCTGTTGGTCCTGGCTGTCATATGTAGATCTTTGACATAGTAGTCAGTAGCCCGAAAGTCTGACAACCGTCTTACCAAGGGGTATCGTATAACCCGGTACTAAATCGGTTTTGGATAGCTAGACGCTTCATGTAAAAGGCAGATGCATCCAGTTACACTGCAAGCCAACCCCAACATAGTTGGAAAAAGGCTAGGCAAATGATGAAATTATTTATGAAAACTTTATGCACAAAAATCGTACAGACGCGGACTTAATGCCTTGGGCATTTTCTACCAGTCTACCTTAGGGTGATGCAGAGACAATACACAGTAGGTGCAAAACAGAAAAACAAAATAGAAAAGATATATACCTAATGTATTAGAATATATACATACATATATATATACAATTATGGCGCCGGACTAACCTTCACACACCTATGTCACACTGGTGTGACGGTGAGGATATCTTTTTCCTAACCATCACACCATTGTTATGGATAGGAAATAAGATTTACTAACCTTAACACCTGTATGATTTATACTGTGTATAAATTTTTGAAAAATTGGAGATTGTCATTTGCACCAAATACGGAAGTCAACAAGAGTAATGTTAAGTGTTATGTAATACTAGGGTATCATAAGTTAATAGAAGATTAATCATGACACCCTGGTACATTAATTTATTCATACTAACCGTCGGTGAAAAAGCTAAAAAGAACTTTTATGCCTTAACGAGAATATCCAAATCTACGTGGGGTTTGTCATTTTTAACTCTAAATACTATCTATGGGGCTACTTACTTAGGGTGTATGTGCTACGGGGCACCAGTATGGGCCGATAGGGCCACCATAGGAGCGGTACGACGTAAATTACTTCAAAGCCAGCGGTTGGCCTTGATTTTCTTGTGTAAAGCGTATAGGACGGTTAGTACTGAAGCCTTACCGGTACTGGCAGGGGTACTTCCAGTCGATCTTGAAGTGCAGCGCCGTGCTTCAATGTACTACTGCGCACGAGAGACCGCGGACGCAGACTTTTTAATGCAACGTGACCGTGCTAAAATAGCTAGATTACTAAAACTACAGACTGACGTCTGGGAGGAACTTTTGTCTGAATGGCAATGTAGGTGGGATAATTCCATCAAAGGCCGACACCTCCACCAGTTCTTTCCATCCGTTCGTGAGCGGCTGGCCAGGACATGGCTGGAGGTGGATCACTGTGTTGCCCAATTTCTCACAGGTCATGGTAACTTTAAGAGTAAATTATTTTCCTTCAAGCTTGTTGCCTCGCCTTTTTGTCAATGTTCTACATCTGACTGCGAAAATGAACAATCCGCACATCATATTTTATGGGAGTGTAGTCTTTGGCAGAATGAACGTAATATTATGTTGGATAATGTACAGGTTACATCCGGAGTTATTTACTAAACGGACCTTGTAGAAACTAGAACAAATTTCCGTGCGTTCAAGCATTTTTGTCATACCTATTATTGGAATCAAATATAACAGCTCACAACTTAGGACCCAGTAATATTAATGACAATAATATCCGTGGTGCTAGGCAACTGGGCTTATCCCAGTTGTATACGTCCCTGTGTGCCTATTGGCCTTGTTCTGTTCTGTCTCCTGCTGATACGGAGGGAAGTGGAAATTATGTTTTTTCCTACTCCTCTGCTATTATTTTCTGATTAATTTCGTTGCGGGATCCAAGACAGTTTAATCGTTTCTCTGGGACTTCGTCGGGCTTCACTGTCTCGGCGCTTTTCTTGTGGTCGCCACTGTTGATTCTGGCTTACAGAAGTTACAGTGGTTTGGGAATAGTGTGGCGGGCTTGTCCCATTAAAAAAAAAAAAAAAAAAAAAAAAATTATTCATACTGTTAAAGATAGAAGGTAAAGAGAGAAAAAATAAGATTAAACTGCACTAGTGCATTCAAATAAATAACTACTGCATTCTGAACTTTGTACGTGGTGTCATAATTCAGTTGAAGATTAACTACGGGGTGACAGCCCGAAAGAAATGATTAATCTTCTATTTAACATATGATACCCTAGTACTTCATAACACATTACATTATGAGGTTAGTAAATCTTATTTCCTATTCATAGAACTGGTGTTTTGGTTAGCAAAATTCCTTATTGTCACACCAGTGTGACAGAGCAGTGTGAAGGTTAGTCCGGCGCCGAAATTATAAGAAAATAAGGAAAAAGAAAATTTGAGAAAGTATAACTTTTTCTTTCCATTATATAACTAAGTTATTATTGGGCAAGGATTAGGATATCGTAAGAACTTAGACCGACTAAGCATAAAAACTCCAGCAATAGAAGTAAGTATTTCTACGTGCGTGACTTCGTGAACACTTGGCAAATGAATTCATCAAGTTTAACATTTTTACATTCCTAAAGTGGTACTTTTTATTTTATTTATTCATAGAAGTTTCACAAATATAACTACACAAAACACCTGCCTTACTGCAAAAAGGTTTATAGGCTGTATTCTCGTGGACACCTTTCTTTTGCAGAATAAATTTAAAACTTTTTAGTATTATACATAGTAACTATGTAGTAGGTATTAAAAATTATAATGACCCTTTACACTACAAAGATGCAATTCCTAACACTGCATATCTACCTACTTTTAATCGAGGTACTTGAACACATTTTTATAATACGTGATATTTGCTGTCTTCTTTTTCAATTCTGAATGACCCAATACTGAAGATATTGTCTCTTGTCTGGTCCCTAATAACTACATAATATGAATGTTGCAACAATATGAAATAGGTTGCAAACATCTGCCAAGGGCTATAAGCCACCAGTACAATATGAATTGTACTGGTTTGCCTATATTTATCTACCTATGCCCTGACCATATAATATTACGTGGGTGTTTATGTTATATTCAATGGTTATAGTGATTGTTTCAAAACACATAAATATGTACTACATTACGGGGCGATAAATACTATGAAAAATATAATTTGAAATTATAACATTACTTCCCGTGACCCAAGAGCTGGCTTTTACCTTGGCCAGAGGCTAAATGATGCCATACAATGTGGCAACGCGCCGCCAGACTCTTGGGAACATTACCAGCTGACACCGTTGAGGAGCAGTTTTTTTATTTATGATCAGCTAAAATATGGAAGCCTGCAGCCATAGTATAATCGAAAACCATTTAGGTATAGATAGTAGGAAATAAACCAAAGACCAAGTAGGCCAAAGAAAAGATGGATGGATTGTGAGAGGAATGATATGAAAGAGAAAGGAGTAAATGCCACCGTAACGTCTAACAGGAAAAATGGAAAAAGAAAACGTGTTGCGCCGACCCCAAATAGAATGGGATAAGGGCAGGAAGATGATGATGAAGAGTAGGAAAAAAACCCAAAATCCCAGCAGTGCGAGCCATATAACTGGTAAAAGAAAATATAAGCCACTAAAAGAAGAAAAAGAACGTGTGAACGCTACTGATTTACTGCAGCATCTCTTTAACCCTTACATAGAATAATACAGATTGGATGTCTTGCCGACATCGAATCTGTACGTCTGTCAACCTAGCACAAACGTGCGGAGTAAACGTAGGTAACGTAAATTGAGACCATTTTCAAAATCGGAAACTACTATTAACTCTACGTTTTGTTACGGTGTTTTTTTTTTATGTTCCTCTTATTTCTACATAAATGATAGAATAAATAAACTTCGTGACATCTTTCGGGTATTTTAATTGTCTCATTGCATTCGGTTACATTGAAAAGTTATAGTTTCGAAAAATCATCCGAATTCGCTACCATATTATTATAAACCCTAAAACAAAAAAATCTAAGGCATCAAACGACCCTCACTGCACTGGGCGGAAACAGAGAGTGCAGTAGGAACATTATTGGCTTGTTATGTTGAGTCGTGCGTTCAAGCTAGGGCCTACCCTAGAATCTCTCTTCAGAGTTGACGGGTAACGCGACTCCGGCCATTAAAAGCGGAATAATGAAACACCTGCGGTTTGACGTCTCTCGATATATGTTACTGATGCTGGATGAGACGGCATTGACAAGATTTATTTATCAGGAAAAATATTTCATGGATAGTTTTTTTATAGACACATTAAAGATGCTAAACTGGTACGTACAGATTGTGAACCAGAGTGATTGCATTAGGACGCGCTTTTTCAATTAATTTAAAAACAATAGTTTTAAATTTTTTAAAGTGTCTGACAAAGTCTGGCGACCACACCCAGTCCATAATCTGTCCGTACCAATTTCAACAAAAATACAAATGAAAAGGGTTTATAAAATATCTTCTCTAATTCAAAATAATAAAATATTAGCATATTTTGCCAAGACTAGGCCAAATTAACGTATTGTAAATTAATGTTCCTAGAACAATACCGTAATTACTCGATAGCTGGATTACGGAATACCTTCAATAGTTCCACTTACCTGAATATTATACAAATAAGTCTCAAGTTTATAACTTCCAAGAAGCCGTGCTACCTTTATTTTTCTTTAAATTACAAATCCCTTGTCTTTTCTAGAAGCTTGACATCTGAGCTTGAAGTGAGGTTTCCTCGAGTCTCGCCTCCTCTTTGTTCTCGGGTGTCCGCACAAAGCAGGCGTTGCACAAATAATTATGTGCATACAATTATTTCCTAAACGTTCGTTCATACTCGGAGCTTCTCTTCTTTAAACTTCGTAGCGTGTGCTACGCCGTAGGGGCTACGCCGTAGCTCGTGCTACGACCTAGTGATATATGCTAATTTTATTGATTTAACCAACATTTAGTCGACTTAATTCATATTCAGAACAATAATAGGCCTCGCGGGACTTATTATTGCGTCACCGTGTTATGACATAGCCAATCTGATGGATTAGAAACACTGATAAGCCGAATGTAAAAACGAAATGTATCAAACTGGAAATGTATTAACCGCACTTGCAATGGTAGCATTAATTTTATGACTGGCAAAGATATAATTAAGGCCACTACAACACTAATACGCGGGAATGACTATGGTTTTACAACTATCAACCACTGACTGTCATGTGGCAGTCATTCATCACTTCCGTGTCAACAAACAATAAAATAGTACATTGTCTCTACGGACTCGTATTTTATTTTAGTTTTGCCTGCGATCGAAACATGAACTAGCCTTTCATTTTTCAATACATTTAAAAAAAATGTTTCAAAATTAATGTTTGCGCATGACAGCTACGACATTTTTAACTGACAAAAAATAGGAGGAGGTTTTCTATTCAACACATATTATATTTAAAATGCTTTGCAAAAGATCCCTGCAACACTGAACATTTGAATAAAACCTATTTTGTACAAAATATGAACGTTCAGGGACCGAGATCACACCTCGAACCGGAAGATCTTTCCTGTTCGCTGAAAGAGCACATAATTTACTTTTTGCTTACAAAGACAACCAGAATTTTCTCAATTAAAATCAGGAAGCCTTATTACAAAGGAAAGATTAAGTATCAAATGTAACACCAACGCGTTTTGGTCTAAAAAGGCCATCGATGTTTTCAAATTAGTAACTCTTTTGTCTTGTAATAATGTACCGTAAAAATTGTTTTGTTCAAAGAAATTAGGTCAAAAATAAAATCAAATTTAACAAAAAATACAATGTTGATTATTGATGATGGCGGTGCAAGCTAGCGTACTCGAGTTAAATCTGGATTGAAAAATCTGAAAGACATCAAATTTTAGGCCTATATACGACTTATAAGTCAGACCAGTAAGACTTTTCCTTTTTTTTTTTTTTGGCGGGTGGAAAATCATCGAATAACCCCTCCCGCTCTTGGGCAGAGCGAAAGGGAGTGTCAGACTTCTACTGACTAAAAACCACCCATGTTCCTTCTTAGCCTTTTATGTCGAGGCCGCGGTATCTCTTGCGAACAACCGGCAGCGCCGACGGGAGTAAGACTTTGCCTCATCTGAACAAATGCTGCAACGATTATCCTTTGTTTCTATGCCGTACCTAGAACAAGAAAATATATCCTGCCTTTCCTGTAGATTTTATAGCAGATTACTAGATCTGATGCTCGTAACTGAAAGTGCCAAACTCGTCGCCAATAAGCGAATCAATTTAGATAGATTGCCAAAGACATGCTATGAAGAAGAAGAATTGGCCAGCTGCAGTGGGACGGACAATCACCAACATAATTAGTACAGAGGGTCCTGTGTGAGTATGATTTGTTCGCCGGTTGTACCCGCAACGGTAGTGACATTGACATAGACCACAATTAACTACACCCTCACACTTCGCCTCTTTGGATTGTAAGTGCTGCGGCCGCTGTCACACCGTGCATCACCATATCTTGAGACGAATGATGCAATAACGAAACCGATTTCGGTTTTTATTTGTTCTTACAAAACGAATGTATTCTAACAATTTTCTTTTTTTTGAAGAAGAAGATAAAATAAAACACAAAAAAGCCGTTGTAATCAATAAATGATATTATACAATCGATTGGAGAGGTTATTTTAATAACCACTAATTCTAGTAAAATAGGCCTGATGACTAGGACTTGATAAATCTAGCAGTCAAAAATTACAAGTCTAAGTATTATTGCTTTTTTGCTCTTGACACATACATAAGCAAAGTTTATTGCTTAACAAGTGCGTAAATTTGCTTTTATTTGTACGCTTAAAGTTTATCTTCACATAATTACCAGTGTTATTACTTCTAAGAAAGTTACTCCATAAAATATAACAATGCTCAAATATCAAAGAACGTTAAACTTTTATAATCACCAGACTAAAGCTGTGCAAATAAGATTTTCATAAGACACGGTTTATAAATTGTCCAAATTCAACAAACTTATGAAATTTATTAAATACTCCTACCTAAGTCAACAAATGTTCAATTTTGAAAGTGAAAGGCATTAATAACTATTTATTTTAAGCTTGTAGACGCTTAACGTCGTCGGTAAAACAAATGAATAGAAACATTGTTTATTGCAAACAAGTTTATTTATTTATTTTTATTTAGGACAACCAACAAAGCATACACTAAAAATACATGTTAAGCTATTCATATTTTCATACTTATTATAGTGTAGCCTTAATTAAAGGCTACACTAAGTTAAATAAATAAATCGGTTTTATAACAAGGCATGTTATGGGGCATGTTTGGTCTTCGATTTAAAGCAATGGATTTACGTAGTACCTTAAAAAATATAGTAGCAAACTCAGATTTTCCAACAACCATTTGAGGAACAAATATTGTGGTTTGACAACTTCTGCGTAGAAAATATGACGAACCGCTATGAATATTTATTTTTTTGACAAAAGTTTTCTGACTATTGAAATAGTTTATACAGGTTTTACTACTACTTTGGTTTAGGTAAGACATTTCATAACGTTTACAGACCAAAGCATTTTTGCAATAATAATTCTCACTCCTATTATTTCAACAACACGAATAAAATACATGGCGAGTTTATTGTTTTGTTAAACCTGTAGGCTTTCGGTGTCGGTGTGACAGGCGGATTTCTTAAGTCGGGCGTAACTCCCGAGAGCTGTCGGGGGCGCATTGTGCTCGCGTATTAACGACGAACGCACAAAAGACCACGCTCGTATATCAAACTAACGTCACTCCAATGTCTTCCTTCCTCACTGTTACAGTTCCCGGGCCGCAAGAAATGGCCCTCCTTTTTTTATTGAGCATTTAGTAGACTGAAATTATGGCACGTAAAATTCATGCCGTGCGGGAATCGACTCAACCGAACGTAGGCCCAATTTTGTCTTCTGCCTATATGAAAGTCTTCGGTTACAAGTGATATATTTCTTACACGATTTTTCTCAAAAGGTATTATTCGACAATCGAGCCAAATGTTCAATTTTTTTCTCTCATATTTCGTGAAGCGGTTTATTGATGTTATTGACTTTCACATTATCAGTTTTGATCGTCTTACGCAAATTTTTCGGCTAGACAGCTAAAAGGATTTTGATGAATGATCAGTGAGATGAGCGGGACTATAAATCACATTAGTGTCACCGTAGATGCCTATAAGTTAAACAATTTTGTCAAAAAGACAACAAAAGCGCAATTGTTATCCGTCGAGTCTGGAAATATTTATTTTCCCCCGGGCAAGAAAGTTCGCTCAAAGTTCGCTAATGACTTCTTTCTGAAGTACCAACTTTCCTGGTAACTGCTTGAAAGGTTTTTGCTATCTATTTAAACAATAGTAGGGTCCTTTATTATTCCCAAATTTTCCGGTAGGCTTTTAATTGTTATAATCAGTGTTTAAGTTCAAATAATATGGGGTTTCTAATTCAAACATAATCGGAGCAACATCATTACTTTATCAAAAGAGATGTAATCGGTACTGAAGTTTCAATAAAGTCGAGTTGCCTTCCTTTTAATTAATTATCTTAAAGGAATCAGTTGAAAATAATATCAATAAGCTTATATTATAAGAGGGCTTAATTAACTCAGTTAGTGAGATAGCAAATTGTTATACGTAAAATATAAATTGGCGGGATCAACGTTTAATTTAATCAGGCTAACAATTTGGAACATTTTCTTGTGCCAGTAATAGATACGCGTATATTGTTTGATGTTAACTGTAGAATAGAAAAAGGCGGGTGGTATACGGGGCCCGCGTTGTTCGCCTTTGTGCTCGGGATTATCGCCATACCTCACAAAGGGCACAAAAGGCAGTTTATCAAGCCACGTCTCACTAGATATCTCAGTGTGCACTTGGTGAACAGCAAACTTGGCCTGCTGAGGCCCGTATAACAGAACAGAACTAAAGCCTACCTGTATTTCTTTGAATAGAATTAACTTTAGTGTTGAACCTAAGTTTACTTAAGTTACAGAGAGATAGTAAGCCTTTGAAGATAAGCACTAACTGAACTAGAATTAATTGTAGGCCGCCATGGCGGTTGATCGTGCTTATTCTGATTGAATTACAATTGTTTAAGAGCCAACTTGCCTTTGAATTGAACTTGTGTTTGACTGTAGTTGAAGTTACCAACTGTTGCCTTTCACATCATAGAATAATACAAGTACTTCTTAAACGCTGCAGATAACCGGCATGATATTATGAAAACGAAATAAAACGACGCCTGTTTTTGCTTTCATTGAGTGAAACGTCAGTGAATGTCTAGAGGGAATCGATTTATTTGATATTTTACTGGAAACTGCTCACTTAATTGGCATAACACATAACGTAACATCACGCCTGTAATTCTCGAAGGGCTAGGCAGAGGTGTACCCATTAGTACCCACATTTTGCCAGTTATGTTTTAGCCCCATGTAATATGGGGCGAGCCGATTGGCATCAAAAGGGACACGAAGCTCGGCTTCGTAGCTGCTACTGAAAGATTTCTGATGGAAAAACCTAATAACACTTTGCCCAACCTGCAAATCGACCCCAGGACCTAATGGACAGCAGTCACGCTTGCGCCCACTAGACCAACGAGGCAGTCCAGGTCGAAGTATTTAATTAAATTAAAATAATTGCATAATGATCAATAATGTTCCACGAAATAATAAATTATGGACCATTTTAACTTTACACACGAAATACGTATATGTCAAAAATGAATTTCATGGACGAACGACGAAACAAACTTCCATTAAGTATTTGTGTACAACTTTGATTACTGACATCACATCAATACCGGTAGCTCTTTGATACGCGTATCAAATATTTCCATTAAAATTCATCCCATTATACGTCTGAAAATGACAGCGCCGTAATATCAGAATATCACAAAATCTCTTATTAATATTACAGTCTTTCAGGTTTTTTAATTGGTTTGCAAGTTTGATGCCGAAGACTAATTTGTATTGCATAATTAAGATGCAGCACTGAGTTGCGAAGGCGACGAAATCGCTCTGTGAATTCTTCAAACAGAGCTTAATTAGGGTTTCAAGAAGAAGTTAATGAGCTGAATCGACGAGTCACACCGCAGCGTCCCTATTCCAAATTCGAACTGGGATTATTTTTAAAAATAAACCGAATACTTTTGTAACGTTATGGTAACTTTTGTTTTTTTTATTTGGAATGGGTAACAGCTGTCATTTGTTTAGGCGACAGTATTTCATTCGACATTATTTTTACAAATATTTCTGCTTTGGTTTTGGAGTTTTATCGTTATGCATTCTTTTCTAGTTTTGTGTGTTGTTTACTTTTTTATTTTTATCTATCTTCTACCCGCGACATTCAGCATGAAACACATTCTATGGCAATCGGCACCACAGGTGAGATAGTTTTAAATAACACGATTTTTGATGTTTTCCCAAAAACAAAAATCACCTAAGGAACTTGTCAGAAAACTTTCAGGTCTGTAATATGAACAAAAATAACATAAATTAAAAATATTCTAGTATCTTTGCATTCTAAAGTAAGAGACTACAGTATAGGAGCACTTGAACTCGACGACAGTTTGACCACCCAAATGCACATTGCTCGGGATAATGAGCGAGAGGTGCTCTGATGTCTTCCTTTTCTATCATGTTCGAGTTTGCTGTATGATGCTTAGGGATAGAGTGACCATCAAATGCGCATGAAGTTTCAAACTTACTGCGTTTGTTTTCTTAGTGCTTAAATACGGTACTTTGTGCTTGTTTGGGTTTTTAGGTCAGGACATAAAAGCGATATTAAAATAACATATTTTAGTCGACAAGTTGTTTAAACATAACTATCAAAATCGATTGTCGCGACCTTGCTAAAAATCAAAACTATGGAAATAATCAGAAATATTCTAGGTTAATCCGAAACAAAACGCTTAGGGCATGTTATGAACTCTGTTAACTTACAAAAACTCATTGTACTGTATAATCAAGTCCTCCCACACAGTATCAAGTTAAAAGACCTTGTAATATAATGACTTCGTTTATAATATTATTGTCCAAATTGACGTCATAGCGACAACTAATTTAAAGTTTATGACGGTTTTTGATGCGGTGATGCTATATGCCGTAAGAGCGCCTGAAATTGATATGCCATTGTGTAGTGTATATCTATTTAATAGATATGTAAACATTGTCTCACAGCCTCAAGTAGTCAGGTAGCTATCACTACTGACAACTGTCAGTCACACGAATGGCGGGAAGTTGGAGGCGGAGTGTACCCTTAACAGCAGGGCTATTGCGTATCTTTTTTAATGGCAGTGGCTATCATAGTGTCCATCGATTAACTGTCAAATGGTTATGGTTTGGTACAAAATAGAACCATTTGACAGTTAATCGATGGACACTATGATAGCCACTGTCATTTAAAAAGATACGCAATAGCCCTGTTGGACCGTGTCATGGTGTTGGTGAGCCTGTGATATATTTAGTTAATTGTGTTATCAGCCTATTAACTCTGCTACTAGTGGATACTACACCATGCTATGCTAAAGCTAGTAAAGACGCCAGTACTTTAAACTACCCGAAACTGACAAATTTCTATTTCTTTAGCGATAAAGTTGAATATCGATTAAAGAAATTTGACAGGTTGTAGTAGTTTGATAAACAAGTCTGTACTACCTTTAGCATAGCATTGCATACGCTTAATCAGCCTCAGGCTCCCTTACCATGCATATCGCTCATAGAATTCCGAAAACAACCACAACTGCAACCGGCTTCAGAAAACGTAATGAGAGACCGCTACGACACAATTTCTATGTTGAGTGTGTTTCAGGTGCGTGACAATACACAATGATGTGTAGAAGAAGGCTAAAAATGTAAGTCATTAACTTATTGATAATTTTATGTTAATCAAAAGCAACGGTTCGTAGACAACAAAACTTACCAAGAGGTATTACCCAGTACTACGAGTATCTGGAAACGAAAACGGTGAAGGAAAACATCGTGAGGAAAAAGGCATGTCTTAGAACCAAAAAAATCGAAGCCATGTGACATCTACCAACCAGCAGTGGGAACATTATAGGCTTAGCATAACATTATAGCAGTAGTAATCAGTCTCTCCACGTAATATATAACATTCAGCTACAAGCTCCGGTAAGAATTGAAGCCGACCCCAAGATGGTTGGGAAAAGGCTAAGCTAATTCGGTTGCTAATTCAGTTTAGTATTACTCCTATATTTCAACACAGAAAGAAGTTTACAACTTTTGAGACCTAAAAATAAATACATCAAAAAAATACTATCAAGTACAGTTACTAATACACAAGTGAAATGAAACGTAACCAGTGAAATCATTAGCACCATGATTTCGAGACCACTCATAAATCACGGTAAACATTACGAAGAGTTAATTCCCGCGGTATCGAGACTCGATCCATCATCTACCTCTCGATACTGATTTAAATCTCGATCTAGCTCCAATTTGATTTAGCCGAACTGTTAATTACCTGCGAATCTACTGTTTGCGCAGTCAAACTTGATTTGACGACTTTAAGGCGAAATTTGAACATAAACATGGCTTTGCTCATTTTAAGGTAGGAATCGTGATTGGTGTTCAGTGTTTAATACTAGTGTTCAAACTATATTTCTCGAACTTATGGCGGTAAGAAGGTAGTAAACTTCGAGACCACGCGTAAAATTAAATTATCATTCTCTTACCCTAATCCCAATTTATTTGTGATCGGCGCAACGTGGTTTCATTTTTCTATACATCTGTATTACTCGACATATTGTCAGACACCAATTTTCTAGCCATATCATTCCTCACACAGGCCATCAACAAGTCAACTGCTCCGAAACGACAAACCATATATTATGTATTATTATTATAAGTTTCTAGTCAAATCTAAAAGAAAAATTGATAATAGGGATAATAGAAAACAATTTTACGTCTGTGCAGCTTTTCATCCAAAATGTGAAACGAAATATGTACATGACTACCTAAGCACTTATGCAGATATAAACCACCGACGCTTCCCGTACATTCAAACAAAAGCATACGCAAAGCTGAGCTCAATAGGACACAGACAGAATTCACAAAACCATGTCAAAAAGAGTAGTACATACAGAGAAACAAAAACATATTATATGGACATGTATGGGGTACTTGCTTAATCAATGGTCTTTTGATACAAAACGTACCATGGGAAGTGGCAAGCGTTCTTGGCATTTGTATAGTACAACTATTACTATCAATTTGACCTACCCTGCAACGATCACGTTAATTTAATACTTCGTAACCACTTTTAAACACTGATATGTGTGTGGCGAGAAGTCAGATCATTTGACGGCATGGTTGGCGCTGTGGCTGAGCAATTGGACTGCTGCGCTGCGTGTCGCGGGTTCGATCCCCGCACGGAACAAATATTTGTATGGCCTACAGATAGTTGTTTCGGGTCTGGGTGTATTTGTGTATGTGAGTTTAAGTGTTTGTAAACGCACCCACGATACAGGAGAAATTCCTAGTGTGGGGGCAACGTTTTAAAAAAAAAAAAAAAAAAAAAAAAAAAAAAAAAAAAAAAAAAAAAAAAAAAATTTAAGCATCTATTAGCTGTTTCCCGCGACTTCGTTCACGTAGTTGATGTGAATGTGTGAGAAACTGACTATAACCAGACTATAATCTATATCTGTGCGAAACAGATTCATTCAGCCGTTCTGGCGTGATAGGATAACAAACATCTATCCAAACTTTTATATTAGTTTAATAAGATTTACGCTAAGCTAATCGGAACGAACTCTGTCACCTAGTCTTTTCAATAAAATACGCATACATACGTCAAATGATTCCAAGTAACACCCCTCTGTGTTTATCACTGTCAGTGAAGCTCCAAGAGATCCCTGTAGCACTGTACAATTATACATCGTGAGTGAGTATAAGGCCCAAAAAGTTATTACGCACATCATATTTCTACCCGCACACCTGCCCACCTCTTTTGCTGACTGTACTACAGGCAAGCAGAAATACCAGGGAGCCATAAACGAGTGCTGAATAAAAATTAATTCCCCAAGGGCGGACATACAAATAGCCCTGATAAAATTTATAACTGTGGACGTGACGGCTCTCAACTTCGTGCACAGTATAATTTTGTACACATAGCCGGAATGTGCTCGCCAATGGATAATTATGGTAAATGGTACATTACTCTTAGGCTGTGTGGGCATACTGCTAGGCGTAGGGACTTTGTATCTTGAAATTTAGTTTTTTCTATTAAAAAAATTAGATATAATTATATGGAAGGACTGGAGAATAGAATGACGGTCAGAATTAAAAGACAAAAAAATGTTTGGCGTCAATGCTGAATAAAAAGAATGACGATAATCATGACGCTTGTAACAGCGTTGAAATATCGGGAGCTCATAATCAGAATAATCACGGAAGATATCCTGTAAGTGACAGTATTAGTCTTCTATATATATAAAAATGAAACCCGTTTTCCGTTGTCACGACTTGGCATGAAAACGGCTTGACCGATTTGGCTGATTTTTTTTTTTAAATGTTCGTTGAAGTTCAAGGATGGTTCTTACGGCGAGAAAAATTCGAATAATGGCCGGAAAAGCCCTAAAAACAGCCCTTTTCTTTTTCCCATACAAACCTTTTCTAACTAAAACGTAAAATCAATTTGAGCTTTAATACCGTACCCATAAAGTTCAAGTGTTAGTGGAGAGGTTCCGGGAAGGCAAAACAATTGAGTGACGTTCAGTTGTTCAGTCAACGAATGACAACTTCAAACAGGCCATACGACATTATCACAATAATCACAAATAATTACTGTTTCTTTCCCAATAGAAAAACGATTTTTCAAATGGTGTTTGCGTATAATATAAAAATTAATTGCTGTTCGTTAGTCTCGCTAAAACTCGAGAACGGCTGGACCGATTTGGCTAATTATAGTGTTGAATTATTCGTGGAAGTCCAGGGAAGGTTTAAAAGGTGAGAAAGTGGTAGGTAGGTAGGCAGGGTAGTAGGTAGAGTAGTAGGTAGGGTAGTAAGTAGGATAGTAGAGTAGGTAGGGTAGTCGGTAGAGTAGTAGGTAGGGTAGTAAATAGGTAGGGTAGTAGGTAGGTCGAGTAGTAGGTAGGTAGGGTAGTAGGTAGGTAGGGTAGTAGGTAGGTAGGTAGGGTAGTAGGTAGGTAGGTAGGGTAGTAGGTAGGTAGGGTAGTAGGTAGGTAGGGTAGTAGGTAGGTAGGGTAGTAGGTAGGTAGGGTAGGAGGTAGTAGGTAGGTAGGTAGTTGGTACACAGGCAGGTAGTAGGTAGGAAAAAGGGCATTGCAACGCATGCCGGGAACAGCTAGTTTAGACATAAATGTGAATGACAATGATAATCGCATTTAAATGTAAACAATTTATGTGTTACAGGTTCCTTTTACTTACTAGATTTATTTTAGCATTGGCTGAACAGTTTCTAAGTCAAGTGGTCACTACTCACGAGCCCGCCAATTTCGACTATACCCGCAAGAAACACTAATTACTAAATCCACAAGAGACAACTCTATGTACCTACTAAGTTTTAACACGAGTGGTATTTTTCTGACATACTGTAATTAATCATTATCAAGTACATCTACATTGGCCAATATATCTAATACATTTAGATAGAATAGGTACAAAAAAGGTAAATACGTAGGCTACGTAAGTCTTTTGCAACCTGTGTTACCTAATTTGTCGAAACGAATTATAAAATTAAATGTTTTTGCGTCCGTATGTCTCTTCATAATTGATGGTCCACCATATCGTTTACATAACTAATATTATAAATGGGAAAGCAAGTTTGTTTCTAACCTTTTCCACTGAATCGATAATCCTGAAATTTTCTACACCTTGTACCTTGTAGAAACTAGAACAAATTTCCGTGCGTTTAAGCATTTTTGTCATACCTATTATTAGAATCAAATATAACAGCTCACAACTTAGGGCCCAGTAATATTAATGACAATAATATCCGTGGTGCTAGGCAACTGGGCCTATCCCAGTTGTATACGTCCCTGTGTGCCTATTGGCCTTGTTCTGTTCTGTCTCCTGCTGATATGGAGGGAAGTGGAAATTATGTTTTTCCTACTCCTCCGCTATTCTTTTCTGATTAATTTCGTTGCGGGATCCAAGACAGTTAAATCGTTTCTCTGGGACTTCGTCGAGCTTCATTGTCTCGGCGCTTTTCTTGTGGTCGCCACTGTTGATTCTGGCTAACAGGAGTTACAGTGGTTTGGGAATAGTGTGGCGGGCTTGTCCCAAAAAAAAAAATCCTGAAATTTTACAACTACGTTGTCAGATGTACGGAAACGTATAATAATATAGGGTACGTTACATTCCAAAAAATGTACAATTCCCGCGGAAAACAACAATAACGATCTTATGATAATACATGTCACATAGCTTTCGAATCATAATTAAATTATATTTTCATAGAAATTTTAATAATATTTTTTAAATAATTTCACGCAGACACAAGTTGCGGGGATCAACTAGTCTTATTAAAAAAAAATCATACAGACGAATTGATAACCTCCTCGTTTTTTCAAAAAAAAAATTGATAGAATGTTAATGATACACAGAGTTTCATGTTATTGATACTGTTTTAATCAAACACAAATAAAACATTGATGATTTAATCATTAGTTGTTGTCATGATAATTACAGCTGTTTCGGGTAAAATAACATTAAACCATTACCCAGGTTTATTTAAAGATATATATTTGGCCTACACTAATAGATTTAAATAGCGTGGTTTAAAGTAGTATTGTTTATTCGAAATAAAATAAAGAACGCCACAATAGGCTTTGATATTGGGGCTTGTGAACACTACGAAAGTAAGTACACAACACGATAATTTTGTATCACATGTATCATTATACAAATATCATTCACTAGAATAATCAAAGACACACTGAACACAGTGACGATAGCAAAACGTTCTAAGTAACTTAACTCAAATAAAATGTCAAATTAATGCTTTAATATCTTTAATTAATGCTACTTCAACCTTCTTAAAGATACTTCATTAAGATTTACTTCAAAACAGATTAAAGTTCAACTTAATATGTCTTTGAGCGTTTAAATACGTCCTTTTTGAAGTCGATCAAGTACAGTCACATACACAACTCATTTCGACGTACGCATTTAATTAAGTCGTCACTGAAACGTTTGTTTATGGAGCTTTAATTACTTGTCATGGAAATAAATACACGAAACATATAGTTAATTAAATATACGCACCTGCCTACTGATCAGGTTTTGAGGAAATAAGGCTTATTGTTGGGATACCGCGAATCACTCCATTATTATATTGAGGTTTCTTGTTCTACCTGCCTGTCGATTAATTTCTTTGTGCATTTGCAGTAAAAATCATAATTATACTTTTGAGTTTGCATCAATTTGATTACCAAGTACAATACATACATAAACTCACGTCCTTTTCCCATGGGGGTAGGCAGAAACCACAGATCGCGACCTGCTACGATCCTTACATTCTCCTTTTGCCTCGTCCACATTCATACATCTGGTCATACATAATTATATGGAAGGAAACCACACTCTGTTAAGTTACATTATGGTATCAGAATTATATCATAATCTACAAATCAATTTAAAAATAAAAGCTTGTAAAATACAGTTTATCATCATTTAAAAATCAACTTACAGAAACAGAACGATAATTTTAATATAATATTTAGCACTAAACGCATTTTTTTTTGGTGTGTGCTAGGCTTAGTGTCAAGTTAGGTTAGATGAAATTGAACGAGTTCCATCACAGGTTGAGTGCCTACCTACGTGAGTCTAGTACCTAGTCACAGATTATTAGAAAATACTCTTGACCCAGACGTCCTCAATGTAATACCTGGCCGGTGTTCCAAAGGTTGATATGAAATCCAATAAATTGTCTATAGACTTTTTGGACCAACTGACGCAAGATGAAAGTAAGTAAGGTATGCTTCACACAAGTTCGGCGTGACTCATGCGATTCGGTAGTATTTATTGAATAACGAAATCGACTAATATTCCGCTCGCGGCTGATTGACAAACTCCATTGGACATTGACTGAAGCATTGTTTCCTTTGCAAATTGTTTTTCTTATGTTGGCATGTACGGCTAAGTCTTACTTTGTTCAGAACATATTACTTTTAAACCATGGCGACCCAGTCATGTGTGAAGCGCCCCTAAGATTTCGAGGAGACACTGACAATGTGACTTTAAGAAAACTTAAAGAATGTCAGCAGGGCTGTGCTTAAAATTTATCCAATAATAGAAAAACACATCTCAATGTATCATAAAAATAAATCAAACCGTTTTAAATTACACACCGTTGTCATAAATATGCCTAACGACACGCGACTACTTCACAGGGAATGTACGACTTGAGACATCGAGATTTCTTTACTATTTATGTAAGTTTAATAATATTATACGCATATAAATCTTCCGGCAACCGCGTCAAAATCCGTAGCGTAATTTAGAACAACAACATGATCACACAGATGAACACGAAACGTGAATATTATAAGCAGACTAGATAGGAATATGTGTAGATTCTTTGGATTCCATAGACTTTAATACTATTAATTTTAACATAACTCATAACATCACGTTTGTAATCCTCGAAGGGTAAGGCAGATACCTAATATTAGTGCCTACGCAGTCCCATGTAGTACGGGGCGAGCCTATTGCCATCAACCAGGCACAAATCCAGGCTCTGTGGCTGAGTAATTCCTTATGGAATAACTTAATAATACTTTCCCCGAACTGAAAATTTAATCCAGTTGCGCTTTCGACCACTTGATCAACGAAGCAGTCAACTCTATAGGACTATCAATTTTAAGACTTCAAAATCAATTTGCTGGTCTACCATTGGTATGTCTATGAATGAACCCGCATCTCTATGAAATAAAATCACTAATTCGCTATCGGGTTAGGCGGCAGGTGACATGTGACAAAGCGCGGGTACCTGTAAACATTGCCGCAACGTTTTTTAGATGTCATCCCCTCTCCCCCACACCCTCGTACCGTATTGTATGCAACATAAGATTATTCATTAGGTTAATTCGTATTGAAATCTCTACGTTTAATATAAAATCACGCTTGTAATCCTCGAAAGGTTAAGCAGAGGTGTGAGAGATAGTACACCCACATTTCGGACGTTATTTTTAAGTTCCATGTGATGGGGGGCAAGCTTATTGTTGATGTTGTGTGTTGTTTGAAAAATCTACACTTAAAAAGAAAATTTTGAAGAGAATTTGGATCTTCGAAACTACTCATGAATACGATTACATGAAATTACGCTACACTATTAAAAAATGAGCCAGAATCTATTATGTTTGTATTCATGTGTATTTCTTCGACGTCGAAAAAAGTAGCGAATAGAAGCTAGAGTATTATATAAGTATGCTTTAGATTACATGGATTTCTTGTAGGATACGCTTATGATTAGAAAGTCCTAATAATTGATTTTGATTAGAAAGTGACTAGCTACGAGTATATTATATTTTTGTTGAATTACAGTTTTAAGGTTACTTTATGTTATTTGCTTAGTATAAGGCTACAAGGCAATACTGTTAAATTATTAAAACCCTTATTTGCAAAGTAAAAATAATCTATCAAAAAGCAGCCCGTCAATATCGGTAATTAATCAGTCCTCAATTCTCGGTGCTATAGGCTCACTACTCGCGGTGCAAAAATTAGGTCATATTGAGTTGCATCGTAACGAGCGCTACATAATTACGGCCGACGCAAATATGTAATTAATTCACGCCGGTTAAACTGCTGCGAAAATAACAAACAAATATGTGAGAACGGTCACACCAACTCGATCTATACTTGCTCTACCCTATTTTTTACATTTAATTCGTCCAGACTATACAAATATTTCCGGAAGATCAGTACCAGTAGTAAGATTGCCGTTGTACCCATAAAATAACCAATAATATAGAATAGCTGTAACCCTGTGTTTTCATTAGGTGAACGATGAGTAACTGACTGTCCGCTGACTGACTCTGAGCGGTGAATCGGTCGTAAACTCGTTGCCGAGTGATCAACAAACTGTAACAAATAAGTCGTGAAGCACTGGCTAACTCTTAGAAAAGATCGCACGATGACCGAGCGCACTTCACCGCATAATATAACACTGGAAGCATAAAATCAGCCGCTCATTGTTCGCCTACCGAAGTCATAATTTAAAAATTAGGTTCACAATAAAGTGTATTCTATCTACCCTCACAATGCAACCTAAATAATTATTTCGGGCACACAGCCACTGTTACAAAAAGTTATGAAGGATTAATTAGGGTCCCCCGTTAATAAATGTCTGTTGATTTAGTTAAATGAACTCCAGTTTCGGGGTGAATAGGTTCTGTACCTTTTAAGCACTCGTGGAGGTATTCGGTCGTGTCATACACGATTAGTTTGGTCAGCTAAAATTTCCTGACCGTAAAAACGTATGCACACCCTCTTGTAGTCATTTATATTACGCTACTTTCTCGCTTTATCATTCGTTAAGTGTTTTTGTACACGACTGTTCAAAAAGAGAGTGTTGTGTTTTTTCTGCTGATTATGAAACTCATCATTTCAGCCAAACGACGTCCACTGCTGGACATAGGCCTCCCCCAGGTGACGCCACATTGACCAGTCCCGTGCGTCTCGCATCCAGTGGATCCCCGCAATATTCACCAGGTCATCGATCTACCTAGTGGGAGGCCTTCCAACGCAACATCTTCGCGGTAACCACTCCAGAACTATTCTAATCAAAATAAATTTCATGAACGTTCTTTTGCGTCATCAAATGGGCCGCGTCCTGCTCTGGGTGGAGCGGAAAAAAGTGTCAGACTTGTACTGACTAAAACCCACTCATGTTCCTTCATAGACATTTGTGTTCCGGGGCTACGGTTACCGCCCACGTACCTGACAAAAAGTAATTCCAACGTGAACTATTAAAGCTCAAGCCCGCACACTTTCTGACAACCCGTTCGATGTCCGGCGGCACAGGCACACAACTATTTTTACGTATCGCAATACTGTAATTTGCAGTGTCGAGAAACACGCATGTTTTTTACTAGAATCATACTCTGCGTTGTTCACTCAGTTGAAGTGGCTGTGAAGTTACGGGCATTTTGAAATAATTTTGGACAAAACATGGAAGAAAATTCGGGTCAGCTTGAGCCGATCACTTATTACATTGTTGCATTTGGGACAAGCCTGACAACTCCCAAACCACTGTAACTCTGGAAAGCCAGAATCAACAGTGGCGACCTCTAGCGATATCCCTGGGAAACATGAAATTGTCTTGGATCCTGGAACGAAATTAATCATAAAAGAATAGCGAAGGAGAAGGAAAATCATAATTTCCACTTCAATTGTCTGTTAATTGGTTTGCCACCGCTTCGGTGTACACAACATAATAAGATGCTCCAACGTCAGCCTGTTTTTTATAGCCTTACTCAAACAGCTACCTCGCTTACTGCCTCCAGGCCGCCAGCTTAAGTCTGCCACTATTTCTTCAAGTGAACCCACAGAAAGAGTCCCAAAGTGTCACATTCAGATTTCCATAAGTGGTGTTACGGCACAGTACGTTAGAGTCGGGACTCGGGACGCTGGCTGCCGGCCAAACAATTACTTTGTCTCGTCAGGAGCATTTCTTCGGCTGATGGCTCTAAAGTGTCTACTGCTTTTTACATAAGTTTAACGTTTAACGTGAAAAAACTGGGTCAATGGTAGAAACTTTCACAATTGTAATCTGACAGCTGTTAGATAGATCTGCTTGGGTTTCATATGAAAGTAATACCGTACGTTACTGCCAAAAAAATCACACAAGTCCTGAAAATTTGTCATTTATACCAGTATTTTGATACTATAGTGTCAAAAGTGTAAAAGTGTTTGACTCTGCGCTGCGTGTCGCGGGTTCGATCCCCGCACGGAACAAATATTTGTAGGGCAACGTTTAAAAAAAAAAAAGAAAAAAAATATGAACGGCCATTACTAACACTGGAAATCAAATCTTAACATTGCAACAACACAGTCCATAAACAGTCAGAAAAGCTATCTAAATGAAGATTAAGGAGAAGACCTTATATGCTCTCTTAATAAAATCTTGAACTTTCAAAGCAGCATATACTACCATGAACACCGTACGTCGACGTTCTTCGGTATATTATTAGATGCTCCTTTCTCGTAATCCGATAAGAAGAGAGAAGATTCTTGACTGTCTACTAAAGCCTTAGTGGATTAGCTCCAAAAAAAAGTATAACACGCAAAAAAATAAACCTCAGTAACTTTTAAATCCCATCAGAATTAAACGTCTTCCCTGACCCGTCCAACAAAAAGTTTGGATACCTTAGAAGTATATTTTTGCACTAATGAAAATATTTTAAACAAAGAGAAAATATTCCTTTTTTAATAAAATTAATCAATACGTGATAATATTAATAGCTTCTTATTCTGACCTCCCCGGGGTCACAGGTAGATTCTATTTCTTTTCTTTGCCTGTGCCTCAAAGGCACAATTCGTTCCATGAGGTCTCATATCCCGTGCCTCATCAAACCAGACCTCGCGGTATACCTCCAGATCGTGACCACCACTTTTATTTTAACTGTACAACTTATTTAGAAGTCATCACTGAAGGTTAAGCAGTAGTGTACCTACTTTTCGCCATTTGAAATAATTTAATTCAATGGTACTCATTGTGTAGAAACGATTTTAAACTATTCTAGGTAAGAATTCCTTATTTTTGGTATACTTATCAAAAATAAGGAATTCTGATTGTTGATGTTACAGACCGAAAAAATCATATAGAATAAAAAATTAAATAACTACAAAAACTGAATCAAAAAATAACCATCCTGTATTTGATCAAGCAACTACTCGTAATGGCAAAGTGAATTAAAAAGAAAAGAGCATGTGCAGCCGGGAACATGAGTGGTGACATTAATTAATGTACCTACACGTTGTACTGGCTTCAAATAAAACGTTCTTTCGATCTAACAAATCTAGCTACATTTATAAGGAAACTCATAATGGGGATTATTAAAGCGGACTTTGAGAGATAGTTTTTTTTTTAATTTGTAATCGGCTTTTACTTTTAAACACTGGTGAACATCTAAGAAAAACATTATTCTTTAAAAAGTACTTTTTAAAGAATGATGAAAAAAAATAATTAAAGTAACATTTATTTTTCGAGGTATTCTTATTACACATAAAATCACGCCTCTAATTCCTAAAAGTTAGGTAGAAAGAAAGCCATTTCGAGTGGTATTTGGCTAATAACGCAAGTAATGTTGGATGCATGAAATACTTTAGGGGTGTGACGTCACAGGACTTAGGCGGCCAATTCACCAGTCCGAAGCGCGAAATTAACTGATGGTGATGGCCCTCGTGCTTTATGGTAAATATGCTTCTAAACATTTCGATGGTTGAACAAATCTTAAGACTGGTTATGGTCACCCATCCACGGACAGACCTAGGCAAGTACGACCTAAGTACTTAACCTGAATAATGAGACCGCAGATTACATACACATTACACACTGACTTCAAGCAAAATGTTTAAAAAACGCCCACAGTAGCAGTTCAAATAATGCTTACTTTTAAAGCCCTGACTAGACTTATATCAAACTGAAAGTAATAGACATTACCAGCCTAATTTTGACGACCTTACCACGGCAATAATCTCCATTAATATTATCTATTTATAAACTAATACTAGTCAATGACAATACATTACAGTGGTTGACCACACTAATTTCTTTATTTACCAACTTTCAGGCTCCGACGTCATGATCAAACGTCAAACTTAATTCATCGTTTTTTTTTCTTTTTTTTTTTAAAAGCACTGAGAATCATCTATCATAGACTTTAGATAGATTATTACTAACTACTGAATGGTAACTGAGCAGCGGTGGCCCACTAACCTTCTAACCCAGGCAAGTAATGTCCCTACATTACTTTGTGTAATTTATTTCATCAACGCTTCTCTCAAAACGGTAAAGAAAAACATCGTGAAGAAACCGGCCATGTCTTACTGCTGCCAACCCGCACTGGCCCCGCGTGGTGGATATTCCATCCCTCTCCTAGAGAGGAGGCCTGAGTCCCTACAGTGGGAACATTATAGGCTAATGACGACTGAATGTTAATTCAATTGGAACAGGCAGCATTGAATTTATAATATGTAGATCAGATACTAAAAAATCCAGCTAATTAGCATCTAAAATGAGGGTAATCTGAATCCGAATGGTATTTAAATCAAAACGATGGTCTTTAAAATCGACTACGGCCGTAGACATAATTCTAACTGCCGCTGCCCTGAGTAGACCGACATCAGACTGTTACATACTGTTATTATCAATCTAGTTTGACGATAATTTATTATCGATGTTCATGAATCCATAATTTTACGTTATCATGTAATGCCTAACTTGGTGTCAAAGTTTTTATGCCGTCCATGGGCCTCTGAATCGACTTTACAAGAGTCGTCATGAAATATCTCTCAGGTACAGTCGTATTCCCGTCGGGGCTGCGTGTTGTTCGGAAGAGATACCGCGGCCTCGACATGAAGGGCTAAGAAGATACATTTCACGGTTTTTAGTCAGTAGAAGTCTGCCACTCCCTTTCGCTCTGCCCAAGAGCGGGAAGGGTTATTTGATGATTTTCCACCCGCCAAAAAAAAAAAGAGGTACAGTAAGGACGAGGAGGGTATTTTCGATATCGCCTATATATGATACTTACTGTCGTTGCCCTGAGTAAACTCAAAACATACTGATACTATTATTACCAGCCTAATTTGTCGACCTTTTATTATCTATTCATAAAGTTATGTTAGTCAATCACAATACATTACAGTATTTGACCTCAATAATCGCTTTATTTACTATTCAGTAACACGAGGCTAGATAATAAAAAAATGCTTGGGATTGAACTGCTCCAATTCGAAATTGAATTGACTTTATACCTATTTTATTTTCCTTTTCCTTTTACAATTTGACATTTTATGAATTTTCTTTATACACAATGACATTATTTACTTTTTCAAGTATGATATTATTTTTATTTTTGTTTGATGAATATTTTTTTTTTGTTTTTCATTTAGTTTTGTGTATTTTGACATTTAATAACTTGACATGAATATTTAATATGATAAATATTTTATTACTTTTATATTGTAAATGTGAGGACCATGTGGGTCTTTCTGTAGTTTTAACGTTTGTCTGGCAGTTTGAGTACTATAAGCGACCCACCCAAATGTCCTTTCTTTGGTATTGTTCGTCGTGACGTTGAGCTCCTTAAGTTACAAGTCGAGCTCCACGATAAATGACAAATGCTTGCACTGACTGGACGGGTCCACTCAAATCTGTGTGGTGCTTTCATCAAAAGACCATCTCGGACACCAATCTGCATAGTCTTCATGTCTGTATAACAAGTTTATGTCTGAACCTTAAAAGAGACTATGACCTCTGAGTTTGTTTCGGATGTTTCTTCTCGGAGTAGTCAGGTACGAAACACCGGCCCCATCTAGTTTATAAAAAGTGACTTGTAAAAGTGTTTGTTAAAACCTATTTGCAAAATAAACATCATTTATCATTTATCATTTATCATTTAATAACAACCGCTCAATTTTCAGGTTAAGCAGCGCCAGCCTAGGTTGGTCAGTGGATGAGCGACCACCCATTACATACCAAGTTACGTTACATACGATCCCCGCACGGAAAAAAATACTTGTATGGCCTATATAATAGATAGTTGTTTTGGGTTGTTTGGTTTGTGTACGTGAGATATAGGAGAAATTCCTAGTGTGGAGCAACGTTTTTTTTTAAAAAACTGACCAAGTGCTAGTCGGACTTGCACATAAGGGTTTTTTACCATTGTAGTAGATATTGAGAGATTTTCCATGTTATTTTAGCACCACAGACTTCTTATAGGTTTTCCTGTAATCTATAAGTGTTGAACTAATTTCTGGTTTTTTTTTTCAAAATTTTGGGCTCAGTAGTTTCGGAGATAAGGTGGTCGGACAGACAGACAGACACAGTGATCCTATAAGGGTCCCGTTTTTTCCTTTTGAGGCACAGAACCCAAAAAAATAAAAATTACTACTGATTTAAATAACTGAATACTAATATCTTTTGAATGTTAATTCCGTGGAAATAGGTAAAATTGATATTGCGAAAATGCGTATAAATACAATAATGTAATCTGAAGCCGGCTGAAAGTATAATGTTCGATTTGGTTTGTGAGTATATATTTAAATCAATTTTGACGGGTATCCGTGTAATGAATTTTATTGACAACTGTAGATATAATGCTGAAATACTAAAAATACATCGATCTCATCTCTGTTCTCAGCGCAAGATTGAGGTCAAGAGTGGCCCATTTAACATAAAAAAAAACAAATAAACTAAACGAAAATTTGCCAAAAAATCAAACTTCAAACAACGTCCGAACCTACAAATCGTCACGCGACCTACTACTTCAGCTTACAACTCAACCCCCTCGTACCATCCCCTGCAATTAGCGATATTGTGATAATAAAAACTCGAGCCCACTTCAGTTTTATGTCACCTCAGATAATATCTGCGTCTCTTTGATCTCCCGTCTCGCATTCCCTTTTGTCAATCGTTCGGGTGTCTGTACAGCAAACAGCACTTGTTGGTAGGAGCAATTTGGGTACTATTTCAAAGGCCGAGGTACAGGGTTCCGGGGTACCAATCAAACGGGGCTGACGTCACAACAAGGTAACCATTAGTAGATTCCCTCTCCCGCCATGAAGACCGTCAACAGTTCAGATTGCATGTCGGTTTCATTTGTTACTTGACAACTTTTATAATTTGAGTGATAGGGTCTTTTAAAATGCCCGTCACCTAGTTTTTATAAAAATAGCTTTTGTACATTTTATAAATTTGATCGACTTTTTAGTGGTGGTGCTTCATTTTCTTTCATGTCAAATTGATGAGACAGTAAAACACTATCATGTTCTTCTTAAACACTTTCTTATTAATTATACTTTTCTTTCTAATATTACTTGGGCCATTCTCTATCTTTTCATTATTTATCGTATGGTTAGTGTCTAACCTAGTGTCAGACAATTTAGGCCGCTCATTGGCCTCTGACAAGCCGTAGAGAAGAATCTCTCAGGCATGCTGCTTCCTCACGATGTTTTCCTTCACCGAAGCAAGTGACATTTATATAATACGCACGTGAAACCGAAAAATCAGAGGTGCGTGACTTGGGTTCGAACTTAGACCCTGTGACTTAGGAGCCCGATTTTCATACAATTAGACTATTACTACGTGGCGATGATTAGAATGAGTGTGAGAGAGATGTGTGACAACCTGAATTCACTTATTAAGTCCATTCCTGAGACAGATATATTTGGTGACTCTAAGGCGAAATTTAAATCGAGAATCCTGGCTTCCCTACGTGCTGTCAAGTCTCCTGATCAGGTCAGTTGTCCAAAAAGTTAACTTCATTTGTATCTGTATTCCCTGGTCTACTATTGTTATGTTTTCCGTTTTATTGTATGTATTGTATGTTATTATTTTTATATCGTGTCTCTTTGTAGTAGTGTATAAATAATCTGGCGTGTTTTTGTCAATGTTGTGTTTGCCCGTAATTGGCATTTATATTACCATAAGACTCAATGTATCTATGTCCATATATGTGCTGTGGGTGAACCTTAAATGAATATAACTTTGTAAAAATCAAAAAGCTCTTCAACTTACCGAAGCTCTCATTTTCGCAATTCGCAGCAAAACAGAACCAGTCCCTTCATCAAGGAAGATAATAAACAAAAAACTGCGAGTACAAAGAGAAAACTGCATCAGTCCTCCAATAATAGAAATATCTGCATCGATAATACTTGAAGAGGCCTTGACAAAGACAAAGAAATTGTTTGGCGACGAGCCAGCTCCCCAGAGTTCCCAGGTATGGAGATAGAAGGAAGCGAGCCGATCAAAGATTGCTCTGTTTTAAAACGAGGAAAATGCAAAGTTTTGTTGTTCGAAACGATAGCAGCTTCCGAAATAAAAATGTAAATTTGTTCAGCTTTCCTGCGGTTTTCTGTTCGGTGGAATTTGTGCTTTTCCAATTCGAGACAAGTATTTGAACAATCAGACAATTCCAATAGCGCTCCAGTCTCTGGTTAGCCACGGTAATTTGTTGCATTGCGTTTTTCCTTTTAAACTGTTTAACCGTTTCCTAGTAACGCATTTGCAGCAACAATCATTGCCCCCACACCAAACTAGTTTGGTTTGCAATAAAACGATGTAAAATACGCATACATAACATCACGCCGGTAATCCTCTTAGGTTTAGGCAGAGGTGTACCTAATAGTACCTACACGACCCACCATTTCGCCAGTTACGTTTAAGTCCCATGTAATAAGAGGCGAGGCTATTCTCATAAAACGGGCACAAATTGAAACTCCGTGGCTGCTACTGAGAAACTCCTGATTTAAAAACCCAATAACACTTCACCCCACCCGGGAATCTAATCCAGAACCTCATGCTTAGTAGTCGCGCTTGCAACCACCAAACCAACGAGGCTGTGAGGCGGTCAGTTAAATACGTAGTAACTACATCCTGATTACAGGTCAATTCAATATTCTCGGGAGTAATTACAAAGCAATCACACGCTCATGATGTGAACCTGTTCATTCACGAGAAAAATAATCAATCAGTTACGCGTAGTTACGCAGAGAGGCCAAAGACAAATACATGACAATATAGAATACATACACCAGACTTAAAATAAAACAAAAGAATATTATGTAGGTTCATTTCATCATTTCCTCTTCAGAACAAATAAGTTTATTCACCTGTTATGTTCACTCTCCTCTCTACTACTCTTGGTTGACTGATAGACCAAACTTGAGGCATTAAGTCTGCCTTTGTACAGTCATTTGCAAAATTGCATAACAATATTCAGAAATAAAATCGTGTGACGCGATAAATGACAATAGAATAGACACTAAAGTATCCAAGCAATTTTGCAGGAGACTGTAAATTTTGGGTGTATCAAGTTTAAATAAACAAATCTTCTAGGACTCACCCAAGTCCTCGGCGTCTTCGCTCCACTCCCCAGTGCCTCGCACCAGCACCGCCGACATCCCCGTCAGCACAGCACACACCCACACCGACTCCATCGCACACACACCCCGCCCCCACATCGTAACACACCCTAGTCTACACCTAACCTTACTTTGGCAACATTTTACACCTACAGTAATGTTTCATTACCCAACAATCAACTATTAATTAAGCTCCGAAACGTTCATTAATTTAATATTACACTATACATTAGCTAAGCCATTCCATTACCTCCAGGAACCGTCTATTGTCAAATTTACAATTGATCAACCCTATTGAATCACTCGCTAAAGTCGTAACACTGCATACATTTTCTTAATTAAAAATTCGCTCTAATTTTGGTTTGATTTGAGACCGAAATCGAAGGTCGGGCTTGTGTCGAGTTCCATTGCTCCGATTTGTTAGTTCATGCTACTTTTGTGTATGAACGATCCGGGTAATCTTTCCGACATTATGAGTGGAGTCGTGTGTAGTGTGCCGTCACGCACGACCGGCTTTCGGGACGCGGTTAAATATCCCGATGAATAATTCAGGACTCTTTTAGCTGCGGTGCGCGCTCGAGGACAGAAAGACCACCTGCAACAAAGTATATAGTCCCTCATTTATGGCCAAACACAACTATATTTAGACAAGTCGTTTTGCAAATTGGAAGAGAATTTATAATCAGTAGTGGCAGACTGGCGCGGAAATTATTCACAATTATTTTTAGGTACCTACCTAATTTACAACCTGGAACAGAGCAGAGGTGGCTCAGTGGTAGCGGCACCGACTTACGAACAGTAAGTCGTGGGTTCGAACCCAGTCAGGCGCGTTACTTTGTGTAATTTATTTTATCAACACTGCTCTCAAAACGGTCAAGGAAAACATCGTGAGGAAACCGGCATGTCATAAAACCAAAAAATTCGAAGACATGTGACATCTACCAATCCGCACTAGGCCCGCGTGGTGGATCATAGCCCATCCCTCTCCTAGAGAGGAGGCCTGAGTCCCTGCAATGGAAACAATATAGGCTGATGATGATGACCTAATGAACAACCGAACGAGATCAGCTTTTTCAAATTTTGATAATGTCTGCTGCCCAAATCAATTAAAGCTCAAATTTAGATAATTCTTTGTTTACCTACTATACCCACTGTTAAAGTAAATTCAACACATAAAACAAAATAAACATTTTTACATCAGTTTAAATCGATTACGAAATAGTTACTCGTTTTAATAACATATAACAATTAAATACTTGCAATACTATTAATATTTTATGCCTAGCAACTTTTCTAGATTTTTTGGCTTTCCCTGGTTTTTTTTCTCAAACGCACCGGCAAGTCTAATTTTTCTGTTAAATACTGTAAATTGCAATAAATTCAGTATTCTATTTTTCCACGCATGTTTTATCTATACACCCACCATACCACAAGAATGCAAAAATTAATTAACTTCATAACATTTACCTAGACAAATTGTCAAAAACGTATCAAAAATATTCAGCAAGAATTTCTGGCTGCGTTTCGCCGTGCTACCATAGACATTCCTCTGTTTATTTTAAAAGAGATTTCGCCGTGAAAAATTTTACAAAAGCTTTCAAGGTGCAAAATCCGTCATCAAAGGCGGCTAAACGACCCGTAGCGCAGTGCTGAAGCGCTAATATAGTTTAAGAAACAACGTGCCCCTACTTATTTCCAAGACGTTAGGGCGAACTTGCCGTCTAGAAACTTACTATCTACTTCATATTATAGGGAAACGGCAACTTAAATATGAGATGCATACCTAATACACACGTATACTAGTCTAGTCGAAGTAGTAAAGGCTAATAAAATGTGTGCTTGCTATCAAATGTTATTTTTATGGTAATGTATCCACAGTAAAATAAAGTTAACGTCTTATTTCTCAGAAGCGCGAATCAACTTTTGATAAAAGCAACCGCATTTTGTGGGAAATGTGGTCGCTTTTTGCGTCTAATTAGAAATTTTCGCTTTACACATGTTAGGTTATAATAACACGAAAGAAAACATGACGCCTGTAATCCCCGATGGTCTAGACAGAGGTATACCTAATAGTACACCCACATTTTGGCTGTTTTGTTTAAGTCCCATGTATCGGGAGCGAGTTTGTTGTCATCAACCGGGCAGAAAACCAGGCTCTGTGGCTACTACTGAGAATTTCTTGATGAAAAACCCCAATAATACTGCCTGCCCTGGGAATCGAACACAGGACCTCATACTCAGCAGTTGCGCTTACTACCAGTAGACCAACGAGGCAGTCTGTACCGAAAAGGCAGGTTTGAAAGCAGTATAAATTAGGTTATAATATTGCTTATAAGTTTGAGCTATGTTACTAAATTCAATATGGACAAAAAGCTTTTATGTGTTAGGAGTAGCGTAGGCCATACTTTTTATAATAAACTTTATTATCTAGTCCGCGCTTCCTCTTATCGAGGTATTTAAGTTTCAGCGACATAATAGTCTGAAAGTTTCCTGTTAGCCATTCGAGAAAAACCACGCTTAGTTGACCTAGATTCTGCATTTCTGTTTATAAAAAATAGGTACCCGGTACCCACTCATAACCATATTTTATTGGCTTCTCTCAGCAACATTCCTCTTATATTTCTTTATATTTCCCATTCGTAGCTTTGATTTCGTACATGGCTCTTAAAGGAAATTGTTTGATCTTTACGAAGGAAATTGCCTAAAAGCCTTGTTTACAACATATTTTCGCCATATGAACGGTTACTTGAGATACAGTAAGCAGTGGGGCTAGTATACCATCGCATAGTAATCGTAACGTAAATTCGGGGCAAATAAAAGGTTTTAAAATTAGAAATACTAGCTTCGTAAATATATCAATATATATAATACTTTGTCCATAACTATAAATACCAAAATACTTTGTCCATAACTATAAATACCATGTATTTAGATATAATTATTAATTTTGATTGTCACAATAAAAACTGAAATTTTAATTTTTGTTTTTTTTTTTTTTTTAGGTGGTTGTTTTCCCAAATCCCTCCATCCTATCCGTAAACTCTACTTCAGCACTTTCTTTCCCTATCTATCAACTTACTTCAAACACAAATTAAACTGTTTGAAAAAAAAACAGTCTCTCATCCACACCAAAACCTCTAATAATTTAATAATGCCGCCAATACAATGTCAGAACACTGTTACTAAAAAAATCGTACTATTCTGTCACTGAATATTTACAGGATAATTTTTTGTAATATTATGTGTTTTGCATGTCGTACTGTATGGATCAGAGTGCTGGGCTTTGAAAAAGATGGATGAAAAACGATTGCATGTAGCGGAGATGAGAATGTTGAGATGGATGTGCGGAGTGACAAGAATGGATAAAGTGAGGAATGAGTATATTAGAGGAAGTTTGAAAGTAGCACCTGTTACAGAAAAATTGAAAGGAAGTCGTTTATCTTGGTATGGTCATGTAATGAGGAGGTATGAAACGCATGTGACTAAAAAAGTGATGGATATAAATATTGATGGATGGAGAGGGAGAGGAAGGCCAAAGAAAAGATGGATGGATTGTGTGAGGAATGATTTGAATGAGAAAGGAATAAATGCCACCTTGACGTGTAACAGGAAAGAATGGAAGAAGAAAACGTGTTGCGCCGACCCCAAATAGAATGGGATAAGGGCAGGAAGATGATGATGTGTTTTGCATGCCTTATGGTAGGATATGGCTAATGGACACTATTGTTAATTAACGACCTTTTCTTTGTACCCATATTCGCAAATTAATAAATGATTTGATTTGATTTGAATAATTTGGAAGAGACTTACACTCGGCATTGAGTGGTCAAAAGTTGAAAAAGAGAGAGAAGGAGAGAAAATATATATGTTTGATTAAAAACTCGTTGAAATTTACGTTGTATGTATTTCATTGTGCGTTTAAACTAGAGCTTCAGTCTTAACAAGACCGTTAAGAAAGTAAAGTTTTCGACAAAATTAATAAGGATAGCTGATTACTAAATTTTTCAGTAATAAATAGCCCCTGGAGCCGTGGCTAATTTATTCCATGCTTGAGTAACCCACTTTACAGGTTAAAATAAATTATCTCGTCTTTATACCAACTGAAAATACGGCGAAACATTATTAATTCTGATTAGTTGGCTAAACTCAACAAATTTCATGTACCTAGACTGTAATGGCCGGAGGCGCTAAACCTAGCAATTTCCAACAATAGAAACTTCTGCAAATACATATAAGCAAAAAAACTGTTTTGTAAAGAATATATTTGTTTGATTTCTTCGCTGTCCATCGTCTGTCCGTCTGTCTGTCCCAGACGTCGCGGTCTGTGACCAGGTTATATCTCAAGAACCGCGATAGCTAGACAGTTGAAATTTTCAGAAATTGTGTATTTCTGTGGCCGCTATAACAACACACACTATAAACAAAATATAATTAATATTTAAGGGAACTCATACAACAAACGTGATTTTTTTGCCGTTTTAATCTTCTACACCAACATCATTATTGTACATAAATAAATAAATAAATTATTTACACCCTTCTTACAGAAAGGAGTTAATGATGCCATGACTTCTGTCAGGGGAGAATGCTAGGTAAAAACGTGTCACGCCGAGCCTAAGTGGGAATGTACTCGTACAAGGGCACGATGAAGATGATGATTTAAGAATCATCATCTTCATCGTGCGTGTAAAAAGGGTAGAAAGTTTGAAATCTTAACTTACTTTAATTACCTAACTTACCTAACTTTCATCATAAGTGATGAAAGTTAAAATAGGTGTTTTGATTTCAAACTTTCTACCCTTTTTTCAATATTAATCGGTGTTAGTAGGCCACTTCACCAAGAAATGTAATAGTATGAAAGCGTATCGATTTGAAATTTTATTGGAATTATTTGGGGATAACAAAAACATACACAATATTTAATTAATTAGGCAGTCGATTTTTAAGAAATCAAAATGAAAACTACAAAGTTGTACAAACTTACAAAATACTTTAAATTGTCTGAAAACGATAGCACTGACAGTTCCTTTCACTGGTGATTATATAATAACGGTTATACTTCAAATAACCATTATTATGTAATCAGTTAATCACCCCATTAAAAAAAAGAGTTATTATAATGTAATCAAAATAATAGGCCACTAGACACTCTATTAAAATACCACACCAAAACAAATGTTGGAATAACGTAACGACATTTTGAGTTCCGATTTCATCACTTAACTAACTGCCAGTAAAAGTCCTGTCAACATTGTTACAGTCGTTTCGCAGATTAGCTGGAACAGACAGAAAAAACAGATATAATTTCAAAATGTGTTTTTGTTATAAATCCCGTATATATTTTCGTGTGCATTCAGTAAATAGCTGTAATTTTGATATTACAGTAATACACTTTTATTATTTGGATATATTTTGACATCCTAGTATGATATTATTATGCTGAATTCTCCCCATCAATCCGCGGAGGGCTCTCCCTTACACCCTGTCTAAACGGTAAAAATGTTTCGTGTCTGTTTGTGTTATGTTAATGTGGTTCGTTAAGTCGTAAAAGTGTATAAAGTAGGGGCTAGTCGCTTGTATGCGCGCTAGGAGAGACTGACAAAATCAATTTTTATTAACTTTTCACGAAACAGTCATTCAGTGAAATTGATTAGGTTGCTGTATTGATGACTTCAATTATTGTAATTCTATATATTATTATACATCCGTTACTGTCGTGAATCATATTTACCCAGCTGCGGCGAAGCCCAAAAGGAGGGTTATTTAATCAACTACAACCTGACACTGACCTGCAAATTGCAAAAAACCTTAAGAGAATCGAATTTTGCGCGCTACCCTGGCACTTCTACCATAATATTTCTGTTTAACACATAATAATATAGCCGTATCAAGCCCAAACTCTGATTTTGCAGCTTTCCATGAAAACTGTTGATTTTTAAATAAAATATTTTTTATATTTTTATTTTATCATGTTTGCGGGGCTAACATGGCCAGAGATCGCACGTGATAGAAAGGTATGGAAAGAGAAAGGGGAGGCCTGTGCTCTGCAGTGGACACAATGGAGGCTAGCAAAAAAAAAATATTTCAAAATGTGTGCCCATTCGGTCAAACAGATTCAATAGTTAGTTAAAAACTATATAGATCTATTTGTTTCTATTACAAATGTCAGCGTTGCCAGAAACATTCGTTATTATAGAGAAGTAATAAAAGTCCCGCACCAATAAATTTATCATTTTCATCGCTTTTTTAAAACTACTCTTTTTATTTTTTGTGTGGCAAACTAGCGGTAGGTGTAGGCCAATGCGCATGGACATCGCTAATGATATGAACACTAATAATTACATATTTACAAAAAATTAACTCACGCTTTTTTCTCTCGGTTGACGGCAATAGGATGTGTTTAAGTCCCAAGCAATAGGGGGCGACCCCTATTACACGGGACTTAACACAACTGGCGAAATGTGGGTGTACTATTAGGTACACCTCTGCCTAACCCTTCGGGGATTACAGGCGTGATGTTATGACATGTGTGTTTTTTCTCATGATTCCCGGTGTTTGACATGACTTTTATTTAAATATGACCCAATTTTAAGTAACTCAACTTAATAATAGTATTCCAAATTTATTATAATTTTCCACAACTAACTATTTAATACTTTATCTGAAAACATTTATTAAGGTAAGTTTTGTACACATACATTTTCCAGAACTTATTCTATAAAATATCGCGACAACTATAATATCTAAATCTGTTCCAAAGTTAAGAAGATTACCGTTGTCACACAGACAGATACGAAGCTCCAAATATTTTTTGAATTCCTTCTAATGTTAGGAATCTAAGTAAGTACGCACTAAGAACGTTATAGATCCCCTGAATGGCTTCATATTAGATTATACTCGGCTTAATTCAGCTTAAAATAGTACTGCTCCATCGAGAGCAGGCTTATTTTAAGCATACTATGAATAGCCCTCGATACTTCTGAAGACGACTTTATCGATGATACTCTAAATAAAGTAGATTATTATAAAAATATACGACAACACTCGTACGTAACATGGATAATCAGAATAGGTTTTGCAGTTTTTTGCTAAAGCCTCTAGTTAAATATATATGTAAGTTACTATGGCAACGTTACATTAGAAACAGATACTTTATTATCTACTAGCTGATGCCCGCAGCTTCGCCAGCATGGATGTCAGTCAAAATATATACTAAAACCTTCCTAGAGACCCATTCTATCCATTGGTGAAAACAGCATGAAAATCGGTGCAGTAGTTTATGAGTTTATTGCGAATAGACAGACAGACAGACGTAGCCAGAGACTTTGTTTTATAATATTATGTTGTAGTGATGTAGGTATACTAGTTATACAAACTAACGATACCTTAATTAAAGAAATCCATCGAGTGGTTCGGAAGATATGACGAAATAAAGAATATTACGAACAAAGATACTCGCGAAAAACATAACCCTTTCCTTACAGTCGGGTAAAAATAGCACCAGTCGTTTGTCGGTAAAAATTAAGAAAATATCATAGACACCGGTCGCGTGTCGTAAAAACTAACGTATTCAACCAGTGCGTCTGGTATGACTTACGGGCCCGGTCATATGAGCCGTAGAGCCGATAACGTTTTCATGAGAAGGCCTCGAATTGGCAAACACAAGTAGGGACGCTTTTAGGCTGCGCGGCTGCACTTTCAGGTAGCGACGACCTCCTTTGGTTGACTGGTAGCAACTGGATGAGAATGACCAAGACTCGAGCTAAGTAGCGTGCAAATAAAAAGGCCTATGTCCAGCAGTGGACTACTGTTGACAGATGATGCTGATCAACACCTTAAATTCTTTAATCATAACACAATCTTAAAACTTGTGATAATTATATACTTCTTGCAAGACGGGTCATAATGTATTGTGGCTATAAATTAATGTCGGATCGTCACCTACCTACATATCAGCTTACCCTCACAACTTTAGGGGGGCATAATATATTTACACGCTCTTTATAAAGTAACAGGAAACAACCCCTCCCGACTATGTGGGAAAGAATTTATAGCTACCTCCCTGCAATGATGAGCTTTTGAATTTTAAAGATACGGGTAAAATTAGTGGTCGGGGTACCAGGAAGAGCGCACAGGTATATAAAACCTTAGTTTATTTATTGCTTCTACACAAGCAGTAGGGTAGAAATGATGAATAATTAGAAATGATGAAATGATGCTCAGTAGAAATGATGAATAATTTCTGATGGAAAAATAACAATTGGCAAGTTTATTTCATGATCTATCCCCTCAAAACGGCGTCGGAATATATATACGTATATATACAAAGCGATATCAATATAAATAATTCTCTAAATACATCCTCGCTACAGTCGTGAACCGTTTTTTAATCCAGATACACCTGAAATCGAACCCCAAATGCGAAAAAAAAAGTGGAAAAGAGTTTGGCGCATCCTCCGTAATAATATATAGATAAATTATATATTTTTTTAACCAGTAAACTAAAGGTTTATTCTTTCTCTTTCTATAACTGCTGGCATATCGCCAGGGTCTTGGAAGGCCTCATTGTGTGCCATTAGCAACAGCACGAACAGTTTCCTTCGGCACGGTATTGCGAATTCCTTGGATTTACGCGCCGCCGCCAGCCGGCCGGTTCATCGCTTCTACTGAGATTCATACAATGTGCCTAGTGGAGTATGATTCTGCTTACATGAATGGTTGTTGCTACTCGATCTCAGCATTTACTTCTAAAGTTGTTGACGACAATGTAAATTCTTCTTCTCAGCCTATCGATGTCAAACAGTTAAGATAGGTATGGTCCAAAACTCAGCCACACGAACCTCCCTAACTGATGCAGTAAATAGATCATCAGAGGCCGTTGAGGCGGTTTAGAAACTCTGACACTAGGATGCGTGAAGTCATCGCGTGGGCAGTAAGGTCTTTACTGCCCACGCGATAAGAAGAGAAGAGAATAGATCATCAAGGCCGCATGCGATGCAACATGAAAGGTGAGTCATTGTTTATGGAGAGACTCCACAAGGACAATTTAAATCGTGTCACCTCATTTGGCGACGAGATTAGCAATTTCAGTAGCGTCCGTCAGTCTCTGTGATGATCAAACAACAGAACATGCAAGACAAGATAACAAGTTTCTCATCGTTTGTGGGGTAACACCACATTACACTTGTGACCGGGATCAATTTAAATACTTAAATTCTAGGACATCTATGATCCTTGTTCGTAGTAATATTATGAATGCGCAAGTAACTCGTTTTATTTATATGTTATCTTGCCCCGCGTTGATACGAGTAACTGACCGGTTTTCTATAAAAGTCATACACCATAACCTACGTCATTACATAAAATGTGCGGTCAAAAATCAAAAGTGATTTATTCAAATTAGGCAGATAATCAGCACTTTTTGAAAGTCAAAGTTAACAAGAGGCAGTCTTCCTAAACGCCCACCCTTCGACACTCTCTAATGTTTTAGCTGGCAAGATGAAGTGACGATAGGAGGTATTACGAATATCCTTTTTATCCCGGTAGTCTGTTCGCGTCGGATAATTTCTAAACCTCCACGTGGGAGGTACAAAGGTAAGTCATAAATAATTAATATCCAAAATCAAAATGTCAGCGGGGTGGCAATTATATCAATTTTACTTATTCCCACTCATATTATAAGAAGGTTTTGGACAATGATATTCGTAATTAAGTAACTTTTCTTGTCATAGCAAATAAACTAATGAAAATAAGCCTTAACAACAAAAAAATATATAAAGGTTGAAATTAAAGTAGAAACCGCACCAATTAAGCAGTGTTTACATCTATTGTTATGGTTTCATTACACCTAAGGGGAAACGCGCCAATTTTTTTTCAAAGTTTTTTTATGTTGTTTTTCAGGTCTATTTCAGGCTGTATGTTAAAGAAAATACGATTCGCAAACGTAATACGTATGTTGTTACAGAATTATAAACGAGAGTTATAATTATTTAAATCACCTATACAACCGTCTCAGTTCATTTAATTTCATTTAATGACCATTTCATACAAAATTCATACAATGGGTTTAGAAGAATTAAGAGGGATTAATGATTTTAATAATAACTATAACTCCGTAAAGCCATATTTACCATTCTTAAGACCATAATAATAAAAGACACATAAGAAATCTCTTATGTTGGCGAACGATATAATATTTACTGTAAAACATACATAATTTAAGCGGTTTCATCAGTTAAAGGCCAGGGGTCAGAAATCATGAGATAACCCGAGTTTACTCAAATACGTCCGTGATTTCCTCCAGGAGTTTCCGAGGTATGCAAATGTACACATTACATTATTTATTAATCGTCACATCAGCCAGTCTGTCCCTAAACGGGGCCAATACAACCCTGTTTATGAATCAACACGAATACTGCGATAATGAAATTAGGGGCACTATACTAACAGAATGTCAAATCGTAATTATGCTGAAATAATTTATTTTGTCAAACGCGCTGTACAAATTACCGATTCTAGTGGAACACAGTTTTGTTACTAGTTTATTAAATTACAAATAAATTAATTTAGTTAATGGAATACCCCGCACTTCGTTACCAATAATTAATGAAACTAACTAAAATTAATTCAGACTGACAATATAATAACTAAGTCATAAACCAACATAGATTTCAGTAAAATACATAAGATATACAACAGTGTGGATACCTACCGCTGATCAGCTGATATCTGTCAACAACATTCATTGTTTACTCGTTTTGGTCCGTGACGATGCAATCAAAACTACTGACAGTTTCGAATTAGACCCACAAAGTTGCGATAACAACGACCCTTACTTGTCATGTTCATTATACATCGTGCTAATAGGTTTCGCCCCAAAGTCCTAGTGGGATCTTTGTACCGCAATCCTAGTTTTATATTTTTTTTACTTATCACTTTAGTCTGTCACATCCACTATTAATGTTAGCTTCAACTTAGTGTTTTCGTTAATTAGCACGTTTATGTATTCGAGAAAGTTTGGTTAGGAAGATTACGTGAGGTGTCATGCGTAGTGTGTCGGGAGTGGACACGTGTTACGGGTTCAACGTCGCGCGGACGACTGACGCGGCTCGGCCCGCGGTGTCGACGCGCGGCGCCCACCTTGCCTTCACTAGAGCTCGGCTCCCTTCGGCTACCCTCGCCCGCCTCCGCCAGGTAAGCTTCCCCGACATGAAACTCTGATTGAATGGATGAGTTTCCAAATGCTTTTTTGTCGGAGCCGAGCGACAAATCACGATGTCGGACGGAACATTTGTGTTAACTTTCCGTGGTTTATTTGAGGGACATAAATTTAAATTACGGCTTCTTGAATTTTCTTTTGAGTGTTTGAATTTATGTTTAATATTGGAATATGGTGATTTATGATTAGGTTATTGACAAACCTATCAGTGAAGTATGGCTAGGACGGAGGTATTATAAAAAGAGAATGTATGACAACTAATTAAATAGACCAAAACTAACAAACAACAACAGTGCCCGTTCATTAATAATACCGTTCCGTTAAAATATGTAGCAAATGGTGTAATCAATTAATTTAAAAATGCAACTTTTATCACTATCGCACTAATTAGTCTTCTAGCTGCCTATTACCACATCGCCACTACCCTTTGACTTCTCAGTTTAATGTATACCGGATTCAACTGCTCGCTACGCGTAGGTACATATTAATTACTGGGATTTAAATTAGCGCACTGACCGTACAAAAGTTCTCGTTAAAACCTTGTCAAAACGCTTTGAGAACTCAATCGTGATTTAGCGTAACATTCGTACCTAAATGTTTTCCAATTTATTTCGACAATTATTATTAATGTTAACATTTTTATTTTTTTCTCTGGGTAAGTCTAATTCGTAGAATTTGTATTTATTTTTTTACAGAATATACAAAATTTCCTGCTACTTAGGGTAGTTGACTAAAAAAATCTAATTAGTCCGTCAGATAGATTTCCAAAACATATTGGACACGTATTTTTTTTTTCCACGTAAATAATAAATGAAGACTACAGTGCTTCGAAAAGTCGCGCGACGTCACAGTTTGTTACATTTTTTACCAGAAAGTGACGTCATCAGCCCCCACTCACGATTTTTGACACGTTGTATTTTCGTAAATTTTTATTAATTTGAAAATACAAAAAACACGTATTCAATATTTTTCGATAATCTAACAGACGGACTAAAACGGACTATATTTTTTTAAGTCAGTCAACTACCCTATTATTTCCTTGTACACTCATCATAAGTATTTCAATAACCATCGCTCAGACTTACGTCGGAACGACAAATCAAACACACCTATGAATCAATGGATATGGAATGACCCTTAACAAAAGGTAGAGGATTGCGATTGTGAGTTACGTAATTGGGGCGAAGGTCTATAAAGCTCAATGATCCCAAAACCGCCATCTTTTAAAACTATGTTCTTTTTCACCGTCTTAAGAGTTATTCCAGATCGTCTGCTCTCAAAATCCAACCAAACCGCAGAATAAAGTATGCAAAGAAATCCATACATTAATATCAAAAAATCTAAAGCGTACATAATGCCCTGGGGGCAGTGATAGGCAGGGTTGTCACGTTGAGCATGAATTATCGACTCAACGTGGATCGAGCTTTTGAGCATTCGCGAGTTGCCGCCTGAATCGGTATCTCAAACAAAGTCCTTTCGGCAAAAACGACGCTATGCCGGTTATCGGATTACGATGGTTTAATCTGACTTAAGGCCTGCTGCCACTCGGTTAAACTGTTTTCGTTTGGTTAGGGTTTTAAAATTGAATTAATAGTTTGTGTGCAATAGTTCGGAAAGTGATGTTTGAGGATGTTAAGCTTTTGAACCCTCGGTTTAATGTTTGAACTGATTGACTTTATCGTTTGAAGTATGGCTTGAAATTGAGTGTATATGCAGTGTTATATTATTGTATTTCCATTATAAAAACGAGTTCTGTTCCCGGGCTCAAAAACATCACTCACAAAGGTGCATAGTTGCACTATTATAGGGTAAGTATGAGATTTGTGACACGCCGCATCGCGGAAAAAAACATCTCATCATCTGCCTAATCTTTTTCCAACTATGTTGGGATCAGCTCCCAGTTTATCTGAATGCAGCTGAATACCAGTATTTTACATGGAGCGACTGTCCGTCTCACCTCCATAACCCAGTTAGTACTGGGTAATATGATATCACTTGGTAAGATTGGTAGTCAGACTTTCAGGCCACTGACTACCTGTTACAATTGTCAAAGATCTACAAATACCAGCCATGACCAGCGGGTTAACGTGCTTTATGAAACACAGAGGAAACTCGTTACATAATGGGTAAAAATACAAACAAAAAAAACATGTATTACAAAAATACCTAAGTAATTAATCAACATGAAAATAAACACGTAGCAACCCATAGAATTTAATATTCATGAAAAAACAAACTCATCTAATATACTGTCTTCCCAAAATTATGATATTTATTTGTTAGAAGTAACAGCAGAATTGGAATGATTACGCAGTATTATGAGATTATGGAGCTCGCCGGCCGTTTTTTGGAGCAGCTAAACTAATTTAAAATGAAAGAACATTTTACGCTTCGAAGGCGACCTTTATAAAATGAGTTGGAAAATTGCGAAATATACAATGACGGACACTTTCCTCAGGATGAAGAGGAATCCTCTATTTTTATGAACAATTATTCTCTGTGAACTTCATTTTTATCAAAAAGATATTTAAGCTGAATTTCAGAGCTTCAGTTGCTTCCTAAAGGATACAATATTAAAATTAAAATCTTTGAACCTTTCAAAATAGATGAAGGTCCCTATTTTTTTTAATAGCCTCAACACGATGGTTGCCAGAAGACGGACGGCGCCGCCGAAGCCGGCCTAGAAAAAGGTGGCGAAACGATTTAGACGCCTACCATGAGGGCTGGTTCGAGGGGGCACAGGAAAAGAGCTCTTGTCAGGAATTAGGAGAGGCCTTTGCCTAGCATTGGGACAGTGCAGGCTAAAAAAACAAAAAAAGTCCGCTGCTGGTCACGTAATATAAAAAAGTACATTTTGGTAAATTGCATAAAAGAATCAGGTAAAACGTAATAGAGTTAGCTTAAACACTGAATTCATCATCATTAACTTTCCCTTGCCTCCTACTTCTCTATTACGCGATATCCCATCTAACACCTCCCTCCTTGCCATATTATCCTTTACACAGTTTATCCGTCGCGTCGTGTCTTTGGCCTTCCTGTACTCTTATTCTAAACATGTGTAGGTTTTGAATTTGAATGTGCAAGGGTATACGAATAGAGAACCAAAGAAACGATGGATGGAAGATATGGTAAGAAAGGAGATGTCTCATGAGATGATGAAAAATAGAGAGGTATGGAAGAAGAAGACATGCTGCGCCGACCCCAAATTAATTGGGATAAGGGCAAGAGAATGATGATGTACCTATGTTCTTAATTTAAAGACTCCCAAATGTAATTAAAACCAATATTATACTGTCCACTCACTCTCCTTAAAACGTTTGCATCAAGGACTAATCCACCTGAATGAAACTTCATAAATTATTTACATTGTTTGTTTACACAGTACCTCAACCGTTCTTACTTAGTTTGTATTTTAATCATCTGTTTTGGAATTCAAACTGGGACTAAGATTAAAGTGTTTTAAGTAAGTTCTGACACAATAACAATAATCATTGCTGTAAACTTTAGTTGGGTGGATTGTAGTGTAATAACATTTAAATGTAAACTTTCAACTGTATACTAACAAGGTAATAAATGCGGTGGAAGCTTACTTGTTCACTTTTACAACCGGAGTTGAAATTATTACATTGCCAAAATATACCTTATGTGGGTAGGTTTACTACTTAGAAAGTTTGGAATTTTAATATTGAAAATATCTTTGGATAATGTTTCATCACTAGTGCAGTAGAATCCCAATTATCGGATCAATTACAACCAGGAATATTCCGAATAACCGAAAATCCGGATAATCGATTTCTAAGTAAAATCAAATTAATAATATTAATAACTTTTTACTATAGATAGTGTTTCACATACGTCATTTAGACAAAAGGATATAAAATACGGTAATTAGAGCCGTGAACAATGAGTCCGGATAATCAGATATCCGAATAATCGAGGTTCGGATAATCGTCATCTACTGTATTTCAATAGCGGTCAGTACACGACGCGACTTACTGACGCGTTATTAATCATAACTTGTGATAGTCTTTTTTATCTTTATTTGTTTTGGACTTTTTTGTCTTAACTTGTGATAGTCAGTGAGAGCCTAGTGGTCTGACCGTTGGACTTCAGGTCGTTAAGTTTTAAGTTCAAGACACGCAAGTCTGATTTTTCGGATTCATGTGCGTACTGTATAATTATCACTTGCCTCAGTGAAGGAGGAAACATCGTGAGGATACCAGCATGCCTGAGCGATATTTCCCAGCTGTATTTAAACCCTCTGGGATAAAACGGCACGAACACCAGGTTAGGCACTAACCACACGATAAATAATATCACTACATATTAGAAATTTGTCCTCTGCCACTTCTGTCTATCTGTCTGTTCGCAATAAACTCAAAAACTACTGCACCGATTTTCATGTTGTTTTCACCAATGGATAGAGTGGTTCTCGAGGAAGGTTTGAGTATATAATTACCAAGCGGGCGAAGACGCGGGCATCATTATAATTTAAGATTGGTTAATTATAATTTAAGATTGTTTCATTGTATACAGACTACTAGTAGTGCTGTGACAACCTTTTTTTTTTAATTGCTTTTGGGTAGCAAATTGGAAGAGATGACCCTTTTGTTGGATAGTGGGAAATCATTAAATGACTCCTCCCACTCTGGGCGGAGCGGAAGGGAGTGTCAGACTTCTACTAAAATCACCCATGTTCCTACTTAGCCCTTTGTGTCCGGGGCCGCGGTATCTTTTCCGAACAACCCGCAGATGATGACCCTTAATGTTTTAAATTGTTGTAACTTGTCAACTGTTTTAAATTCATGTATTTTTGAATAAGATTAACCGTCTTTCATCTCCTCAACAACCCCAAACGAATAGTTTTCTTTACACAAACCATGAAAGGTCTTACAAAACTCAATCTAACTTCATTAAATTAACAATTCTAAACAAATAACGAGCTTGCGAATGTTTAATTGGGTTTTCACTCAAGCAACTGAGTTATTCAATAAGCAATACATTTAACTGTTGATTAATATTTAGTTTGTTATTAATTGTTGGGGACAGGACGGTATGCCTCAAGTGGGCAGGACATCTGGCTAGACGCGGAGATGGCTGATGTTTTGGACAAAGTGCCAAGTCTGGGACAAAGAAAGTAGGGCTGTCCAAAAGTGCGTTGGGTTGACGAAATCGTCAAAATTACGGGAAACACAGGTAGGAGGATGCATGGGCCGAAAACTCTGACGAAAGAAATCAAAGGCTTTAGTTTTTTTTTATTGGAAACAGTTAGCAACACTATTCCCCATCCACTGGAAGTCCTGAAAGCAAGAATCAACAGTGGCGAGATATTGAAGCTCAACGAAATTCTATAGTAACGATTGAATTATCTTAGATCCCTCTACGACATTAATCAGAAAACAATAGCGGAAGAGTAGGAAAACATAATTTTTACTTATTTTTTGCGCGTGTGTTAATCATCAAATGACTCCTCCTCTGGGCAGAGCGGTACGGAGTGTCAAACTTCTACTGTCTAAAAACCACCCATGTTCCTTCTTAGTCCTTTGCGTGGAGGCCGCGGTATCTCTTTCGAACAACCCGCAGCCTCGACGGGCGACATGATTCCTACTTTACTTTCAAATTATGCTAGTTACTAATCGTTAGGCCAACCCTAGTTTTGCTCAATCACAATCACGTATTTAGCGAAATCAGAATAATATTCATTAGGGTTGGTATTCCCGGCGGGTGGTTGCCCGAAGCACGTTCCGTTGGCGGCCATGATTAGCCACTGCCTACCAGTAACTAGTGCTAATGACGATCTATGATGATACAATTTTATTATCTTTAATATTTCATAGCTGTGTACGTGCATGCTTGATTACACTGCCACGAGGAGAAGTTTTGCCGTTCAATTAAGAACCTAGAGATGTGCTTGTTTTTAGACTAGGATTAAGTATCTAAGTACTAAGAATTTCACAGTATATCTTGTTTAATGACGCAGATTCTCATGAGTGTCGGTGTAGTTTGTAAATATTCCGCTAAAACTAGACTAAAGATTGAATAGCTGACTGAATTTTTATATAAAATATAATGTAAATTATTAATTTAGGACACAGAGATCCATACTTTGAGGACTAAACAACACACACATTATATACTGAAAAGAAAAGACAACTCTACAATAAAACTTAAATAAAGTAAAATAAAAACAAGAAAGTACCTACATCTAAAAAACAGGCAAGTATATTTAAAGTCCATTTCACGAAAGAAGTCCCGCAGACGCAGCGCTGTATGTCGCGCGACATAATGTTGTTTCACAACTTTTGGCATCGTAAATAAACCTTATAACGCACTAATCCAATAATAAACTCACAAAATATCTACCACAACAAACGCACCTTGATAACATCGACAAACGACAACATGGCCGATCTGTTAAATTTAGTTCCACAATTGTCAGCGGGACTTCATTCGTGAAATGGACTTTATATGTTCACGCGCGATCTGTACCCAACTGACATAATTATGTTGCCGTCGTCAAAATTGTCAGTTCGATCATTGGAATAAAAACGTACACTGCCGATTATCAAAACAAATAATACATTAAAAGATGACTGCTCAAACTTAAATATTTAATTAAAAACATACACAGACAGATCATTATAATGGAATTCTCCAAAACGCCAAACCAAGGGGTTTGAAATCCAAAGACAAATGCACCATTTCCGGATCTGTCACATCGTTGTCACATTCTAAAACACCTTAAGAAAACGAAAAGGGGTTTCAAATTCGTGTTTAATGTTCAAATCGTTTCTCATGCGTACTCCCGGCGTACTACCGTAACCGGCGTAATACGCATTAAACATAATATTCATTCGATTCCATACCTCAGCTCGATGTGTGTAATGGCGCGGATACGCTGCGCCTAATGCTATGATTACGTTACTGACATTATCAAATGATTTTACGTTTCCGTATTTTGACGTTAACGTTTTCTTAAAGTTACGGGTTTGCGAGTTATGTCGGTATCTTAACGAATATTGTTAGGCTTGAATGAATATAAGAATATGAAAATACATGTGAAATGCAGTAAATAGTAACTTATCTAGTTTTTCCAGTAAACATTCTCATCATCATCTTTCTGCTCTTTTCCTATGTTATTTGGGGTCAACTAGCACGTTTTTTTCTTTCATTCTCACATATCCAATCGTCACGCTATCATCTACTCCTTTTATTTCATACTAGCTGACCCACGCAACTTCGTCCGCGTCACATAATATAGCTATAGAACCTTTCTCGATAAATCGACTATCCAACATATTAAATTGAGTTAAATCGTACTCGTAACAAACAAAATAATACCTATTAGTTTAGATTGGCTTCGATTATATTATTAAAGTAACAATTACTATAGGTATCTCTTACTGTTTAATATTCAGTAACACCTTGTACTTGTCTTGTAAACATTATGGTGCAGTAAATATTTTGAATTTGAATTTCTCCGGAGCCCCCAGAAACCAGAATCCCCACGTAACTACCGCACCGGACCGAATGACTGCCACACGCTTAATTATTTTGTCGCCCGTATATTTTTACATTGCGATATCTTCTAAGATATTTGTTTAAACTGTATAGAGTAAAAGGCACAAACATTCTACATTAAATTTTCGTGCTAACAAACACATTTACATAGATATAGATTAATCCCATATGGGTTAAATAAGCTTCGCAAAATATCATTATTTTTAACCTAACATTTAATTATTAAAAAATGGTTACAGTGAGTCAATCTTAAAAGATAAACATATGCTGTCGCGGACTTTTTTTTAGAACTTTTAAAGGGGAACAATTCCTTCATACATGATATTTACGTAACTTAAACCATTTTCGCAGCGCACGCAACGGAAGCTCTCAAAAAGGAATATCTTTTCCCGTTTTTGCAACATTTTTCATTTATGCTCCGCTCCTATTGATCGTAGCGTGATGTTATATAGCCTAAAGCCTTCCTCGATAAATAGGCTATGCAACACTAAAAGAATTTTTCAATTCCAACCAGTAGTTCCAGAGTTTACCCCGTTCAAACAAACAAACAAACTCTTCATCAGCTTTATAATATTAGTATAGATAATTCTTCACACAATTCATTCGTCTTTTCTTTGGTCTTCGTTTTCCTCTCCATCAACATTTATATATATTACTCCAGTATTCATACCTACTGCAGTTTGTTACTACAAATTATCTTATTTATCATAGTGCATCCGCCTAAGTCCTGAAACATTCATAAAATTCTCTTTATTTTTCATAACTTTTTTCCATACTTTTGCCGTCAAGAATCCGAAGATCTCATCTATTGGCTATCTCCACAAAAAGTACCTATTGTTTTAAAATTGAATAACATGATGTTTTTCATAAGGTAAAACAAAATCGCGTCCATTTTCGATAAAAATGATCAATGCCTCTCAAGAGACCAATGAACACAGTATCAAACAATCAATTGTTGGTTTTTCAATGTTCTGGGGACGGCAACATGGACAATAAATTCCGACATATTTTTTTAGGAATAAAACTTTATGTGAATTAGTTAAAAATGTAATTGAATAAACATTGGATTTATATAGTCCAATCATACTAATGAAACAAAAATGGGGGTTGTAGGAAGTTTAATTTAACATTACTTCTGTTAAAGTGTCGGAAAACGCCATGAGGAAACCGGTATGTCTTAGAACCAAAAACTCGAAGACATGTGTCATCTACCAAACCGCACTGGGCCCGCGTTTATTATAGCCCAACCCTCTCCTAGAGAGGAGGCCTGAGTCCCTGCAGTGGGAACATTATAGGCTCTATGATGATGATGATGACTGTTAAAGTGAAACCAACCATTTTCAACACACAGGTTACTTCATAACATAACATCACGCTTATTATCTTAGTAAATAATACACCCACAGTTTGCCAGTTATTATTAGTAGTTTAAGTCCTATGTAATAGGGGGTGAACACGTAAAGCCAAAAAATCAAAACCAAAAACGTAAAGTGAAACCTAAGCCCTATACGTACAACTCCGGCGGTCAACTCTATTGCTTTAGCTGTGATTGGGTATTTAAAAGCAAATTCGGTCTGGCCAGCCATTTAAGGGCACACGCTAGGAAATAGCTTGTAAGGGTCGCCGTTACCGAAATCGGTAAAGAGGACTATATAGGGTGTAAAAGTACCCTTAACGCAAACTAAGGGCAATTGTTCTCTCCACCACTGTGCTCATTTTTTTGTTCTAGGCCATACCTGGGAACCCCCTAGTTACGGAGATATTGGGGGTCAAAGTTCCAAATTTTTAACAGCTGTTTTTGAAAATACTAGTTTTTCAGGTTATAACTTTAGTTAAATTACCTCCATGACCCGTTTACTATTCAAAGCATCCAATAGCACAATGTTTTAAGAGTGCTACATTGAGTTTTACCGTAAAATGTGATTTTTGACCCCAAAAAAAAATCGTTTCCCAGCAAAAATTTTTGCGTAGGGGTACTTAGTTTGATGTACAGAATGCTTGGTTAACGGCTGTGTGATGGGTTGATTTACACCCTGTATAATAGGGGGTGAACTTATTACCTGTCACATATTCAGAAACCGTGGGTGCTACTGAGAAATACCTGATAGAAAACCTTAATATAACACTGAACGAGTGGACTATGACATCGTCAATCCCTAGTTTTAGGAGTTATGTAAAGTTATTGCAAAACCAAAACCTCATACCACGTCAATGAAACGATCAGGATCAGTGCAAACACACAACACACACACATTGTACATAGCATAGTACATTTTAAAAACTACAAGGTTTAACAGGGCATGCATGATTTATAGGTAGTTTGTTGTTAAACAACACTTTACTTCCCGTCAACCCTTTTTCTTTGGCTACAAATAGCAAAAATAAAAGCTAGTTAACCTCAATGCTCCTATTTTTTATCGATACTCTCGGCTTTTCCTCTTTTCCTGGTAGCACTAATGTATTTACAGAAGCATGAAAGAATATTAAGTACAATATCTTTTCCTTATAAGTAATATTTACGGTACTTATATCGAATATCAAAATATCTAAAGTTGCCAGCCTCTTTGGTCTAATTGTCGCAAACACGACTGCTGAGCATGAGCTCCTGGGTTCGATTCCCAGGTTAGGCAAAGTGTTAATCGGTAATTCGGTACAGTAGCAACCATGGAGGCTGGATTTGTCACCGGTTGATCGCAGTAGGCTCGCCCACTGGCATAACTGGCGAAATATGGGTGTGCCGACTATTAGGTACACCTCTGCCTAACCCTGCGGAGGTTGGAGGCGTGATATTATGTTATGTTATTACCGATGATGTACAAATACTCGAAAGTCAAAATACCGAATGATTTGAAACACAGGAGGTTTTTTTTTAACTATTTGCAAATATAATAATAACGTTCTCCTTCAGTCAATTTATAAATTGAATATAGAAAGAACAAAAGGTTGCACACGCAGCAAACATTGCACTGAAAATGTTGACAAAAATCTGATGGGGGATTAACCTTTTGTATGGCCGGAACGTAGATCCACGCGAGACACAATGGCTTTTTAATTGTGTCTAATTACACGACATATGAAAGGTTAAGCGGTTGAAAATGCGACACTTACCTTTTGTGCCCCATGTTTGCTGTGGTCATTTTACTACGACACCTGCAACACTGCAATATGACTGATAACGAATGGAAAAATAATGAGCATAAGTATAGAAGCAAAGCAGTGGTGGCCCAGTGGGGGCGGCCCCGACTTACGAACAGTACGTCGTGGGTTCAAACCCAGGTAGACGCATTACTTTTATTTATTTCATCATTGCTCTCAAAACGGTGAAGGAAAACATCGTGAGGAAACCAATTTGTCTTAGAACCAAAATATTCGAAGACATGTGACATCTACCAACCCGCACTGGGTCCGCGTGGTTGATTATAGCCCATCCCTCTCCTAGAGAGGAGGCCTGAGTCTCTGCAGTGGGAACAATATAAGCTGATGATGTTGACGATAAGTATTATATATAGAGTGGAAGGGACACTGACATTAAACACGCGACATAATTATTCAGAACATCATTCTGAATCCCGCATATCATAATTTTTCAGCGGTTTTTTTTATATCAGCTGCTCCATATATTTTGAGGGTAAAGGTATTGCAGTTTATTAAGAAACAGCAGATTTTTTTTAACCGACGAGAATTTTTTTAGTAATATTTTTTTAAATCAAACCCTCTTAATACTCGGCTAAGAGGCTGTGACAGCTATTATGTTAAAATATCTAATACCTATTTAAGTAAGTAATATTTTATCAGTCTCAACCAAAAATAAATACTTGAAGATTAACGTTAATACAAGTAGTATGCCGTCGCCGAGGGAGGCCTAGAAAACGCTGGCGTGACGACCTAGAAGCGTTTATGACAAATTGGACGGGGAAAACCACACAGAAGGAAGAGTGGAAGGCTATGGGGGAGGCTTTTGCCCAGCAGTGGGACAATATAGGCTGATAAAAAAAAAAAAAGCTGTATGTGATAGCTAATACAAAAGCCATTACGACCCATTATTCTTTCCTATAATATTACTACAGTTTGGTTCGATATTAGGGCTAGTTAATGATGATAGGTACCCGCCTAAAGCATTCCTCGAATACCTATTTTATTTTTATCGTACTTGTTACGGCGCCAGCTGACATGACATTTCTAAAGACCGACACGTCGATCTGGGCAATTATTTTCAAATACGTAACGCTTACAAATATTCCCTTTGAAAGAGTTTTCTTGGGACGGTTTTATAACGTTTTGCTCCAGAAGGAACAGAATGAAATTTATTTTATTAATAGTGTAGGTAGTCGCCTTCAATATCAATAGAAACTCAGAGTTTTCAACACCTGCTTTCATATGTTTTTTATTTTTCATTAAGATCAATCGCCCGAAGACCTGGTATTGACATACGACATCCGCTGGATGCCAGACGCTCGGATCCGGTCAATGTGGTGACACTTGGGGGAGACCTATGTCCAGTAGTAGCCGTCTTTCGGCTGAAATGATGGAGAACAATCATAAAACGTAGTCCTGTTCACATCGATTTTTTGCCAAGTTGTCGTGTCCGAAACACAAAATTTGAAAAGCCTCATAAAGTTCCCCAACGATTTCTATAAAATTCAACACATTTTAAATAGCACATAACATTTATATTAGCAGCCTACATTTCACCATTTCGCTTCAATTTCTAACGAACACTCCGCGGCATGAAATTTTAGTTTATCGATAACGGAAGCAGCCAGATTAACTTTGGCACGAATTCCTCATAAACGTTTTAGGGCACCGATAAGAGGGTAAAGTCGGCCCATCACACAGAGAAGTACACAAATGGAGTGATTACATGCGGGTCGCGGGCGAACAGCGAACGATGTGAAAGGCATTAGTGCAAACATTTTGTACGCGGTGATAGTCGCTGATCGGAAATAAGGGTGCATGTTTGTCTGTTTAGCCTTGTTTGTCATTTCGTTTGATTAGCCGCCTAATTAAGTGGGAGAAAAAAATTGTCACGATTCGTCTAGTTAAATCTTGGATGTGTGTGTCACATACGGCAGTCTTGCTAGACATTGAAATTTACACCAATTCTTTGTTTATTCAAAACGACTTTGACTATAATTTTTTGATGTTTAAACGTCTCTCAACTTTATTCAGCTTTTATGTATAAACCCGTTAACTATATAGTACAGTCTATTTTGACATTTGAAATCACTTTTATATTGTGTCTGCATACACTTAAGCACTTACCAGCACTTATTTTTTATTAAGTTGCGAGTAAATAGGCTTCTTCTGGGTAAGCTCGTTCCTTTGTCGAGAATGAGATCAAGAGTAAGCCCATTTTAAATAAAAATAAAAAACTTACACCTCGTAATTATTTACCACGCCTGTAATTACAATGTGAGGGCTCCATTCGATTTGTACTCCATGACCCATCACTACATTTGCGCCGTTATTTGTTTTAATAAACGTGTTGAAGCCAAGCCATACGTCTAGTGTTAGATATAGACAGTCTTATTATCTAGATGTAGTAAGACAAATCTGGGTCACGACCCAACACCTGCAATGTACTTAGAGGCGCTTTTTATGAGAGATACTTCGGTTATTGTGTTGATGTTCTGTTAAATGAAAGTTTTTAGTTTTATGTCAGACTAAAGCTAGTCTGTGTATTCTTTTAGAAGAATAAATTGGGATTTTAATTAATAAACACTCTACGTATTAACATTTTATAAGATGGAGTGAGATTTCATTTTTTTTTTTTTTTATTTGGGCTAACAAAACCTTCTTTTACCGATTACTTGCTATACAGTATTGTACGACGTATTCGTAAATAGTTGGCCCACTCATATTTCAAGGAGGAGGTGTAATATCAAACAACTTTCCTAAAGAAGCTCATACCAATTCTTAAAAAACAAAGATACTCCGGCTGTGGGTTGCTCGCAAGAGATACCGCGGCCTCGATATAAAGGGCTAAGAAGGAACATGGGTCGTTTTTAGTCAGTAGAAGTCTGACACTCCCTTTCGCTCTGCCCAAGAGCGGGAGGGGTTATTTGATGATTTTCCACCCGCAAAATAAAAAAATAGGAGATACATCGATGCATATGAAGAGGTTTTTTTTCAGTGATACCTTTCATGTTTGCCGACCAAAATAAACCAGATCGCGTGCTAGCTCAACAATCGCTTCGGTTACAATAACAAAATAAAAATAAAACATTTTCCACTTTTTAACCGACTTCAAAAAAGGAGGAGGTTATATGTTCGTGTGTATGTATTTTTTTTTTTTTTTGTGTATGTTACCTGATTTCTCCTTCATTTGTGAACCGATTTTCAAAATTCTTTTTTTATTTGAAAGAGTATACTCCTGAGGTGGTCCCATTTAAATTTGGTGAAGATCTGATCCTGATCTTCGGAGATATACAATAGAACTCTTCAAAAATAGACGGCAAATCTGTCGTGATTGCTGCAATCGCTTGGATGTTTATTGTTTTGAAAAGGTATACTTCCCAAGTGGTCCCATTATCATCAAGTCAGGATCTGATGATGGGATCCTGAAGAAATCGAGAGAACTCTTCAAATGTTGTAGGCACACTTGAAGTGATTTTGTAAGTTTTTGAAAGAGTGCCTTCTCGGAGTGATCCCATTTAAATTTGGCGAATATCTGATAGAGAACTTGGGAGATAGGCAACAGAACTCCTCGATAAATGATAGCAAATGGACTAGGATTGCTGAAATCTCATATCTGTCTATTGTTTACACCAGTTCATAACATTACATCACACCGGTACGCTGTGAAGGGGTTAGCATATGTGAACCACTAAAAAGTGTAAAATAAAAACTTTTTAACAAAAAATAAAACCGACTTCAACAAAAAATAAAACACAAAAAAGTGAAAAATAAACTTCAGAAGAAAAATCAGTTTCTAAAGTCGGTGGCAAAAAAAATTAAATCAAACAAATAAAAGTCACCGACTTCAGAAACTGATTTTTCTTCTGAAGTTTATTTTTCACTTTTTTGTGTTTTAACGAACAATATCGACAATACCTATTCTGTTTCAACAATAAACACTCAATCTAAAATGATAATAACTGAATATGAAGTATGACGTCACAAGGCCTTCAGTGTCAGCTGAGCGGAAAAATGCTCATTTGGCTTACATAAAATACTTCCCGACTTGTCTACCGGATTATCACTGATACCTTACTTTGGCTCCTACTTACCTATTGACTGTGTTTTATTCTCATAAGAATAAGGTATACATTGCTTTAGCAATAGGCAGTAACTGAAAACAGGTCTAACATTTTTAATATGAATAAGAATTACGTAGTTTTACGAAAAAAAATCAAATTGAAATGTCAACGAGGTCTACGGCGTAGCGGCGTAGGCATCCATAGTTGCTACGAGGCGTAGCGTTTATTTTTTTAAATGTTAATTGGTATCTTGTTCATTTATGGATGAACATTCTTATTAATATGATAGTAACTAAAAAATATGGTTTGCTTATATTGATGAAATTGGACATAATTCCGAAATATTCTTTTCTAATAGAAAAATCGAATAATTCCGTCTGGTCATCGAACTACAACCAATCCAAGAGCTTTAGAGCTTATTACTTCTCTGCAATCTAATGTGGCAATACCTGTGCACTTGAACATGATTACTTTTGAAATTGACTCACAATTATTATATTCTAGAAGAAACGATTTCTTGGGAGGCGGTCGCATTGGTAACCAATTTGAAACAAAGATTTTTCAATATTCGCATGATTCGATTGGTCGATCCCTCGTTTGGTCTAGTGGTCGCAAGTGCGACTGCTATGCATCCCATGCATGTTATGCCCTGAGTTCGATTCCCAGGTCGGGAGTAGTGTTATTTTGTTTTTCCATCAGAATTTTTTTAATAATAGCCACGGTGTCTGTATTTGTGTTGGGTTGATGGCTTATGGCTCGCCCCCTTATGCATGGGACTAAAACATAACCTGCTGAATGTGGGTGTACTAATAGGGATATCCCTGCCTTACTCATCGGATTCGGTGATTACAGGCGTGATGTTATGTGTTTTCAACCATTCGTAATTTTAATCAGAACGTTCCAAAAATCTTCCCAATTCATCGCTGTTTTAACCATCGTCGGATTCACAAATATCGTTATTTTTAACCCATCTCTAGGCTCTTTACAAACTAAAGTGACTTTATAAATACGCTTTCAATTCCGCAAACGTCGGAAATAAAATATGAATTGCATCGGAACCGGAAAGGCATCGGTAGTGCAAATGCTTTCTTTGTTTCCTTGATGAATATTTTATCGAAGCGATAACAAAGAGGCACGGAGGCGACACTATAAAGGTGATTTCAAAGGAATGTAGATGGAGAATATCTATAGAAAAATCTGAACAAAATGAAGGTAACGCTTGAAATAAGCTTATCATATTGTTCGCAAAATAAATGGGCAATAAAGCCAGTGCTTCTTTAGCAGGCAAAGAGCTGAAAAGACTTGTTGAAAGGTGACCTCTGCTGACTTCGACCTTGATCTGTCATAAAATAAATGAATATATTAAAATGTATTTATGAAAATGATGGTTTTGAGTAACGGATAGGCTTGTTCATATTGAGATTAATTATTATTTTTTACCAAAAGAACATCGATCGTCCTCATATCATGGGTGTATCCCAACGTGTGGGGCAGACTGGGGGCACTTGCCCGTCCCTGCTCAACGACCCGAAGCTAAGATTTTTTAGGCAAAATTAATATAAGACTAAGTTAAATAACGGGAGACAAGAAAGATCATTATGTGATCAAATTATGTTCTACCTATTCCTCCGCTATTCTTTTCTGATTAATTTCGTTGAGGGATCCAAGACAGTTAAATCGTTTCTCCGGGACTTCGTCGGGCTTCATTGTCTCGGCGCTTTTCTTGTGGTCACCACTGTTGATTCTGGCTTACAAGAGTTACAGTGGTTTGGGAATAGTGTGGCGGGCTTGTCACATTTAAAATCAAAAAAGGAAGACCATGGGCGCCATAACCACCCCGCCCTGGGCTGGGCCTAGGTTAACCGTGATCATTATTCTAACCCCGTTGGTTGAACAAAAAATATTCATTGCATGATGGCAAACGACTTAGTTGGAAGTGATATCGTGAGTCTGTATGAATGCACCAAAAAAAACCTAAGCTATACAAAAATGCTAGGTACGCCCATCCCATATTGCAGTCAAGTAACAAAATAATGTGTACAAAAAGGTGGTACCAAACTCACTCGATGTAAACACATCTTTACATAATTCAGTCTTATTCTCCCTCGTTGAATCACGAATTCACGAAACAGTTGGTGATTCCCATTTCAGAAAATAATGGGCTTATGATATTGAACCCTCAACAATATTGTTTTATACCTCATAATTGAATTATTTGATCACTCCAATAGTATGACTTTCAAATTGCTTTTCAAAAACCTTATTTGCGTTTTTCCTTTCTGATTTTTAATCTATAAATTGGAGTGGTTTATTAAAAGAGTTTTTATCGTGTTTTTTCCTGGTTATAAATCTCATAAACATATTGATTTTATTGTTCTTGATACTTTTAGGTATGTAGGTACTACATTTAATAACCATAGCTGTCTGTTCAAAAAGATCCCTCAGTATCTATAGACCCGCCTTTTCAGCCAATGTATCCTGCTAATAATACCCTCTGGTGACATGAACTCTCAAAAAGGAGACTGTCCACCGATTACGAGTGGCACAAAGGGTCATGGAGCGAGCCATGCTAACCCTCTTGAATCAAGCGCATAATACCTAAAACCGCATTAGGACGAAAGTGTACGACGACGGGGACCAGACGGTGCGCCTCCAGTGGACTATAGCAGAACATCTGGCTAGATGCGGAGAGGGCCGATGGAGCAAGACTTTGCCTGAGTGGTGTCCAAGGTTAAAAAGAAACCAGGGCCGTCCTAAAGTTCGTTGAGTGGACGATATTGTGAAGTCGCGGGATACACCTGGATAAGTGACGCACCAGAATCGCGAGGTGTGGGAGAAAAAAGGAGAGGCCTATACCCAGCAGTTGGTGATTCCGGGCTGATATGCTGATGATGATACTTTTAGCCTGTGCCGTCCTACTCTTGGGCAAAAGCCGCCCCCAATTTTTCCTACTATTAATTACTTCTACTGGTAATATACCTACTTACAGAAAAGCAAGATATACATTATTTATCTTAAATTATGATGTATGATGGATAATATTAATTTGAATGTATCCAAGATGCTTTCTTTCTCAACCTTTGTAGCAAAAGCTACAAAGAGCTGAAAAGTTTCTTTGAGAAATCAAATGTTAATATTCAATTACATAGCAGGAAATACGCTCATATTTTCTTCGGTTATTTTCACTGTTAGTTGGATAACATAAGGTATTTATTGAATAGTAGAATATTTCTTTGGGAACGCTGTAACAAGCTCGAGCGTAATCGATCAGACACTGACATAACTGCGATAAAATCCGTTGTAAAATATGAAAGTATTTCCTACACTTTAGAACAACAAAGAGAAAATACTTTTAGATACAAAACAGGGTTTATGAAAGAGTAGTTGTTTTTTTTTATCTTGTGTTTAGTGTCTAACCTGGTGTCAGAGGTTTAATGCCGCCCGATGGGCCTAACTGACGTATATGGACTATTGTAGCCAATAGGCCTGATATAGTGATTGTGGGTCGATCAGAGTGACGCGCAATGACATAACAGTTTCGCATGATGAGGACCACGTGAAAGCTGAAAATGATAATAAGCTATTCTTGACGTGGCTCGCAAGGTTGTCAACATTTGGGTTTTGGACTCAGCGATCATTAAAACGATAGTATTGTCGGCATTATTGCCAAGAGGCTTGATCAATATTTGAGGAGGCTCTCGTTAGGCAGCTGGATCAAAGGCTTGATTCTTCAGAATGAGGTACGACTGGACACGGCCCGCTTGTCAGGTAGTTCCTTTCTCTGGAAACCTGGCCGCTATAATATCAGATACAGTCACTCACATCATAAGTCTTCCAGGTGACCGTTTTTCGCAAAGATTTTATATTTTTATAGCTTACAAGCAACATAATGAAAAGCATCTCTTAAACCCTAAATTATTAGATTATATTTCACCACTTGCACCTCCGAAACAAGCCGACGTAATGACGTTAATCTTCAAAAAGTCCGAATTAAACTAAGTAAAAAGGTTTTAAGATATTTAATCCAGTTATTAGTCATTCCGTTGTTTAGCAAGGTGATTTTGCTGGCGGCTTTGCCCGGGACTCGCCACATTGTTTTCCGACTACGGGTAGGTCTAAGGGTTAGCGGGTTTTAACGTCAGGAGACAAATTTAAATATTGGTTACGATTTGAATAAATATTGTAGCCGCAACTAATTTATTGTGAGGAGGACACATTTGTTTGTTGTTTTGTTTATCATTTTATTTTGGAAGTGAAGTTTTATGTTGGATTTTCTGAGCCCTTTTACATAAATTACTGCTTGGACATTGTATATGTACTGTCGCAAACAATAATATGTATACAATTGGCAACGTTCAAGAGCAAATTTCTCGTAAAATTGAATCGATTGCGACTTTGAGATATGACCTACTGATAATATTGGTTCCAAAAGGGTAGTATTGAAACGAGTAACTGTAAATTAAAAATGTAAGTGACAAAATTAATTAGTTTAGGTCACAGAATTACTAAGTGAGCGACTGACTGCGAGTGACGACAAATCAACAGAACAGCAACTTATAAACAAAAATTTGAGTTACTTTAAATACAAAATGAGTAGCTTCATAATATTTGAGCGACCTAATATTTGTTTGAGTGTCAACGTTACGTCCTGCATTTTATTCATTATTAGGCAATTGATTTATTTATACTGTGTGGCCTTTTATCTTAAATGAAGTGTTTCGAATAGAAAAACCACTGAACCTCCCTAGGCTTAGTTGACGGAGCCCCGCTCCGGGGCTCCTACTTCTGGGTGATTCAAAAAAAAATAACCACGAAGGAGATAGCGGGGTCTATTCGCTCGCTTTGCTCGCTCACTTGACCCCGCCATCCACTTCTAACCTAACCTGTCCGAGTTGGGGTGCCACAAGTCCCGAGCTCGCTTCGCTCGCTCTTGCATCTAAGTTTTCTTAGTAGAGGATTCGTAAGGTACGTCGGGGTTTCAATTCGCTCGCTTCGCTCGCTGACTGGTCCCCGACGTATCCTGCGTACCTTACCGCGCCGTTTGTGTGAGTGATCAAAAATAAAACACAAGGAATTTTGAATTGAAATTATGTAAATATCGTATCGTATAGTTATGTAAAACCTCAATTGGATAAATCGTCTCTACCTTAATATTTAAGTTGCCCTTTTATATTTCTAGTCGCTTTCTGTATTTTATTATTAATCAATGTTCGTCGTTAGTTTAGTTAATTTTTCACTTATTAGAATTCATACCGCTCAAGTTATTAAAACAGTATCTCATCATCAGTCCCTAAGTTTTTTTTTTTGTTCGCTCGTTTTATAATTCCCCGTTCCAAAATATTAGTTTCGTTACGTAACATGAAAATGAAATAAATATACAAAGCGAAATATAAAATGCTTTTAAACGTTGCTAATGTTCCAAATTGGTGCTGCGAACTTACCATACAACATTTACTCAAATAAAAAAACATAGTCATCCCCAAAAAGTTCTAGAACTATGGAAACACTGAAAACCGCAACCAACACAAATCGCAATCCGATTTCAACTAAAAACCAAATAGTTCTGTTTGTTTTAGGTTGTACAAAGCACTCCAAAATCCCTAGGTAGTTCCTAGTTTTCACCGCCGCTTCAATAAAAAGTTATGAGTATTTAAACACGCGTTCCGTACAAAAGGTGAATGTTCACTAGCTAATCGAAGCTATCCGCAGGTCGCGGCCAACTGGCTTGGAAACGAGATAAACTTTCAGCCCGCGTTTGCGGGTTAATTTACGACGGAACGTCCAACATGGCCGCAATGCGATTTTAAAACACATTGTGCGATTTAAAAAGTTACTTCTTAAAAGACGTCGAAGTTAGTTTTATTTTTTAACTTGTGTGCTCTTGCAGTTGTGCTAAGAATACGTGTCTTTTTAGCACATAAAATAAATTAGAGGCATTATTTGCGTTCTACTCAGCCTTTGGTCCCGCCCGGGTGTCATTTGTAGATCTTCGAGTGTCATAACCGGTAGTCAGTGGTCCGAAAGTCTGACAACCAATCTTACCAATGGGTATTATATTACCCAGTACTAAGTAGGTTGTGAAGGTCAGTTAAACAGTCACTCCATGTAAAATACTGATATTCAGCAGAATCCGGTAAGACTGGAAGCCGACCCCAACATAGTTGGAAAAAGGCTTGTCGTTCCAGTCAGTATACTTATTTTACGAGAACCCTTACCTAGACGTGTAGCCTTTCTTATGCAAGTAATATTATTATAAAAGTCGTGAGACTCATCGATTAGCAGAAGTCGTAATAAGGTCAAATTAATAATGCATTAAATTAAACTTTATTTCTCTATCGACACATTTATTATTTATAACTATATGGTGCCAGATTATTCTATAATATACATACATAAATGCCCTTTTTCCATGAGGGTATGCAGAAACCACAGAACACCAACCACTACGATTCTTAAATACTCCTTTTACCTCTTCCACATTCATACATCTAGTCATACACGCACGCTAGTTGCGAGTATTACGCACGCACTATTCTATAACAATAACTATTAAAAATAAAACAATCACTTCACAAGTCGACTCAGTTTCCATTTCTATTGCCTATTTTTAAACAAAGCCCTTTTGTTCAAAGCTCAGTCAATCTGTGCTTAATAAGTTCGAAAATGAACCTCAAGGGGCCTGTTTACTCAATAACCAACGTAAAATTACACCACGACCCAAGAATTGTAGTATTTACAATAAAACCAATGTTGGTGAGAACAAAAAAAACTCATTCAAGACTGGAAATGTCGTTATTAAGCCGCCTGTGCTCACTTCGGAGGCGTTTTCCTACAAAAAGATGTTTGCAAGTTGGAAAAACTCGCTGTCTTCTCTTAAATTTGTTAGAAATCTTTTTTCTTGCGTGGGCACAAAGTTTTGCCGCACTAAGATAAACAGGCAGGTAGAGGTTTCGTGTCGGGTTTCAGTGATACTTTTTTATTTTCGTTCCACTGAAGAGAACTGTAAGTACCTACCTAGCGGTTTTCTTCTGAATTCTCGAGGAATATATAGGAATATATTTCTTAAACTAGTTTTCTAATTTTACCAAAAATAAGAGACATTTTGTCAAAAAACCATTAGCATTTGAAGGAGCACAGTTATAAAAAAAATACTCGCTTTTATAAAAGTTTGCACTCATTCAACGCATCAAGACTCAATTGTCGAAATACTCAACCGCAAATTCCCAAAATAAAAGCACCGGATGGGCGTAACCACTAAACAATGTTTAATGCAGAGGCAAACTTATTATTAATAAGTAAATAATATGTTTAATCCGTCTCATCCCTAACGTTACAGTGAACAGTAATTATTTAATCTAAAACGCAAGGTAAACATTTCGGAGAGACTGTTGCCCGAAATATACAATACCTGTGTTACGGATCACCACGCCCCCCCTAGACTTAAAGGTATAAAACTAATTTAAATTAAATTAGCATAAGGACATCTATTCTCAATGATGTAAATGGCAATGTGTCTTTTTTGAGAAATTTTAAACATAAACCTAAAATTGTTAAAAAAACAATCGCACAAAAACATTTACTTCTTCCAAAACTTTAAAATATAAACTCATATTATAAGCGTCACTACCCACCCGTAAGGATATATATCTTTCAACACGTGTTAGCATCTCTTAAACCAGTTCACAAACCCGTTACGAAGTAAGTATACACCACACATATACCTAAGCTACATTAATAATGTATCAACAATCCTAAATATTCACTTAGCGGTACCTTATGTGCACACCTGTTTAATCCAGACAACCCCAAATTTATTTCAAGCCTCGCCCCAACATAATTACGTTTAATCTTGCTCTTTCATTACTTTCTCTAGAATTTAGTCACTTATCTCTTTACTTCATCGGTCGTTAAGAGTCACCTAACAGTCACCTCATAATTTACTTAATTTTATAGCTAATTTCTACATTATCTTCTCCAGTAATCGGTTTTCTAGAAAATGGATCCTCGAAATACTTTTAGTTTGATTAATACCTAAAGCACTTGTCGGGAACCTTAATCTAAAGATATTGCTATAGGTATCAATAAAACTTAATATAAAATAAGTCTAGAATATCTCACATACCTATTGGAAAATATACTATCATAGGAGCAGATAATCCGGGCCCTTAGTGGTAAAAAATGCCAGTCAGTTGAGCGGGCACTGCGTCTTAGGCCATTCAATTTGTCGCAGCCAAGAGAGACCCTTCTCAATACGTAATTGACACAAGCTTATCCCCAAACTTAGAACCACAATTTGTTCACATTTCTGTAAATAGTGATTCGCTATTTTCAATCGCAATGTCTTCGATATTTACTGAAAATGTATTGCTAAACAAAATTTTGCTCTAGTTACGAGCGATTTTCACTTACCTTCAGGAAATGATAAAACCCACGCGCAAGGTGAAACCTTTGATATTATCTAAATTTTCGTGAAATTATCTTGTTCGTAATTTAGGTAGATACGTACAAAATTACTCGTGTAAAAAGGTTTTACTGAGAGTAATAATATCCGCTTAATTTTTGTTAGGTGAGATTACGAAAATAGGTTTCTTTGGTAAAACAATTAGTAGTGTAATCGCCGCAGGGTTAGGTTAATTTAGTTAGTTTCTAATAGTACAACGTCTCACCAGGTATGTTTAAGTCCCACGCATTGGGAGGCAAAGCTATTGCCATAAATTAGGCTCAAATTCAGACTCCAGGACTGCAACTAAATATTTCTAACTGGAACACCCAACAACAGTTTACTCTACCTGGGAATCGAAGCCACCCAGGACCCCACGCTCAGCAGTCTTTATAAACAATTACTTCAATGCAATAAATAAAATGTACAGTGGCAAGTGAAACAAAATGTTCTAACTCAGCTAATCACAAAAAGAAAATTCTAAGATAATAATTCACACCCTTGAAAGCTTTTAAAGTTTCTCAACGTTCAGTGTAACTTTGTTTTAAAAAGCCATTATTCATTCTTTTGTTAGCGATTGTGACGGCAAATTTTTCACGATGAGACAAATTTTGAGAATAAATTAACCACTGTTTAATCTTGTGCAATAAAAAGCAAAAACGAAGTTTGTTTTCAAGTGTACCTGTGGCAGTGTGCGGCGATTTAATTAATTTTGGTAAGTTTCTGAAAGGATGCACTGGTTTAGACGGTAGCATAACTTCGACAACCTCTCGTGGTTGAACTTTGGGTTGACTTAGGCCTTTCCGCGGTCAACCCCATACGATATTTAGAGTATCTATACTTACATACGAAAGCTCACGCCTTTTTCCCTTGGGGATAGGCAGTTACCACAAAACGCTACCTGATACGCTATCCTTAACTTTCTTTTGCCTCGTTCAGACATCTGGGTATATACGTACGCCGGATGCAAGTACAACGCATCTGTCCTTTCTGAAGATCTTAAGTGTCCATACTTCATCACTATCACTACATTTTATAAAACAAACCTCCGCCGCGTCTGTCTGTCTGTCTGGTTGCGATAAACTCAAAAACTACTTTTCATACTGCTTTCACCAATGGATAAAGTGCAAGTAACTCTGTTTGTTTGTTACCTTACCACAACTAAACGGCCGATCAGATCGTAATTAAATTTGGAAAGGAGATAGAATATATCCTGTATTCGTATGTCCTTGCCGACATACGTTGAGATATATAAACAATATCTCACTTCATGTAACAACAAAAATCTTTTTATTTTTTTTAATAAAAAGTATTTTCAGACTTACCTCTGCATAAACCAAACGTTGACTCGTAGAAAAAGCCTATGGCATAAAGTCCGCCTCTGTACTTTGTACTTTAAGTGTTAAATAAAAAAATATTTATTTAAAACGGTCCAGGGACTATGTTGAAAAACGTTACCAAGAACGAAAAATATTTGATAAATACACACATCAACACCGTCTAGGGATATTTTGTATAAAGTTCTTAAACTCAAAAAATACTGGCCACTTTTAAATTCTTTTGAAGAAAGTTTATTTTGTAAGCCTTTTTGAACGATTCTAAATTTGAATTTGAAAAAATACATTAAAAACAAAAGATTTACGCGGCATAATGGTAGCGAAGTCCGAAGGTTTCATTTACCTACAGTAGTTTGTGGCTATTTTTTTGTGTCCAATTTAAGTTTTATAACAAGTTATCGGTTAATTCCGAATTAATGTTATTGTGTGCATCATGCAGCGGCGCCATTTAACTAGAGAAGAAATGTTAAGGGCAGTAGGCATGCTCCAAGCTGGGGCTACTCAACGGAGTATTGATGAGGAGTTTGGAACAAGACAAAACGTGATGTCAAGGTTATGGTCACGTTATCGTGCTACTGGTGAAGTGGCTGAAAGACACCCAGGCGGGAAGCGCATAACCACTCAACGACAAGACCGATTTTTGCAAGTTGCCGCGACAACACAACCAAATGTTACGGCCATGCAGTTGGTTCAGAGGCTCCAGTCAGAGCACCAGTTGCTTGTGAGTGACCAAACTGTGAGGAGAAGGCTGCATGAAGCTAACCTTCATGCTCGCAGACCGCTTCGTACTCCAGCACTACGCCGAGGAAATCGTGGACGACGACTAGAGTGGGCTCGTGAACATTTGCTCTGGGAAGAAAACCAGTGGTCTGTAGTGCTGTTTACCGATGAGTCCCGGTTCGGTTTCCATCCCGATACACGTAGAGTGCGTGTATGGCGAGTTCCTGGTCGTGAGAGCCGTCTGCAACATCCTCAGGAAGTCCATTCATACCACGGCGGGACAATTATGGTTTGGGCGGGAATTCGTGTTGGTGGAAGAACAGACCTCGTTTGGATCAGAAACACCATGACGGCTGAAAAATACCGTAACGAGGTGCTAATACCAATAATCTACCCCCATCGACTACAAATGGGCCAAGAATTCACGCTCATGCATGATAACGCCCGTCCGCACACAGCGAGAGTGGTGACGAGCTGGTTGCAGGAGCACGACGTATCGGTCTTAGGCTGGCCCGCTCAATCGCCTGACCTAAACCCCATAGAACACGCGTGGGACATGCTCCAAAGAAGGGCTTTGAGGAATTTCCCTGCAAACGTTGCGACGGAAGAGCAACTTTTTTTGCATCTTAGCCGGACCTGGGACAATATACCGCAGCAAGACTTGGATAACTTAATCCAAAGCATGAAAAACCGTTGCAGGACCGTTATTAACGTCATGGGTGGTTTACTGACTACTGATTTTTCACAGAACTGTCAAAAGCAAATTATTTTTTCCTTATTTGTAATTTTTTCTTGAGGAACACATTCGTTGTTAGTTTTACCATTATTTCATGTTTTTTCTTTATTTGAATAAAAATTGGTTTACGCAAAAAAACATTGTTTTCTTTTATTCTGGAGTGTAGTCTGATAAATGGGCTTTATACAAATATATACATATTGTATGCTATTTTTAATACATTTTGAGTAAATTGAGTAAATCCAAAATATCCCTAGACAGTGTTGATGTGTGTACATATTTTTTCAGATTTCTATATAGTCGCTTCGCCTACATAAAGGAAAGGGATTCGTTCAAGACACGGGCAAACAACACAACTTCACTGATTTCGTTTCTTTACAAGATCAAAGGTGACTTGGCTAGAGGCAACATCGCCAGTCTCTTGGTCACATCACCAGCTTACAGCGTTGAGCGTTTTTTTACCCTTTCATAGTTTGTTGTCAGTTTATTATTTTAATTTATTAAATCGTTTCTTTCTATTAATAGACTCCTTCTCAAAGGATTGGCCTATAATCGCACAAGATGGCGGAAAGTGGAAGGAAGGAAGGAAGGACTTGGCCATGCAGTGGGACAATACAGGCTTATAATATAATCGTTTTAATTGTAACAATGTATATACTAACTATTATAAACCTATGTTGTCCCATTGCAGGGCAAAGGCCTCCCCTCCCTCTTTCCACAAGTATATACATAGTAACTTTATATTGCACGATAGTTGAATTAAATCATCCAGTTTTGGCCAATCTCAATCATCTAATCCGTGTCATAATAATTCAGATTAATAAGTGTTATTTTTTTGAAGATCAAAAACTCCTCCACAGCTAATCCTACATAAAAAATACTCTCCGCACACAACCACGCATAAGATTTGATAAATTAAGTGTCCACTTAAAGTTCCTTTGTTTGGAGTCTTCTAAAAGTATAATAAGGCTTTTTGGAGTGTCCCTTCTTGTTAATCTACCTTCATTAGTCACAGCTTTGTTGCTCAAGGACAACAAACATATCTATAGGTACTTATATAACTTTAATTGGCCCTTGTTCAGTTGAATCGTGCCTTTCGGGAAATGTAAGACGTTTTGGTATACTTCGTGTATTCTAATTCTTGACGAAATGATGGATCGGTATTTAATTGTGGTTTGTTATCAGAGACTGATGGCAACGTTTGTGTTTAGATCAATACACGTTATGTTATCATAAAAATATATAACATAACAATATGTCTGTAATCCCCGCAGGGTTGGGCAGAGGTGTATGTAATAATACCTACACCCACATTTCGCCATATATAAGTCGAATGTAATTTCATTTTTCTCCAGGCTGCTACTAAGATATTCCTGATGGAAAAACCCAATAACACTTTTGGTCGACTTAGCAATCGAACCCAGGACCTAATACACAGCAGTCGCACTTGCGACCACTTGACCAACGAGGCAATAAAAAAACGCCGTGGCCTTTCGCATTAATATTCTCTCAGTGGCATTCATCGGATGCTATAACTCTGGTTGAATTTAATCTTCCCAGTTTATCGCTTTTCCAGTATGTCTTTTCACCGTTGATGCTCAGTTGTTTCCAACGTTCCTACCAAAACGAACAGGGTGCGGCTGTGCGCTGTCACCCTTCTCTTTGTCATGTCACTCACACATACAAAGTTACAAGGATTATACTCAAAGGCCTAATAAAATAACTCTAATTATTCAAAGTCCCAAGCACCCAGCAGTAAGGGAACGGAAAGCAAAAACACAAATCACAAGATAACGCCTCTTGTAGTGGCACGGGAAGTTTCCCGAAAATTTTCAACTTTGTTTCATTACCTCATTATTCATTCTTTTGTTGGTGTCTCGGCTTCACTGCAAAATTTTATGACACGAAAAGAAATTACTTGAACAAATTAAAACGCTTTGTAATCTCGGCTGGCGTTGCTGATAAAGATTTTAAATAAATAACGTTTAACCAGGTGCTATTACTTGGGACTGGAGGCTTTAGGACGAAGGCAAAAGTTTTATATCGATGCAAACTTTGCTATCGGTAAATATTTCTTCTTTTTAGATTCGTTTCGTCGTCGTAATTTTAATTGGAGTATCATTTTTAATGTACGGTGACATAATCTTAATTTGTTGTCCAGTTGATGCTAATGATTTCATTTATTACTGTTTAGTTGCCGTTGCAAAATATAAATACAAACATTGATTAATCGTCATTTTTGATATGTCCAACATCCGCGCTGGCGAAGCCGCGGGCAAAACGTAGTTCCAATACCCAATAAATTATCAAAAAGCTTACCTCAGTTTTACCTCAATACACATCGAATCTTACTAGTACCCCAACGGTTTGAATCAGAAAGCTAACAGAATCAGCAAGCAAAGACGAGAAGTTTGCTTAATACAACCATCGCTTAGAAGCAATCCCATGATGAATCCTAAAACAACCGACCGCCAACAACCAGATATCTACAAATTCTACAAACCAGTTCATTATATCAGTACTTTAATTACAAACTTGTCCGAAGTGTTGTCGCGACAATCAGCGTTGCATTTCAAATATTTATTCAGAAGTAAAGCGGGAGTGAAAACAAGCCGTATGGCGCGAGCATACAGTTGTACGTGGAGTTGCAACGTAAATGAGATGCGATGTGCTGAGCGGGGACATTGTTTTAAGTCATACCTTGTCTCTTGTTCGCGCGAAAGTTCACTTTTAATTTCGGTGCGAGCGTTTAGGTTGGGTTTATACTGAAGGCAGATTATAATGTTTTAGACTTTATTTAAGTGAAAATCTGTTTTCCGTAGAAACGTGATCATGTAAGTATGAGTCTCATCCGTCACCGATCAGGTAGGACAGGCTGAGGATATAAAGTTGCCGCTCTGTCGCGAAGGATGTTCCAACTCCCACCTTGCCCTTTGTGCCCCAAAATTTGCAGTTACCCACAAAACAGTAGAAGCGACATTTCATGGTTCGATTCTAAACAAAATATCTTCAAAGTTGTCCTAGACTAACCACCAAGTTTTCACCAGTACCAGCGAATCTTTACCTTAGATCGTAGGCTTGTACATTACTTTTTAATGTCTGCTCAAAACGCTTAAAACATTACAACCATTTTAATTCCCAAAAAACCAACAGCTGTGTAGATGTTCATCTTAGCGATTTCTTGCATTTTTACCGTCTACCACTATTTGCAGCCCTCACAAAATAAACTTATAATCAAGTTCCTTCCCTCGGCCACTTCACAATGAGCTTGCATGGCACTAATTAGACTGGAGGACAAATTAATGACGTGTATTCAGGGGTTTTTGGTGCCATGGGAACTGGGGGCTAGGTTACACAGTGAGGCGGAAATGGCGCGGCATTCATTACTGACACGGAGCAGTGAACACACAGAGTGCTGTGAGAGATAAACGACTTTTGTTTGAATTTTCATAATTATTTGGAACATACACGCGTTTTGCCTGCGTGGTGGATTGTGACTTTCTACCTCCTAGAGAGGAGGCCTGCGTCCCAGCTGTGGAAACTTTACATGTAACTAACTGATTTTCCATTTGTGTAAGAATAAACAGTTTTCTTTATTTTCATCTTTAGTCAGTATTGGTCGCGGCAAATTAAAAAAAAAATGCAGTGGGCACAGGGACAATACTAGCAACGATTTTGTTTGCAAAACAACTTCGTGACTATTAAATTGTGAATATTTGAAAAGGCAAAACGACCTGTCAATTAATCATAGACAAACTATCCGGTCCGAAACCACGAAGGTATAGTGTAGCTGTATCCCCTTCGTTATCAAAACGGCTCGTTTTTCGCTGTCAGTAAGTATCATCACTCCATTTGCTCCCTACTCTGTTTCGCCATGGCTGCATTGTCCAGTCGCACCTCTGTGGATTGTTTCGCGCGGATATTTCGCATCTCACAGAGTGTTTGAATTGTCACAAGCGTCTGTATTGTTCTGTGGTTTGTTTCACACGGTTGTAATTTATCTTTTTTGTAATTAAAGTTGTTTAATACAATTTTATTTTACAAAAATAATAGTGCATTCCCTGATGACATTTACTGAATACACATAACATAACAATCCTGTAATGCCCGTAGGGTTTGACAGATGTATGCCAAACAAGTACCCACATTTCGCCAGGTAGGTTTAAGTCCCTTGTGATAGGGTGCGAACCTATTCAAACGCAAGTTCAAAGCATTTATTTCAATTAAACCATTACAGGCACTTTTGAATGTCACAAGAATAATTCACAAAACAAAGCTACAGTCACAGTCATAAGGCATAATAACTTGTGAAAGTTGTTGCCCATTCCCTAGCGTAAATCCTATGGAGAAGAAGGGCAAGAAACTCCACTCTTTAAAATCAGAATTTTGTTACAAAATCTTGGTACATTACATCATTCATGTTGAGAAGGTATTGCCATCAACCGGACACAAATCCAGACTCCATGCCTGTTTCCCAGAAATTCATGACGGAAAAACATTGGGTTTTTTTTTCGTTTTTTCACTTTGCCCGACGTGGAAATCGAACCAAGGACCTCATGCCCCGGCGGTGGTGACCTCTCGCGTCCGGCCCTGGTGCAAGCCATAGACCGGGGCGAGGAGGAATGGGACGCCGTCGCCTCCTTCTGCGAAGCAGTGTTGCTAGCGAAGGAGGTGGCGGAACGTGAGAGGGAGAGAACCTCTCGTCGCAGCCGCCGAGGGAGGCGCTCCGGGCGTCGGGGGCCAGGTGATGGCTTCCGGCCACCGTAGACGCGGGCCTGTGGACGGTGAGTGATGGGTAAGCTCGCCGTCCGTCCGTCTTATGACGACGACAGGCCGTGTCGACGGCGCGTTCGTGTTCCACGAGCGCCTCAAAGAGATGTCAGCAACATGGAAGGGGCCCGCAAGGGCCGACGCCCGTCGGGGCTGCGGGTTGTTCGCAAGAGATACCGCGGCCTCGACATGAAGGGCTAAGAAGGAACATGGGTGGTTTATAATCAGTAGAAGTCTGACACTCCCTTTCGCTCTGCCCAAGAGCGGGAGGGGTTATTTGATGATTTCCCACGACCAAAAAAAAAAAAAATCATGCCCATCTGTCGCGCTTACTACCAAACCAACTGGGCAGTCAATTTACTGAATAATGGGGTTTCGGATTCTACAATGTGTAAGCAATTACAATATAAATAATAATTTTAATGTAAATTAAAGTAGTAAAAGTGCGTTATTTGACTAGTCGATAAGCAATTTGAGTTCCATAACTCTAAATAAATTGATTAAATATTATATTATGATGAAATACTTACAAATTAACTTAAATTCGATTTAATACCATGAAAATTATATTTAGCAAATAGTTCCGAAAAAGAATTATATTCGTCCACCACCATTGGCTAAAAAAATGGCGCGCTTTCCCCACTATGGTAATGTAGACACAGAGCTTTCAAGTAAATTGAATACTGTGGGTAAACTCAGTCTTTTGGTAACCGTCGAGCTGTACAGTTCTAATATAAAGTGCTTGTAATAGTGTTCATAAAAGTATTTAATAAAGTGTTCATCCAAGTCTTAGTGTTTTCTTTCAGTTCAGAAGTGGGATTACTTCACGTAAGTGTTATTTGTCTTATATTCTATTGCTAAATTGCTAATAATATAAGTGTGACTATGCTAGAATTAAAAGATAGATACTTAATATGGTGTGCATAATGACGGTTAGAGTTAATTATTAATGTTTATCACGAATACACGATGTATCCTTGTTGGGGCAGCTGTGTTAACAGATATAAGCTGCTTGCCAACCTAGAGATTGTATAAATACAAGATAATTACGAGCATACGTCTCGAACAGGGTATAGTTTATTACAATTCTAGTGTCAACCGTCGTTGTTAAAAAAAAAAAGACATGGTTACATTGTATCGCCATTTATCGATCTGTAGTTTATTTTGAAGAATAAAATAATACTTTCAAGATTAGTAGTGGTTTAAATATCAATCCATGCGTCGATGTTACCTTTCGTTTTAACCGACTGCATGGAAAGGGTTATGTTTTTCGCGCCTATCTTTGTTTACAATATTCGTTGAGAAAAAATGTGTGTATGTAAAATCGCATTAAAGAATAGCTGTGTCCGTATACTTTTTCTATTGTCCAGGTCTACCAATGGATAGCAATGGTGATAGAAGTTTGGCTCAACCGCCGCGATCTCCGTCACCAGTGTTGGGCAGGCAGAGCCGCAAGCGGACCCGGAAGCCGGGGCACACCCAGGGCAGCAGCCACAGCCGTAGGCAGAGCAACAGCCACAGCCGCAGGCAGAGCCGCGGGCAGAGCCGCGGGCAGAGCCGCGGGCAGAGCCGCTGGCCGAGCCGCGGGCCGAGCCGCGAGCCGAGCCGCAGGCAGAGCCGCGGGCAGAGCTGCCGGCGCAGCTGCGATCGCAGTCGCAGTCGTCTGCGGAGTTCTGGTCAACGAATGCGACGGCTTGAGACGCCGCCGCTGGGACGTATAGCTACACATCGGAGCCGCAGCCCAACCAGAGCCCAAGAAGAGGAGCAGTTCAGCGCAAAGGACAAATCAGGGTCAAGACGCAGCAGGAGTAAGACCCGAAATCACCGACGAAGCGGGGATCTGCGTTGTCACCGAGACACCCGTTCACCAAGCAAAGTTACTAGTGCACGTGAGTCGTTTCCTGAAATGTTTTCTAAACTTACCGATGTTCTTGATAAAATTTCAAGTAGGGGCAGTGAGAGAATTAGTAACTTTAATGTCGTTCCCGAGTTCGATCCGTCTTCTAAAAATCAGAACATAAATAATTGGATACACAAAGTAAACGAAATAGGGAACATATATAGTTGGACAGACCGACAAATCATCTATAATGCGATACCTAAGCTTACTGGCAATGCAAAGCGGTGGTACGAGGGTCTTGCAACCGTCAATTATAGTTGGGTTAAGTGGCAAGAGAAGCTTAAAGCGGCATTTCCATCTGATGAAAATTATGGGCAAATGCTTTCTGATATGTTGGACAAAAGAGCAAAGTTTGGGGAACCATTAGAGGATTACTACTATGATAAAATTGCATTACTTAATAGGTGCGAAATTAAGGGCAAAAGAGCAGTAGAATGCGTTATTTTTGGCATAGATGATAGGGCCATTAGGATAGGAGCGGAGGCAGCTCAATTTGATAACCCCGACAAACTTTTGGCATACCTACGCAATGCAAAGAGCATAGGTAACAAAAGAAATGATAATGTCCAAAGAACTTCAAATAAGAAATTTACAACCAAAGATAAACCACCTGGTAATAATAAAACAATAAGGTGTTATAACTGCAAGGAAGAGGGTCATATTATAAGTAAATGTACTAAACCTATAAAAAAATGTACAATCTGTTCAATAGTTGGTCACGATTCTAATGAGTGTTATCGAAAGAAGGAAGATGCAAAAGCGGTCTTAGAAATTTCAATTGCCGAGCCTAAACCTAATGATAAATATGTACAAGCCGTTTTAATAAACGGCTATGAAAAAGTTGGTTATTTAGATACAGGTAGCGAATGTACGCTCATTAGAAAGACAGATGCTGTTGAGGTATTCGGCACATGGGATGTAACTTATTCAGTGGCGATGACGGGATTTGGAGGAGCGGTAGTCCATGCGATAGGTCGACGTTCAGTAGCTTTAGAAATTCAAGGCGTTATTGTCCAACTAGATGTCATTGTAGTACCTGATAATTTTTTGAAATACCCATTATTGGTTGGTCAGTCATTTACCGATGCATTGGGGGTAAAAATCTTAAACACTAATCTTGAATTGATAATCTCGCGTGAATTTCCAGAGACTATTAACGTGGTTAAACTATTTTTAAAAGAGTGTTGTTCAATTCTCCCCGGATGTTCCTATGTAGAAGTTTACTCTGCTCAAAACGTTACAGGTTCCATATTAGTATACGGTAGTTATAGATCCATACCTAATTTAGAACATAATATAGAAGAGGGGGTCTACTCAATGGAAAATGGCAAAGGTGTATTATTGATCGATAATATTTCCCTAAACGCAGTAACTTTAAAAAAGGACCAGCTGATAGCAAGAGGGCAATATTTGCAGATAAAAATTATAAATTGTCCCTCTATAAATAAGATTGATGTTGTCAGTTCTTTAGAACCGTTTAGTTTAAATAATTTATCTTTTGACGATAGCTTAAACCATATTCAGAAAGTTCAACTGTTGGATGTTATAAATCGTTACCGAGCTTGTTTTGCTACTAAATTAACCGAGTTAGGTTGTACTAATGTAGAGACAATGAATATTGATTTAGTGGACCCCCAGCCTGTAGTTTATAGGCCTTATAGATTGTCTCACAAAGAAAAACAAGAGGTAAGGGGTATGACCGATGAATTATTACAATGTGGTATTATAAGAGAATCTTGCTCTCCGTTTGCAAGTCCGATAATTCTAGTTCAAAAAAGAACGGCGAGAAACGTCTGTGCATAGATTACAGGGCTTTAAATCGAAAGACTGTAAAGCAACACTACCCTTTGCCTAGGATTGAGGATCAGCTGGATAGGTTAGCCGGGTACAATCTATATACTACTTTAGACCTTGCGTCAGGGTATTACCAAATAGAATTGGCCGAACGCGATAAACAAAAAACTGCTTTTGTAACCCCAGAGGGGCAATTCGAATTTAATAGGATGCCTTTCGGTCTGACAAATGCTCCAGCGGTATTTCAAAGAACTATTAATAAAGTCCTTGATAATTTAAGATTTGACACGGTTGTCGTGTACATGGATGATGTCCTTGTGCCCTCGGTTTCGTTCGATGACGGTCTTAAAAAATTAGAACTTGTATTCGAAAAAATAAAAAATGCGGGGCTTACGTTAAAACTGTCGAAATGTAACTTCTTCCATTCAAAAATTGAATTTCTTGGTTTCGAAGTCTCGGGGAATGGTATAAAACCGGGAAAGTGTAAAATAGATGCTGTTGACAAGTTTCCAACACCTAAGGACGTACACAATATTAGACAGTTTTTAGGCCTTGCCAGTTTTTTTAGGCGCTTTATTAAAAACTTCGCGTTAATAGCTCGTCCGTTGAAACAATTACTTAAAAAAAATGTAAGTTGGACTTGGGGGAAAGAAGAAGAGAGTGCATTCGCTCAGCTAAAAGAAAAATTAGTATCCCGACCAATTTTAACATTGTTCAATCCTAATGCTACTACCGAGTTGCATACGGATGCCAGTAAACACGGTGTAGGTGGTATGCTTTTACAGAAACAAGATGACCAATCTATGAAACCAGTCGCGTACTTCAGTAGGCGTACTTCTCCTGAAGAGCAATATTTTTCGTCATACGAACTGGAAACTCTAGCGGTTGTAAATAGCTTGACTAAATTTCGATGTTACTTAATAGGGTTAAAGTTTACTATTGTCACTGATTGTAACTCTCTGCGGGCCACCTTTACTAAAAGGGATATGATTCCACGTGTTGCTCGCTGGTGGAGTATGATCCAAGAATTTGATTTTAACATAATTTATAAACCAGGGACTTCTATGACGCACGTAGACGCATTAAGCAGAAATCCTTTGGAAGAACCTACTAGTAGCATAAACCCTGTTGACTTCCAAGTTTTTCATATCACCGCTGATTGGTTAGCCACGGTTCAAATGAATGATGATGAGATGCAAAGGATTAAACGGATTTTAGATGACAAGGATTTAAAAACAATTAATTACATTCAACAAAATTTTACTTTAAAACGTGGGGTAGTTTATAAAATAACGGACGAAGGACTTAGATGGTATGTGCCAAAAGGTGTAAGATGGCAAGTTTTACGTGCTTGTCATGATGACATAGGTCATTTTTCTTATGAAAAGACGTTGGAAAAAATTAGAGCTACTTATTGGTTCCCAAAATTAAACAAAACTGTTAAAAAATATTGTCAGGCGTGTGTTCAATGCGCTCACGGAAAAATACCAGCTGGAAAGAGATCTGGATTCTTGCATCCAATCCCAAAGGTATCTGAACCTTTCCATACCTTACATGCCGACCATCTCGGTCCTTTCAATGAGAGCAAAAGAAAGAATAAATATATATTAGCTATTATTGACGCGTTTACGAAATTTATTATCTTAAAACCTGTTAAAAATACGAAAACTCACACAACTATTTCAGTTTTTAAAGAATATTTCAGTTTGTTCGGTGTACCTTCTCGAATAATAACAGATAGAGGTACTAGTTTTACTAGCTCAAAATTTAAAAATTATTTATCAGATAAAAGTGTTAAACATATTTTAAACGCTGTCGCCACTCCTCGCGCAAACGGGCAGGTAGAGCGTTATAATAGGACCGTATTAGATTCGTTAACGGCCATGACTTTTGGGAAAGATGAAAGACTATGGGATGAGTACTTACTACAAGTACAATGGGGTTTAAATAATACAATCAATAAAGCGGTGGGTAAAACCCCAGCTCAATTGTTATTTGGGTTGCGATTAACTGGGTTGTCTGAGAGTGGGCTGGCTTTACCAGTTCAAGAACATGATGATACCAATGTAAGTAACATCCAAGATATAAGAAACGAAGCATTAAAAAAAATAGTACGCACTCAGGAAAAACAAAAGATTTTTTTTGATAAGGCCAGAATTCCCCCTCGTCAATTTGAAGTTGGACAGCTAGTTAGGGTGGAAAGAGAAGTAGGTCAGAGAGGAAAAAGTAAGAAATTAGTTCCAAAATGTTTAGGTCCTTATCGCATTACCAAAGTCCTACAGAACGACAGGTACAAAGTAGAGGACACGCCTATCACTAAAAAGAAAGGTAAACAAAAGTATGTAGGAATCTTTTCGGTCGATAAAATTTACCCTTGGCTTGCGTATCAGTCAGTGTCAGACGAGAGTAATGATGGTGATAATAATGATTCCGACATGGATGCAAATCAATAAATTATGAATGTATAGAACTGATGTATAACAACGAAGTTAAGTTGTATACTTTCAAACCATAAGTGGTTTAGTTTAAAGATTCGTACAGAAGTATTCTTATTTGTCATTGGTAGCTCTGAAAAGTATAGCTTAGTTAATCAGACAGTATAGCTAGTATGGTTAGTATGATTAGTATGGTTAGTATGGTTAGTATGGTTAGTATGGTTAGTATGGTTAGTATGGTTAGTATGGTTAGTATGGTCAGTATGGTTAGTATGGTCAGTATGGTCAGTATGGTTAGTAAGGTGAGGCACCACTAGTTGGTGAGATTCGATATGATTCAAGTGGAATCAATCGAGTGAAAATTGAGAATTTGGATTGTGATATAGTTGTATGATTCAAGAGGAATCAGAAAAATTCAATCGTGAATATGTATTGTGATAAGTGTGTATGATTCAAGTGGAATCAGACAAGTGTAAATTGAGAATTTGTATAGTAATAAGAGTTTATGATTTAAGTGGAATCAGACAAGTGGAAATTGTGAATTTGTACATAACACATACATAAACTCACGCCCTTCAACCTCCCCTCGCCTTTCTTCCTTCGTTCTTCTTTTGTTGCGCGCTCTCGTAACCGGCGTGCGTGTATGACCAGATGTATGAATGTGGACGAGGCAAAAGGAGTATGTAAGGATCGTAGCAAGTGGCGTTCTGTTGTTTCTGCCTACCCCCATGTGAATTTGTATTGTGGTAAAAATTTATGATTCAAGTGGAATCATCAGACAAGTGTAAATTGTGAATTTGTATTGTCAAAAAGTCTAATTAGGCTAAATTCTTAATGTACTTTGTAGACTGTTATTGACAGATTGTTGATTAGTTGAGTTTTACAAACCATACATCTATGGAAAATGTATACAATTTTGTGTTTATTACTCGCTTATGAAAAGAATTGTACGTTATTGATTTGTCCACGGTTTATATTTTATCTTTGTCTCGCTATTTATCTCCTATAAGTATAGAATTGTTTGTTTTTTTTGTTAAATTTCGCGAGGGCGCGACATGTTGGTCAGGATGGACGAATGTAAGCAATTACAATATAAATAATAATTTTAATGTAAATTAAAGTAGTAAAAGTGCGTTATTTGACTAGTCGATAAGCAATTTGAGTTCCATAACTCTAAATAAATTGATTAAATATTATATTATGATGAAATACTTACAAATTAACTTAAATTCGATTTAATACCATGAAAATTATATTTAGCAAATAGTTCCGAAAAAGAATTATATTCGTCCACCACCATTGGCTAAAAAAATGGCGCGCTTTCCCCACTATGGTAATGTAGACACAGAGCTTTCAAGTAAATTGAATACTGTGGGTAAACTCAGTCTTTTGGTAACCGTCGAGCTGTACAGTTCTAATATAAAGTGCTTGTAATAGTGTTCATAAAAGTATTTAATAAAGTGTTCATCCAAGTCTTAGTGTTTTCTTTCAAATGACACTTACGACTGATTATGCTTACCTCAATTCTAATACTGCATTTAACAGAACAATATCAAGCTTAATAAAAATCAGTAACAATTCAACCCTTACAAACACGAGCACGACAGTCGACACCTCCTCCACGACACAGGGTGACATTAATGAAAGTGACAGAAATATTACCTTCTGTCCGTCCACTACGCCAAGTGGAAGCGCCTACACAATATCCACGCATTCCAGTGACTTGGCAGCTTTGGAGCTTGGCTTGACTTGGCAGTCGAGAAGCCCGGCTTGACTTGGCACTCTGATTAAGATAACACCTCGTGTTCAAATGCTTCTTCGTCAAAAGCGCGGCTTCAAAGAGATGTTGACTTTTGAAATGTTAGACGCGTAGGTGTGTTCCACGTGAGCGATCTTACAACCAACTTTCAGGGGGTACAATGTGCTGTTAGGGATGGTTTATATTGTGAAGGTAGTGGACTGTTACTTTAGTTTCAGATTGGTACGTTAGGGGATGAAGTAGGGTTAGGAGAATACAGTTTGCAGAAGACTTTCGTATTCTGCCCGTTGGTCGACTGTTGAGTATGTGGTCCAGGGTTAGATTCCTGGATCGGGCGAAATGTAATTCGAATTTGTGCCCGGTTGATGCCAACAGGCTCGCCCCCATTTTTTTTTTTTCACTTTTTTTTGATTGGCCCACACTAGGAATTTCTCCTGTATCGTGGTGCGTTTACAAACATTTAAACTCACATACACAAACACACCCAGACCCGACACAACTATTTGTAGGCCATACAAATATTTGTTCCGTGCGGGGATCGAACCCGCGACACGCAGCGCTGCAGTCCAGTCGCTCAGCCACTGCGCCAACCGTGCCGACATTACATAAGACTTAAACGTAACTGGTGAATTCTAGAATTACTAAGTAAACCTTTGCCTAACCCTTTGGGGATCACAAGGCGTGATGTTGTGTTACTTATACGAAAACGAGATTAATGTCGTACAATGCTCGAATCTAACTACCTACCACATACGGCGCGTCTCCTAGCTACGCGGTCTTCTTGATCATCCAACAGCCATTTTCAGTGCGTCTGTTTTCTTTGATAGGTACTGCAGAAATGATCACACACAAAGCAAGAGCTTAACAGAAATATCAGATTATAATATACAATCTTCATCTTCATCTTCTTCTTCATAGAGAGCCCATCTCATCCCCTCATAGAGAGGAGGCCCATGTCCCAGCATATTCAGGGTGGTGCCGACAATACGACAATAAATGAAACCACTGGTAGTTCTAGTTCATAGGAATATTTTTAAACTATCAAATAAATCCTAACACCGTCGTGGTTCCGACGATACCACAATAACTTACCTAAGTCTTTGCCAAATTCGTTTGTTACATTTTATTTCCACACGTTAATCGGTGCAAATTATTCCTAAGGTTAGTAAACCAATATTTGTTTGTAAATTGTAATGTTTGTAACGTTTACAGTTTTATGCTACTTGGTTTTATTGTTTCTTTTTCATTTTTTTTTTATTTTAGTGTTAAGATTTATCTGATAGTTTAGTAATGTTCCTATGAACTAGAACTACCAGCGGTTCGGTTTCATTTATTGTCGTATTATAGGCTGATGATGATAATGATACAGTCTTTAAGAAGTTAAACTCAGTTGGTCCTTTGAAGACTATCTCCGCAATGTAAACCTCTCTTTATGCACAAACGTAAACAAACGTTTGTATACTTGTCTATCTCGGTCCGTAGAGACGTTATACAACATTAATGCTACTTTATTATCCCTTTAAAAGAGACTTATAAATATTTAAGTGGCCGAAGGTTACGGTTTGCTTAATTATAAAATTAATTTCTCTTCCTGACCGCTACTGGTTTCAAAATATCTCTAAAAAACTCTTCAAATAAAAAAAAACATTAAACAGCCTACAATAATATTATACAGTCTCATTAATTTACTGTAATTTGAGCGTTATTACGTTAAAATACGGTTCCACGTTTCGGTTTTCCGAACGATCCTGTTCGAATCAATGACCGACCTTCATTAAAATCGGAGATTTTTATCTAATTTAATTACAACGGCTTTATTCGTGAAAGTGATATTTTTAACACGAAAAGTAAAATAAAATTTTACGAGGCTCGGAAAATGCGTATGGTCGTGTAACCTTGTTTAATATTGTGCCTCCCAAAAAAAAATACCGAGATAAATATTGTTATACGCTTATTGTTAATAGTATGCTGAATAACACTTTCATGCTGTTGGCTTAGGATGATATGGCATGAAAGGAGATGTTTGATAACATGAAGAGTAATATTTTGGATGTAGTATATAATAATGATAATTTATTTAAACAGGCATTCAATCCCAAATTACAAAAAAAAAATACAATGTTATTTAAATTTACAAACACTACAAAATAAAATGAATGAATATGAGAAAACGCGAAAAACTCCAACATAAAGGCTCCTTTTTTGCATCGAATAGCATATTCACATAAATTACTAACAGCGTATTCCAAATATATAACATCAAATCCTAAAAAAAACTTCACGATTTACTTACAAAGCATGGACATAAGTGGCCAGCTAATAGGACATACAGCTTGCATTGCCGGCCAGTATGCTAAGCACCATAACGGGCTTTAGCAAGCTCTTGGTGTAGTCAAAGCCTAAGCTCAAAGCTTTGTGATTCGCAAAAGGGTTCCGTTTGCTTATAATATTTTAGACTTCACGGTCCAACTTTTGTGCGCTGAGACTTACGAGGAAACAGCGCTGCAGCGTTGTGTTGATCAAATTAATACGAGTATGTACTCTTAGAACAATGACGCGTTCCCTAATCAAGAACTACGACTCGTAGTTCAATAAAAATATCTTAGTACGGTCGAACAAGGTATTAAGTATACAGCCAGCTTCCTTGCATACTCTTAAGGTTACACATATACATTTAGAGACTGGTGTAAAACGAAATAGCGTTTGACATCAGTCGCTTATGCCATGAGGTTTTATAAAACAAAATTGCAATCAATATTTTCAGTGTACTAGAATTATAAAGATTTCTCCCTGTTTACTTAAGTTTGTAAGGATGGGTTATGTTTGTTACTCTTTCACGCAAAATCTACAGGTGTATATAACCTGAATTAAAATAGGATACATTTTTCTGGCAGTAGACCGAGCCCGAGGGACACAAAACCCACGCGCGGCCGCGTGCATAAGATAGTCTATTGATATTTGATTTTACGCTGCCATTTTAAGTTTATTTAAGCCATCAACATACACAATACCACACCCTGAGCTTCAAAACACAAATTACTGACCTTGCTCATCAACCCGCTAAGCTGTAGTGGGTCTGGACAGACCACGCCTGCTGCATGTACAATGAGCTGTGGGTCATAATAGCCCCTTTCTGAAGTCCTGACCCAGCCATAAACTGTCGCGGCAGACCTCATAGAAGATGACCAGACGAGCTGGATAAGACCAACGACCAGTGGTCCACATAGGTCCTGGATCGAAACAACTGAATAGCTGTAGAATGACGCAGGCTAACAGTATCAGAATATCATCAACAGGCTAAGTTCATTTTAATCAGAAATAGTGATAGTATCTTGTATTCTAACAAACTTACATAAAATCGACTTTCTTAAGACATAAAATAATTTCGTTCTCCCAAAACACGCTATAAGGTCACAGACGAGAAGGACAATTTGTTTAACTTTTCAGCTTACATTAGCCAAGATGAGTTTCCCGGTTCCCTTATGAAAGTCAGCCGGCCACTTAGCGCTTCCATAAAAGTTAAATGCTTCATAAATCATAGTGGGGGGAGGCTGCAGAACTCAGGAGCCGCTGTAATGAACTGGCGTCTTATTAATAATAACTTGTTGACGGTTAGATCCCTAAAAGCTGGATATTAACTCGACAGGGAACACGGTAGCAGCTTGATACAAGGATACTACGACATGCTATGATTTTGAAATGGCTATTACTTTATTTTTAAATTGTGTGTAAAATATACGACTGTCTGTCACCGTTTTTTCAGCCCATCCAAAGGTTGTCTGAAAGATATCGCTATGTCTAATTGTACTGCCAACCATTAAATTACCAAAATTGTAAAAGAGGAAATACTTGTTTGTGCACCAAAATGGTAGTTCAGTATGTACAAAAAGTATTGTACCTTAAAAAAAGGGGAATTATAAAACGAGCGAATAAAAAAAAACTTAGCGACTGCTGATGAGATACTGTTTTAATAACTTGAGCGGTTTGAATTTGAGTTAGCGAAAAATTAACTAAACTAACGACGAATATTGATCAATAATGAAATCCAGAACGAGCTTACAAAAAGTGGGTTGTGATTAATCCATTTCAGACATTACAATTATTCTAGCCATGCGTTTAAATGACTAAGTGAGCGACTAGAAATACAGAAAGGGCAACTAGCATAGTTTTACATAACGATACGATACGATATTTCAATTATTTTCACACACACAATCTCAGTCACTCACACAAACAGTGCGGTTAGGGAAGCGAGCGAACTGAGATCCCGACATACCCTGCGAACCCGCTCCTAGGAAAACTTGAATGCAAGAGCGAATGAATCGAGTTCAGGACTTGGGGCACCCCAACTCGGACAGGTTAGGTTAGAAGGGTATGGCGGGGTCGAGTGAGCGAGCAAAGCGAGCGAATAGACCCCGCCATCAACTTCGTGGTTATTTTTTTTAACCACCCAGAAGTAGGAGACCCGCGAATAAAAAAACCACTTAACTTCCCTAGGCCTCGACTGGGCCTAAGGGAGTTTTCTATTCGAAACACTTCATTTAAGATAAAATGCCGCTCAGTATAAATATATCATTTGCCAAATATTGAAAAAAATTAAGGACATAACGTTGACACTCAAACAAAAATTAGTTCGCTCAAATATTATGAAGCTACTCATTTTGTATTTTAATTAACTCAAATTTTTGTTTGTTAGTTTCTGTTCTGTTGATTTCTCGTCACTCGCAGTTAGTCGCTCACTTAGTAATACTATGGCCTAAATTAATTATTTTTGTCACTTAAAAAAAATATTGAAAAAATATAGCACATTTGTAATACGAAACAAAAGACGTCCGTTAAATCGAACAGTGTCTTCGTTATAACAAGCACATAACTTGCTAAGTAATTAACGTCAACAAGCGCCTTGCAGTCTCTGCGAGTCAACTTGCTGCAAGTTTTTTTTGTCTAATTCTAATAGTCTACTTGTGCATTTCGAGGTGGAAGGAACATCGATGTATACGTACACACGGTTGTACCACGTCATGAGTTCACCATTCAGAATCCACATATAAATGATTGTTTTTTTAAATAAAAACAGCGGTTTCCTACAAAAGTGCAACAGTTACTCGATCAAAATGCTTAACACAGCTGTATTTGTTTTTAAACTACCGATGATGTTTTTAAATGCGGAGCGAATGTATTGGATGATGTGGTATGGTAACCGTTTCTGCATCGGTGTCTCTTCCACCCTGCATAATACTTTTATATGATGACGTGAACTAAACAATTTACTTTTTTGTTGAATTTTTACCTTCATTCGGGATCGTTCACTCGTACTGAAATGAACACGTGAAATGAAAGAAAAGTTAAAAATGCATTAGTCAATGCATCCAACGATGTTGATTTTCAGCATATTTCATTCGTGTTCTGAATGATCAAAAACTGAAATAAAAGGAGCAGGCGAACGTTCATTACTGTCTACATTTTGCCGTTGTCGTCCGAACATGGAATGAATCAAAAATGAACATTCCATTCACTTGCTTCAGATATCAATAAATACTCGTAATAAATAAATAAATGAACGAATCGAACGCCTCAAAATCACTACGGCCCAAAAGTAGCCACTTTTAACGATCCAATTTTGATTGTAAGTGAGCAAAATTTCAATTAATGCCTTTCTACAAGGCAAGCAGTCGGCAAACAGAGGATGAAAGCTTCCAATCAGTCAGAAATTGTTTGCCTTACAAACTCTCGTGGCTCGTGGCTCGAAGGCTCGGCCAACAACTGGCCTTGTGCGTGGCTAAGTACCTAACTTACTTACCGTCACTTATACTTGAACTAACGATTGAATAAGGGTTCAATTAGTCCAGAGAACTACTTGAAGGACCTCTGACCTATTTGAGAAGCACATTAAGCTAAATAAATTGAGCGAGTACCTACCGAGAGATTCTTTGAAGGAATTGTACAAAGTGTTCTACTTTCATGAAGTTACTTGTGTAATATTTATTTATAAGGGACCAAGTTTTGCAGGTAGCCTTTGGGTGCGAGCTGTGGAACCTGAAGGTTGTATTAATAAGCCGCTCACATTTAAAAGCATCCTTTTCAGTATCGATTTAAACCTTCCGAGAAACTAGTTCTTTTGACCCGTTCTTTAGCTTAATATTTCTCCTGTGCCGCAGGAAATAAACAAAAGTATCTACTAAACATTTATTTGTTTCCATGGAAGATGGGTTGGTATGTAGTGTGGGATGATACTCTTGCTGCCGCTGCGGCTGCAGTGAACCTCAAATGGCGTAAATATTTTAACCTCATTGGTAAATTATATTTGAATCACGGGCTGGGCGTTATCTTGCCCAGGGTCTTAACGTTGCCATACAACGTGGCAACAGCTGCCAGTTTCATAATAAAAGTCCGTACTAAAGTCGGGTCAAAACGTCTTTTATTCAACCGTCAGATTTTAATCATAAATCTTTAGTATTTTCTTAAATTGTAACCATTTAAAATAACAACGTTATTCACAGGTAAAACAGCAGAGTATAAACTTCTTACACACCCCGCGAGTAGAAAACGATGAGCGAACAACATGAATTATGGACGCCGGTAACGTGTTGCTGCAACAAGCCACCGCAACACGGTACTGCAACTTGATACACTATTAGCATCTTTAGCTTTTAGTTGTGTGTTGCTAAACGACTTCTTGATGGATGTATTTAATTTGATTCTTTAATCTTTGTGTAATAGGCTCGCCTTCTGTTACATGGGACTTAAACATATAAAGTAGTTAAATGTGGGCGTACTATTAGGCTTGATGTTATGTGTATCTTTGCTTAGGTACCTCTCGCTATAGAATACGGTCGTCCAACATAATGACGCGCATATTGCTGTGTCAACGCTATGTTTTAGAATCAAATATTCGAGCAAATCTTCATCTGTCAACTCGCACTGGACCCACGTGGTAGGTTAACCCACTTCCTCTAGAGTAAGTACCCTTTATCTTAAAAGCAATACCTGAATTCAGGGAAGAGCTTATAATCTTGGAAACTGTAAAAGGTTTATATCTAACACAACCAGTTAAGAACCTGTCTCGAAAGGATTTAATTTAAATGGACTTCGTAAGGGTTGATTTTTAGTCGCTTCATAAATCGACCGAAGTTACATAATTTTAATGAAGCCGCAGGTGACTGTCATGGCAAACATCAAAATGGACTATCGATACTTTGATACCTACCTAAAGACTTTCTTTTTTTAAACACATGATTGCTTTACAGTTACTAATACGACACGATATAGAGATATTTATTAATACCAGTTTTTTCAGCGAGGCGTTGTTAGAGGTATACAAGGTGTAAACAGAGCCTTCACAAAACCGTTAACCAAACATTGTGTACATCAAATTGATTAACTCTATGAAAACATTATTGCTGGAAAACTGGCTGCCTTTTTTGGGGTGAAAAGTCACGGTTTACGGTAGGACTCAAAGTAACGCTTTGAGTCCTACCCTATATTTAAACCTTGTATTTTAAGTACGTAAAGCATTTGAACATTTTGGGACTTTGCCCCCCAATATCTCCGTCTAGTAGGGTACGTTCCAAAATAAAATAAAAAAATATTATTACAATAAATAAATAATAAATAAAATGTTTATTGAGTCTCAAAAGTTACATAATATGCATGAGTTGAGACAGCCCCAGTAAGTAATTGAAAATACTTGTGTTGGGGTTGACTCGCTACATTCCGTTTTTAACACAGTATTGAGACTAAATTATTACAAAAGAATACAAAATAAAACAAGATAAAACAAAACCCAGCCGATAAGCAACAAAGCTGGTGAAAATATGTGCTTCTTAGATTCACATATTTTCAGCAGCGGAGAAACAATTAGTGTCTCTCAGTTTCGTGAAGGGTATTTTTATACCGCTGATTACGTATGCTATGCTAAGCTGAGCGCCAAATAAATTAACATCAAACTTGAATGGTACTGTCAATACTACAAAGTTCGCAGTATTTTAAACATGTATCAGTAAACAAACTCTACAATGTATTATACCCCAAAACACCATAACAGTATCAAGCCCTTTATTCACTAGACAGATGAAATCATAACTCAGAGCTGGCAAGGAGTTGCGCCGCAGCCAAGATATCGCGGAATTTAGCTCCGTCGCAGATAAACACAGCATCCAGCCATCCGAGAGACCTGATATATCCTGTATTAGTAACAAGTACAGTCAACAAGGAGTATATGTATGAGGGCTGATAATAAGACACAGTAGTTAATCCATGATGAACTGTGGAGTCTTCTGTAACAACAAACAAGATAGTAACAACAACACAACAACAAGTGTGTGTTAACAAGTGTATCAATCAAACATTTTATTTCAGACTACAATGGCCATAAGAGACATTATTATCTATCTTTCTTATATAAAAATGGATCGCCGAAATGTATGTACGCGCATAACTTCTGAACTACTGCACCAAATTGGATGATTCTTTCTTTTTTGTGTTTGTTATTTTTAGGACAAGGTTTGTATGATAAAAGTTCTTTTTATTAAAATCAGATTTAATAAAATCCTCGACTGCCTCGTTGGTCTAGTGGTTGCAAGCGCGACTGCTGAGCATGAGGTCCTGGGTTCGATTCCCGGGTCGGGCAAAGTGTTATTGGCTTTTTCCATCAGGAATTTATCAGTAACAGCCACGGAGTCTGGATTTGTGCCCGGTTGATGGCAATAGGTTCGCCCCCTATTACATGGGACTTAAACATAACTGGCGAAATGTGGGTGTTCTATTAGGTACACCTCTGCCTAACCTTCGGGGATTACAGGCGTGATGTTATGTATGTTATGTTATGTAATTTAATAAAATCTCGTAATAAAGAAAAGTGAGTGAATGACGTTCAGTTGACTTGAACGAATGACAACTTCAAACAGATCATACGTCATAATTATCATAATGTCAATCATATTCATAATAATATACAACATTTTGATCTGAGCAACATTAGTGTTTCTTTCCCAACAGAAAAACGATTTTTCAAATGGTGTTTGCGTATCTATATATATAAAAATGAATTGCTGTTCGTTAGTCTTGCTAAAACTCGAGAACGGCCGGACCGATTTGGCTAATTTTAGTCTTGAAATATTTGTGGAAGTCCAGGGAAGGTTTAAAAGGTGAGAGAGTGGTAGGTAGGTGGGCAGGGCAGTAGGTAGGTAGGCCCTACCTACTTACTACCCTACCTGGTAGGGTAGTAAGTAGGATAGTAGAGTAGGTATGGTTGGTAGGTAGGGTAGTCGGTAAAGTAGTAGGTAGGGTGATAGGTAGGTAGGGTAGTAGGTATGTAGGGAAGTAGGTAGGTACGGTAGTAGGTAGGTACTCGTAAGGTAGTAGATAGGTAGGGTAGTAGGTAGGCAGGGCAGTAGGTAGGTATGTAGTTGGTACGCAGTAGATAGGTAGGTAGTAGGCAATAGGTAGGCAGGTAGTAGGTAGGTAGATAGGTAGTAGGTAGGTAGGCAGATAAGCAGGTAGTAGGTAGGAAAAAGGGCATTGCAACGCATCCCGGGTACAGCTAGTACCTTATAAACTAACATATTTAAAGTAAATACTATTTTCCATGACGTTTGATCAAAAAGTTTACATAAGTACACACATGAATGGGTGACTATTAATTAAATACCCAATTTCGTTTTCCGTGTGTACACGGAGAATACAGTAGCGTTTCTCCGTGCATCGGAAAGCACGTTTGTTGCGGCTGTCATTTGTACCTAGCTTTCTGACAGATTTCACAGATTGTGCCCTGCGCACTCTAAAGCCTGCAGACTACGGGAATTGGTCAAACTCGCAACTATGTTCTAGCTAGACCGACTTATTATGGATTGCCATTGACACGCTCAGAAAAAGAAGCGATGAAGTTTCTGCCTAGCTTGCATACCGAACTCTTTCATCAGCTGCACAGACGACACCACATTAAAGTACTAGAATCTGTCGTATTCTGTTAGAAGATTTTCAGCTTTATCGTGAGTAATCGTGACAGTTTCAAGCATCTTGATGTGAGTCTGTACATCAACATACCTAAAATTTAACGAACAGAGGACTGTTCGTATTTAAGAAAATACTAATACGTATGAAATGCTTCCAGACCTTCACTGGAAATAACACTATAAATTAGTTCATTCGTTCAATTTCGAACGGGTTCCTGTCGCATTTATTATTACTGAGTTCGTATGTGAATGTCACAATCGATACTATGTGGCCGATGATTTCATCACGTATTTATTGGTATCACTTCACGTGGCATTTGATATGTGTAATGCCAATTATGTTTAAGTTATGATGTATTATAATCACATAAAAACCTGTGAACGTATGGCGTAGGTATCGTTCTTACAATAAGAAGCGTATTACCTATTAAAAAAAGACTTTGAAAAACATATATAACTAAGATACTTGCTGGCGAGTCATTTACATTTTCTGTTCATCTGAAACATCTGATAACATTCTCAGGTTTAGTCAAACTGACCGGACCGGACTTGGAACACTGGACTTTCACATACCTATAAAATGTACTGAACTATCCATTATAGAAGTCTGGTGTACTGTTTTCAATTCACCGTAATTACACCCAGTAACAAAACATTTGTCCGTTTTTAACCAGCAATAGGTGTCCGTTTCACAAACTACGATAGCTCACTTAATATTTAGCAGAATTTCACACAAATGCTGTTCAAGTTTTGAATTTTTTCGGTAACATTACTCGACGAATGAACAAAAAAATAGAAACACTACTCGGACATCCTGAAATACTTCGAAAATTGAACGCAAGTTCCGAACATCAGCTTCTAGTTAAAGAACAAAAAGAGTTTATTTAGCCTGTACAAAATCCATTCACCAAATAAAAAGTAAGACAACCACGTCCGTCACTAACATTACTAACCTGTTAGGTTTTAAACTTAACAGGGGAACGAAGCAACCGTAGCTATCAACCAAAAGCCTTGCCTTCACGTAGGAAGCTCTAAAAACTGCTTAAAACCAAGATAAAGGCTCCTAAAACAAGCTACGGCTGCGACAACGGTTGTTTCAGCCGTTTACAACCTTGCGAGGGGATAATGGAGCCCCTTTACACCTTTCTCATGGTTTACACGCCGGCAAATGTGTCCCCACTTAGTCTACATGCGTAAAGTATAGTAAAAATTGTATTAGGTGCGCATTTGTGATGTTTTTCACTGAGAGTAAAGTAACGTGTATATATTCATATAAAATAACGCTTATAATTTTCATTTCTCGCAGGATCAACACAAATGAATTCATGAAGATTCATAGTGAATCTTCATAAATACATTTGTTTTGTATAAATCAAAATCACAACTGAATTTGAATACAATCTATGGCAGAAGGCCAATTAAAAAAAACTTTCAAATGCCATGGCGAAATACGTGACCTTCGAATTTTAAAACCTCAAATATGGGTGTGTATCCCGTCGGGGCTGCGGGTTGTTCGCAAGAGATACCGCGGCCTCGACATGAAGGGAGAAGGAACATGGGTGGTTTTTAGTCAGTAGAAGTCTGACACACCCTTTCGCTCTACCCAAGAGCGGGAGGGGTTATTTGATGATTTTCCACCCGCCAAAAAAAAAAAATATGGGCGTGTATTGAATTTGACAGTCAAGAAAGTATCCCAAAATATTATGTAAATTAATTTGTATATATTTAGACTTTCTTGTTGAATTAATTTTAAACTAGACAGACTATTATAATAATGAGCAATATAGCGTTTCCCATAACACAATTTCACTGAAACTGTCTTCCAAGTTTCAGACATATTCCTTGAGAATAGTTCTGATATTAATACTGAGGTTAATCAATATACTGAGCCGAAGTATACGAGAGCAGAAACTAATTACATATTGAACAGTTATTGTTTTAACATAATTGCCGAGCGCCGGAAATTAAATCACGTCTCTATATTAATTTCAAAGAACTCTGTTTGAACGTTGTCGTAGTTTGTAATATCTTTGTGCTTAGATATTATAATAATATCCAATCTTCCTTTCTTAGAATCCCCGACTCTTCCTCTCTCTCTTTTTCAATCTTCTTAATAGGGATAAAAGCCCTTAACGATGTCGAAAGACACGTTTGTCCTCCCTGTCGTTGAATTTTTTTTCCATGTTTAGTATACCTGGGAGCCATCTAGTTACGGAGATATTGGAGGTTTAAGTTCAAACTTTTTTACAACTTAAACTTTAACAAAAGAAATACACGTTTTAAATGTTACTTAATTTATAACTTTATTTTAAATACCTTCATGAGCCCTATATTTTTAAATGCAACCATCCGTGCAATGTCTTAAATGCGTTTTATTGAGCCCTACAGTAAACCGCGGCTTTTAACCCAGCAGATACTATAATATGGTATTTATAAACCAGATATTTAAATATTTACTAGTTCTTAAAGCTTTAGACAAGAGTTTATAACGTATACCGATTCACTGCTCCATAAAACCTGGTAAATGAGAAGATATAACTAGCCATTAGAACCCTAGAAATTCGAAATATTACCATTAACAATAACCATTAACGATTTTCTTCTCGACCATGCAAAGTAGTCCATAGATATGATTATAACAATTTCCGAACACAAGCATCATGCAAACCAGTCTAGTTGGGAACCTAAATAAATTGTCATAAATGTTCCTGGCTTACACCAAGTCGAATACTTGAATCTGTTTAACACGCGACACAATACTAAAAACAATCCTGTTGTTTACCTCTATTTCTTCTAGAACGTCCCATATTTTAACATCTAGACTTAGGAAATTCAACTTTGAGTTGTAAAACGTAGGGTTGAAATTGAAACAGCAATATTTTTTTAACTAGACAAGATTAAAAGTAACGCCACGGATATTAAAAATTAAATAAACATGTTCCAGAAGTGCTTTCAGTATAAACTGTATTCAAAGATAAAATTATTGAAAAATCTATTTAAACAACAATTTGGCTTTTCGTAAATATTTGTATAATTTATTATACACTCTGATCATAAATTTAAAATGCTGTAAGTGTTGGTTAAACGCTGTACAATAGGGTAGTTAACTAAAAAAATCTAATTAGTCCGTCAGATAGATTTCCAAAAAAATATTGGACACGTATTTTTTCATTTTTCACGTGCACAAACAATGAAGACACAGATACAGTGCTTTGAAAACTCGTGTGACGTCATATTCTAAGAAATTAGTATCACATTTTTTACCGGTGAGTGACGTCACGACCTCACTCAAATCTTTGACGCGTTTTATCTCCGTCAATTCTTATTGATTTGATACGAGTAAAACAAAAAATACGTATCCAATATTTTTTTGAAAATCTAACAGACGGACTAATTAGAATCATATTTTTTTTAGTCAGTAAACATCCCTATTACTTGACTTCGTCTCGTGAAATTTTACATCATCCTTACTTTTGTCCAAGTTTTGTAAGTGTAGTTATTCTTTTATTATGTCTTTGTCGTATTTGTCTTCTGTTATTATGTGCAAATCGTGTGAACTCTGAGTATTTATTTAGATTTTCTGCTGCTTGTAATCCTTTTACAGTTTATTTTGAGACATTCTCGAAAATGCTTCTAGCGATATCCACATAGACAAAAACGGACCTCAAAACGAGTTGCCGTGTTGCCTGGAAGTCTTCGAATAGACTCCGGATACAGGTTTATCGTCACCAAATGATAGACAAGTTTAGAAGAAGAAGATAGACAAAAGAAAACCTCCTTGCATAATAAAAAAAACTAAACCGCTGCAGCAAAAACAGCATCTACCCATCCAGCCATCCAGCGCTTTACATCTTTGTAGAGCAACTATTGCATATTTTGTATTGCAGCCACATGACGCTCCGTTGTATGGATTCACACGAGCGAGGTATGTAAGTAAGTAGGTTTACAAACAGGATGGAAGCAGATCCGCAAATGGCTGCCGGAGCTAAAGTCAACGCCGCTATTTGTACTGTGGAACTAACAAATTACATCCTAGGCAACGTGGTTACGTTTGTTATATTAAATCTGGTTGAATTAGAGGATTTTTTTTTAAGTTGAAATATGATTTTGTTTTACACTAGGTGTCGGTGTTACGAAGAAATGTCCGTGACCTGCGAAACAACGCTGGAATTATTCACAGTATGGAGAGGTTTTGGTTTTCGTATGGATGATTTTAATTAAAATCAGTTCAACATCTTCCTGCTGTTGTTCCATGTTATTTGGTGTGGGCGCAACATGATTTTTTCTTCCATTCTACTCTGTCAAACACGCTGTCATTTGCTCCTTTTTCCTTCATATCATTCTTCACACAATCCATCCATCTTTTCTTTGGTCTCCATCCATCAACATTTATAGTCATCATTCGAATGAAACTAAGAAATTATCTTCCGAAAATGATTAAAGATTTTGTTAGAGAACTGAGTTCTCTGATGAACCAAAAGCAAAATGCAATAGATGCAAAATAAGTTAGAATCTTAAAAATATAACGCAACAACAACACTTAGGAAAAACAATCCAAACACACAGAGCAAACGAGAAAAATAATCAAAAAGGCACCTTCCATTGTTCCAACAATAAACACGACAAAGTAAACTTTTGTGACCCAATAAGCCCCATCATAACCAATTCAACAAACATCAGTACAAGTTTACACTCATCTTTATTCCGGCCGAGTGTACACCGTGAAGCACTCACAGCATCACTGTATAATAGCTGCATCCGTCGCTATGGATTGACGTCTTTATTGCATACTTCTACTACGAGACCAACTACCTTTCAACGACAACCTTGCCCCAACGCAATCACAACCTTACCATTCAAAATCTAGGGTTCCTTTTCCAGGTGTGAGATCCCCAAGTTATCGTCAACTCGCTATCTTAGCGTAGGGTTTGCAGTCGCGTAGGATCTCGCCGATACGGTCTGAAATATGAATATCGTCGCGTCGTCATTTGTGCAGTCTGGTCACGATTACCCTTATGTGCTGCTTACGACTGAACGACTGTCTACGTTTGATGGCGAGCTAGTGTAATGGCGGCGTTAAGGCGATATGTGGATCTAATGGCGGTGACCTGGTTAGTTTAAAGGGGTTTTAAAGTTTGTTAGTAGGTAACTTTTGTGTGAAGAGGCTAGCTGGAAGTAGGCACGTGATGTGAAGACACAAACGAACAATGATGAGGATTGCATAATGTAGGCAGTAAGCCTAAACCTTTTATTGACAGGCAAACTACCAGTTACTTTTATCAAGATTTTATTCTGCACTAGTAATTTCACCGCGACATCGTCCGCAAAATTGTGATAGCTCGGCTTATACACATGTTATAAATATAATTTATAGCCTATGGCTCCACAACTAATGTATCATTCTCTCCGTGATCAGTTATCATATTTTGCTCGAATTGGACCATTGGTTCCATAGATTACCAAAACATTACCATTACACACAAACTTAAAAACTTTTAGCTCTTTAGAATAGGAAAATGGTATTTATTTATAACATAACATCACATCTGTAATCCCGCAGAGCCACAATACTCCCGTTATTTTTAATTCCTGTATGAAAAGTGGCGACTTTTTTGCATCAACCGTCTAAAAATCCAAACTTCGGGCTGTTACTTTAGCCAGACAAACGAACCCAGGACATCATGATCAGCGCTTGAGACAACTGCACCAACTAGGCAGATGTATGCAGCCGAACCATAATAACTAGAAGCAAATGTACAATCCAATTTTAAAACCCACAAAACTAATAAGTTAACGATAAACTTAGTCCTAAGTTAACATCATCTGCCTAGCCTTTTCCCAACTATGTTAGGGTCGGCTTCCAGTCTAACCGGATGCAGCTGAGTACCGGTATTTTACATGGAGCGACTGCCTATCTGACCTCCACAACCCAGTTAATACTAGGTAATACGATACTCTTTGGTAAGACTGGATGTCAGAATTTCAGGTCACTGACTACCTGTAACGATTGCCAAAGCTCTATATATGGCAGCCGGGACCAACAGCTTAACGTGCTTTCCGAGGCACGGAGGAAACTCAGTATGTCGGGCGGTCACCCATCCACAGACCGACCTAGGCAAGCACAGCTTTACCTAAAGATCGACCCGAGTGGCAGTTCTTATTAAGCCACGAGCTCCTCAGTCCTAAGTTAACACTAAAACTAAAACCAGACCTGCGTTAACTTAATTGTCTACAATCCTAGTACTAGATTCAAATTCTCAGCTTTAAAAATAGCCTTAGTAAATCTGATTACCTCTGTGCACAGAATTGAAATTTAAAGTTAGGTAGGTGGTCAAAGCTGGAGGTAAGAGTCTTATGTTGGTCGGTAGGTACTTAGCTTCCCGACGAATTTGAAAAGCTTACTGGCTTGAGTCCCTGTGAGACTCCAAAGTCCATACAAACTAATGTTAACATAGAATGTCTGATATTCCCATCGTTTTATAGTGGCGGGAAAGTAATTTATCTTGTTTTATGTCTTATTGGGCATGGTCGTAAGTACATTAAAGGTTTTATTTCAATTTGCACCTTGTTGTTGAAGTCATTAAAATATAAAATAAATAACTCGTCTTTTTCCCAGCAGGGTTATTATAACATACCTACTTCTTCCGCCTCATACACGTTCACCTTTCATAATATATTTTTTAGATTGTTAGGTTTCATTTTTTTTCTTTTCATTTATTTTATTATGTTTAGTAGAGAGATTTGATCCTATAAACGTACAGGCTGTTATTTTTTCATGTTTTAACCGGTTCGATTTTAGAGTGTGGCAAGCGAGTTTTCGAAAATGTTTGATTGATTTCTGATAATTTCTCTCATGATTAAATTTTGCTACTATTGAGTACTTTCCCTTCAAATAAGGTAACTTTGACCCTGTGTATAGTCATTAAAATTTCTCTTAAAATATAATAGGTACCTGCAGAGAAAACTGTTAGTAGATTAACGGCTTTTATCGCAACATTTTATTTTTATTATAATAGAACAATTCAATGTTATAAGTAGGCACAATAGCACATTCATTTCTCCCAACCTATCTTTTTCCCGACTATTCTGGATTCGGCTTCAAATCTATCCAAATACCCCTGTATCTGACAGCTGACCTCGGCCACCCAATTACTGGAGATATCCTAAACTCGGTTGTTATTCCTAGGTTTCCGTGCGCCTGAATATTTGTTACGACCACAGGGCTACGGCAGACATAAATAACTAATTGAATGTCAAACAAGGAACTTCTTGTTCATTTTATTTTCTATTCAATTGGAGCATAATTTATAATATATCAATCTACACAAATAAATAAAATTGAAGCGTGTCTTTGTAATTTCAAAGTAATAGCTTTTTACTGAATGCCTATTTATATAGGGTGTAAAAGTACCCTTAACGCAAACGAAGGGCACTTGTTCTTCCCACCACTGCGATAATTTTTTTGTTCTAGACCATACCTGGGAACCCCCTAGTTATGGAGATATTGGGGTTCAAAGTTCCAAATTTTTCACAGCTGTTTTTGTAAAGACTAGTTTTTCAGGTTATAATTTTGCTTAAATTACCTCTATGACCCGTTCACTATTCAAAGCATCCAATAGCATAATGTTTTAAGAGTGCTACATTGAGTTTTAGCGTAAAATGTGATTTTTGACCCCAAACAAAAAAATCGTTTCCCAGCAAAAATTTTTGCGTAGGGGTACTTAGTTTGATGTACAGAATGCTTGGTTAACGGGTGTGTGATGGGTTGATTATTATATTCGATATGCCTAAACTTATTAAAAAAAATTGTCTATCTGTCCATTTGTTCGGCTATAGTCCAATACGGCTGGCCCGCTTTTAATGGAAGTAGGGTTTAGCGCATAAATTTTAAATCCTTGAAATTGCTAACAAAACAAAGTAATATTTTTATTCTAATAATTTCACGCGGGCGAAGGTCGTGGTCAGAAACTAGTCTAAATAAAATAGTAGTTAACATTTTATTTTAAAGAAAATTCCCTAAAGAATCACTATTTTCAAGATTTTAAAATCTTCAATTATTTCTATTTAAAACGATAAATTGAGTCAATAAAACGATCAAATATGGCCGCATAGGATTAGAAAGAGTGACTCTTTATATTTAAAAGCCCCCAGGCCACATTGTGTGCGTCTGAAAACTATTAAAGATTATTAAAGTGTGGCTCTGCGGCATTTTAAAACTTTTCCCTTGGCCCCACTTGTTTACACGCTTCTAGCAGCTTTATAACTTGTACGTTTCTGTAAACCGATTTTCTAGTGAAGTCAAAGGAATGCTCTATAATTTTTAAGAGAAAAATGAGAGTTTTTACTAACATAGGCATAGGCGACACTTTAATGAATGCTTAATAAAGATGTGTTAATGAAAACTGCCTCTAAAAAATTTCGCAACGACTGATCAGGTCTCTAAATTAAACGCTCTGGGCCCGCATACTACATTTGGTCTGACTCCCAATAGTAGTAACAATTAGGTTGTGAGAAAGATAATAATTAAAAGGTTTCTTAAAATAATACGTGAAGCGTTCCAGGAATTTACCTATACTATAGATAATCTCATTCAACCGCGAATGACGTAATAATTAGAAAGACTGCCATAATAATTATACCTGATTAGGTTGAACTGCTTGGAGGGGTTCGGAGCGGTAATTAGACGACATAATCCAGACGGGAGAAAGGAGTCTCATCACACCTCTTAAGGCTCTTATTACAATGGCACAGAGTAAGAAGAAATGACGATTTACCTCTTTTCTTTATCTAAGCTCAATTATATATCAATTAATCTGCATATGACCCAATTTCCACAAGAACATTTTGATATACCAACGAAAACACGTACTCAAAGCGCTGAGAATTCAAATTCACATCTCGGTCTCCAAAGTCGTCTAAACCCGGTATCTGAATTATAAAATTTGCTGACCCATTAATATTCATCTCGACTAAAAAGTGCCGCTGAGATTCCGTAGAGCTGCGCGGGGATGCGCTAGAGGTGCACCTCCGCAGTTGCTGCACGAATTGCATTAAGCGCCGCGTCCCCAGGCTCGGTTAATTTGTTGGTCACCGCTCGTTACCATTTAATTCGAATCCCTCTAGCCCAGATCGCGGCTCACTTAACCAGATTATCATCCAATTTAGTCCACCCGCTCGGATAAACGAAGTCACTCGATATGAAAAATGTTGGAATAAAAAATCAGGTCGCCCTTGCGGCGCTCCTGCTTTCAATTTATAATAGACTTTTGGATTGCGACTAACGAAATTTGTTATCAATCATTATCCCATTTACATAGACTGAGAGGATATTATTAAGGTTAGTTGTTTAGAGAGAAAGGTTTTTCATTTTGTATTTTTTATGAAATTGTTTAGCTACCTATTTGGCTTTAGAAGTCTTTTAATGAGATTGAGTACCATAGGTCATTGTTTAAAGCGCTAGATGCTCTATAAATCCTGCTGCATTTTGCAAGTTACCACAAAAGTAACGATTTCCTGCCACCTGCACGGCTGCACGCCATCACTCACCCGCGGGCCCATTCACCGCACATCTGCTTACGACTGTCTAGATAATTCAACAAAGCGTGCGCCCCAATTTTCTTGCAGCTCGGAGTCAAAGTTGTGCGGTGTGGCATACAATGGGGCCATCCCGCTCGTAGGTAATGCGACACCGTGCGAGGGATTTCCCGACTCAAACCCATGCGACAAAGCAGCCACTTACCCCGCGTACCGTTTCGCCGTCTCTGAATGCGCCGAGAAATCTTCTCGCTGAAGATCCGCGCTCCGACATGCATGTTTGTGTATCCATTTGCTTGCACCGAACGACACGGTAATGGATTTTTTAAGGCACGATATGTAGATTGAATGGATGTTTACTTGGAGATGAAATCCATGCGACTTCGAAGGTTCGGGTGGGTGGATCAATTTTCATATTTCAATGTGAGGTTAGATAGGTTTCTTTTGAAAGTTGACCAGCTTTTCGAAAATTGAATTTACAACGCCAGGCAGGCCAATAGGGATGTTTCCTGACTAAAAAAATATATTATATTCTGTTTCGTTCGTCAGTTAGATTATAGAAAAATATTGGATACGTGTTTTTTGTTTTATCAAATTACTAAAAATTGACGAAGATAAAACGCGTCAAAGATCATGATTGGGGGCTTGTGACGTCACTTTCCGGTAAAAAATGTACTGTGGCGTCACACGTTTTCGAAGCACTGTATCGTCTTCATTTTTTGTTCACGAAAAAAAAGAAAAAATATTTGTGGATTTTGGAAATCTGTCTGACTTATTCGTTTTTTGTCTTTTACCCTATTATAGAAAAGGCTAGAAAAACATCATCGCTGCAAGGCAAGTCAACTCCTTTGATAGAGCCTACGTGGAAAACGGAATCCGAAAACAAGACATGTCCTAAAACGTCACGAGAATTTAGTATATTCAGTTTCAATTTAAAACAATTCTCCACAATAAATTATGTAGCAAGCCGTCCCAGTCTATATTCAAAACGTTTCAGGTGTCTGCAATACAAATTGTTCCTGCAAAGACATTAAAATGTAAATCCGTTTATACTTAGCTATGCAATGTGCCCATGTGCACTGTCTATGCAAAATGCAAATAACTGAATTATTATACAATGTATTTCTTCAGCTACATCGTCTCTTATAGTCTGTCGGGTTAAAAAACAGTCAATATATTATTTGGGTTTTGGATTTTAATAGTTAATGTTTTGGCATGATGCTTTACTTGATTTATTTGTAAACTCATTAATTTAAGGCAGGCCCATCTTCTTTCTTCTTAAGGCTGCTCTCTCAAAAAAGCTTAAAAATAGAGTGCAGATGAAGCAGCTTTTCACCGGCACTTACAGAAAAATTACATCTGAGAAAAATTTTTAGTACTCTAAACGATATGATACGTAATTTGGTTTTGCCATTATTTTTCTATCGGTATCATATAATAATAAAAAAACCACAAAATCACCTCCAAATCGTTGAGTTGAACCATTTCAATCCTTCATTTTTTATCAAAACAATATAAAAAAAACCTCTACTGCTTTGCAATACAAAGGAAAATGATTTGCTTTGTTACTTTTTTAAAACATGTATAATTTTAATTATAATAAATTAAAAATGCGTCCGTCTAAAGTTCGTGTCAACGGCCGAGAGGGGTCCGCCCAAATGCACAAGGTCGTTGGAGTGAATACAAGCCTTAATAATTGCGATTATGAGGTATAACAGACGAAGCTATTTCACTTTCTCAGCCAATCACCGGGATACGCTGAGCCCGATATTAAATGTTACACCGTTTGTGGAACCACATTTACACTCTAAGCTTCTATTTACTAGTGCCAATACTTATGTTCCTGTGGAAGTATCTCACTCATCTACTAAAACCACGGATTAATTCTTGTCTTTTGCCAAGAAGTCAATTTTCTAAAAAATATCACTCAAAATCTCGAAATCGTTTATTTAAACAAAACCCACAACTCAGTATCCTTTATTCCTTTCTGACATAAAATCTGGATTCAACAGTGAGTTTTACCCTCAGCGAATTAGGTAGTCCGCTGTATTTGTCTAATGCAATCCAACTGAGCGATACACGCTCGCAGCGAAATAAATTGCCGTAAAATAAAATGCAAGTTGCTTGCAGGAGCATATCCGAGGTTCTCTTGCTATCCGTGACGCCGAGACTAACCGCGTTTTGTTCAATTTACTTGCATGTTAACGGGCTAGAACATCATAAATGAAGTAGTATTGGAGATGGCTTATTTAATGGGAGTTTGGTATTGGATTTACAGGGTGTAAACAGTTTTTTTTTTTTTTTTAAAAAAAACGCTGCCCACTCTAGTTCTCCTGTATCGTGGGTGCGTTTACAAACATTTAAACTCAGATACATAGTCTCTTTATGAAGTCATTAACCAACCATTCTATACATCAAATTAAGCAATTTTACGCATAAATACTGCTGGAAACGTTAAAAATTTGTATTTATAAGAATATTTGTGAAAACCTTGGAATTTCGACTCCCAATTTCTACGTAAGTAGAAGGTTCTCAGGCATAGTCTAGGGACAGAACAATGATTGCAATAAAAGGGAGAACAAGTGCCTTTAGGATTTGTTTATAGTAACTTCTACACCCATAAACCAGTAGTGGTGCAAAATTAACAGTAGCATGGATTACCACCCATGTCATATCAAGACACCTTCGTGCCTAAGATATTAGACCAGTACAAGAGCAGTCGCTTGATGTAATATACTGGGATTCAGATGTTTCCGGTTAAACAGGAAGGCGACCCCGACATAGTTGGGAGAAAGCTATTTCTATAATGGTGAGTAGAGACCAAAGTTAATGCATATTTGCATGTAATGGCTGTTTTTGAAGATAATGTATAGTGGACGTATACTGGCTGATGAAGATGATGATAATGAATGCACATTTTAGCTACAATTGACGTATCCTACTAATATTATAAACGTGAAAATTTGTGAGTACTCGTATATATGTATGGATGGATAGATGTTTGTTACTCTTTCACGCAAGAACTACTGAACGGACTTGGATAAAATTTGGTACACAGATAGTTTATAACTTGGATTAATACACAGGATAGTTTTTATTCTGATTTTATCTTCCCGTGGGACAATTTTCGAGTTGTAGCGGGCGAAACCGCTGGCACAATCTAGTCGTTCATATTTTGGGTATTTTTCCTTTAACAACTTTTAACTGGTTTACCTCGTTGGTTGCAAGTGCGACTGCTGTGTATGAGGTTTTGGGTTCGATTCCCAGGTCAGGCAAAGAAAAAAACAAAATTAATCAAATCAAATCAATTTCTCAGTAGCAGCCGCAGAGTCTGGATTTATGCGAAATGTGGGTGTACTTATGGATACACCGAGATTACAAGCATGATGTTATATCCAATAACGGGAAAATGAAAAATGTGCCAGAGTTAATTAAAAATATTTCAGTAACAAGCTGTTAATTATATCTGGGAACAAGGTACAATGTAAATTAGATAATATAAACCTGAATCAGCTCTTAGAAATTAACTTCTAAAAATGATGCCAACTTCTTTTCATGAAGTACCTACATAAATTTTTCAACATAATTCAAACCCAAACGAGGAGAATTACAAGAAATTTCTTTTGTATCGAATGTAAAATATTACTTAAATAGTAAATACAGCCAGATTATTACCAGTTACGATACGCTTAAACGGGCAATTTTTGGTAGAATTTTTGCAGACATTTTTGCCAGCAACAGTGTCTGGAGATACTTGGGTTATTCATAAAGCAATCTATGTAGTTTAATAAATTTCTCACTCAAATTCATCTCTATACCTATAAATAGGTAGAGCTACCTACATCATCATCATATCAGACCGCAATCACCCCATATTGGTTATAGGCCTCCTCTTTCTTCTGCCACTTCTTCTTTAGGTTAAGCCGCGCCTGCCTAGGTTAGGCTGTGGATGGGTGACCGCCCGACATACCGAGTTTCCTCCGTGCCTCGGAAAGCACGTTAAGCTGTTGGTCCCGGCTGCCATATATAGATCTTTGGCAGTCGTTACAGGTAGTCAGTGACCTGAAAGTCTGACAAGCAGTCTTACCAAAGGGTATCGTATTACCCAGTATTAACTGGGTTGTGGAGGTCAGATAGGCAGTCGCTCCATGTAAAATACTGATATTCAGCTCCATCCGGTTAGACTAAAAGCCGGGAAAAGGCGATGATGGTTTAATATTAGGAATTAATACCATAATCTTAGTATTGCAGTTAATTGCTTATTGTTGCCGTCATCTTCTAGTTGCCCGTGAAAGCGAACCTTTAGACGGAAAAAAATATGTTTTCAACGAAAAATATCGAGGATTTCATCAGCCAGGCAATTCGTGTTCATCGGCAGTTTTATTAGAAAACTTTATAATAAAAGAGTGGATCCTCGCGTGGCGCGGTGCACTTTATTGTGCCGCGTAGTTGCAGGCACACGTACACTGGAAGACACAGATACACTGGGAGGCACAAATACACTGGCAATCACAAATACGCTGACAGACACAAATACACTGGCGTGCACAATGAAAAGCTACTCATACAACTAAAGAATTCTAATTTTGTAGTTTATTGTGGCTGTTTTTGTTTGGAGTAAAGATTTTATATATTTACAGATTATACGAGATTTTAGTACTGTTACAAAAATCTTTTTTATCAAGGAAAACAGAGTGAGAATCCAAAATGCCTAAGATATATTTCTCGACAGCATGTAAAGCCAAGCTTTCCTGTTATAGATTGATTCAAAATTTTAATTCAGTCATAACTTGAACAACGCCATATTTACACACATTTATGACACATTTATTTACACAAGTATACCAAGCAAGATTCCAAATACGAATAGAAACAAATGAAACCGAAAAGATTCAAAGGCGCTGATCCATTTTTAAAAAGCTACATTCGCAAGTGGACCCATACGTTTCAGTTCAGTGTTCTTTTATAGTAAGCCAGTGTATTGGAAATAGTTGCGGTATCTACCAAGCATTAACCCTTGTTAAACACAGACCCTTCTCAGTTTCCGAATGGCATGATCTCACAGAAGCCATGCAAATATACCATTGTGAGTTTCTTTCTTATACGCAGCTTATGGAGAATTTCTTCCGGATAGCGAGAATTTCCGCCGTTTATTTACAGATATCATTGAGTATTTTATTTGAATAGATTTAGAGTACTCTTGTTCCGTTTTTGGTTTGATTTTATTAGTAGGAAAGTTATTTGTTGATATGTTTTCTTATACATAATATAGTGGATCGATGTATGTACTCGTGTATACTCTTCTGAAGAATGTAAACATTTTGATTTTATTGGGGCACTTAACTTAGACTGCCTCGTAGGTCTAGCGGTCGCAAGTGCGATTGCTGGCCATGGGGTTCGATTTCCGGTTAATGGCAATAGGCTCGTCCCCTATTACATGGAACTTAAATAAAACTGGCGATATGTTAGTACACCACGAATGGGTACACCTCTGCCTCATCCTTCGGGCATTACAGGCAAGATGTTATGTAATCTCTTTTTGTAAATAGGCGTTCTTTGTGGAATCAAAAATAAATTATGCATGAAATTTAATTGAAATGTAAATGTGTATTTTTAAAAAAACAGCTCATCAGTCGGTAAATATTGAAATACTTTGGCCTGACTCAAAAAGGTCCAACACGACCTACTTCTCTGAATTAAAGAGGAAGTCAATTGAGGCAAAAGGTCAACAATGTTCAGGTGTGACGAAAATGTACAATTTCGTTCGTATTTAAGGAATTTTGCAGCTTTTGGGGCTTTAAATTGCATGTATTGTCGCTTTTCCAGGGATGAAATTTTACAGTGAATCTTTGATTACCAATGCATCTGTCGATGACCTCAAACTGGAGCACGTACAAGAACATTCAGCGTGAAATACGCGAAAAACTGTTGTTTTACCTTTCATAATTATACGAGTTGTTTTTTTTTATATCCTATAACTCTAGGGTATGAATAAGACTATACCTATCAAAGAATCAAGTGGAATATGAATTAAAAGAAAGAAAGAAAAAAATATTTGTCGCAGAAACATGACGAGCATACAATAAGACAGTAAAAAAAACAATTACTACAAATAACAACAACAACAGCAACAACAACAATTACTAGCTTTCACCCGTGGCTTCGACCGCGTGGATGTCGGAAAAAAATCGGTGTCGGAAATATCAAAAATTGCCGATTTTTCATACAAACGTTCATCCTTTATTTACGAGTAACTAAGTTAGGGGTTGAATTTCGAAAAAAAACTTCCTTATTCCTTCTCTACATTATCAAAGAAACCTCTGCTCAAAATTTTAGCTTTCTAGGTTCAAGGGTTTGGACTGGCCGTTGATGAGTCAGCTAGTCAGGGTTTTTCTCTTTATTTATATAGATTTATCATTTATTTTTAGTTTTTTTTTTTCATACAAAATAATTCGCAAGTCATTACTCGTATTTATCAATGAAACATAAAAAGCTACACCATTGTTATGTCCGGACAAAAAACCACGCGAAGTAGGAGCAGTTACTAGTGATGTTAAAAAACAAACGGACGCTGCAATCGTTTCAATTCTCCATATATAACTAGAAGTTTGCGCGCACCGGACCGATCTTGTTCGTTTAACATTCGCTGATGCTCGCTTACTACGTTCTGTTAGTGTTTGTAGAACCATTGAAAACATTAAACTGATGTAATAAAAAAAACATTTATTTTCAGGTATTATAGACATACTGTATACATATACATACCTCAACCTAAATACATTTAAATAAAGTGTTAGTATAACTTTCTTAGGAATACTTCACTTGCACAACGTTCTTGTGAGACTGGCCCGCGGAAGCACCACAACCACATCCTACGGCCAAAAACTTTCTTCTAGCACCAATTGGAGGAAACACAATTGTATGTGCACCACAAACTTTTCAAAATGACTTTGGCTCACTACGGCAGCTTCACTTTTAACGTGTACTTCAATCTTTGTACGTATTCCTCGATGTTTTCTGCATCAATAGTATAAAGTAGGAAAGAGATGTACCGTCACGAGTCACGAGCAATAATATGTTTACACTTGGCAAAGCTCAAACGCGAATTACTCGTGAAATAACGATTGCAATTATGAGATGACCAATTTTATGATAAATATGGGTTACAAAGTGTTAGTTTCGTTACGTAACATGAAAATGAAATCAATATTGTGGGCAAGATTTGGTTCTAAACGTGGCTAAGTGTATGCTTATTGGTGTTCATGACTGTACACCGGGGTGTTTGGCTTCGCAGCGTGTAGTTTAACGTTGGGCTCCTGCTGATGTAAAGCAGCCAACAAATAAACAAGGTGGCATAAAACTCTCACCTCCTCGCCTTATCAGAAATATAGCTTTAAATAGAATACATAAACATAAAGTCAGTCCACCATAACTCTAAATCTGTAACCGTGGTCCGACCGTATTCACGACATTGTGTCGGCACGTAAATTCTTAAGAAAATATCAAGTCGAAACTCGGACGAACAGCTATTCAGACCGGGGTCTGGCCGGTCCTGTGTAGCGTTACCCGGCTCCTACACACAGGGGGTTGTATATTACAGTGAGGTCGCGACTTTATCTCAGTTTCCGCCCGAGCTGCGTTCACTGGCGATAGAGTGAAAATAGTGGCACAATAAAACAGGGCTCGCCAACTATCGGGCCGAGAGAGCCCACTCCTTATCGGAAAACGGTTACCGTGATTCATTGTGCCTCTATTTACTTACAGATCTCTTAGTTCGCTGCAACCTGCAACTTTTGTGTTACTTTGTAATGAAAGAGGGATTAGTGAATTGTTTTTGTTCCTTTTCAGAAGAATTCTTTTGTTTGTTGTTGAAGTGGGATCGCCTGAACATATATGAATAGGGTTACATCATATTTGGAAGTTATTTGTCGCGGTCTAGTTTAAATGTCAACTCCATATTTATTAACTTACAAACCCATCGTCCATTAATTATTTATTAAATCCAATTTCTAATACAAATAAACTGCCATCTTTCAAACAATTTGCAAACAAAACCGACGAGGCGGTATGGTAATTTCTAAATGTAAAGTGAGTAATCAATACATCAAGAGCGACAGAAGCCAAATGAAAATGGAAATGGATTCAGGCCAGGAAATGAAAATAGATTTTGAATTGAACGTGCCGAAATCAAACAGTGCTCAATTTCAGCCCGCTTGAAGTTCCCAGTGGCTGGAGTAGCCAGAAAATAATTGTGAACAAATGAAATGCAACGGTGTAGCCAACTGCGGTTATAAACTCTTTCATATAAATCGGAGGTAACACAACCGGAAGATAAGACTGAAGTTAAAACCTGCCAACAACCCGATACACGAGCGCTGGACGAATGGAATACGTAAGAGTGCATTATCCGCTGGTATATCGACCGTTGCCCTGCGCACGCTGCTTAATTTTAAAATGTTAGCAAGACTTAATAACCTCCTACATACAACGGTTTGATGGATAAAGTTGAGATAGAGACAAACCGTAAGTCTGGCTATCAAACCTGTTCATTAAAACACGCTCCTACCCCGAAAATTCCATTGACCATTGTCCACATGTGGCTTCAGTCGTAATAATGCCTACTCCAGCAAACAGTGATCATCATTTCAGGCCATCTCCAGAGACTTTGAGTATTAATAAACACCTTATTATGTAGCTAATACTATAGAAAATTTCGTCGGATTTCGGCTTAACGAGAAACAAGTCCAGGTCCCAAGTGTCCCCACAATTGTAGCCGGTTATTGAGTCCGGACTCAATGAGGCAAGCTCATCTAGTTTGTGGGTGGAGTAAACGAACCCAACGAAATATTCAATTTCGCGTCCCGGAGCGACGATGCTTTTTACATTTTATTAAACTACTGTTTAATGCAAAGTACACCCGCCTTCATAACGCGGTGTGCAATGTCAACTATATGCTTTTGTCTATGAACGTCAACGGTTCCGGGAGTCGGGTATGTTATTCTTGTCATATTGTGTCGCGTCTAAAGCGTTGCGCTGTTTCAATATCAGCTTGCAGTTCTTTATTTGAATAGTAACGGTTATGGTAACGTTTCTTTTCTATTTATAGACTTTGTGTGCAGTTTTGTTAAAACGAAACTGAACTATATAACCGTAACGTGACCCAGATAGTTTGCCAAATAAAGTACGTCCTTACGTTGCTCGTTGAACTGACCAGTACTTTCCAATTTCGCTATAATCCCACCACATAATCGGTTTTTGGTCCGTCAATCCTAAACGATGGAAGAGCATAAAATAATCAATTCAAATTAGATTATTTCGATTTAGGGAAGCCCACATATGCGTGCGCTAAACCACAAACCGCACACTATTTGCAAATAGCTGCCAATCCTACCAAACACTTGAATTAAATCATTGAGTGTTCGTCAATCATCGATTAGTTCAACTGCAACTATATCGTGTGTAACTGGGACAATGGACCAATTCGTGTATTAATATTCACCTGTATTGTAAGTTTGAATGTTTTAACTTGTTTGGTTCTGGTTCTTTCTCAAATCATCTTGACAAAGAAATGGCTTATACCTCTTAAAAATAGAAAACCATCCAAACCAATTTGCAAGAAGTTTAATGGAGGGACAACCAAGCCACACTTTTAAAAGACTTCTAAGACGTGCTCCTCAAGATCTTCTCTAACCTCAAAATATAAATGAAGCCATACTGGACGTATCATTAGATACTATAAGATCCAGCTTAATGTCGACAAGACGGCTTGCGGGAAGCTAAGGAGATTTAAAAAAATTAATTTATGTCATAACTCGACTAGTACTTAACTGTTCTATCATTCGTCGTTGGAGCCCCTAAACTGGTCACTAAAGCTTAAAATCGTTGCTTACAATTATTCAAATCATACGCGCCTCTTTATGTAACAAAACACCCCATTTCCATATGACATTCTGTTGCATACAAAGTTATCTCCTGTTTCGAATGACACACATACGCGCAGTCACTAAAACAGAAACACATAAAGCCCGTTTGCACTTGCGAATTACTAAAAATCTGAGTACATTGTTGTGTAAGGTCTCAGTTGGAATTCCGCGAAGCCTTTGTTACGCCGTGCAATAAAATATTTCATTACTGTGTGAAACATTCCGCCGTGCCGCGTTGTGCCGTGTCGTACCGCGTCGTGCCGCATCCTACCGCATCGCCTGCCACCGGCAACTGCGGGGCTATCTTTTTTTTTAGTGACGCGCTTGCATTCTGATGTGAGCGAGATATTAATATCACAAGTTCAGTAGTTTAGCTTGGGAGTATGGACTACCATTTTTAATGTCGGTTTTCAATGTGTGGAATCTACAACCACAGACTTTTTTCAGCAAATATTATGTTATTTTCATCATCTTTAGAAAGTAAGATTATAAGAAGCTCCGACTTTTCAAAAAGGAAGCGATAAGTATCTCTTAATACAGCTAATCATCGCGATGCAGAATCCTTATAGGAAACCTTATCCGTCCGTATGTGAAAAAATATTATAGGACGCAACATGATCAACAATTTTGACGTCTTTCGACATTCGATACCATTTACAATGTATATTTCTTAAATCATAAAAGTCATAGCTACAGTTTAAACATAAAATGTGAAACAAAATATTTCAAAACATAAAATCCCATGTCGGCCACCATGCGTCAACCCACAAAATCACGCGCAAATCCAAAAGCCACCACCATAAGCAACCCGTATCAAATAATTAATAACACACTCTCCCAACTTATTTTGACTTGCAAACGTTTCCGAGATCACGTTCAAAAGCAAAGTTAACTTAATCTGACCATCACAAAGTACATAGAAGCCCTAAATTACAGAAGTGCACACTAAACATCCTGTCAGACCCTATTCATTCATACTTTGCCACTAAAACGCTTACCTAGAAGCACAAAGGGAATTTCTATACGAGTGTACCTTCAGATGTGTGTATGACTGTACCACATGTCAGACATTCTGACAGCTGTGCGCGATTGTACTATCGCTATACAATGGTGGATTGTCTTAGGAGTGTACTTGCGAACTCACAAGTGCTTAATTGTGAGATCGCGTCTCCTCTCGCGTCTCAGACTCGCTGCACATTGGAAACTTTTAGTAACGACCCGACGAACATGACTGTGTTAAACTAAAATAAAATGCTTTTAGTATGTAGCTTCGAGTTTTCGGGTTATGAGTACTTTGCGAGCTAGTGTTAACATGTCAAAATAGTTCTTCTTTGTATTAACGTTGTATACAAGGCTTTGTACTCCGAAATTGTGTTAGGTACGAGTAGGCAATTGTTTTGTGAAAGATAGCGTATAGCTATTGTACGAGTAGAGCTAGCAATGTTATGTTTTGGCGGTAGAAGAAAACCTGACTATTCATATGATAAATGATGTTTATTTAACACTTTTGAGATACTGATACTGATACTGTTAGCCTGTATTATCTCACTGCAGGGCAAAGGCCTTTCCGCATGACTTCCAGTTATTTCGATCTAAGGCCAATGTGGACCACTGGTCGTTGGTCTTGTCCAGATCGTCGCGCCATCTTCTACGAGGTCTACCGCCTACGTCCGACGCCTTCTGACTGTGTCAGGACTCCAGAAAGTGGCTATTTTGGCCCACAGCTCATTGGACATGCGGCAAACGTGCCCAGTCCAGTCCCACTTAAGCTTAGCTGCTTTGGAGCGCAGTGTTGTGTTGCGTACACGGTCGGTTAGTTTGACGCCTAGAATGCTGCGCTCCATTGCACGTTGGCAGACCTTGAGTTTGGACTTTTGAATCTTTGTCAAAGACCACGTCTGGGATCCATAAGTCAGAATGGGAAGAATGCACAGGTCCATGATTTTTCGCTTTAGTGATAAAGGAAGGTCTCCTTTCATGAGTTCTTTTATGGATCAGTAGCTCCTCCAGGCATTTTCAGTTCGTCTTGTGTGTAACCACACAGATTTGAGTGGACCTCTCACCACTTTTAGTATGAAAATGTGACTGTTGTCATTTATACGAATATTTAAATACTAGCGGACCTCACGCGGTTTCACCCGCGTAGTTCCCGTTCCCGTGGGAATACAGGGATAAAAAGTAGCCTATGTCACCCGGGGATAGTGTAGCTTCCCAACGGTGAAAGAATTTTTGAAATCGGTTCAGTACATCCCGAGATTACCCCTTACAATTTAACAAACACACAAACTTTACTTCTTTATAATATTATTATTATTATTATTATAATTATAATTATAATAATAGTATAGTATATAGTATAGTATAGATGCTCTTCCGAGAAACTCATTTTTCTTTATGCTGCGTTAAATAATTCAAACTACAATATAGTATTTCTTACGTCATTGTTACGTTTATTTTACATTCATGTTACATTGCAAAGATGATATAGTCAAAACGTTACATTTATGCGCTTGATAGTACTCATCGTCTTCACTTTACTGCTACAACTTGGGCTGAATTGCAAATAACTGATTTGCTCTTTATTTTTCTTGACATTCTTGCAATTAAAATGAAGTTTTATAAACGAAGACTTTCTTTGGTGATTATGCAAGTTAAAGTTTCGATAGCTCACTGGAACGCCACACAGCAGTTACAACAATAAAGCGCAAGAATACATATACAACACAGGAATATACAACATATTCTGCTGTTTTCTTCCATCTACCCACGTGATAAAAGGCCAGAAAACTCTCCTAAACAAAGCACAACTTTGCTTTACCCAGATAACGAACCCAATTAATGTAACAGTCAGACTTTAGGTCATCATCATCATCAGTGTTTAGCAGTTCACTGCTGGACATAGGCCTCTTCAATCGCATGCCACTTAACTCGAAAAACTCACCCTGCGAATATCGTCGCCAACCTACAAATCTGAGGCCGTCTCACCTTACTCAGTTTATTAGGTTGGTACTGGCAATAATTGCATTTTTTTAAATTTTTGAACATATTCCGTGTGACGCCGTATAAAAGCCTAAAAAGGCTTCTGAAAGCTGAATCCAAACCCTAGCCTTACCTCTCGACAATTAATAACAACCCAAAATATATAACCACCTTAATCGAACCACCATTAGCCCAAAAAAAACCTATTTATAAGCAAATTTGGAGGGTATTCAGTAAATAGAGACGTAAATTAGTGTTGAATTTCTTATCGGCTCATTTCAATGGCGAATGCTGAGGCGAGCGCATCAATCAATCGAAAATGACGGCCGTATATTGAAACACTGAGGTATTGCCGCTCATCTCAGAGGGTTATATTGTGGTATGGTATCTATTGAACTATCTTTCAATTTAAAAGACAGTGTAGGTATATTCAATTTCTGCTTTTTTATATCTATTTTACCGTTTCAGTGCATAAACATCTAGTCAATAGGAACTAGTATCAAAACTTAAAATATTTTATAGAGGTTATAGCAGTGACGGAATACCTTCTCCAGTGCGAAAGCCGTATCATCGAATTTTGTTTCTTCGACAACCTTTCATCGATATCACAATACTGACACGTCTTATTAAATCGACGCCTTGTTATTGCGTTGTTTCGTTACATCGAGAAACTGTACTGCGAACGGTTTTTCGGAGTAAAATCTTAAATCAAGTATAATCAAATTTTCCTAAGTAACTGAACATCGCAGTAACAACACCTCGATTAAACAAGGCTTCGCAGTATTATATTTACGTAGTAATATCGTTCGCAGTACAGTTTATCGATGTAACGAAACAACGTAGTAAGAAGGCTTCGATTTAACAAGTCGTCGCAGTACAGTGATATCGACGAAAGGTTTTCGAAGACACGTAAATCAATGATACGGCTTTCACAATGAAATAAGTATTCCATGATGGCCTAGTAATGTGAGACTTTTGGACTCCCAAGTCATAGGCCTCTGATATTCATGTGTGAAAAACATCGTGAGGAAACCAGCAAGTCTAAGAGACATAATATCTCGTCGGCATGTAAAGCCAAGTCAGAGGGCCGTTGGTGGCATAAAAATTTTGACACCAGGTTAGGTACCTCACCACACGATAAAGAAAATAAAGAGGTAATGTTTGTTTATTTAAATAATAGGGGTCAGAATAACACAAAATCTTTTACTTATGGGCAAATACATTATCTCTGAGTATCATAAGCTATATTTAAAACATTCCCTTGAGATAATTTCTAACCATAACGTGAGCATTGCCATAGCAATCAGAAAAAAAGACTGTGTCTTGATCCTTTAGTGCAAGCTACAAAATAGCACATAAAATGAACTATAAAATGGTTGTAGCCAAGGATTTTAAATGCATAAGGCTGTGTTCAGAAGGTGATTTAAAACATCAACACTACAACAAAAATAAAACACTAAAAGTGGAATTTGAATAAGAATGTATTGTCATCACCAAAATATTGGCATCTTATAAAAGAATCAGATCATGATGACGTCAACGAAATTATAAAGAAAAAAACGGTTTCTTCTCAGAGGAATCGAAAAGATAGTCGAGAAGGAAACACCAACCTCATCATCATTATTTCAGCCGAAAAACGTCCACTGCTTGACATAATTATGTAGGTAGGTCTCTACTTAAAGTTTCCACATTCACCGGTCCCGTGCGTTTACGCATACAGTGGATCCCGCAACCTCATCCAGTTTTTAATCATAATTTAATGAGACTAGTAAAAGTGTTGTTTTGAAACCAATCTTTAGAAATACGTAGGTATTATCCTTATTTTATCACCATAGGAATGTGAGTTCTAAGGATTCATCATCTGCCTAGCCTTTTCCCAACTATGTTAGGGTCGGCTTCCAGTCTAACCGGACGCAGCTCAATACCAGTATTTTACATGGAGTGACTGCCTATCTGACCTCCACAACCCAGTTAACACTAGGTAATACGATGATACTCTTTGGTAAGACTGGATGTCAGAATTTCAGGTCACTGATTACCTGTAACGACTGCCAAAGAACAGCTTAACGTGCTTTCCGAGGCACGAAGGAAACTCGGTATGTCGGACGGTCACCCATCCACCGACCGACCTAGGCAAGCACAGCTTTTACCTAAAGATCGACCCGAGTGGCAGTTCTTATAAATCCACGAGTTCTAAGGATTAAAAACCTTTATAATCCCTCAAAAAACATGGAAATACTTTGTCCATTAAAAAAACTACTACACTAAAACCTTGCATAGATTTTAAAACGTTCACAATTTTTAAATTCGCCACACCTAGCTAAGTATGCGGCATGATAGCTAATTTAATAATAGCACGCTACCCCTCGTAAAATGGGGGAGCCGAGTAGATGACAAGCGATGTGACGAAGATAGGACACGCCGCTGAATTCTGTCTTAGCTGTATGTTGTACACGCTGTGTTGCTGGCTCCGTTCGTATTCATATTAGAATTGCCTTAGGTTAGAGATGAATAGAACTCGAAATAACCGATTGGATTAGTATTAGATTTTGTCATTTTGGTGGATTTGACACATAGCGAACGCAAAGTGACTTCTGCTAGATTGTTGAAAGTGGCAGTAGAACTAATGATTCCACATGACTAAGATGTAAAGTAATTTTTGAATCCAGTTCAGCCATGAATCTCGATTGAAAACTAGATTTCGTTATTTCAAATCTGCCAGTTAGTAATCGAAATTCATCTGACAATTTGTATCAAGCTAGACTGAGCGTAACTATGTCTTCAGATGTGACATAACAATAAATATTTTCGTGTGTGGAATAACTATTCATCTTTAGTACTAAATACACTAATCGATTCAATGCTCACTAACTTGAGTTCAAGCAGACAATTTACATACTTCAAGCTCTTATCCTTCCCTCTATTTAAGGATTACTGGTACACATAAACAAGACGAAGAAAATTGGGTAAAAACAAAACCAAAGATAAATAAATAACTATCTAATAACGCTGTCACACTCTAGAGAGTCATTCGCTCCGTCATAAACAAGAAAATAGCAAACGATGATCTGCATCTACATAATTAAATAGAAAGTAGAAAGACGCCTGAAACAGTTGGAGCGAGGCGAGGCAGTGATATAAATTATGCACGTCCAGAAATCGGGAATGACGTTACACGATTTGAGAAAGTTGAAAACTCGAAACCTGTTGAAGACTTGCTAACTACGGATAACGTTTTAAAAATTAATCGGTTGCTATACTGGAAGGGAGAGAATAAGAATAAGTTGTCTGGCTCTTTACGTGGCCCTACTTCGTTCTTTTCGTATCTAAATATTGTGTTGTCATCATAATATCGATGTTGACTGACTTAAAAAATATGATTCTAATTAGTCCGTCTGTTAGAATATCGAAAAATATTAGATTACGTATTTTTTGTTTTATCAAACCAATAAAAATTGACGAAGATAAAACGCGTCAAAGATTTGAGTAGGGGTTGTGACGTCACTCACCAGTAAAAAAAATCATACTAATGTCTTAGAAAATGACGTCACACGATTTTACAAAGCACTGTATCGTCTTTATTGTTTGTTTACGTGAAAAAAGAAAAAATACGTGTCCAATATTTTTTGGAAATCTATCTGACGGACTAATTAGATTTTTTTTTGTTAACTACCCTATTATCATCGGCCTATAATTTTCCCTCTCTAGGAGAGGGATGGGCTATAATCAACCACGCGGGCCTAGTGCGGCTTGGTAGATGTCACATGTCTTCGATTTTGTTTGTTCTAAGACATGTCGGTTTCCTCGCGATGTTTTAATTCACCGTTATGAGAGCTTAGTATAGTTTTAAATATTGTGTTGTACTTCTTAGCTATCATGGTATTGTGTTGCTTTGTAATATTAAGGTAGGCGGTGATGAGGTGCTGGTACGTTGGTTCTGAGGAAAATAAAATGAAATGGCGGACAAGTAAATTCACGTCTGTATTGGACCAGTGTCACAAATGGAAGGGGAGAGTGCTGCCACATTTTACATATTGATTTACATGTTGGTGTTGAAAGATTATTAATTAAAATCTCCAACAGTTATGTTTATCTGTGGTCGTTATAGCATCAAAAGAAAATGCTTGTACTTAATTAAAACGAAAACTCGGGTAAATACTATTACTATACCTAGGTTAAACTATGTATAACTATGTATACAGAATCAAAATCCTCCTATTCTTATAGATATAAAATAATTGCATGCACGTTTTTATAAACACTCGTGTAATGATAGACAAATATAAACATAGAGTATTTCAAGTTTTTCTAAATCGTCCGTTCGAAGACTCAAATATTTTCGAACATTGTCCGAGGTCCGAGAAAAGTCATCTCCCTGGACAAATAGTGAAAAGAAACTTACAGAAATAGAGAAACTAGATAGTACATAGCATTCACAGGATGAATAAATGAACTAAACCTTGAGATTTATGGAAATACTAACTTTATTTCATCCATATATTTTTTGTTTTATCAATTATTTTTTCTAATAGTAATCCCTATTCGCCTACCCCAATGGGAAAAAGGTACGAATTTAACTGCCGTACTCAGAGATATTTAATGATTACTTAAGCTGTCACTCATTAAAGATTTGACATACAAAACCTTCACTAAAATGTCAAAATCTTTACTGAGTATGTTAAAAAAATAAGCACCTACGTAAGATATTAATTATATCTGCCACTTACTCCAATCAACTGTGATTTTACTTACATAACTCGAATAGAAAAACGACAATTTATTTCACCAATGTCTGTGTAACTTAAGAGATCTTTATAAACCTATTAATATAACTATTATATATTATAACCATAACATAATGAACTTCATAATGCTTTAAAACATTGCCAAGATTTTAATTTAAAACATGTCAAAGAGTAAAGCTGTAAAAATGCTTCACAAATGTGACGGGCGCCCCTTCTGGCTATTTTGTATGTCTCTGAAGACTCTATTGGCTATCTGGACATCTGTTGGCGTTCTACAGTGTTTACATTTCATTTCTCGAAGCAACAAACGCCGGTAAGAAGAGGGATGCGCGCGCAGAGATCGTAATCGCGATAGCTTTGAGCAGTCGTTATCTGATCTGCACTGCGAGCACTTTCCTGCGGAAAAGACCTGCGTATTCTTTGACTGTACTTTTAGAATTTTATAGTATAAACTCTGCTGGTCAACGACGAACGTTTGAATTCCTACAGTGAGCACAAATGAATAAAAGTAAGCTAATAAGCTTGTCTTAATTTTAAATGACAGACTAGTGTGACACAGTGCTCTTAGATGTACGAGTATTTGGCGATCTGATAACATAATTATTTCCTTTCTTTATGTTTAATTCCTCAGATAACATTTCCTCGTAGTTCATAATTTCTGTTGATGTGATTACAGTTTCATTGCGATCTTCTGTTAAACTCTGGTTCCGACCACAAGCACAAACGGGTTTCATATTAAGGCTTTTTGCAAGTTTTTTACGAGAAAAAGTGCAGTCTTCTAGATCACATTCAGTAAGATCAGGTAGAGCTCGCACTCGATCATAATGTATCATTGGCACATTATCATCTAAACTATCCTTTAAGTATTTGTCTAATAATCCATCGTCATCTTGCTTGATTTCAATTTTTTTGCGATTTTCATCTTCGTTTATATAAATCAGTTCTTCAGCTCTATTTCCTACTTCTTCAATTTGATTAGGACGCCGTATGAATGCACCGTTGAAACCATATTTATTTTCTACTTCATTTCGTGTCATTACGTCTTTGTACTTATTTACATACTGATTTTTCAAATACTCTTTGATAAACGTTTCACTGTTAGGAGTAACACGAGATGGTAACACTATAGGTATATTGTTATCCATGTTATTTATTTTAACTTTCTCGAAGTTTACTTGACGATTCTGAGGTCTTAGTAAAGGTGATTTTAAAAGTTCTAAAAAGTTAGGTGTTTTAATCGGTGGTATCTTTAAAACATTCCCTTTTTTTTCAGGCTTTTCGCTAAATTTCCATCGGAACATATCAGGACCTGTTAAACCTAAAATGCTTTCCTGTCCATGTATGCTGTCCTCCAAATGAAATCCTTGGTATTTAGTGTTATAATTAGCCACAGGATTGAAGGTTTTCAGACAAGTCACACAAGGAATCTGTTGCGCACTCATCAAAGTCGGGGGAGGTGCTACGAAGAGGGGGACTGAGTTAAATTTGTCCATTGTCCATCCAGTTTGTCCATCCGGTACCATTTTAATCAGTTTGTTCCATGGATACTTAATCCTATTATATTTCTGGTTAATGTAAACATAAGCTCTTTCACTTTTGTTATTTCTTTTCTGTGTGGCATGCTCGAATAAATCTTTTTCGTCGATATTAGTTCTATTTTCAGTCAGTACTGCAGATTTCTTTGTCACCGTTGATTGAACTTTCGTATTCCTACTAGCGTCGGTTTTATTATTTTTGTAAAACTTCTGTAATAAAAGAGACAAAACATGTTAACAAAAATTCAAAAGTATAAAGTAATAGAGCAGAATTATATAAAAGCTAATGAATTTGGTGAAAACTAACATCAAGTCAAAAGTGTACATCATCTGTTGAAGCTTTTTTGGATCGGCTTCCAGTCCAACCGAATACCGCTGAATAGCTGCTATGTACTTTGAGTACACTGCCCATTTGATCTCCACAACCCAGTTACTACAAAATAATACCACTGACTTAATAAAACAACTATGTTTATATTATTGACGGCACGGTTGGCGCAGTGGCTGAGCGATTGGACTACTGCGCTCCGTGTCGCGGGTTCGATCCCCGCACGGAACAAATATTTGTATGGCCTACAGATACCTAGTTGTTTCGGGTCTGGGTGTGTTTGTGTATGTGAACGTGTAAAGTTTTGTTCGTTGTAAGTGTTTGTAAACGCACCCACGATACAAGAGAAATTCCTAGTGTGGGGCAACGTTTTTTAAAAAAAGAAAAAAACTGTCAAAGATCTACAAATAACAACAGGGACCAACGGCTTCCTGAGGCACGAAGGAAACTCGGTATGTAATGGGCGGTCACCCATCCATGGACCATCCCAGACAAACGCGGCTTTACTTTAAAGCCGAAACAACCGGCTGTTATTTAGCCACGAGTACAAGCCAAAAATGAACATAGACAACAAATTAAAAGTTAAAACAAGACACACTATAACAAATTATAAAGGTTAAAATATTATTTTACAACAAACAACGTTACCGTTTATTACTCACCTCTGGAGTACTCGGGGGTACAATAAATCCGGAAACAACTCCAATACATAAGGAAACTAAAACAACAAATGCATTTCTCATTTTCCACGCTCGTGATGTTATAGAACAAAATAAAAAGAAGATTGTGGACTAATGGACGGAAGTATCTAAAATAACATTTATTTTATACTATAATAAACGCGTCTGTTCTCAGCAATCGGGAGTGTAAGTCTAACTGGCACTATATCAGCAAGTGTAATGGTCTATGTTGTTTGTAAATATAGACTGAATTAATAATGAATATCTATAAACAACTGATTGTTTAGAAATCACTCAATCGTTTGCTATTTCTTTGTTTACCTAGATAATTATTTATGAGTACCATTATGTGCACGGTTAAAAAACAAAGCGGTAAAACGGCGGCAAAACGGTTAAAAAGAACATTTAAAAACAAAGTTCAATCATTTGTTCTGTTTAACTTTAGTCAAAACCTCAGCAGTTATTTTGTAATTTAAATTTAAATATTAATAGTATGTTTGTTTTGTAAAAGTATTTTGCAATAATTTGGTTGCCAGTTGCGGTCAGATTCTTTTTGTAATTTTATTATGTTGATGGAAAAGTGAACGTGCAATCGTCAATATTGAGAGTATTGTGGGAGCTACGTCTGCCAACAAACTGCTCTGTAGTTTGACAGAAGTAAAATGTACTGAATTTGACTTAATGTTCCAAATAAACACTATTTCATTTTTTTTTTCAAATTCTCTAACGGTAATGTATTATTATTATCAACCATTTGTGTCCCACTGCAGGGCAAAGGCCTTCCTTCCCTCTTTTCACTTATCCCTATCCAGTGTTGTTGCCAATCCCTGAGAAAAGAGTCGAGTTCGTCCCGCCATCTCCTTCTGGGCCTGCCGCGTTGCCATTTACTGCTGTTTGGGACCCATTGTGTGGTTACTTTAGCCCATAGCTCCTGACAATTTGAGTTTAGGAACGCAGTATTGAGTTTCTTATACGATCAGTAAACTTAACTCCAAGGATACTACGCTCCATTGCACGGTAAGATTAATGAAAATCTTTTTTTAAGAAGAATTTTCTAAACATTTCGTTGGATACTACTTTAGTTTAATTGGCCATTACATGCACTTTTGAATATCAGAAAACCATAGCAAACAAAGCTGCAGTCACAAGGCATAATAACTTCTATGGACACTAATAAACTGAGATATTTTTGAAAAATCCTTGTAACATCATTTATGGTGAGATCAAGATACAAGGTAATCAACAGCGTAACCTTACTACTTTCCGGTTTCAAACTATTTTGATCAAATTCCCGATACATTGCCAACAATGGCGTATAGTAATAGACAAGTCATACAAAAATAATACTGGACTCAAAAACAGAGTAATCAGTATGAATTATGTATGTGGGTGTATTCAAATTCACATTATAGTCATTATTTAAGACGTAAAAGATGCCAAAATAACATTATTATTAAGTTGCCTTACTGCAGCAAGGTTAATAATGCAACAAATACTTTTACAAACGTGCTGTTAATTTAACGAGCATTGTATGAACTTTGTTTGGTGACAAATTTTAATAAAAAACATATATCGTGGTTGAAACTTATTTAATCATATTGTATTATGAATTTATTAAAGCTCGTAGAACTTGCAATTTTATTTTTGCAATTTACAACGCTTTTGTACAACACATTTACACTATTCAGTGGTTTAGTTCTGGCCAAAAATGGCGATGATTTCGTCCAAAAATACGCCGACATCAATGCCGTTCTCGGCGAGGATCTTGACTTCGGTTTGGAAGACATCGCTTGCCCAGAGAGCACCGAAGGTTACATCCCACTCTTCGCTTTGCAGGTTCAAGATGGCGCTGCTGAATTCTGCGTCTTCTGACAGCTTCTGGTCGAAGAGGGCCTTCAACTTGTCCTTGGGGAATTCCGCAATGGAGTCCTTGATGAAGGATGAGAGGTCTTTGCCGCTGAGGGTATGACGAGCAATCCTCTGCCTGTCAACGTTTTCTGTAAAGAAATCAGATGGTAAGTGATAAGCCGTTGGTCCTGCGTCTGATCGGTATCTGGTGGTGTTGGATTGATATCCCATGGGGCTATGAGATTAAGAGAAGAGAGATTGCACCTGTGTTTGCGAGACTTGTGACTTCCGAAGTAGTGACCTAGTTTTCGCTGAGACCGGCTACCATAACCGGAAAACGATCACGAGGACTATCATTATTTATAACAAAACCCTCCTTTTGGGCTTCGTCGCATTCGGGTAAAAACAAGGCAGTGTTTATATTCGTTTACCATAAAGATGAATATTAATAACTTACCAATCATACCGTTGAGCCAGTCAATGAAGTAGTGGATGTCGATGTTGTCATTTTCTAAGAATTCGACCACCTGGCAACAAAAACAAATTGTTATTTTAAAAAGTGGTTTAAACCAAACATTCTACCAGATCCTCTTAGACATAGTAGATGCATTCATCAAATGAGTCATATTAGTTAGTTAGTTATAAAATCAGTCATATTTGACTGATCAATCACATAATGCAACGCATTGGCTAACTTGACAACAAAAGTGTTGAGCAGTTGGAATAATTACAGTGACTGTGGTGACAGAAACACGATGTCTTACTTCATGTCCTGCTCTTTGTGCAACTGCACCTGCAATTTAAGGGACCTGTCCTTAGGACATTTAGCACAACAACAATAATCACACGAAGAAGAAAATCAGTTGGAATACCCGCCAAACATAAATATAGTAAACCATACTCACAGCTACAAATTCAGGCAACAATTCCATTTCATAAACGAGGTCCTTGAAGTTGTTGGTCCTCATGTAGTCCAAAGCCTGCCAGAACTCGTCGAACTCAATGTAGTGTTCCATCAGGTGCTGGATCTCAGCTCCAGCTTCTTCCTGAATGATGTCCAGGAACTCCTCGACATGTTCGTGGAACAGTTTCCTAGGTTGAGGAGCCGAGAAGGCGAGCCCCACCAGAGCGAGAACGACTAGTGCTTGCTTCATAATTCTGGTATCGTTGACTGAATTTTAAGGTGCAGATCGATTCGCGGCGAGACGTTTTATAGTAAACGATAAGATAAAATCTTATATCCCGATGTTCTTCAAGTTGTCAGGAGAGATAATATGTTTATCTTTAGTACTTGTTTGAGTGTCAAGCTCCAGTTTTGGGTGCTGGTGGTCTCGACTAAATAAAACTGCTTTCGATATAGACTGTATATAATTTTAGTGGGTTACAAAAATAGAAATGGCCGATGTATGAGCACGGTAAGTGACGGCGAGCGAGTGGTCCCCGGTATGGTCAAGGGCCTCGCGGTAGGTGGGGCGCTGCGGTGACGTAGGATCGCGTGTCGCGATCCCACTGGCCGGCGCGATGTGATGTTCCGGAACATATTCCCCGGGTTGAAGTAGGAAGGCTTCAAGATGATGCTGATGAGACGGGAAGAGGGCAAATGTTGTTGTATGCACGTGTGATCGTGCCCTTCTTTGTCAGGATGTCGGCGACTCTGTTCTGCCCATCGGATCCTGGCTTCACAGCGATGATTCGGCCCAGCAGCCACAGAAGAGGAGGGAGATTGGCGTCTCTCACTAAGACCATGGTGCCTGCCTTTAGGTCATGCCCGGTCTGCCATTTGGTTTTTTGCTGAAGAAGAGATATATATTCATTAGTAAACCGCTGCCAGAAATGTTGCCGTAGTTTTTCAATGCGCTGGAAGCGATGAAGCCGCTGGATGTTGCAGTCAGTCATTGGAGGACAAGGAACTGACGTGAGTGGTCGTCCAATCAGGAAATGTGACGGGGAAAGGTATGAGAGATCAGATGGATCAGTGGATAGAGGAGTTAAGGGTCTGGAGTTTAAAATGGCCTCAATCTGAATCAGACATGTTGAGAGCTCTTCATATGTCAAGTGAGTTAGGCTCATGACTCGACGTAACAAATGTTTCGTGGATTTAACTGCTGCCTCCCAGATACCACCAAAGTGTGGGGAGTAGGCAGGAATGAATTTAAATTCGAAGCCTTTGTTTGCAATTTCTGACTCGATGTTATTGGATGAAGCTTTTAAGAAGCGTGAAAGCTCATTGAAAGCTCCCACGAATGTAGTGCCGTTGTCGGAGTACACGCGCTGAGGCTGGCCCCGACGACTAATAAATCGGCTGAAGGCCGCAAGGAAAGCTTCCTTGGTGAGGTCGGTGACCAGCTCCAGATGCACAGCTCTGACTGCAAAGCAGATAAAAACACAAATATAAGATTTTGAAAGCTTACATCCTCTACCACTACGATTGGCTATCAGCACTGGCCCGGCGTAGTCAAGCCCTGTATTCAAAAAAGGGTACTCGAGATGCGTCCTATCACTTGGTAGGTTGCCCATGACGACCTGAACAGGTTGGGCTTTAAATCGAGTACAACGAACACAGTTACGCACTATCTGCTTAGCTAAGTTTCTGCCAGCTAATGGCCAATAGGTGAGTCTAATGTGTGCTAGAAGTAGTTGAGGTCCTGCATGAAGAAGTGTTTTGTGTTCTTTTTCGAATATGAGTTTTGTTAAGACATGTTTACTACATAATAAAATAGGGTGTTTTATATCGTAGCTGTAATTAGAGTTATTAAGACGCCCACCAACGCGTATTAAGTTGTCTGAACCGATGAAGGGAGAAAGACTAATCAATCGATTCTTTTTATGTAAGGTCTGATTAGTTTTTAAACATTTGTATTCCTCAGGAAACATTTCCTGCTGAGAAATCTGTAATATAAGATTTTGTGATGTCTGTAATTCTGAATATGTTAAGTTAGATGTGTTGTTATGATTCTGTGTTTTACAATTATTAATAAATCTTTGTACATAGGCTATGATTCTGATTATTGATGTGAATGATGATTTTTTAAGTATTAAATTAGAAATTAAATTACTGTGACATGATTTGTTTTGGTCAGCAACTGTATGTAACGATATTTCAGGTAATGAATGAATTTGTGTGTTGGGTGAAGTGGGAAATTGTATTTCTTTCTGATTTAGGAAATCGGGACCCGACCACCAAAGACTGGACGAGCTGATGCAATCAGCCTTCACCCCCCGAGATGCAAGGTCAGCGGGGTTCCTCTTTGAAGGCACATAGTTCCATGTCTGGCCGGCCGTAGCTTCTTGTATCTCACTCACTCTGTTGCGGACAAATTGATCGAGTCGACTGGGCAATGTAGACAGCCAACCTAACACGATCGTTGAGTCACACCAAAAGAAACAGTGATTAAACTCTAGAGTGAGTGATTTACGTACCTTCAGAAAAAGTCGTGTTCCCAGTAGCGCACCACACAACTCCAAACGTGGGATGGTTGTGGGCTTTATGGGAGCAACCTTGTTTTTGGAAGCTAAAAGGCGAACGCTAACTGTTCCGTCGTGTGCGACCGTCCTCACATACGTACACGCGCCATAAGCGCGTTCCGAAGCGTCTGTGAAGGTGTGTAGTTCAACACAAGTAGGATTTTTATAAGATACCCAACGTGGAATTTGAAGTGAGTTGAGAGCTGAAAGTGATTGAATGAACTCAAGAAACTGTGTTTTTATTTCTGTTGGTACTTCATCATCCCAATTGGATTTTAATAACCACAATTGCTGTAAAATGAGTTTGGCCTGAACTATGCATGGCCCAACGAGGCCGAGAGGATCAAATACCTGGCTTACTAAAGATAAGATGTTACGCTTTGTTATTTTAGAAACCGGTTTTAATATCATTGAAAAGAAAAGTACGTCTGATTTACAATCCCAGTATAACCCAAGTGTTTTACTAGGAGTGTCGTTTAAATTTAAAGTTTTGTTTTGATTGTCTGCATTAAGGTTTGTGACTGAATTTAATATGTTTGGACAATTTGACTGCCACTTACGAAGGTGAAACTTGGCTGACTGAAGAGTGTTTACTACACCTTGGCAGAGTTTAACGACTGACTCAATCGAGTCACCACCACTCAAATAGTCGTCTACATAAAAGTCACGTCTGATAGACTGACTAACTTCTGGGTCTGAACATTGATCTGCAAGAGACACCAAGCACTTGGTGGCTAGATATGGAGCTGAAGACGTGCCGTATGTCACTGTATTTAAGGTATACTTTTTTAAAGGGTCTGAAGAATTAAATCTGAAAAGAATTTGTTGTAAGGGACGTTGAGATGGCTCGACTAAGATTGCTCTGTACATTTTTTCGATGTCACCTGTTACAACAAATTTATGTTGCCTGAACCGTAAAAGTATGGATAGTAAATCTTCCTGTACGGTTGGACCTACTATCTGGATGTCATTGAAGGACTTTCCCGAGGTGCTGGCGGCCGAAGCATCGTAAACTACGCGAAGTTTCGTAGTCGTACTCGACTCGCGGACAACACCATGGTGAGGTAAATAATAGTTTGTATCTGAATTATTGTTTGTTTTTGAATGTTCTGTCATGTGATTAAGTTCAATGTATTCTTGCATGAATTGTAAATATCTATTCTTGTATGTGGAGTCCCGTTCAAACCTACGCTCGAGGGAGAGAAATCTACGCTTGGCCAGCCCATAAGAATCACCTAAGCACTCGGGCGAGTCCTTCAATGGTATGGTGACCACGAACTGTCCATTTATGTCACGACGTGTGGTTTGTTTAAAAGTTTTTCACAAACCTGTTCATCTGTAGAAAAACAGTTACCAGACGATACAGTATCGAGTTCCCAGAAGCGAGTCAGCTGATCAGACTCTTCATGTGTAAGAAAATGACAATAAGAAGGTTGTGTTCGACGCGGAGACTGTGTAACACAGCCCGAAATAAGCCAACCTAATTTTGATGAATGTAATATAGGTTGATGTTTACCTAACTTGATTGTATCGGAACCTAAGACGTCCCAAAATACTTCAGCGCCTACCAGAATATTAATAGCCGAAGGTACATTGAATGAAGGATCTGCTAATTGAATACCTGGCGGAATAGTTATGTATTTTTTATCCACATAAGAGCCAGGCATCGACTGTGTGATATTTGGTAAAACGAAACAGTTTATCGTCGCCCTATAGCCACCATAACATGATTGTAAATGAAGACGACAACTTTCTGAGGTATTAGAAACTTGTCCGTTAATACCTGTGACGGTGGACCTAGTGCTGTGAGTCACCAGACCAAGCTTCCCGCAGAGCTCTCGAGTGACAAAGTTGGAGGTGCTACCATTATCCAAGAGGAGCCTGGCAGTATGAAGTTCTCCATTGACGTCTGCCACCTTAGCCAAGGCTGTGGAAAGTAAAATTTGTTTTTGATAATTTGTTTCTGAACAGGGTAGCACGACATCAGCTGACAAAGCTACATTGTCCCCTGACTTATTTTCTGTTGATGACTCCCTATGTAAGAGGGTGTTATGTTTATTTTTGCAATATTTGCAATGAGATAGCTTGCAACGCTTTGCTGTATGACCAGGTCGAAGGCAGTTCATACAAACATTGCTTTCTGATGCTTTTTTAATACGAGCTTCAATGTTAAGGTCTCTGAAAGGTTGACAACTATATAAGAAGTGATTCTGGGAGCACATAGGACACTTAGTGTTCTCAGATTTGTAATTAGGTTTAGATTTAGTAGTTGTAAGGTAGGTTTTAGATTTATTATTTTCATTAGTGTTTTTATTAGATGTATTGTTTGTAAGTATTGTGTTGTTGTTATTATTTAATGATTCAAGTAAGTCTGCTCTGCTAGATATAAATTTTAAGAAATCTTTTAAATGTGGAAATGTGTTTAAATTGTTTTTGAATTCTTCCCATTCTCGATTAGTGACAGAATCTAATTTCTTTGACATAATGTAAATAACAAATAAGTCACAATGTTTAGTTTGATGGCCAAGTGTTTCAAGCGCTCGTAAGTTTTTATTTGTGACGTCAATCATATTGCGTAATGCACTAGATGATTCCTGTTGAATGGATTCAAGATTAAATAATGCTTGCAAATGATTATTTACGAGAAGGTTCTCATTGTCGTACCTTTCGGTTAAAATTTGCCAAGCAATAGTGTAATTATCGGCTTTAAAATCTATACTTTTTATCACTAAAGATGCGCTTTCGATTAAGGCTGCGCGAAGATAATGAAACTTATTTATGTCCTGTATACTATTGTTATTGTGAATAAGGGAAAGATACGTATCTCGGAATTCAAGCCAGTGCTGATAGTCCCCGTTGAAGTGAGGCAAGTCTATCTTGGGCAGCCGAACGAAGTCATGCTTGCAGCCAGAGCCGTGCCGCACGAGATCATCGGTAGAAGCAGCAGACACGAGCGCAGGCGAGGAGGGGCGCGCGGGGGCGAGGATTGCCCTCGCGCGCGCCAGCGACGCATGGTACTGCGTTTCGAACTGCTCCCTCTCACCATACATGTCGTCCGCATTCTCCGACAGCAGCTCCAACTCGGTCTGTAACACGTCGAATTCCTTGTACAGCATTTCCATTAAAGTCAAACGACCTTGTAATTCGACCTCTTGGAAGCTATCTAGGTCTGAGTTACTAGGCAGTAACCTTAAAAAGTTATTGAAATGCGTAAGCTTAGCTTTGAAGCTTCCACGCCTCTTTATAAGTTCCTTTAGTTTTGCATCCGCCATAATGGTGGGTAGGTAGTGACAAAACAAAGGGTCAAAGTGCAAAAAAGGCAAAGAACAAAGAAAAAATGAAGAAAGGCTAAAGCAAAGTATTTAAAAGGATTGAATTTGTTACGACAACTAACGGTAAATCAGCTGTTATGACGCTAACGAGCCAGGTGTGCAAACCGGTTTGACTAGCAAAAAAAGTAAAATCACTAATGAGGTTGTTTACGTTAAAACGTGTTCAATGGTAGTAAGTATCATTCATCGATGCGATAAGCGAGCAATGAAGCTCAGTATGAGAAATAAGCGTATTATGTAACGTTTACTTGATGAATGATTGCAAAGAAGTATGAATAAGCTATAGAATATGAAGAGATCAATTATGTCTGATCCATACTATGGCACTATTTTAAATTCCTGGAAAACGGGAAAGTAAGAAGGCAGGAATTAAGGAGATTGGAACGGACTCACTCAGAATTATGTTCCTCCCTGGGTAGACTGTCTTCGACGTTTCCTCTACGACGTGTAGGCGATTGCACGAGGTGGGCAGTCCAAAGTCCACGGGCGACTCAGAATGATGTTCCTCCCGGGGTAGACTTTCTTCAACGTGTCTTCTACGACGTGTAGGCGATTGCACGAGGTGGGCAGTCCAAAGTCCACGGGTGGCGTGACACGACAAAAGACGGCGAATTTCTTCTTTGTAGAACCACGTAGCTTGGCTTCGAAGGACCACTGTTTGAGTGTCAAGCTCCAGTTTTGGGTGCTGGTGGTCTCGACTAAATAAAACTGCTTTCGATATAGACTGTATATAATTTTAGTGGGTTACAAAAATAGAAATGGCCGATGTATGAGCACGGTAAGTGACGGCGAGCGAGTGGTCCCCGGTATGGTCAAGGGCCTCGCGGTAGGTGGGGCGCTGCGGTGACGTAGGATCGCGTGTCGCGATCCCACTGGCCGGCGCGATGTGATGTTCCGGAACAGTACTTGAGATGTAGTTTTTCCGTGTAGCAGTTTGGGATACGCTCAGTTTTGACTAAGGTAGACCTTTTTCAATTTATTTATTGGTTCATCAACAATTGTTTACACAGGTTTAATGCCCAAATGTAATATGCAAAAATTTAAACGCAATCAGTAAAACTCACAAGTGTAAACTCCGCATGCTTAAAGAAGTTGTACAATTTAAAATATAAATCTAGTTTTAAATCTAGTTTAAAGGTAATAGTATAAATAGTACTATGAACATTGAACAATGTATTTTTAGCTGTCTCCCGCAAATATGCAGGTTTTGCTGCCTCAACCTAAGATGGCCGACTCCTTCACAATTTAAAAAATCTTACCGACTAAGTTGTGGATTGGTTCCAGCAAAACGCTTGCCCACCCTTGACTTTAATGTGGTCCCTGATCGACATGTCAACGAACTCCATTTAGACAGTGGAGGATTTTATAGGGTAATTTTCTTTTCTCAACCTTGGTGTTTTTGGTCTTTTCCCTCTAAGAATATATACCGAAAGAAAATTCAACGAGGTCTCTTTATAAGCTTACATTATTTTTAATCATACTATCTCATGGTATATTGAAGAGAGATCCATATGGATTTGGGTGAATATAGCCCGACTATTGATGGACAAGTTCAGTCAAATGTAGCATAACTCAAACTTACGTATAGGATGCGGAAGGCGGATTACCAAGTGTTGAGTTGTAACTTTTAAATGTCGTATGTCGAAGACGCGACTGCGACATTTTTTTATTATTGATTGGTTGACAAGTTAGTTCGCTACTTAATAGTATCTAACACTATACCAACATAACCAGATAAGTTCCTTGATTGCAACTAAAACCCTTTTCCAAAGATACATCGCCCCACAACTGAACGATCAAATTAAAAACGTAGTTTGGTTACAATTATATTTTATTATTTCTAGATAAAGCATATAATATCAATATAATCATAATAATATCCATATTTCAGTACTCGTAAAAAACACAATGTTTACGACGCTGTTAGACGCGAATTAGATTCACTATTCAGGAGTTTAGTTCTGACCAAAAATAGCAATGACTTGCTCCAAGAATACTTCGATTTTAATGCCGTTTTCGGCGAGGATCTGGACCTCAGCTTGGAATACGTCGCTTTCCCAGAGGGCACCGAAGACAGCATCCCACTCTTCGCCTTGCAGGTTCTCTACGGTGGTCTTGAATTCTTCATCTGTAGCCAGCTTCTCATCGAAGAGGGCTTGGAGTTTCTCCTTGGGGAAGACGGCAATGCAGTCTCTAACGAAGGAAGCGAGATCCTTACCGCTGGTTTCGTGACGAGCCATCTTCTGCTTATCGACGTTTTCTGTGGAGACGATCAGCTGGTTAGTGAAATACAAAACGAGGTGTAGGAAAAGAAGAAAACAATTATCCAATTTATCCTTGGGTACGGGAAAAACAAGAGCAGATTTTTTTCGGTGATATTGTTATGCTTGTTTCCTGATTTAAAGATACATTCAGCAGTAGAATACCATAAAATGACTTACCGATCAGGTCGTTGATCAACTCAATGAAGTAATGGATGTCAATGTTGTCATTTTCCAAGAATTCGACCACCTGTTAACAAATATTTGTAATAATTAAAATACATACCGTTTAAAGTAAATGATTATGATAATTATGATATAAAATAGGCGCTTGAGAAAATTTACATTAAGGCACTATTTTTTTGGATGGTGGGAATATTTTACAGTCTAAAAACCACCCATGTTTCATCTTAGCCCTTTGTGTCGAGGCCGCGGTATCTCTTTCGAACAACCTGCAGTCCCATCGGGACAACCCGCAGCCCCGACGGGAAATTAAGGCCTTTAAGCGGAAAATTCGAAAAAAACCATGTTAAACATTTGCATAACCGCTTGTTATGCAACCTTTGCTTTAAAAGAATGATATCGGTAAACCACGATTCACAAGATAATATCTAACTTTCCAACGACAAAACATAGAAAATAAGAAAAACCATGATACTCACAGCTACAAATTCAGGCAACGATTCCATTTCGTAAACCAGATCCTTGAAATTGTTGGTCCTCATGTAGTCCAGAGCCTGCAAGAACTCGTCGAATTCGATATAATGTTCCGTCAGGTGCTGCATCTCAGGACCGGCTTCCTCCAAAATGATGTCCAGGAACTCCTCGACATGTTCATGGAACAGCTTTCTGGGCTGGGGAGCCGAGAAGGCGAGTCCCACCAGAGCGAGAACGACTAGTGCTTGCTTCATCATTTTGGTATCGTTTCCTGAAATCTGTGGTGCTGACCATACGGTAGCCAGGCTTTATATAGTCAATGATAAGATAAAAAAATCCTAGATGTTTGTCAGTTTGTCATGTGAGATAATGCATTTTATCTGAAGTAACTTTTTTTAGTTACTCATGATTCATTTGATCTGCATAATATTATTTATTTTTATGATCTCATAAAGACAGATTGAGTCTTCCAAAGTTGCCAAAGGTCTTGAGACAATACCCTTGATGTACAACTGCCTAAGCAAAACCAGTGAATGAGCACTTTTAATTTTATACTATAAATTTAATGAGCCAAAGATAAACACAGCTAACAGCGAAATCCGACATAACCCTTGAAACAGGGCAAAAACCCGATTTAAAGATCTTTTAACACCTCCCAAAACACGCTACAGAAATATTTAATATCCTACCCCTGCTCGCCTGCTGCATCTCCGGCAATACATTAATACGTTACCCTTAACATTAAGTCTATATTAATCCGTTTCAATATCTTTGAAAATATTAATACATTCCCCCCACGCACGGGTGCAGTGACATGGAAATACTCCGCTCACCTATTTCGTGCTTTTCATCAATATTTCAGAATTTAATTTTAGAGACCTATTTACTCTCGAATAAAACGAATGTTATAATATATTAATGTGGGTCGTTGTCATTTTCTGCACTGATAATATTTTATTCATCTACCTTCGAAGTTTCAATATTACTTACTAAAAGGTTCGAATTAGAAACGTCATTCACCTAACAATATAAATCTGTGCTCCGCTCCAGAAATATAAAAACTGCATAGTTTTAAAACGCTTGAGTAGATTTTCCCGTGCAAATTCTCGATCAGCATAAAAATGAGCGCTAAGAAAAATGAAATTTCTCAATCGGCGTCGCGATCAGAGGAAGGTGACGCGAGTTCAACTGGCTTCATCGACGATTATTCTCATCTGCGACTGTCATATTACCAATACCGAGGTGATGTCTCCGATTTCTCCGACATGGCATATAAAACATCTGAAGAAATTTCCACCGAAGAGACATTCGAAACAGCGCTGACAAGCTTGACTGAGACCTCCGCCGTCAAAGAGGAAGACGACAACCAAAAGAAAGTACAAAATTACATTTCACAAATCCCAGATCTGCCACATCCATCGCACGTCGCAGCATCCATAATCTCGTCAGCATCCCACAAGATGGGGACCATTCAGTTCAGATATAATGATAGAATCGAACAAGGTAGCAAAGTTCCTGGTACACGGAATGATTTGGAATTTGATCCTCAACGCAGATCGACGCTGAAACCCAATCAGTTCCCGATAACTAAACGATTTACGTGATATTTTTGACATGATTTTGATGTTGAACGTCGAATCTGATCTGAACTTTAACTTAGTGAAATCGTAACTCAGTGATGCATGTGTAATTTTAGTTCAATGTGATAGTAATAAACAGTGCTCTATAAAATACGTTGCCTTTTTTCTTTTTTTTTTTCCAAACGTCATTTTCATCCAATATAAACTAAAAGGTGAAATAATAGTGTCATAAATCGATTCTTCAGAACTTTATAGACACTCATAGTTCCCATAAAGCCGGGTTAGTAGTGATGCGACATCAAATGCTACAGAAAAAACATAAAACATATAATTACTGTCGCCCCTGATTTCCCTCGGGCTGTCTCGAACCAGGGTTGCTTATAAAGGCCTTCCTGCATAACTATTGTCACTTCGACTGTATACTCGTAGGTATTTATTAGAAAGACACTGTTTTCTTCGGGATTGTGGTAGATTAGAAGATGTTGCTTTTGATTACTTGTTCTGTACTATTTTTGTGTACCTACTCAAATAGAAGATTTTAGTTATTTCAAAATAAATTTAGGTTAACCTACTTGTCTGTAATTATAATTCTCGATAAACATACTGAAAGTTGGCAACCATGTTAATCTGCTGTCATCATTTTGAAACCAATATTTTAATTCAACGCAGCGATAAATGAAAACTTCATTTTGTATTGTTAAGAAAATGAAAATAGTTAATTATTTGACCGATATTTGTGTCGTTACAAACTTTCATAATGCATCCCCACTAACTCGCACACATTTATATTACAAAATTTAGTTTGTCATTTCACCAGGTTACTATCGTCACTGTCACACAAAAAGCTCATCAAATTCTAAAAAAATCCCCTACTTCCAAACTACATCACCCATCATCGTTCTCTTGCCCTTATGACAATTTATGTGGAGTCGGCACAACACATCTTCGGTAAGTACATATCCCAGATAATACTTAAATGGATCTTAAACAAATCACAGTCCTCCAACCTGTCCAGCATTACTCCACGGAGACCGCTTACGATCATGAAAAAGTCTGCAAAAATAATGGAATCCTAAAATTTCCTCCGCCAGGGGGACACTATTTATAAGGTTTTAAGTTAAAACAAACTGTCAAACAAGTAACCCGGGGGAGGCAAAGTTTCGAATGGTGTTAAACTTTCTGAATGTTGTCTTTATTCCTTATTTTTATCTACTATGGAACGGGATGTGGGGGTTTTCGGTGATTGTGTAACGTTTTACTGTTTGAAAACCGTGGTTTTAAGAAGCTTTTCAAAATCTTCAAATCGTGATTGACAATTCAATACATGAACGTAACGTTTGTTGTTATTTTGTTTTAGGCTAGTTATTTGTGTAGCAGTTATTTACAACATTAATGCAAGATGGGCAATCTTATATCAATGATGTAATAAATACCTGGAATGAGCAGAATCTTTTGATTAATTTTAATATTTTCATGAGCTTGGGATCAATGGTCAGACTAGAATGATAGATCAGATAGAGAGAAATCTTACATCCGTATGGAATAGTCTAATTTAATTCAACCATTTTATTGCAATAGACAAACATTTTAACGAAGTAACAACCATCAAAGAAAGCAAAGCTTGGAGTTCTAGCTTTTAACAGTTAAAACTTCAAGCAATTACTATAAAAACATTTAAAAAAAATCTTATCTTAAGTAAGGACTTCTACTCAAAGAAACCACTTTGACTTATTAATAGCTACGGGTGATAATGGATGCATCTGAAAAGAAAGAAGGACTATGTCGGTCTCCTACATGTAAAACTCGAAGGTGATTTCGTTGACTCATGGTAGTATGAGACTAAACTATGAGTCTATCACAGTTTTTTTTTCTCGTTTTCCTAAAAGATGATGCATCAGATTGAGTCATCATACCTTATAGACGTGACTGATTAGATAATATGATAGCGTCTTAATCTTGAGTTTTCGTTGGCCCACTGATAATATTGTAGGTAATCTCATCTTTATGTCGATTGCTATAGTAGCTATGAACGACGTAATCCTTGAACTTAAATAGAATGCAAGTTCATTTTGAATCGCCGTAATATTTTGTATGGCGACACCTGCACCAAGCTACACTTTTCCAGTATAATCAATTTGTTAAGATTTCCCGTACAATGAGAGATCCGCCTAAACTGGATTTCATAGCTTGATTTGTCATCCATGGGTCCACAGACCAAGTCAAAATGTGCCATGGTTTTTTAATCCCGCGGGTCCATTTCGAGTGGGTCCATTTCACCAAAGACTCATTGTCGTAAGATTCAGGTAAGTGGTAAGTTAATGTCCACGACCCGCACTGGGCTCGCGTACTGGATCGTAGGCCACCTTCTACTCTAGTGAAAATAGGCTGATAATGCTTAGGTAGGTATGCTATACTGTTGGAATGGTGATCATCTTTTGTACCTTTTTTTCTTCTAGTCCCAATCAATCAAGCCTTGATATATTTTACATCATAAAATACCTACATAAAACATGATTAGCCGCGTACTGACTGATCGCGCAGCCTCGTGAGGCACCCTAGGGCGTATGCCGCGCGACATTTTAATTTTTTCATTGTTTTCCTCGGGTGAGTCACGTCCTAAGGGCTATTGCGAATCTTTTTAAATATCAGTGGCAAAGTGTCCATCGATTAACTGTCAAATGGTTCCATTTTGTATCAAACCATAACCATTTGACAGTTAATCGATGGACATTATGATAGCCAATGACATTTAGAAAGATACGCAAAGACCTGCATGAATTGCCTCGCGAGGCTGCTTACTCAGTCAGTACGCGGCTATTCATGACTTGTTTATTTATATGTATTAGTTATTTTGCCTATAAATATTCCTGCGCCCGTGTTCATTGTTTAACTGTGTCATGCCTTGGATATGTGACTATACCAATGTGAATGTTTTTTATAAAATAAACAATTACCTCTCTACCGTCACACACGTCATTCTCATGGGGGTGGGCAGTAACTGCAGAACGCCACTTAGTACGGTATTTATAAACACTTTGCTTCGTCAACGTTCATACATCTGGTCACACACACACGCCTGTTACGAGCACTACGCACCTGTCCTTTCTAAACCTCACCAATAAGGTCAGTGTATATCCTTGCAAGGTGGATCTCCCGGACTTTCCACTGCCTCGTACATAGGTAAATGTACTTTTTCCCCGCCATTTTACTCAATCTCTCTACTAAAAATCCTCTTTCTTCGTATCAGACAGGTGCCTACTAAATAACAAGTTGAGCCACCTAAAGACCTGGCAAAGGAGCATATCTTCACACACATTTACCAATCCTTCCTCGCTAATGAACACTAAACGCTTACAAAGCAAACGAGCATAAAAAGCAATTTAATATCATTCGCAATTACACCTAATTATTCGCTGGAACAGGATTTCAGAGGTATGTTGAGATCTAACACCGTCATATTATTGTATCAAAGATAAGTAGGTACCACGTGATACGATAATTAGTGGTGTTAATTAGTGGTGATCAGTAAAGTGTGCTTTACTTATAATCTATACTACGAGTAATATTATAAAGCTAAAGAGTTTGCTTGTTTGGTTGAACGCGCTAATCTCAAAAAGTACTAGTTCGAATTAAGAAAATATTTTAGTGTTGGATAGTCCATTTATCGAGGAAGGCTTTAGGTATAGACTATATTACATGTCGCTAAAACTAATAGGAGCGGAGCATCAATGAAAAAAATTGTAAAAACGATTAATATTTATTCCTTTTTAGAGCTTCCGTTGCTTGCGCTGCGTAAACAGTTTATGTTACGCAATAGTCATGCATGACGGAATTGTTCCTTTTAAAATTTTCTAAGAAAAGTCCGCAATAGCATGTGTCTATCTTTTAAAATTGTCTCACTCCCTCTTATGTGATGCAGACAAAGTTGCGCGGGTCAGTTAGCATGTAGCAAAGTAATGCTACCACAAACCAGTAAATAGGGCTAACTTTATGCAAATAAGGTTAATTTTGGATGAAGCACGACTGAGCTAAGCTTGTGTTAAATGTAAGTTCGATCTATAGATTTGCCTATCAAAGTGGTACCTTAAACCATAACTGGGCCTACTACAATGATATTAGCATATAAATCGAGTGCGTTAAGGTGAATGCTCCAACCACCCCGCGATCATCAATATAAGCCTCCAAGTTCATAAAGGTGCAAAAATGACTTTTTCACGTTCCTGCACCTTTATGAACTTGGAAGCTTGTATTGATGATTTTGATGATTATATTTCTGTAACTACATACGTCTTACAGCCGCAATTTATATTTTAATCAACATACAAACTAGCACTGGCCTGCAAATTGCAAAAAACGTAAGAAAATTTGAATTTCGCGGGCTAGTTGGAGCATTCACCTTAAGCAAGACGCAAGACGCAATCAATCAACACCCTCAGATTTAGCTATGCTAATTGAAGGATCGCTTCTTCTTTTATGCTGACAGGTGAAGTGAATGTAATGGGGTAGGTTGGTAAGTAAGGGAGATGGAAATGTAGGGCAGACTATCAAAGGTTTGGAGAATTTGCAATCTGGTGTGCCTTGTTAGTCAAAAGGTCAGAAGAGCTGATGCTGAGCATGAAGTACGCACGACGACCGATCAAGCTATACAAATCCAGTTTCATCATCTCTCATTAAGTGAGTGTGACTTTAGGTGCACTCTGTCTAACTCTTCGAGGATAACATGGGTGATGTTATATTTATATAATCTGGGTGATAGAAAGATGATTTTAAAAAAGCTAGATGGAAGAAGATCTGGAAGTAATAACATGAAAAATGTAGCCACCAAAACAATCATGGCTATACGTCTTGAACATCGCTCTCAGTGATCAATAATTAGTTTATTTTAGGATCCAGCAGTTTTTATAATACCTACACATAGTTGCATATCAACTCATACCACCAAGGTGAGTAAATATTTCATAAACCACGCGTATATTGAAAACGGCAGACGTGAAAAATTTATAATCGCCGCTATGTCTGTGGTAAAAATTTAATATTCTCCCGTTCTAGACGGATCCCATATGCATCGAGATCCAATATCGCGAGTCGGTAGCTAATGCGGCTCAGCTGTAAACAGATTACAGGGAGGGACTCTAAAATACGCCAAGTATCCGATATCAAGCACAACTTGAGCCGACGAGTACTCAAAACCTTGCTTTGATCTTTATTTTGTGTTAAAAAGGTTAAGTACGTACCCACTGCGACCGTATCGAGTTCACGATGGACCTTTGTTGTTGTTTACTGTTGTTTACCTAACGTTTTGAGGAAGTTGTTTTAGTAAACATGGTGTAGCCTTCGGAATAGTGTGTCTTTAAAAGTTAGTGATAGTTCAGCGGTCTGCAAAGTAGTAGGTCTTTTTTTTTTGGAGGGGTGGAAAATCATCAAATAAGGCCTCCCGCTCTTGGGCAGAGCGGAAGGGACTATAAAACTTCTACTGACTAAAAACCACCCATGTTCCTTCTTAGCCCTTGTGCCAAGGTCGCGGTATCTCTTTCGAATAACCCGCAGCCCCGAAAAGTAGTAAGTCTTGAAACCTTGAAAGTAGTAGGTCTCATGTTCGAACCCAATACAGAGTCTAGAAAACCACCTCTGATTTGTCGGATTCATGTGCGTATGGTATAATTTATCACCTGCCTTCGTGAAGAAAAATATCGTGAGGAAACCAGCATGCCTATGAGAGTTATTTCTCGACGGCATGTAAAGCCAAGTCAGAGGTCGGCGGCATAAAATCTCTGATACCAGGTTAGAAAGAGTTCCGTCGGGGCTGCGGATTGTTCGCAAGAGATACCGCGGCCTCGACATGAAGGGCTAAGAAGGAACATGGGTGGTTTTTAGTCAGTAGAAGTCTGACACTCCCTTTCGCTCTGCCCAAAAGCGGGAGGGGTTATTTGATGATTTCCCACCCCCCAAAAAAAAAAAGGTTAGAAAGAGTTGCTGAATTTGAACCAAATATTTTGGTCATATTTCTACTGCAGTAAATCAAACTGTCGACTATTTGGAATCTATTGAGTTTGCTATTTTAAAGTCAAGTTCCTTAATTATTAAATCTCCGCAAAGAATAAAACGTGGTGCCCTACCAGAAGTGTTAAATGTCTATTTAACCGCCGCACAAAGACAAAGAGCGAATTAATCTCCACCGTTCGGCAGTCATTAGGCGCTCGCCTTTCACCGGAGACAATAGAATTACCATAAGAGCGCGAAAACAGCAGCGGTTCATCCAATTAGTTCACAGGTACTCAGAGTCGTTGAGTCGTCGAACTACCTCCTAAATCTAATTAGGTAATTGAAATCATTGGGCGATGCGTTGTGAGAGCGGAGTGGCAACAGCGCTGCATCACCAATTAGCTCGCTCAGAGATCGCTCCCCGTGCCGCGTTTGCACGTAAGCCCCTATTTCCGAGTGACGGAACGCTCAACATGTGAGTTGAGTCGATCGTCTAAATTAGCCAAATATTACTCCGAGTCTCGTTCTGTGACGTCACGGTATGTGGTGTTAGTGAGCTATTCAATGTTCCTTTGTTTCGTCTTAAATTGTTACGCGTGTTCAAGTAGCAGCTCAGTTGAAAGTAAAGGCATTCATGAAAAAATCAAATATTAAATTGGCATTTTCCTCTCTTTACTGTTCATCTTCGGGAGTCTAGCCTTTGAAACTGAAGAAGTTTAACATCATTGTTGCGATCCAGAACATAAGAGAACACCTTTTTTGACACCTTTTGATCGAGAAACTGCATAATAGGTTCCTAAATATGTAGGATTTGAATCAAGTCTCTTGTGAGTGACTCATATTTTAATCTTCATAGTAGCTGCATATCTCTATACCTACCTGCCTAATACGATTTGCAGCCGTCAACATACTCAAGATATCAGACGTGAATCCCAAGAACATATGAATAAGCATGAAAAAGGAAAAACCGGTAAAAATGTGTATTATCTTATTGTGAAAGTAGTTCATACTTCAACATTAGGCAGTCATATGAGAAAGTATCCTGATCAGTTTCAATGAACAACCACTTGAAGGGATTTGGTAAGTCGATAGGTCACATTTAGATGTTCTATGACCAGCAGAAAGACATCGTCATCTTCTATTCCTTTTTCCAACTGGGCATCCAGTCTAACCGGATGCAACTGGCAACCTGTTACGACTGTCATAGATCTACAAATGACAGGCGACACCAACAACGGCTTGACGAGGCACGGTGGAAACTCAGTGTTTCAAAAAGTGTTTCTAAATAATCTATTAATTTCATGTAATTCCGACGTTCACAGTCCACAGGTTCACTTATTCTTCGCCAAGAACTAAACAGCATCATAATATGCTTAAATAAAAACGAAATATTGAAGTTCTTAAGACTGATAAAAGACATCATTTCATCATCCCATCTATTGAATTGTATTTGACAGCATCTCCGAACTAACAGTGTACATGATCGCGTCGGTTCATGCACTAAATCATTTCACCAATTCCGAGTTCAACTGAAACCGGTAAATAATATCTGAATGTATTGCAGGAGAATTTCGACAGGCCCCAGTAAATTGAGGAACACAATACTGAGTATTGTGCAGAGCGGTTATATTTCAAGGAGATGGTAACGTTGCTGCAGATACGACTAACTCTCTAACTAACATTTACGTTACGTTACCGATAGATACACGAATGTAAGAAACTGTGGTAGATAAATTTATACAAGGAACAAGTTCAAATTACTGACAAATAAAGCATTTCAAAAAAAGCTTTATGTTTTGATCCTCTGAAACGAAAAAAAACTATAAATTAAATAAAACTCATCAATTTATTAAAAAGTTAACATGCATTAATTGTCATCTAAACTAAACATGTAGGTATTGCAAAATTTTAATTGGTTGGGGATAACTGTTTTAAAATTTAGTAGCAAGATTTGAGCACACAAACATTGCAATTGAAATAAAAGTTAGTAAAAACAAGTGGTTTGGCAGATATGCTGAAATAGAATATTACAAACAAAGATAGTCGCGAAAAACATTACCCTTCCTTTGCAGTCGGGTAATAACAATTCACGCATTGGTATGGCACAGCCTAAACTGCTAAATTTACTAACTTTTTGCACAAGATTTTCTCAAAATAATACGGGGAGTGAACACTTGAAAGATTTTTTGAAAATTTATCCTCTAGTTCATTTCCATGTACTACCTATTGGAAAGAGAATCGATGAATACGTTCCTTCAATAACATAACATCGCTGTAATCCCCCAAATCCCTTATAGTACCCACATTTCGTCAGTTAAGTTCCTTCAATGTATCTACGTATATGTGCCATGTTTAACCAACCTATGTACATAATAATGTTCTCTAATATATTCAACGTAAATGAGCAAATCAAACGTTTATTAGTATTACAAATTAGTTTATGTAATCAAATATGCAAGTGGATATAGGATTAATAATTATTTGTAATGCAGTATTTGGCATGTATCTATATTTGTAACTAGTATTTGTAATTAGCGGTGCCCCGCGAACTTCATTTGCGTGAATTTAGATCAAAAATATGTATATTCCCTTCCTATTTGAATCGGATTTTGTCAACAATTTCAAGGGTTTTCATTTTTTTGCACGTATTTCTTTTTGCAAATAAAAGTAGGTAAGTAAAGAGTTGTAATTGTCGTAATATGATGTATAAATACACCACGATATAAACTACGTGCTTAGATTACAACTCTTTCAAATTTTTTATTATTGATATATCTCAAAAACGGTGGATCTCAGAAATAAAAGCGTTTAGACATTTTCGTAGACTATTACGAGTAGGTATCTCATCTACAATTACAATTGTCTCGGTTAATTTTATGATGAAACTTACCGTTTTAGTGAAAATCGCGATAAACCCGTTTTTGTGACCTTTGATCCCGAGTAATTTTTTTTCCAGGTATCGATGAGGACTTTTTATATATCATTTATAATGGTATTGGTGGGTGGGAATTAATGTAACCTCGGATGTCTAAATTGACCGGACTATTATAAAATTCATTGAATTGTGTTTCTGTAAAACATGTTTCATTTTCAGGGTAATGTTTCATTCAATATAAGTTTTGAAACTGACATGGTCACTGACTATTAATACTAAAAAAGGCGGGACCATTTTCAATACCTATTAATAGTTACGAGTATATTTCATTCAAGTAAATAGTATTTGAAACAATAATATTCGAAACAAAAAATATACAAGAACAAATATTATATGAAACATTTTCTGCGAAACAAAATTCTTTGAAACTTCTGACTGCGAAACAAGGGTACGTACACCGAATTAGGCGTTTCCACACCACCTTGAGGAAGACCTCAAAGTTGGAAACGCGCAAACACATGTTAAATCACACTGCGGCGCTCGTACACCGACACTATAGATTTTACGAAAAACGTTGTTCGGACATAATTGTAGAAAATTTTCTCCAGTTTAATTTACTACATAACTGTTTTTATCGTAAAATGAGTGGGAACGGAGTTATTCTCAAAAAACTGTTTTTGAGAACCATTTTTCTAAAATGGCGGCGCGAGCGGCAAAGATACGAGGTGGCAAAGTGACAATTTGAAAAGAACACGTCAAAATCTATAAACTGACCAATTTCCAAAACTCCCGGAAAACTTTCCAGGTAAAACTATTGAAAAACATATCTCTCTTATTTTGAAATGACTAACAGATAGTTCAGTTTGGTCGTCATGTCAGTCACAACTCACTAATTAAACTCGAAACCTATAGATATACAAGCCTTGAGATTCAGTAACAATGAGCGTTTCAGGACGTAGAAGACGAATTAGATTATAGAAAGAAAGATAAGAGAAAATGCGAAAAGACCTATCCACGCCCATAACATTTTGCATCTCGGTTGCGGTAATAACTTTCCTCACCGAAATATTTCCCGCAAGAAACAAGAAATAATCCAAAAGCCATGGGAAGATTTCCAAAGCAGTAGCGGTCCCGCCCGAAGTGTCGCAGAAATTTCACAGCGCCCCAAACAATCCCGCCGGGAAACTCGCTAAACCCCTTATTTAAGAAACAGTAACACGAGAAGGAAATAAAATGCACACAATAGAATGAAAACAGTGATCGTCCAATTTCGTAATGTAACGATCCAAAATAACAAATCACAGTGATCATTCGGTTTCAGAGCTAATTGTTCTGATTCAGGTGAATAATGTTCGGCTTGCTCCGAACACGTTAATGGTATTAAACTGTGATGGCGGCGTCTACAATTAAACAGGTGATAACTCGCAGGCGTTGCCGAAGTACTAGGTGTCGCAGAGGCGTGACGTAGGTGTTTAGCAACATTGCGAATGAATTAAACGATTAATTCATGTATGGGTAGGTGTGTAATTACACAGCTGTAAGCCGGCGAGGTGTTAATTTGTGCAGTCGGGATCAGGCGTGGCAGCCGACGGATCGTTACCGAAAAGCAATGGAGCGGTTCAACGTATTGCTCGTGTTTTTGGCTTGTGTGAGGTGAACTGCAAATTGTAAACAAATTGGGGAATTGGAGCAGATGCTTCTCTATGTGTATAAATTGTGTAGTTACAGCTAACAACGGGATTTATATCGCACGGATCACGCTCGTTGAAGTGTATAAAAAGTTTGTAAAATAAAACGGGCAGCTGACAAATAGGGCGGTATTTTTTTCAGCAATACGGAATTGTCTTTTACCTAAATACTCCTATTTTTTTCTGTCGCTCAGAAACCGCGGGAATAGGTGCCAGCAGAATCGACAATGCGATCAGCAGCACGCAGTTTCTCGCTGTAGCAAATGGTGGCTCTGAAAGACAGAAAAGAGGACGGAGAGGTTCAACCTATATTGAGAATACCCAAGGCTTTTCATCATCATCAGCCTATAAGGTTCCCACTGCAGGGACTCAGGTCTCTTTTGTAGGAGAGGGGATGGACGACATTCGCCACGCGGGCCCAGTGCGGTTTGGTGGTAGATGTCACATGTCTTCGAATGTTTTGGTTACCTCACGATGTTTTCCTGTACCGTTTTGAGAGCAGCCGTGATAGCGATGAATTCAGAACGCTGCGCACTGGGGTTGAAACTTTCAAGTAAACAAGGTCTAATGGTATCAAATGGTATGCTAAAAAGGAACATAGTTTGTCAGTTTCAATAACGCTGCCACTCAACTTGGCTCAAACTAAATAAAAATAACCTACCTGGATATACTATATACGCGTATTACATAAGTACCTACCTATATCTTATACCGTAATAGATACCAGCTGTATTAAACTGGGTTTATCAGATTTCTCACTTCATACTTTCACAACGTGATTATCAGGTTTTAAAGGATAAACGGTGTCTTTTCCACAGTCTTATCACCGTGTCAGTAACATAACGGCGTTATCACTATCACGCGTTTCATGCGTAGGTACCTACCGTGTCGTTAATCTAACGTTAACCGTTATAGCCTTTATCTTATGCCGACTAGTACCTAGGTAACGGCTTTGAAGTGTCTAGATATTTGCTACATAGGCAGGCTCTATAATATAGCTGTATAAGCAGCCTATACGAGTTACGCTGTAACCGGCTTCGAAAGGAAGGAGGAGGTTTTCAATTTGACTGTATGTTTCTTTTTTGTATGTATGTTATGTCATAACTCCGTCATTTATGAACCGATTTGAAAAAATCATTTTTTTTGTATGTAAGGATATGCTTTCCGATTGGTCCATATCAAAATCAGTTCAATGTTTAGTTTTTTTTTCCTCTTGGCCTTTGTTATCCTTAATAACTTCTAGTCAATGTAAACTTCTGAAGTAAAGCTATTTTAGACCTTTTCAGTGATTTTTTGGAAGCCGGTTCTTTTATTCAAAAAGTTTACGTACGTGATCTGATCATACTTAATATTTATGCACATCGATACTGTTCAGGTGTGCATTTCTCTAACTTAGCATGTAATCGTATTTATATACAATTCAGTGGCAATCAATTCTTCAAGGAAATGACTTTTCTACTCGTTTACATAACATACCTTTACAAGTACTTACTTACATAATATATTCACTATTGGGAGTTACGCTCCAACACTGCCTATGTAGCAAATACCTGGGCAGGGAAGCCTGGAGGGTTTTACAGCAACTACATTAAATATGAAAACTTAATAGTAGTTACCTGAAGGTAGGACGTGATGAGAGAACGCTACAATTATACTTAGTATGAAAAGTTTCAGACAGGAGTCCGTCGGGCAGGGCCAAAAACTAACAACGGGGTAAAATAAACTAGTAACTTTGATTTTCATCTCATCGCGTACGGGGCCAGAACCAGCACGACTTACCGGCAAAACTTTGCCAAAATATTGTGGCCTTCGTCGTGAAAACGCTAATTAAGTATCTGAACTCTGTAAACATAACATCACACCTGTAATCCCCGAACGGTTAGGCAGAGGTGTAGGTAGCACACACACATTTTGCCAGGTAAATATGTTTAAGTGCCATGTAATAGGGGGCGAACCTATTGTCATCAACCGGGCATATATTATCCAGACTCCGTGGCTACTAGGTACTGTAACACTTTTCCCGACCCGGGAATGGAAGCCAGGAACTCATGCTCAGCAGTCGAGCCTGCGACCATTAGAGCAACGAAGCACACTGTAAACAGATCTTTCAAAATAGTCGATCTTACTCATACTAACTCATAGGTTAATCGGTAGTAATCGAGGACTTCTAACATCCTTCTTTTGCAGAAAACTCATCTGATTTGCCACGGGTAGGGCAGTGCAATCAATATACGGAACAACGGAAGTCCAATTTTGTTTACACGTTCTTAAAATTAATTGACACAAAATTAAATTAGTTGGTTCACGTATCTGCACACATTTTTAATTATGATTTATAGAGCTTTTTTTCTGGGGGTGGGAAATCATCAAATGACTTCTCCCGCTCTGGGCAGAGGTACGGAGTGTCAGAGTTTCTCTGACTAAAAACCACCCGTATTCCTTCTTAGCCCTTGTGCCGAGGCCGCGGTATCTCTTCCGAACAACCCGCAGCACCGACAGGATGGTTTATAGACCTTAGTTAGAGTCAATTTAACTTATAGGTTATGCCTTAGTTATTTTGACTGCCCCGTTGGGCTCGTGGTCGCATCCGCGACTGCTGCTGAGTGTGTTCTTGTCCCGGGTTTGATTTCCGGTTCGGGGAGCACAAAATGCTATTGTGTTATTGGTATTACCATTAGATTCTCTAGCTCAGTATTGGGATGTTTCCTGACTAAACAAATATGACTCTAATTAGTCCGTCTGTTAGATTATCGAAAAATATTATTGGATACGTATATTATCAAATTAAAAAAAATTGACGAAGATAAAACGCGACAAAGATTAGAGTGGGGGTTTGTGACTTTACTCACCGGTAAAAAATGTCATACTAAATATGACGTCACACGAGTTTTCAAAGCACTGTGCTCTGTCTTCATTGTTTGTTTACGTAAAAAACTTTTTTGCAAAAAATGTGACTTTTGTTTGTTTTATTCAGTTTTTTTGTCACCGACTTCAGAAGCTAAAGTTATTTTTCACTTTTTTGTGTTTTTGAAGTCGGTTTTATTTTTTGCAAAAAAGTTTTTTATTTTTCCATTTTTAGTTGTAATATCCTTTACAAATATTTGATATTTATTAATTTTACGTTGTTAACAATACATGTCACGGTAATAGGCTTATCCGCAATAAAATGGAACTTAACATACCTAACTCTCAAAATCTGGGCGTCCTGTACACATCTGCGTACCCCGTCCGAGCATACAGGCGTGATGGTAAGTTAAGATGTTGCGTAAACAATAAACATCCAAGCGATTGCAGCAATCACGACAGATTTGCCATCTATTTTTGAAGAGTTCTATTGTATATCTCCGAAGATCAGGATCAGATCTTCACCAAATTTAAATGGGACCACCTCAGGAGTATACTCTTTCAAATAAAATAAGAATTTTGAGAATCGGTTCACAAATGGAGGAGAAATCAGGTAACATACATAAAAAAAAAAATACATACACACGAACATATTATAACCTCCTCCTTTTTTGAAGTCGGTTAAAAAAGAAAAAATATGTAGGTATCCATTATTTTTTGGAAATCGATTTGACGGATTAATTAGAATCCAGTTCGCCCGCCATCTCCTTCTGGTCTGGGCCTGCCGCGCTATCGTTTGCTGCTGTTTGGGACCCATTGCGTGGTTGCTTTGGCCCACAGCTCCTCCGGCATGCGGCAGATGTGGCCAGCCCAGTTCCATTTGAGCTTGGCAGCCGTGTGACCTACATCAGCAATGTAAGTTTTGGAACGCAGTATCGAGTTTCTTATGCATAAGATTATAATTCACCACATTGACTCTAATGTTCTAAGGTGAAAGCCCCTGGGTAGTTCGCGAAATTTCCTACGTTTTTTGCAATTTGTCGGTCTTTGTCAAGCGGTATGTACGTAACACGTAGCTACTACTACTACCTATGTATTTACAGAATATTATTAAATTACTAAAAGCCATTCAATAAGATTAAATGATTTTTTTTTATCGTCGCTAATCATATTTTAATGAACATAAAACCTGACGCTGAAACTTTTGAATTTCGTGGGCAATCTGGCGCACGACGATATCCTGAAGAAAAATGTAATTGAAGGGCCTTGATTGCATCTTCAATATCTGTAGAGTGTCACAATTTATTGTGTATTAGATAACCATAGGTAACAAATAAAAAGAAAGAAAAAGAAAAATAAAAAGTCGTTCCATATTAGGCGGCTTTAGGCATTTCTGATACGGAAAGCGTGCTATCAATCGACTATGAATTATCTAAAGTGTTAACACTTGACTTTATTTGGCAATAGATTTGGGTTTATTTGAAATATCAGCTGATTTTTCAAATAAACGAGATATGTTTGAATATTTGAGCTCAAAAAAGCAAAAACGGCTGAACCGAGTTGAATGAAAATTTGGCACACGGAGTTTATAACCCAAATTAACATAGGATACTTTGATCGCGGTTTGAACTCTGTGGACCCAATTCCGAACTGGCCGACGAAGTTAGACAAAGTGGGGCCTAGTTTTCTTTACAGATCTATTATTATTACCGGTCACCTGCTGAACATCATACACTTGAACACTGCAGTAAGAATAAAAATAGGTTTTGGAAAAAAAATACAATACATATAAGTATTATCGATTTATTCAAATATTGACTATTTAAGAATTGGAAGTCATTAAAATATTATTAATAAATAACACTAAAAATATGTTCTAGTTCTAGTTACCTACATTGATAGTACCGAGACGATTGACAGAGCAGAATGGAAGAACAAAATACAACCTAATTGAGAACCTCCTCCTTTTCTTAAGTCGGTTGGAAACTTGTTGCGCTAATCCCATGTCATATAAGTAAATAGTATTCTCCTAATTTATTTATTTTTGTACTACCACAATGCTGTCCTATTTGACCCTAAGGTTGACTGGTAGTGGGCTGCGGGTTGTTCGCAAGAGATACCGCGGCCTCGACATGAAGGGCTAAGAAGGAACATGTGTGGTTTTTAGTCAGTAGATGTCTGACACTCCCTTTCGGTCTGCCCAAGAGCGGGAGGGGTTATTTGATGATTTCCCACCCCCCAAAAAAAAAAGGTTGACTGGTAGGCTGGTAGAGAATGCCTTGTGGCATTAAGTCCGCCTATGTAGGTACCACGTTTGTGCATGAAGTTTAAATAAATAAATAACAAATATAAGACAAGGGCAGAAAGATGAAGACTCTTATTCATTCAATAACAATATTAACAGTCTATTTACACATTATCTATTATATTCACTCATCCATCAACCATATTAATTACACAATTAACAATAAAGAATAACAAAAAATATTTTAAAATCTTTAAAATTGTATTTCACCAGCTTCAGAAACAGGGTCCGAGCTACCGGAGGTCTGGGCTCTGGAAAAAGGAACCTCTTAACAATACGCTCTGTGTCCAGATGTACTGCTTTTTGAATCAAGCCCTTGATCCAGCTGACAGTGAAAGCCTTCTCAAATTTTTATTGAGGCTATTGACTATTCAGCCACTGGCCGACGTGACTATCAGCACAATGACTGTTGCACTTACGTCCCAAACTCGCGAGCCAGATCTAGATACTTGAAGTGCTTATCTTTCTCTACATTCATAAGGTTCTCGACATGCGGGACCGCTATATTAACAATAATTGCTCGACGCTCCAATCGATCTATCACCATAATGTCAGGTTTATTGGGAACAATAGTCCTGTCAGTGACAAAAGGTTGATCCCAATACGAGATAATACCATTATCGAGAACTGGGTCGGGTGCATACATTATGGCACTTCTGATTCCACACGGTTGTAAATAAGGCAACAAGGTTCAGGTTGTGCCTATGCAAGTACTCTCTGTTTGTCAAACTAGAACACTTATTCTCTGGGATGGTGGCATGACTGACATAATAATATGTGTAATTATTCGTCATCATAACTTCCATTATTGCACAGACAAAACATTGGGTGGTGGTTTCCCTGAAGAGTTTACCGGAGTGCAGTCAGAATAGTCTACATTATCCTTGCTCTGCCATACCTCCTTATGGTCATTGATCATAATTATTATTAAAGGTGAGATAATAATGATAGATAAGTATTTATTATTCCTTGTCTCCAGACGCCATTGCAGTTTCTTTTTGTGCCTCTATCAGGAATGTTTGGATTTCGGAGTAGATTTTCTGAAGCATGAACAGTCTTGGCTTTGTGTACTGAAACAAACCAAATAAACCATTAGAATATGGCTATGGGGACTAGAAACCTAGATTTTATTTAAGTTATGGAAAAATATTTTAGTCATGTTCTATCTGAACATCTTTTACAAGACATTGAATTACATTTAGATTTGGCATATTTGATGAAAGACTATCTCATTATCAGTGCCAAGGTGTAAAGTTCCTGAATACTCCATAAAAGAGAAAGATCTTTGGAACAAGCGGTCTTTGTGTCTTGTTGGCTACTGCCCAACAATAGGGTAGTTAACAAAAAAAATCTAATTAGTCCGTCAGATAGATTTCCAAAAAATATTGGACACGTATTTTTTCTTTATTCATGTAAACAAACAATGAAGACGATACAGTGCTTTGAAAACTCGTGAGACGTCATTTTCTAAGACATTAGTATGACATTTTTACCGGTGAGTGACGTCACAACCCCCTACTCAAATCTTTGATGCGTTTTATCTTCGTTAATTTTGATTGATTTGATAAAACAAAAACTACGTATACAATATTTTTCGATAATCTAACAGACGGACTAATTAGAATCATATGTTTTTAAGTCAGTAAACATCCCTATTATTATTGTTGTGGAGTTTTTCCTATATGGTCTTAAGTCGCAGATGTGCGACACTTCGACTCTTCCTTTGTGCCATAGATGGCACTGAAATTCCTATTGCTGTAGTATTTTTTGTAGTACAATTAATTAATTGATTGTTGATCAGTATATCAATTTCACTTCTCTTCCTATCATTCCAAAAGAATCAATTTACCTTGAACAGTGGAACTAGATTTACGGAATTTGGATTATCTTCCCTCTTCAACACGGTGAGGTAGTATAAAACACGATTCTGAAAAGAATTAAAAGAGTTACATTAAAATATATTTTCCAGAAAACCTTTTTATACTAACTGTTAGTATAGTTTGTTTCAATAGCAGCCATGGAGCCTGGATTGGTCCCCAGTTGATGGCAAAAGGCCCTGTATTACATGGTGTAATGTGAGTGTACAATTGGGAACACCTCTGCCTGATCCTTCAGGAATTACAGGCACAAAACATTATTACAGGTACAGAGAATTTTAAAAATATGCCACCAGATGGTTTACCATCACAGTTAGGCATTCAACGGTCAACTCCATGTCCATAACATTACCATAAAAATACTATCAGGAATATCCACAAGCCTGTTTCCTCACTCCAATCCTGTCCGAACCTAAATATATTCATATTATTATTGCTTACCATTTTAATAACTTCATTGATAATAACATCATCAATATTGGACCAGTCTACAAAAGTGTCCTCTCTGCCCCACACATATTTTATTGTGCTTTGAATACACACCGTTGGTATTACCAGAAGGCTTTCTGAAAATGGAACCATTGAGACATTAAGTATGGGCATTTAGTATTTTGCTGATTTTCTTAACTTTATGCCATAGGTTAGGGAGTTTTAAGCAATGTAACATAACATAAAGCCTGTAATTATTGAAGGATTATGCAGAATTGTACCGGTTCTCAACTATGTTGGGATTGGCTTCCAGTCTCACCAGAGGCAGCTGAATACCAGTATTTTACATGCTGCAACTGCCTATATGAAATCCACAGCCAGGATCAATGGCTTAACATGCTTTCCAGGGAACTGAGGGAACTTGAACTTAGTAGGATAGGGTATAATAGGTGGTCACCCCTTCACAGCCCAGATCAAGCAAGCACAGCTTACCTGAAGGTGCATGACCCGGGGCACAAATCAAGCAATGTGGAAGAATAAAAATTCGAAGATATTATACATACCTGACTGAACACTGTGCGTAAACCAAAAGAAAACTAGGAATGATAATGAAATAAATATGACTAATATTGCTGTTAGACTTATCCGAATATAGAAGAATGCTATCAAATTAAACAAGATAGCAAGGAAAACTGATGCTTTAGCTCCTAATCTTAAACTGTTGTTCCTTACATATTTTTTGTATGTAATTGTAAATCTTCTTGATTTCGGCGAGGTTTGCCTTTTATAAACATCTAGCGTCAATTTTATTCCATTCACATTTTCATATTCTAAAGATGTGTAGGGGTTTAGATTAGCCATTATTCAGTTGAACTGACCAGGTGTTTTTTCTTTTATTAGTAAACAAAAGCTCAATTACTCGCTGTGTTTATGTACTTTTGTAAAGCAAACCAAACACATTTTTTTATTTGTTTATTTCACCTGTGCTGTGAAAGCAAGTGTTTCAAAATTAATATTGATTATTCTGACTCTCTCTTTCTGTCTTTCTCTTCATTTACAATTCAGAAAGAGACATAGCGTTGTCATAGGCTCAATATAGTCGGTTAGCGCTATTACTCCAAAGGTCTGCAACACAAATAACTGAATAACACAACCATTTACTGTCAAAGTGACATTTTTTATTGACACTGACAGCCGGCCGTAAAATTTTATTGATGCGTTCATAGTTTTAATATTCTATCAGCTGTGTCCGGTGTCATAAATGGACAAAGAAACGTCCAAAAAGATTTTATTTTAAAGTCTGGGAAAGGTCTTGTAACCAGCTTTCTAAAATTATTATGATACCCACCAGACTTAAACACAGCAAAGTAAAACTAATTTCAAGTGTGGCCCGCTACAACAAACAACGATTAAATTAATAAAATGAATTGGTGTGAGAAGACAGAGAAGTTTGATTGCAAAATATTCTTATGTATAGGTAGTAATTTATGTATTGTACAATGGTCGCAGCCTGATAGTCCCGACTGTCCAGAAAGACAATCCTTATTATTCTTGAACGGACAGTACCAATTAATGTACCAATACAAATCCAACGTCGATATACAAATAATATATATATATACCTTTCCATCAAAAGACCTTGAGAATCCATTAAAAAATCATAACATCGTGTTCCATCGCCTGCCAGAACTAAAGGAAACAATAAAAACAACTATTCTGTGTGTAACCATAACAACAACTACTACTACAAATAAACGTCATTCAGTGTTGGAGTTGATTTTAATCAATTTGAAATATTTTAGTTAAGTAGTTCTTTATTACTAAAAGATAAGTGTTGTTAGTATAAATGGCACACCTAGACGGTAACGCATGGGTGTTCGACTCCCTTGTAGGGTTTCTACATGGCCCTGTTTGGAACGTACCTCTGCAGACGTTTATAGAAGAAAAATCTTTGCGTGAGTACCCAATTACCCATGCTGATCTGCAACTCTTAGTAATGTATGTGATCAGTCTCTCCCTACTCAAGTTCGAGGTAGGTATAGGGACAGAAAACCCAGTAGATTCTAACAAGTGGTGAAGCAGAGAACTAACTTCTTAAGTAGTAGGTAGGTACCACTATGTTCATTCAAACATTGTACGGGTTAAATTGAATTTTATTTACAGCCTTCGAACCGACCGATAATGGAGAAGTGCTCGATAGACCTGAGTACAAGAAAGTACATGATGACTACCGTAACTTAGTAAGTACCTATCGTAAGAAATTGACTGCTTAAGTGCCTACAAATGACCTAGCAAACGAATGAATATTTTTGGTAGCTGTTTCCTTCGTCTTTCATGTCACTAACTGCGGTACTCAGAGATATTTAATGATTACTTAAGCCGTCACTTAGTAAAGATTTGACATACTTTTGTATGACTAAACTGTCAAAACCTTTACTAAGCGATGGCCTAAGTAATCATTAAATCTCTCTGAGTACGGCAGTTAATAAGTGATAGGTATATTAGTTGCCTGCATGGGCGAACAGCCCTCACAATTCCTAATTTTCCGTAAATTACCCCAGGCTGATAAAATTTTCGTTTTTTAAAAAAACAAAAGGTTTTATAACATTTTTTTTTTTTTTTTTGAAAAACGAAATTTTATCAGCCTGGGGTAATATAGGAACAGTCACATGTGGTAAGATCAGTTTACCAGCAAGCTAAGCCTATTAACATTTTGGCTAACTTGAGTCTCATCCAGAAGTTAATATTTTCTAAAACACAGGTGGACGTGATGTTAGGCTCGTTTATGGACGACATCGGCATCTCGGCGGATCAGTTCGAAGCTGCATGCAAACTGTCGGCACATGATCTAGCCGGATTGCCTGCTCATTTCCACCGGCGCCTCTTCGAACAGATATGGGCTGCCAACGACTACGAGATGTTTGTGAAAATGATGACGCACAAGAATGTCGAGCTGCAATTACAGGTAGATACATTTTGACGGGGGCGCACGGGACAGAAGTAGGTGCATGAAGTACCTAAACATGTTTTTGTTTCATTTCAGGCTTTAGAATTGATTGAAAGGCGATATGGAACAATGGCACATTTGTTTTCTGCAGAACCAGAAGATTTGGATACTTCACGGAGCGTTGAAAGTGAAGGCTGGCCCGATAATGACGATGTCATGACCGAAATAAAAAAGTAGGTTGACACGTACAAAACACTCTTCCGTTTTTTACCAACATATTTTACACTTTCTAAGAGTTTAATTTCCATCATTTCAGATTACAACTTGAAGAGAACTTCGAAGGCACAGATAATGATGTCGTCAACGTTCCACCTGAAGAAGTGGTGGCCGAAAAGCAAACGTTGCTATCAAAACTCCACAGCTTCGAAAAGAAAGATGAACCTCACGTCTTCGATAAGAAAGAAGAGAATCTGGATAATGATAAAACAGACCGTATAGTTCCTGAGGCAAAGAAAATTCAAGTTTTGGAACCACTAAAACCTCCTCCCAAGAAAGTTGAGGTCTGGGTTTTACTCATAAATATTAATTCCTTACCAAATCCATCATCATCATCAGCCTATAGTGTTCCTACTGCAGGGACTCAGGCCTCCTATCTAGGAGAGGGATGGGCTATAATCCACCACGCGGGCCCAGTGCGGGTTGGTAGATGTCACATGTCTTCGAATTCTTTGGTTCTAAGACATGCCGGTTTCCTCACGATGTTTTCCTTCACCGTTGTGAGAGCAGCGGTGATGAAATAAATTACACACGACCACGACCACCACGACCTACTGTTCGTAAGTCGGGGCCGACACCACTGGGCCGCCGCTGCTCACCAAATATATACATTTACCATATTTAACACTAATCTTTGTCTCAGGTGAGTGAGGAAGAGATGCTGGCCCGCCAGGAGTACTTGAAGCAGCAGCGGGACAAGTTGTTGGCGCTGAAGAAACAAGTCCGCGAGCGGCGTCTCGGCGCGGCCGACGGCGCAGAATCTGGAGGTACCTGTTTATATCGATTTTGGAGTAACTCTGCCGACCTTGACAGTTAATTCTGTTGGTGGTTTGAAAGCTTTTGGATATTGTCATGTTGCCTATGCTCTTTGTTTCTGGACAGAAAGTTAATCAATTGAACTAGATACTTAGGATATTTTTTTAAACGTTTTCTTTTTATTTGAACGAATTTCTGCCTTCTGTCTTATAGGTGGAGAAGGATCTCAGGGTAGCGTGGCCCGACCGCGGTCAGCCCGAGTTGCACAAGCGGCCTTGGCGGGCGCTACGCCAGCCCCGCCCCCTGACGCCATGCAGCTACGCCGAGCGCTCGCCTCCAAGCTCAAGACTGAAGTTGTCGATATAGCTAATTGATACCCCACTGTCTACTACCATACTTAATTGATACTTTTAACTCATTAACTTTAATTAATTAAAAATTATTTACTAAATCTATAAACGAGGTTTTATTTATCTTTTGTCTGTTTAGTATAATTATTATGGAATATAATATGAAAGAAACAACATGGATCGTAATTATTACCTTATATTTATATTGCTTACTTAACTAGTGACATCATATTAATAGCATTATCGTAAGCTTATTTATTTTACACAACTTGCCGATAGGTAAATCTATTTTCATCTGTGTATAAATTAATTTATGATGGTCATCCACCTAGACAGATAAAAAATAGTCATTATTACAGTCTACTTTCACCTAGAACTTCGTATTTTAATTAACGGGGAAGTTATTTCAAGGAATATAAGAATCGTATAAATCTAATTGACAGCTCGATGCTCTTTTTATACACGTGGATGTTGGCAGATTTGAAAATAAAATTATTACATAAAACGTTATATATTTACAATATATTCTGACAAATTCATTCCACGTATGTAATAATTGAATTCGCCTCGCGTTCACTGTGCATTCTGAATTAAAAGCTGGAGTCTTGCACTGATATAGAAGTGTGACCATCATATTATTGTAACAATAGTGGCGGTAGCGGACTTCTTTGTAAGATGTAAAATCTTAGACAGAGATCAATAATTTATTTTTCAGATACATATTAAAATTGATATGTATTTTAGAGACGTTACACAAGGTAGTTCAAATGATAATGTGAAAAGATAGAGAACCAGCGCCGATAAAATAATTTCGAGAATATATTAAGTAAGTATAGAAACTATACTGTTTTATTTGTGCTCAGTTCAATTACTTTTTTTAATGTTCGGCATATCGTAGGCACTGTACGCGCTGCACAGAGCAGAGAGCTGTGTCTACGCTAGTCACAAACTATCGTATAGCTAGCAGGCCGGTCAAGCCATAGACACTCGATGCTGCAGTGTTTCACGACTTTATCATCACAGTGGCATGCACACCTTCCATTGCAACCATTAATCAAATAATCATGCCGCCAGGAGTTTATAATCGAGAGACAATACAGCTAGATATAAATTATATTATGAACAATGTCTATGACAACTGTTGCACACACTTTATATTTAAATTACACTCCACGAGCATTCAATTTAACTAAAAAAATATTAATGTATTATATCAAGCTATGCTTTTAAATTAATATTCAATATGTTTTGATAATATGGCTCCATCGCATCTTGTGTCATACTAGATCAGAAATATTTACATCTCTGAAATATATCTAAAGTTAAAACTTGCAACTACAAAAAACTAGGTCTTACGAAAGTATCTATAGTTAGAATATTTTTTGATACATATGGAAGAGCATTCTGTAAATGCAAAATGATACACTAAATTAATGCAAAATGAAATTAAAGGACCACATATAAAATTTGAGCACTGCTACATTATGTATGAGGTTTCAGTTTGTTACTAACAAGTTATTGGAAGCCAGTTTATACGTCTTGAACTGAGATCAGAACTGATTAACTGTTTATTGTGTAAAATAATGTTTGGACCACTCCATCAAACTCGTTTCTGGCGACATGTGATTATGCAAAATATTTACTTTATTATAGATAGATGTTTATAATCACCAGATTAAGTGTATTTTACAAAATCTAATATTATTTACAAAATACGAATGATAAAACTAGAGGTTTATAGTAATAAAATAAAATGGATCTTAATCAGATAATTTTATCACATACACATTACTTCCGCAGTGTAAAAAAGCTACAAACAATCGTATATAAGCAAAGATAGGATACATTTGTTGAAAGTAAAGAAAGATTTAATACTGATTTTATAATTCATTTTAAACGTAGGCAACACAAAGACAAAGAGATAGCAAGTGGGATCCATTTCATGACATTACACCTAACAATCAAAATATTAATCTTACTAAAGTAAAGAGCACAACGCGTCAGATAAATAAAACATGTTTTTTTTCGAAAACAGAATCCATTATTGAATAAATAATTTAAAAAAACTTTTATATTATCCCTTTCGTCCCTCCATTCACGGTGATGAAATGGACCCTTCACCAGCTCTCTCTGTACAATCAGGGATTTATAGGATATACGTAACATGACAATAATATGGGGAATTCGTATAAATCACTGATGGCTTATAATCACGTTAACACGTTGGCTGTGGAAAGTACCGGTCGTACGAACGAGGCGCGAAAGACCATGCGTATACCACAAATGCAGTTACATGGACTTTTCACGCCAAATATCCTGCAGCAAACGTGTTAATTTCAGATGCCTTCTAAATCGAAACAACATGATAAATCTGGATCCCAAAAAATCAGAGACAAAGCTGTTAGTAATTTTATAGATGAAACCGTGCAAAATCATTACAGAATAAAATGAATGAATGATTGTTTATTTTAATTGAAATCAAGTCATATCAAATCTTAGCTGCCAGTGTACAAAAAAATGATAAGTGGTGGAAGTAAACTAAAGACCTATGTAGACTGCAGGAAGAAACGCTAATCTTTCTAAAAAGTACTAAAATCGTATACTGATGATGGGCGTACCGCGGATGCCTAAACACCAGCACGACTGCTCCTACCTTTAGCTAGTGTACATAGTGCCTTTCGGAAGACGATTAATAAACAATAGTCAGGATCCAGATAAACATGTGAACATGTTGACTGTCCAGTTTAAACTTTGCTATGTAGCTGTTAAATCCATGACATGTTTGAGTTGGTGTGGAGGACAAAACAGTTTCGTAAAAGGAAAAAAAAAAGGTTCACAATTCCTTTGAAACTTAGCTATCACTTATCAATGAAACTTAACGTTAAACTAAAACAACCGCAAACGAAGTTATCTTGTTCATCTAAATTGGTATTCATTATACGATTTTCGGGAACTAAGCAGCGCGTTACCCCGTCTCAAATAATTTTCCTTTGCAGTATCGTTCCTGGTGAGTATTCCTGCTTAGTTTTACTGAACTATCAAACCCTGATAACACACCATTTAGTTCCAAAACGTCGTAATAGAGTATATCTTATATCTTACCTACTCCACAAAATCATAAGCAATTCTTTCACAAATGTAATTTATGGTAATTATTTTATTATAACAAATAAATGGGCAGTCAACATGTTGCTAAACACTCCTTACAATAATAGTTTTAATTTAGTCTAATTTTGGCTAATTTTCATAGGCGATTGATAAAAAAAAATTGCTAGTCACACTTTGGAAAGTCAGTTCAAATAAAATATTTCACCCTGAATATTAATAACATTTTAACTACTCACAGTATGCTATAAATGCCCATGTTTCACGCAACAGCACACAGAACATTTTATAAATAGGAAGTGCTACTTTACAGTAGTTAAAATGTTAATATAATTCATTAATGTGGGGCATGCAAATTTAACAAAAAATAATAAGTTATACAAAACCATTCTCTACTCTCAACAAAGTCAGAGCTTTTAGGAGACATTTTGTTAAAATAAAAACAAATAAGATCACTATAGCAAATATACTACATGCTTAAAACAAGACTTGAGTAATGATTACTGCAAAATAAAAATTGGAAAAGTACAAACTGTAATCTCCACGAAGCTCAACAGAAGGAATGCAAAATATTGAGAATAAATAAACTCTGACACCACGAATATTATTTCTACAGCTGACTTGTCTTGATGCCCAATAGACAAACATTTCTCGTAATGAAAACCAGTTTGTATGATCTAGTTCTGGCAACAGACTATTTGCTGCCGATCTGTTTGTGATACGATAGCGCACTAGTGAGTAACAATTCCACAGCACAGATTATGATTTTAAATGTCTCTAAAAAAAGATTGGTCGTGTAATCCTTCATAAACTAAGATTTTTATAAATACGTACATTTTTACATTTTCATATCGCATTCAAGGGTGTTTTTCTTTTTTCTATTATTATTTATTATTAGACGTTTAATTCCCACTCTTATTTTCTTTGTACTTTTTGTGATTACAATCCTTGACAAAAGTAACCTAATTGTTAAAATTAGTTCACATTAAATACACCTTGTAACCAATATTTGTTCTACTTTCTGATGCCATCTGAAGTATATTATTACACTACAAAGTATGAAGAACTTCATACACTAACTAACTAAAGTCGAACACTCGAGTGTCAGCACTTCATATTTACAAATAATGGACATAACCCAGCTGCTGGAAGTACTTTACTGCCTAACGGTTGACTAATGAAAGCAATTATAAACGACCGATTGTGTCGAATTTAAATGCGATCAGCTGAAAGTCGTGGCGAGGGCGATGTGTTGGGACGCAAGGGAGATGGAAGAGCTAGGATGGCAGTGATAGTGAGGACTTAGAATCTAGAAATCACAATATCGCATCCTGAACACGAGCATCCAGGCGTCGCCATGTACCGGCCTCACTCGGAGTAGCGCGGTAGCCTCGGGGCACCGAGCCCTCGCACCCGACACAGTAACCAACTATTAGAATCATACTAGTCTGTTACAGTAAACATACGCGAGCGCGCACACTTCTGTAACACAACAGGGTCGCACCGCGGACAGATATAAATACCACAGCGTACAGTAAAGTTAATCTTACGACATGTTCCATGGTTCACTGGGACACGTGCACAGCGCAGCGAGGCGGGCGGCTCTCTGGTTATATTCCTTGAAACACGCGGCAGAGCGGCACTACGCCGCGCGCGACGCAGCGGCACTACGCCGGGCACGGCGGGCCGCACTACGCCAGGCGCGGCCGCTTGGCGTCGCGCTCGTCGCCACTGCCGCCACCTCCTCCTGCGCCCCCGCCCTCCTCCTCCTCGTCTGAGTCGCCGTCGTAGTCCACCAGCCCCTGTCACATACACACTCATGTACTTAAGACTCGCACCAATATAATATCACACAAGCTTGGGATTCGCTAAAGCAAGATCGAAATGCATTCGAAAATTTGCGAATTTAAACTTATGCCTTTCTAATTACACTAATGTCTAATAGAAAGCCGAGAAAATTTACAAATGACCTACAGCATATAGCCGACATTTTGGTTTATCCATTACCTTACCTGAAACCAGCTTTTCCAGCTTTTTGCGGCTCAAACATGACTTTGAGTGCTGCCAGACTGGGCTTAGGAAATGTTAAGCAATAGGTAATAAGTAGCTAGCACACGGCGTATTTTCTACGGCGCCGACGACGCGCGTATACGAGGTTTAAACGAGATTCGAACGGAACCTCGTAATCACACTGTACGATCGTGAAACGCGCTTCGAGTTTCGAACGCGCATCACGCGCGCGTATGTATCGTGTTTTACGCGCGTTTCGATTCTATAAAAACGCAAAAATTGGCATCTACGGCACCGTGTGCTAGGGGGCTATAAGTCATGAATTATATTAGCTTCTCAAACAGCAGAAACAAAGGAAGGGGGTGTTAATACTGCAGGTGACAACCACAACTAGTAAAACACTATTGCCCATCGCCAACCTCCCTGGGAAAATCCCGCATTCACAAGGAGTAGTAAGCAAATGGAGTGATAATATGCAAATGAATTAAGAAAACTGGAAAAGGCTAGCTGAAAAGTATCATCAGATAGGATACATATCCACACTCTATTTAGATAATACTCCGAGCGAGTAGAATAAAGGGTGTAAAAGTACCCTTTCCGAAGCCGAAAGCCACTTGTTGTCCCTGTCACTGCGATCATTTTTTTGTTCTAGAATCTAGACCATACTTGGGAAACCCCTTGCTACGGAGATATAGGAGGTCAAAGTTAAAAAAAATTACAGCTGTTTTTTTATACTAGTTTTTTAGGTTATAACTTTATATAAATTACCTCCATGACCCGTTAACTATTCAAAGCATCCACTAGCGCAATGTTTTAAGAGTGCTACATTGAGTTTTACCCAAAAATGAGATTGATCACCACAAAAAAAAAGTCGTTTCCCAGGAATATTTTTGCGTAGCGGTACTTAGTACAACAACAATGCTTGCTTGACGGCGTCGTGAAAGGTTCGTTTACACCCTGTATGTTCATGTAAGTCAAACAACACCACACAAGGAACTTTAGTTGAACCAACACCATGCAAGTCCTTTGCCTCTGATTTGAGATTACTGACATCACATGATTCCCCAGCGAAGCGAGCAGAGAAGGCGCGTGAGGGAACTAAAAGTTTACCTTATTGAGTAATCTGGGCGAGGATACCTGAACGTCAGTGTGCGTCGGCTTGCTGGGAGACGTGGTGCTTAGGAGGACTCTGCTGGGGCCGTTTGTTGTTTCCGTATTGCACACTTTCTTTTCAACTATTTTTCCTGAAATAAATACTGATATTGTAGCCAACTTTCTTTATGTACAATTTGATTCAGAAATCAGGATTTACACAAAATTGGTAGCTAAGCGATGATATCCTCCTGAACATACAAGGGGATATAATCGCCATAAATAGATGACAAATCCTAAATTTGGACCAGAGACAGTGACAACTTCAATTCATTTTTAGTACAGAACTTTAAAATGTGAATGTTTATTGGAACATCACAAAAATTAAAAGGCGGTGATATCGCTAACTAGAAAGTGTCAGCATTACGTCTGTAGTTGAATGGCATGGGTCAAGGTGTTGAGTGATACTGATAAGGTAGTAAATGTAAACAGTACCGATAGAGTCGAGCGCGTGATGCGCGTGTGTGGTCTGCGCGTCGAGCGGCGCGTCGTCCTCGAGCTCGTCGTCGTCGTTGAACCACATCTCCTCCTCGTCGTCCGGCGCGCGCGCCTCGCGCCGGTATCTGGTGCGGAGTAGTGATGGGACCACGGCCTCTGCTACGCCTACACTGCCGCTCACTGTTAAAGAATGTTAGGGTTAGGTGATGGTTACACTGTTCCAGCGTTTTTGAACGGCGACTAGAACTTCCTGCCAGCAGCTTCGCCCGTTACAACTCGAAAATTATCCCACGGGAAGATAAAGCGGGATAAAAACTATCTTATGAGTTAATCCATGTTATATGTGTACCAAATTTTATCCAAACCCGTTCAGTAGTTTTTGCGTGAAAGAGTAACAAACATACACACTCACACACAAACTTTCGCCTTTATAATATTAGTATGATAGTGTGATTCCTATGCCAAAAAGTTCGTGATGTATTGCCAAAACATCCTTTAGATATTGCAGTTCTTTTAAACGTTTTATTTTATGGTGTATTGCTATCACAAATATTCACAATATATTCTCCCTGTAGAGTGGGGTCATCTGATACGGATTGCGAATAAAGCAAGGAATTCCTACTGGTCGATCGAGCAGCTCATGCGCCGTCAAACATCAATAAATCTCCGCCCCAAGCTTCAAATAAGATCGCTCATTTTTAAGTCATTATTAGTGACCTTCGTTGTTTTGTTTTATAACATCTCACATTTTCTATAACATTTTATATCAGAATACGGAGTGTAATTTTATATTCATCAACTGCCTAGCCTTTTTCCCAACAATGTTAGGGTCGGCTTCCAGTCTAACCGGATGCAGCTGAATACCAGTATTTTACATGGAGCGACTGCCTATCTGACCTCCACAACCCAGTTAATACTAGGTAATACGATACAGAGTATAATTTTATCTTAAAACTAATAAATATTGAAAAGGGTGTAATTACATGTAGTCTCACCTCGATCCCTCTCCTTCAGTTTGTCCTGGTGTTGATCATACCGTGATTTTAAAGCCTTGAATGTCTGCACATATTCAACATCCTCCAAGATCTTGCCATAGTTTTCAACAACATGTGAACAGAGTGACTTGATGTCTTCCAGTTTTATGAACTCAAATAATTCTAGTATTGCAGAGTCTAATAAGTTGTACCTGGAAAGAAGTTATTGATAAGCATTAGGTCTCATATTCATAGTAAGCCAAACTTGCGAGATATTGTATTGTTGCTGCAACTGAAAACAAGTTTCTGGCTTTTTTGTTTCACAAGAAATGTGATTTATACAGGTATTTTTGAACATTACTTTAAATTGGTCTAAAAAACTGTAAATAATTAGTAATGAGTAATTGAATAGATTTGTATTTTTTTTAAAGGATTTTTGAAATTCAATCGTAATATAGAAAAGAAAATGTCACATAATTTGGTTTTCACAAACCATTTAATACATACCTGCCATTATTTCTAAGGAAAGCATCTATGACTGGCGAAAAGAGGTTCCCTTTTATAATGTATCTGTTATAGTATTCGTCCTTGAGTGCGATAATCTTTCTCATGAATCTGAGCGCGCCCAGCACCAGAAACGTGTGTGTCGACCGCATCAGCACCAGTATGCGACGAAGGAGGTCCTGAAGATAGACAAACTAATATTACTTCTTGATAAAAAATTGCTTGCATCTGGGAGCTTGTGAAGTCCAGTCGAAAGACGTTTACCCACGGCTGCAGTTACCGTTCCCCCCTAGTCACTTTCGTTTTTTGCGAATGGGAAATCATCAAATCAAACATCCCTCTCGTTCGAGGCGGAGCGGAAAGGAGTGTCAGACTTGTACTGACTAAAACCCACCCATGTTCCTTTGTGTTCCGGGGCCGCGGTATCTCTTTCGAACAGTCCGGCCGTCCAGTCTGGCCGGCATTACAACCCGAATCATTTAGATGAAGTTGAGGGTCAATGACATGTCAACTTACTCGAATGATGCGAGATTTATGATTTCTCAGAAGACTACTCATATATAGCTATAACTAGCTGGCAATCGGCCTGAAAACGTCAGCATCAACGAATCTTGTTACATAACATACTACGAGAAATAATACAACACTGGCGCTACATTTAGCCAAAAAGAAAATCGAAAACGTAGCGGTAACTAACTCTGGAAAACTTTCCGCATTTCGTATGGAAATATTTAAGAAAGGAGCCATTAAACAAGAGGTGACCTTGTGACATAAATCAAGGTATGAATAAAAATGGTTGATTTTACGGGCGGTTTTATTCACTGGAACCGCCATTGTTAATTCAGAGATATAATAGTGAATAAATGCACAATTCTGTCCTGTTCATAAGTGAGGTTTATGGGAATCCCCTAACTACGTAAAAAAAGATACAAACATGTCATGCATAGGATTAGACAATATTTGATTGGAAAACAAGCAAACAAAATGAGCAAGTAAATTAATCAGCCATATTCTGATGCAATCATATGATAGCAAAGGATATGAACTCGCATTTTATGCAATCCTTATGTATAAAATGAATGATAGATAGATATAAAGATAATCTTATCTACGTCATAATAGAAACATGCATAATCCATAGTATATCATACTTTTAGTTTACATTATTAACTTACATAATTCAATGATTATTGAATGTCTGTGATAGTGAAATGGAAACTTAATACACATTAATAACTACTGATTATTGGGAAAATTTTACTATTAGTTACTATAGCTGATTTTATGAAGAAGATTCGCCACATTTATTACTGTTTCATATATCGACAATTGCATTATTTAGCATTTATTATTCTTCTATGCGTAATCAAGCCTATGAAAATTCAGTGATTTAATGTTGCAAAGGAATAATGCTACCAGTGCCAACAATACAGCAACCAAGTTGTTCAGAAACTGGAAACATCATGAAGAGTGGGCCATAGGCCAAAGTTGTGTAGCTGGAAATTATAGGTATCTCTAAGCAGAATGTTCTTACCTTATTCAATATGCAGGTCTTTATATGGTATGTATGATGTTCAACACAGAAAGCCAGTAGTTCCAGTACAAGTCCCAGTAGCTGCACCGTGTGGTAGTCTTCTTTTAGGGGCTTCTCTCCAGTTGTGTTCTCTAAGAGGGGGGCTGCAAACGTGGTATACATTGATGTCTTGAACTGACTATGTATAACTTTGGAAAATCAAATCAAATCAAATCCATTTTAAATAAATGGATTTGATTTGAATGTCAATATAGATTGAACTACTTTTATTGTTGACGGTTTCAAGGCGACGAAATCGTGCCTTCAATATAAACTAAAATATGAGCAATATAGGGTTGAGTTTACTTCTCATATTAGTGCGCGGATGATCCGCGCGGATAAACCGCTCACGGCGCGGGCGACCGTGGGTTCATACGCAAAAAGAACTTGTTTTATAGAGTAAACACATTGTATTCAAGAGTGTGGTTTTAATCTTTTATACATGCTATATAAAATATGCGAAAATTTAAGACTGAAAAAGTTTTTAAATAAACATGCCTTTTGCAATGACACTGGATTTATATAGAATCTGCTTCTACTACTACAAGGAGACCACATTGAAAGTTCTTGTAACGACAAATTAACAAACCAACTTGCATTCATAACCCGTTTCCATTGCCATGTTTTAAACCTAGAATTAAAATCTAGTGCATATTTTAATTCATAACATTAGAATTTGTAATTGTATATCACTGATCTAGTTACATTACTTATTGTATTTTTTTAACTACATTGAAAGTGTACATAGTGAGATAATATCCCCATTGTAGACTTTTCTAGGAAGGTGTTTAAATAGTAATTTGTACATAATGAGTCACAGAAAGGGTACATTACCTATTAATGTTTGTATACTGTGTTTGTAGAAGAAATTTAAGAAATCTGCCTTCTCGCTTTTGTTGACTGATGCGAGCATACTCTCAGGGTCCAGGAGTATGCGAAGGACTCCCATGAGCTGCACTGCACCACCTAGTTCTGGGTCCCTGTCTCTGAGCATTTGCTCTATCACAATGTTTAGTAGCATTTGTTCCTAGAATTAAACAAAGTTGGTTATTCCAAAAAATTAAAGTGTATCTAACCACCACAAAGTAAAAATGAGAATTACATACCTCTTCAGTATTGTTAGCTTGCTGTAATGTATGGTCCCTCACTACGGAAGGAGAAAACTCTACAATGTAAGTTAAAATGTCTATAGATGCAGTCTTGGTCTTCTGATCATCTATACTCAGAGTGATTTCTAACGCTGGCAGGATACCTAGAGACACTAAAGTTTTATAAAAAGCATCCTTGTCTTGAGGCTGCAAGTTTTGTGAAAAATTACAAAATTCTTTTAAAAACAGAACCAAATCCCGTCTTTTAGGATCTGGTGTCTTATCATCCATAAGAAGCTTAAACAAATCTGTCAAAAATTTCTCATCTTCCTCTATAAGTTTCACTATTTCTACTTTGTTGAAAAATATAAAACTGGACAATGTGCTTAGCAAATTGTCCTCAAAAACTGTAGGAGTAGGTAAAACAATATCTTGAATATATTGTACTCTGTATGTTTGATGTATTTTAGCTAGCAAATCTTTGTTCTTTATAGGAATGGCTTCACGGAACTTAGCTAGCTCTCGCAAGTATTCTCTATGTTTTTTGGGTGTAGGCAAACTTGGATCATACTCTAGGCAGCCCACAACATCAAATATAGTATCATCAGAAAACATTGTTTCAAACAGTGTGTTTTTGTTGAGAAGAAATATACTTTTGAATATCTCATATAGATGATGCAATCCTTCAATATTTTCAATGTCTTCGCACATGTGGAACAGGTTTAGTAGTTTCTTGATGTAATGCTGGGTCTCTAGTGCGGCTGCTAGCTTGTCCTTGCGTGCTGGTGATACCAGACAACTATTGACAAGTTCACTAATGTCTTCCAGACGTCCCATTTCACATGCTGGCAGCTCCACAGGCTGAACACTGTCTGACATCTCATCAAATCGCTCATCTTCTGATTCTTCAACTATATCTTGTGTTATTTCAACTGATGGATCTTTTCCTTGTACCTGCAAGTAAATAACTATATTACACTACACTTATATCACATCACAACTTAATCAGCCACACATCAATGTCAATACACAGATCTAAGATAGTAAGAAACTGTTACATTGTCATAAGATCAATCCTACAATATCGGTGAAGTGACTTACAATGTGATTTATAGACAACTCTTAAAATTTTAGTTGTTTGTTTAGATGTAACGCTTCTATTTCCTATAAGAATTTTTCGCTTTCGAGGTGTTGTATACAAATACTATTACTCTATAAAATATATAAACAATCATGTATTTACCTGACAAATCTTCTCCCATATCTCATCGCAGCCAGCTTTTTCTTGAAAACTTAATGCTAAATCAAAATTGTCACCTTCCGACCAGACTATCAACGTGTCCTGTTGCTTCTGATACGCGGTGTCGGGTTGTATCTTACTCTCTAGGAGAAGGGACCCGTCGGACTCTGCGCGCACCAGTAACGAGGTGCCTTTCAGCCTCTCTACGTAACATGACGACACATGTCCCGTTCCTCTGTCATCCCACTGTCGGTCTGCGTTCAGAGCGTAAAGCTTAACTCTTCGTCTCGTGTCTGTCATGATAGTCAGCGCTCTAAACACTATGTACTCAAGTAATGAATCAATTATTATGGCGCTAATCTAATGCACCTCAACACTAAATTACTTAACTCCCATTTGTATAAAAACATGTGCACTTCTGTAACAAAAATAACACAAATTGTAAAGAAATCAGTACGTAATTTTCGCAATTGTAATTACCGTAATTACATTCCATCTTGTTCTTCAATTTATGTGAAACACACCTAACTACGACGGGCAAATATATAAATCGTGTTTTCACAAACTGATTCGATACAGTGTTACGGCATCCACATGAAAACGCTTTTTATAATTTCATAAAACAATGGAATAATCATTAAAATATCGGAAATCACAAACAAAACAATACAAACTGTAAGCTTTCTCTTACACTGTAAAAACACAAGTATTCAATCAATTAATACTAAAACTCTTCAATAAGTATCGAAAACCCTTTAACAATAATATATTTACCGGAATTATCATTATAGAATCGTCAATTTGACGTACCTTCAAAATAGTACAACATCAAATATCGCCATATTGGATTCACAACAACGCTTCAAAATCGGGGTTCTCAAATGGAAATGCAAAAGGCGCGTTTTTCAAAAATCTCCAAATTAACTTACATAATACTCTTGTTGTAAAGTTATATAACTTATAATATGTATAGAAATACATTATTTTAAGTCTACTTATATAATTATCCCAAATTCATGAACGCAAAATGCTTATTTTTTAGAAATAAAACTATTTTTACTACTTTAGAAATTACTTTATCAAAGAGCCGTAATAAGTGGCCAAGGCAATAATCCAAACAGCCAGAAATTCAACTTAGTCTTTTTACAAGATCAATGTTTCTGCACATTATTTAACTATACTTAAAATGTACATGTAATTGTAATACATTAATTGTTTTACAAGTTAAAAACACCGTTTTCGTTAAGTTTTCCCAAATCAGTAAGTTTTGTTTATGTTGGGAAAAATCACACAGATGTGTGTGAAATTGATAGAAATGAAAACTGTTTTTGCCGCGACCGGTCAACCTTGGTTAACAGTAATTTTAGAAACACTATTAAATGTGTGTCTTTTTACGTGTAAAGTTATTTATGGAACTTATTATCATGTTTGCATGCCACAAAGGTACTCGCTGATACTTTGTAGTCTAGCATAGTAATACTTGCCCAAATCTTAATAATTATAAAATTATTTTATTCTAGTCCTACTGTACAATATAATGTAATACGTGTGTATGCCACTGAATTGTACCCCTACTCTACTTCTACTCCTTCTAAACGGCTGGACCGATTTGGATGAACCTTTGTGGAGATATTTCAATGTGTTCTTGGATGGTTTGAAAACACAATTGGACCCGGTAGGTGGCGCTGCTGTCCGGTCCACTAGTATTGTAATTACCTTAGATTCTCTTTGAGTAATACTCACCATTTTTGGCGCCCAACCTCAGTGGAAAAAAAAAGTTTTTGTACTACTAACATTTTCTCACACAGATTTTGTACTAAATATAGGCTTTTTTATTTACTTATTTATAATCTCAGTGGAGCTAGGCCATTGGGTAGGAAGTTATTATAGAGCACCAACGTTACAAGACTCAATTGCCTCCTTCTCATTTAAAATGGGTCGACAATCCAAAGAGATGTGTCCTATCATGAGCAAAACCTTGTAACGTAATATCATCATCATTTCTTGTCCTTGTCGTAATTAATTTGGATCGGCACAGCATGTCTTTTTCTTCCATACTTCTGTATGTTCTCTGACTAATGGATGAGTAACTCCCTTCTTAGACACATTGTTTTTAAGACAATAAGATTTGTTTTCTGTTATTGCTGCTCTTTAGAAGTAGTAAAACATGGGATATCAATCTTTTATTCAATATTTTTGCAATATCTGGCTTAAAATCTTGAATGCTTGTAGATACCGGTGCATCTCTACGCCGTCATTTTTTATCTGTGGCCTTTTGGCTGCCATTTGCTTTGTTCTGTCAGTCATTCTTGATGTTATTGAATATAGATTTGAGTTTTATTTATTTAAAGACACAAACTGTTATTTTACCATTATATAAGTTTCAAAAGTGAATGTTTTTTTATTGATTCAGTTTATTATAATTTCATGTAAAAGATGAGCCGGTTATTTGACGAGCTATCGTGTGAGATTTGTTTTTCATAATCTTCGTTTATCAATATTTATTACTTAATTAGTCTTGGTTAAAAATATACAAATACTTTCACATCATAGTCTAGGCTAAGAATAATCAACGGAATTAAGGAAAATAACTGAGAAAATTTGGTTAATTACGAACTTGACATATGTCATTTTAATGTCAATTCAAAGAATCTTTACAATAATAGTGATAGTATTTATTTGTGTTTTTGATATAAATAACATTAAATAAACTGCGTTTGTGGATTCAATTGACATAATACAAAACCTTTTCGATTGCAGTATGAAGCAGAGGGACCAAACTTACTTTTGCACATTTAATAGCAATAAAATTGTTGATATCAATTAGTTGTAAAATGAACACAGTATGTCTTATTTGAGTGCATCGGAAAATGTCGGGTAAGTTCTAAACAATGTTTTAAAGCTGCGTATAATCTTATTGTAGCAGTAAAGTGACACATAGCAGTTTAATTCTCCTCCTCAAACAGTGGATAACACATTCCGTTGACATCTCTTTTAGAGTGGTATGTTCTAAATTTTACACTGTTGCACTTACAACTACATTGAATGTTTTGAGTTATATATTGTGTAAGCCACTTAACCTTATTGCATTATCTTCATTTGAATTACTGTTGTATGAAACATTTTAAATGCTAATGCATTGTTTGGGCAGTTCTATGAGAAAGTTATCTTTGGCATGATGCATCCAAATTCCAGGTATGTACATTCTAAGCATTGACGAAAATAGTCCTGATTGTATATTACAGTAAGATTTAAAGCAAGAATGAAGATCTAACCTCCAAAAAATCATTTAATTTCTCTGATGTTATCTCTGATGTTATATATTGACCAAATTAATTAAGTTATTAAAAACACCTTTGAAAAATAAATTCTATTCTAGTTATGCAGACCAATGTTGATAGTTCTGTTTTTCTAAAGCCTAAAGATATATTATTTGTACTATGAAAGCCACATGCTACATGTTGTTGTAGTTTTGTTTTTAATTATAAATGTTATACAGTAATTTCCCATTTACCGATCTGTATTAAATTAATATTATCAATGCAAGAGTAACTCTGTCTGCCTGTCGGTTACCTATTGATGTTGTAAAAAATGAACAGAATTTGATGTAAGTTGCTATAATTTAATTAAAAAAATTATTAATGTTATTATTTTCATGCTTTCAGCTTCAGTGGTATTCAACAAAATATATCAGAGGCCAGCTGTGCCACACAGTATAAAATGGCAGTCGAGGGTGTGTCCTCAGGGAGCTGTGGTGACGTGAATATGTTCCTACATGACAACTCAGGGGATGAGCAAGCGTACATACATCTCAATGATAATTTCTACTCCAAATTTAAAATTGATCCCAACGAATTATACACCTTTCATGACTCTGACGTCATTGCTGGAGAAATAACTGTTAGCCACACAGAAGATAATTTCATGTTCTCTGATAATGTTGATATTAAGAGTAAGCTGTTAGCTGAGAGCCCGAGTAAAGAACTTGATCTCATGGGAGCGTACACTAATGGCGATATTAAAGAGGATATCAAGAAGGATGTGTTATCTAATGGGCACTATCCACCGGTGGCCAAACCAATTGCAAACTTTAAAGACAGTAAGACTACTCATACCAAAGTTTTGAAAGTTAAAAATCAAACTCAGGTAAAGGAAACTGTGAAGTCCGAATCGTTTAGTGAAGGTCGAAGACTGAGTGTTCATAGCCCTAAGGCCCAAAGCACTGCCACCGCCCCCTCCCTTAGTGCGAAAAACAGTATTAATAGTAGTAGCACTACAAGCAATGCGAAGTCAGCCTCCAAGCAAACAGGTGGTGTGGAGACATTTTTAGATGTATTTAAACGAGAGCAAGGATTAGTTGAAAATGCAGCTGTACTTGTAAAAACTGAGCCGCAAGCACCTCCTCCAAAGGTTCCAGTGTCTCCTCCCAAAAAAACTGCATCTGGTAAGCCATGGACTTCTGTTAATAGCTTAAATAGTTAGTGCAAAATTGCGAATTAATAGTTCTTCCTTCCTCTTATTAAGTTACACAAATAGTAACTAAACATAAAATTTTATTGAATGTTTTTGAAGTCTGCCTCGTTAATCTAGCGGTAATAAGCTGTACAATAACATGTTTTGCGATTTTCATCACAAAACATGTTATTGTACTGAAATAGATGGTAAAAACCTTGCTTTTTCTCTGAGTAATAAATATACTGTGCCGTACCAAAGTGTCATGTAGGCAGTATTTTGACAAAAAACTGCATTCTGCAATATGACGTCGAGCACTGAAGTAGATCTCTCGTCACGTCACATTGGCTTCTAGTTCTATGAAATTCGTTGAGGCCTAACACACATAATCCTTTCGAGTGGTGTCGTGTACGAATCGCCTTAAGGTTGATGTTCCAACAAGGTAGCCCGCGAAATTCGAATTTTCTTACGTTTTTTGCAATTTCCCGGTCAGTGTTAGGTTGTATGTTTCCTTGAATGCCTTTTTCATCAAACAGTCACTCATGGAAGTAATATGAACTGAGAGGGTTGTATTGTATTGGTGATTTTAATCATCATTACTCAGTGAAGTCGCATTTGTTACTGTCGCGAATTCTATTTTAACAAAGGTAGCCCACCTTGAAGAATTCACCTTAAGATCGCATAATGTGTCAGAGGTTTCACAACTGATAACTATCAACAGGTAAGACTTCTCAAGCAAAGCCCCGCCGCGGTCGTGGGCCGGCGGTCCACGAGGCCTTACAACGGATACCGGCGGCGCGTCGAGCAGTACCGCTGGCCAATGACACCTGGCATGCGCCTGACGAAGCGCTGTTCCAATGTGGACCCCTGGGTGACAGGCCGCTAGCGTTCAGACAGATTGAGAGCAGCAGCAGCGATGATGATAATATGCCAGATTTTGGTAAGAAATTGTTACGGGACTTTTTTTTTTGTTATTCGCCCGTTTTGTCCCACTCCTGGGCAAAGACTTTACTCATTCCTTCCACTTAGGGAAATATGTCTTACCATAGTACATTGAGATTTTGAAAGTAATTGTGATGCTGATATTATATGAGAGACAGTGACAGTGAATAATTACTGTACTCTTTCACTCATAATATAATATTCTGATGTCTCAATTTTAAACACAAAAGTCGAACATTTTCAAAAAAACAGATTTGTTTCTTTTCCTAAACAGTTTTTAGGATCTTCGTTATTTAGGTAGTCAACTATTCTGAAATTGTCGAAATTCTCACTTTCTAACATGTTGCAAAACTCCCAACAAAACCGTAAAAGTTTTGTTGAAATAAATATTATTAAACATAATATTAATACATGCAAAGTGTAAAGTTCAAAATCTTGTTGGAGTAGGTACCTATTGGTACTTTTTATCTTTATTTGAAATCGACTTATTTTGCATACCTTGTCCTATATAGTGCAGATCTGCATCACAATATTATCAGTAGACTATTGTACGTGAAATTACTAACCATTCCTTATTGGTGACTCAAAGTTAATAGGTTGAATTTTGTGACTAATGTTTACAGTAGATTAGAGTTAACTGACTAATAACGTGATTAATACTGTAGACTTTTTAAAATGTCTTTGTACAAAGATGGCTAAAGACATTTTACAACGTGTTTTTTTTTTAATCCTGTAACTCTAGGGCTATTTTCGTCGTGTAAAAAGTCATTGAATATTATTATGTGGTTCAAAAATGCTTAGTTTCAAAGATATCATACTTTCGAAGCTATTTAGACAGGGTGTAAATTAACCCTTCACACAGCTGTCAACCAAGCATTCTGTAGGTACATCAAACTAAGTACCCCTACGCAAAATTTTTTGCTGGGAAACGACTTTTTTTTGGGGTAAAAAATCACATTTTACGGTGAAACTCAATGTAGCACTCTTAAAACAATGTGCTACTGGATGCATTGAATAGTAAACAGGCCATGGAGGTAATTTAAGTAAAGTTATAACCTGAAAAACTAGTATTTACAAAAACAGCTGTGAAAAATTTGGAATTTTGACCCCCAACATCTCTGTAACTAAGGGGTTCCCAGGTATGGTCTAGAACAAAAAAATGATCGCAGTGGTGGGGAGAACAAGTGCCTTTCGTTTGCGTTATGGGTACTTTTACACCCTTTACAGTAGGTAGGGATTTCGGGATTTACTAAAGCGCGGCAGATTTATATACAGGGGGATACCTTGTACCCGGTTAAGTACCTACACCAAATATGAGCCCCATATTAGGCCGCCCGTCAAGGATAAAGGATCAGATTAGTAAAAAAAAATTGATCATCAGAAATTCTCGCGTGCGTCAGATTAAGGTAGGGTGAGTTAATTACATGCTAAAATGTGTATATTCCACTAATCTGACAATTTGAGAATGACGTAAAGAAAGGGGAGGGCTACAAAGTTGTAAAAAAAACGTCACCTCGACATTCTCGAGCGTAGCAAAATTTTTTTTTTTAAAGGAACTAATTCGGGGATAACAAAAATTATAATTATAATCTGACGATTTCCACAAGCCGAAGTAACAAAAAATTGTTGATAAAATTTAATGCGTGCAACTGCGGGATGCCTATATTCCCCTCTTCGCGTTTACGCAATCTGAGGATGATGAAGACGATGATTAATTAATCAATTAATTATAAAAATATAAATTATGTTTTAAAAATGATTATCTAATAAATACTTAAAAAACATTATACACTTTTTTATTTGCATGCTTTATGAGCTTTTCAACTAATTAAGTTCAATGATTTAAATTTTTTTTTTTTTTTTTTTGTCAGATTAGGCGAATCCTTCTAAATAATCGTTAGATTATGAGACAGCACGTCTAGGACTTAAAAATGAACCATATATAATTTAATCTGACGCGCTTGAGTATTTCAAAATGGCGATTTTTTTGCACATTATAATAATGGCTGCGAGTTTGCGTCACATCAAAATCGTCAGATTATTTTTTTTTTTTCTTCTTGATTTCTTTTGGGGTTTTGTCTAAACAGATATGCCAACCCCATCGTGCCTTTTATTATTATTACTTTAAAACTTAACTTAAATCTATACTTATACAATTATGAAATCAGGTAAGACAGAAGTCACGTGTGAGGGACAATAATTAAACGACATAACTTTTTGGCACTTTCTGACGTTGGTTGGGACAAAATTGATTGAATTAATCCTTAAGCCTAATTAAGTCTAATTCCCTCATGAGTGCCTCCCTCTCGCGCCTGTTGCGGACACAATCCATCAGCAAATGTTGCACGTCTTCAATCTGATTACATACTCTGTCAGATTATTGAATGAGAGTTTTTTTTAGGTTCACTTAACATCCCCTTAGAAAATCTGACGCGCTCGATTAATTTTTATGGAATATGAAAAATAGTAGTGTAGGTGGAAGATAATATTAAATGATTTAAGGAAAATTAAAGAAATTGCATGCCTTTTGCCTCCTGTCACTTTAATAACTATAATGTTTGAATGATAATTTCACTAAGATAGAGATTGTTTGATTTCAAATTTAGCGCCCCTTCATTACATGTTAGTGCACTTACAAACAACAACAACAAACAAACAAATCGACAACAACAAATTGATATACAGGCTCTTTTCAACTCTGGAGCATGTCGTACTTAGCCAATCGCAGAACGCCAAAGCTAACTAAGGCATGAACGATCCCTGTCGAGGCTGCGGGTTGTCCGCAAGGGATACCGCGGCCTCGACATGAAGGGCGAAGAAGGAACATGGGTGGTTTTTAGTCAGTAGAAGTCTGACACTCCCTCTCGCTCTGCCCAAGAGCGGGAGGGGTTATTTGATGATTTCCCACCCACCAAAAAAAAAAAAAAAAAGACATGAACGATCCAATCTTACTGTAATATTTTCTTGTTCTGCGTAATAAATAATCCTAAATTGAATCATTCACTGATTTGAATTTGAATTTGAATAACATACAACTTACACCGCTGGGTCTGAAAGCCTAAATTAAATGAGTTAGGAGATTGATGTTCGTAATTTCTGACAATGGCAATCCAAGTGATTTGTACATACATTCAGCTATACGCATCAAATCCTCATAACTACACACTACTCAGCAGATGCAGGCGGCGCATCAGCATGCGTAGAGGAAAGTGCAGCGGAATCCCGCGGCGCACGACTAGCCCTACGCCGCGCAGCTCTGCGGCGCCACGTCGCACGCGCTCACGACTCGCTCGCCTTCGCCGCGCACCACGGCAACCATCGCGCGCTGGCCTCGCTACTCAAGGTAGCGTCTCTTTACCACTACGCAATGGATTACATCCTGGTTTTAAAATGTCGCTGGTACGTGTCTGGTGGATGGCTGGTAAGTGAGGGTGTGTCCAGTGTGTAGTAGGTTTGTTTTTAAAGATAAGTGTAGTGACTAGCTAGATAAGTGTAGTAATTAGACGTGATTATTTTTTTCATATGGCATCTTGCAGGTCAATTTGAAAGATGTCGTATTACTAAGGCTTCTTTCTAGCCATGGACTAGACGTGAACGTTTTCAGATGCCGTTCTTCCTCTGTGGATGATATGCTAATGTCTTCTAGTTATGTTTTTTGCAAAAGAAAATAACCGACTTATTCTTCACTAAGAAATCTGTGGCGTAAAAGTCTAAGAAACAAAAAAAGTCACCGATTTAGAAGTCGGTAATTTTTATGCAATAAAGTATTTTATAATGTCCTTTATGTTTACAGAAACAACTGAACAGATCAGGGTCATCAGGTCGTCTTCCAACGCAGACAGTGAATCATCTACTTGCGCTACGAGGGATGCCTTCCGTGTTGTCTACTCAAGAACGCAGAAGACTAAGGTATGTATTGAGTAACAATGAAAAAAAACTAAGATATATATATATATAAGTTTTTAACTTTCAAAAGAAGTTTTTAATAATTTCCCAAAGATAAATAATTGGTTATTTAGACAAGACTTCTTATAAACATTTAAAATAAATCGTTCTTGTTCCGATCGATAACGTGGCTGATTGTCCTGCGTTTACTCTTATATTTTGTTTTTTTTTTTAATATTAAGTGGGCTTAGAAGGGTCCGTTCACACCGACGTGAATCATTGTAATAAGATTTATTTTTACATGTCACTTCTTTTGTTCTGGAGAGCAATTTGTTCTTTTGTTCATGAGCGTAGTGACATGTCAAAATAAATCTTATTACAGTTACTCAAAAATCTGTTTTAAACGTGATAAAAAACTGCTCTCCTCTCCAAGCCGGTCAGTGTGAACGGACCGTTATGTTGCAATGTCTTATTTCAGTTGTGTATTTTTCACATCATTCCTTACAGAGAAGCAGGCTGGTCGGGAGGAGACACAGGTTCCACGGAGCTCAGCGGCGGCAGTCCAAATGGGGAGTGTGGCACGGAACGTTGCGGGCGCGGCGCGTTGCCTTGTTCGCGCTATTGCTTGTCCCACGTGACGCGAGCGCCCGAACAGCGCTTGTACGCTGCGTGTGCGGCGGTGTTCGCTGGGGGAGCTCGCTGTAACCAGCCGCTGTTACCGCTTGCAGATCAGACGCCGTTGTGTGCTGAGCATGCTTGGAAGAGGGTATGTGTCTATGCCTATACAACCAAGTTTAGTGAGTCGAGCGCCCGGCATACTCACGGCATAAGGGTGTAAAGTAACCCGTCAGGGCTGCGAGTTGTTCGCAAGAGAAACCGCGGCCCCGACATGAAGGGCTAAGAAGGAACATGGGTGGTTTTTAGTCAGTAGAAGTCTGACACTCCCTTACGCTCTGCCCGCTCTGCTCGGGAGGGTTTATTTGATGATTTTCCACCCACCATAAAAAAAGGGTGTAAAGTAATCGACAATGACCGTGATTGTTCGTGTGCCGTCCGTCCTCGACGACTCCTAAACGTAGCAGACCATATTAGATACAGTTTTCTTGATTTTATTACTTCGCTATCTGTTAGTAGTCTTACATAATCTACTCTTATAGACTACTAATCCCAATAAACTCAAGTCGAATGAATGAAGAAAAGTCTGTGGCAATGAATTGTTTTTTTTGTCTAGCCTGCTCTGTCCCACTCCTGGGCAAAGGCCTTCCTCCCTCGACCCCTTCCATTTCTCGCGAACCCGCCGCGTGTTTATTCAATTTTTGACGTAACGTGTCTAGTCTGTTACTTATTGTAAAACTTTATCCTTTAGGACAACTACGACAAGCTAGCCCGCGACTGTCGGCCCAAGAAGGTGGTACGTGCGCGTGCGTGCCCGCTAACCCCGCGCACCCCGCGCCGCGCCAAGCGCCGCCGCCGCCCCCCCGCACGTCTGCGCCCGCCCGCGCCCGAGCCGCCGGCCGGAGCAGAACAATCTCTGTCCGGTATGTATCATCATCTGCCTAGCCTTTTAGTCCGTACCCGAATGGTAGCTAACGGGACCCTATTACTAAGCTGCCGATGTCCGCCTGTCTGTCTGTCTCCGGGCTGTATCTCATGATCCGAAATATTAACGTAACTACCTATTTGACCCTCATTACCCAGTCGCTGGGTAATACGATACCACTTAGTACTTACAACGACTTTACGTGTTTACAAGACACGCCGTTCGTGCGAATGATAAGCAAAATATATGAATAAGATTAAACAATTATAATAAACACTGAAAACAGGGTATTTACCATTTACTTTTTATTTCGAGTCCCGATATTCGTTGTTTTCGGTATTCATAGTGCTTGTAACAGTGCCGAAATATTAGAAACTATCCCGTAAATAGTGACCATGTTAGTTTAAAAACTTATTAAAAAATTAAGTGTATCTAGTTCTAAATTTAAATTTAACGTATACAGTACTCAAAATTGTGTGTTTTATCCACAGAACTTAACGTGTGTTCGAACTCGTCGGCGTACGACAGTTCAGAGGAGGCGGCGATGGGTGCGCTCAGCGACAGCGAGTACGTCACCGTCGCTAACGATTCGCATGAGATGGGTAAGCATGTTGATATTTTTTATAGAATATTCGGGGAATTTACTTACATTTTCTTACATTTCGTCTAGGTCATCATCATTCTCTTGCCTTTATCCCAATCTATATGGGGTCGACGTACAGTTCACGTCAAACAACTTTGCCCCTCTGAAGTTAGACATTTGCAAAGATCGCGCATGCGCAGTTCCAGTTTTGTTCGTAATTTTGACTGCTGCGCAGCCACTCGTAGCCAACTTCAGAGGGGCACAGTTATTTGACGCGAATTATAGCGTGTCTTCTTCCATACTCCTCTATTACTGGTAATCTCAGCAGACACGTCCTTTCTAGCCATATCATTGCTCTTGATAGTGAATGATCAACCTATTTATTTTCAGAAGTGGAAGTTGGACATGTACCACCGGACGACATTTTAGATCCTGCTGTGCTGAGCCAAATTCCAGATGAAGCGTTCACGGAGTTTTTCAACCAAGGTAAGATTATCACTTTCACTTTTGTCTTAGTGTCTAGGCCTAATTTTGAACGTGTGACTGTTTTGGTTTTTTGGTTATTTATTGCCTAACTGCCTCGTAGCTCTAGTGTTCACAAGCGCGACTGCTGACCATAAGGTCCTAGATTCGATTTGCCGGCCGAGAAAATTGTTATTGGATTTTTCCATCAGGAATTTCTCAAAAGGCTCGTCCCTTATTACATTAGACTTCTCACGAAATGTGGGTGTACTAATTAGTTACAGCTCTGCCTAACCTTTCGGGGATTATAGGCGTGATATTATATTTATGTTATGTTGTGCGTACAGCGGAAGGCGGCGGATCTTTCGCGGAGAGCTCAGAGCTGGCGGCGGCATTGGAAGCGGTGTTGGACGAGCGCGGGCTGGACGAGAGAGTACTAGACGAGAGAGCACTCGACTCCATCGCTGACTGCGTGTTCACTCACTCGCCGCACCTCGCTAAGAACAAGGTGGGTTACTATAAAGAGATGCCAGTAACATTAAAGGGGCCAAGGTCGACGCCCGTCGGGGCTGCGGGTTGTTTGAAAGAGATACCGGGGCCTAGGCACAAAGGACTAAGAAGGAACATTGGTGGTTTTTAATCAGTATAAGTCTGACACTCCCTACCGCTCTGCCCAGAGCGGGAGCAAAAAAATTTAAAGTGGGTTACTAAATGTCTTAGTTAGCCTTTTAGTTGTTGTGGTTTTGGTCTGTGGCGTGTTCATGACATCACTACCGCAAGTTAGGGAAAGGATAATACCCGGAAAATGTTAAGGATAAGCCAAGCATTTGTTGGTCGAGCGCGGGTTGGACGAGAGACTCGAATCCATCGCTGACTGCGTGTTCACTCACTCGCCGCACCTCACTACGAACAAGGTCGGTTACTATATGTCTTGGTTAGCCTTTTAGTTGATGTGGTTTTTGTATGCAGGACAACACTACCGCAAGTTAGGGGAAATAATGCCCGGATAGTTGTAAGGACATGCCAAGTATTTGTGTTTGTATCGAGGTACAACTTCCTATAAGGCATATAACCGGGTCTAACAGCGATATGTTGGAGTTACAAACTTCGGCTCACCGCTGTCCCTCATGGCGTACGTTCCAAACAAGTGAATATAAGTTTTAAAACTGAAATAGTCACTAACGTTATCATTAGCACTGAAAACGGAATATTTACTGTGTTCTTTCGAGTTCCCGATATTTATTTCGCGCTGTTGCAACATAAACATCCACCCGCAATAACTTCAGTTAATTCGTGATCATGGTCAACAGCGCCTAATTATTAGGAACTCGAAACTATCAGTAAACATGGTAAATATCCTTTTTTCAGTGTTGATGAATATCTAGTTTTTATAAATATAAGTATACAGGATGGTGCCGACAATACGACAATAAATGAAACCACTGGTAGTTGTAGTCTAGAAACATTATTAAACTATCAAAAAAGTTTTAAAAAAATTGAAAAAAAAACAATAAAACCAAGTAGCATAAAACTGTTAACGAAATACATTACAATTTACAAACAAATATTGGTTTACTAACCTTAGGAATAATTTGCACCGATTAACGAGTGGAAATAAAATGTAACAAAAGAATTTGGCAAAGACATTTAGGTAGTTTGTTGTCGTATCGTCGGCACCACGAAGGTGTTAGAATTTATTTGATAGTTTTAAAATGTTCCTATGAATTAGAACTACCAGTGGTTTCATTTATTGTCGTATTGTCGGAACCACCCTGTATATAAACGAGTTTGTTCACCAGTGCCTATTTACTCATTGACAAGACAATCAACAGCCTTTTCCAATCATTGACGCTAACAACGTTGTTCTCTTTTCCAGATGCAGGTCTCCACGTCCCTCCCGATGGAGATAACATCGCGCGTACCCTCATAACACAGTATGAGTATCGTATGTTAAGCTATAATAAACCTTATGTACTATAAAACTTAGGAACAAATTCGATATTCATAGTCTCAAGAGGTGGAAATATTTTTCTTCATGCTTTAATTTTTGTATCTGTGCCTGTAGCGAAGCGTTTGCGGAGATGTCTGGGTTGTGATTCGGATTGATGTTTGTTCTTTGGGATGTTGCCTTGGAGTCAATGTTGTGGCTTTATGCCGTTAGTAATAAGGTTGAAAATGAAAACTTCACTGAGTACTTCTGGAGCGGTGCCTGCAAGTCGTATAGTATAATAACATTATGTTATGTTTTTCCCGCAGTTATAAGCGTATTGCACGCAGTACTTAACCACATACGAAATAACATAGTCTAAACTTAAACAGTAACGTCACTGGCTTCGCGGCTGTGTCGGAAGATTTTCTGACCACATTTTCGTACAGTATTCGCTGTAACAGAATTTACCACAAAATACAGCCAGCAAGTTCTTGAATAGCATTGATTGACCATCTAGCCGCAACAATGATTCTAAGATATTTAATCGGCATTATTAATATACGAAGAACAATTTTGTGTTCAAACAAATGGCTAGTTTATAGACATAATTTTGCATAGATACATACCTACTAACTTTTTCATTCCTTGCCTCAAATTCAGATCTTTCAATTATAATCTTTTACCGTTTCTTACGATCACAAAAAAATACTCATTATAATTTTCAAAACTGCTGTTTTAGCAAACTAGAAATATTTTTATAAAATCATTTATTCATGGAACCATAGATGTAATAGCTTCCTCTCTTCTTCCAATAACATAGCCGTCTTTTAAAGTTGAAGTCTTTAGACTTACTATTATATTTAGTGTATTTATACCTCTTAATAAAAACATATTATACTTACTTGTATGAATGTGCGATTACTTTCGCGCTGCTTTGCCCAGCGGAGTCGAATAACTCCAGCAATAAAAAAGAACTGATTTAAGTAACCTTCTAAAGCGCTTATAGTAAATAAGAGTGTTCATTAAACTTTTGACCCATCTATTCACATTTGACGGAGTTGTGAATAGGATAAGGTCAAAAGTTACGTAGATACTTAAAAGTCTTGTTCAGGAACTTAAAAAAAAGCTCCTGAATAAAATGCCCTTCAAAATTACATTTCTGAACTTTTTACGTCCGCGTCTGCGTTAAAAAAGTAAGGGTTGCAAAACGAAATAAGAATGAAAAGAAAAATTTTGATCTCCAGGGTGGGAGGGATTTCGACGCCAAAATGGTTACCATGTATTGGTAGTACATCATTCTGAGTCCATACATAGAATTTTTTTATCAGTAATTTAAAAAAAAAACAGCTGCTCCATACATTTTGACCGTGTAGGTATTGCACTTGACTAGGAAAAAGCTTTTTTTTTTAAACCGATGAAATAATGCTTTGTGCGGGTTAAGAATGATACAGGCCGTGTCGACGGCGCGTTCGTGTTCCACGCTCGCCGCAATGGGATCTCAGCAACATTACAGGGGACCGCAAGGGCCGACGTCTGTCGGGGCTGCGGGTTGTTCGAAAGAGATACCGCGACCTCGAACACAAAGGGCTAAGAAAGAACATGGGTGGTTTTTAGTCAGTAGAATTCTGACGCTCCCGTCCGCTCTTCCGCTACCGCTAAGGAATCATTTGATGATTTCCCACACTAAAAAAAAAAAAAAGGGCTAAGAAAGATGTATTAGATACGTAGTAATCGTCTTCAAGTCGATGTCCCTTCCACCCATGTATAATCGGTTTGTGTGAACGCAATCTTTATGTTCACCTCTTCGACGAATATCCCCGCTGGGCAAAAGTTAGTGAGACCTTAAATATAACCAAGCCTTAAAAATGAACGTGTGCGATACTAAAATACAACAGTAATAATAAAATAGTTTTAAAATGTATACCACTACAACATTTGTTTGAATCATAACATTGGTCAATTGAACAAAGATTTAACTCGTTAGATTTACCTTACCGCATCTAATTATTACGTTGACAGTGACATTTAAATTGGGTATTTGACTACTGTTCAAAAAATCACGAAAATGTTATGTTATTTCAAAGAACTAACAGAAATAACGCGATGTGTGGAAAAAGTAATAAAATCGATCAGAAAATGGCTTAGTTTTCACTGATTTTAAATGACGTGTTAGACAAAGACAGCACTAGAGGAACGTGACGTCATATTTCATACCGCCATAGTTACGTCACGGTTACGTAGTAAACAGTCTGTTTCGCGTGACAATGATAGAAAGTGTCCCCACCAAAAACTTCTAAAGCATGCAACTACTCCATTTTTTATCGATATTATTACTTTTCACACATCGTGTTATTTCTTTGAAATAACTTTACATATTCGTGAATTTTTAACAGTAGTCAAGTAGCCAATTGTTGTGTCTCGCTCTCGCATACTTAAAATAGTATCTCTTGTTCCATGTGGGATGTGCGATGAATCTTCTCAGTGTAACAACTTTTTCAAGCAACCTATGTTAGGTGACGGTACATCTAATTCTTTAAGGCTTGTATTCACGCCAATGACCTTGTGCATACAAACTACCTCTCTCGGTCGTAGATACGGACTCTAAACGGACGCGTTTTTCATTTATTATAATTAAAATAATACATGTTTTTAAAAAGTAACAAAACCAAATTATTTTCCTTTGTATTTCAAAGCAGTAGATATTTTTTTATATTATTTTGTTAAAAAATGAAGGAGTAAAATGGTTCCATTCAACGATTTGGAGGTGATTTTGTGGATTTTTTTTCTTATTATGTGATACCGATACAAAAATTGTGGCTAAACCAAATTACGTGTCATATCATGTAGATTACAAAAAAAAATTCTCAGACGTAATTTCTCAGTAAGTGCCGGTGAAAAACCGCTTCATCTGCACGCTGTTTTTAAGCTTTTTCGAGAGAGGACCCTTAAATCTTTGCACCGGTAGCATTTTGCGTCATTCGTTCATTAAAATAGTTGTAATAGATTAGTTTAGGTAAATTGTTATAACTTAGGAGAATGGTTATTAAGCAATGATTAAGAATGGCATTTTGTTTGAGATTGTGCTTATGGGCGTGGCCAGGATTTGAGGGTGGACTTTCTGTAAGTCTATGGACTATGATTTTGTGTGTGCAATAATCCTAGGTTGCGTTTGCAAAATTAAACAGTAGTCTATGCAGATGGTGTGATAAAAACGAAACAAAGCAATACAATTTGATCCTTATTAACTTTAAGAATGAAGCAATAATCCCGTATAGTTTTTCCCCTGTTGGTTGTTTGTGAGCCATAAATAAACACAGCTGTGTGTGTGACAAACAGTCTAATTTGTTGATGACAAATTGATGTCTATGTTAATAGAACCTCCTTCCTCTTGACCACGCCCATTCTCGTATCTATGATTCAGAACGTATGGCTCGTTTACATTATACTAAAATCAGTTCGAAAACCGCATGTGTTAGTATGAGAGCTCTCTTATATTCAGACGAGAAATGCGAGACTTGAGAGAATGATTTATGATTATTATATACAACATATTATATACTTGCAGTTGCGTGTTATATTTAATGATATGTTATCTCTTTATGTATAAGACAATACATATACAGTGATATAATCTATTTATTCGATAGTTAGCATTCTCAATATTTTACAATATATTTGTTGGAAGTAACCGGGAAGTTTTTAGCTAAAATTAAATTGAGTAATTCGTCATATCCATCTTCCATTGTTATCTTTGAACTTAATTACGTACAGGTGTTACGTTGATTAGGTACAAATTAATGCAAGCTGTGTTGGTGTCCCTAAACATCCCGTTAAAGAGGTTTATTAACTCTTCTATAAAGGGCTGCTACAACCTCCTTGCATGGTTGAACTGCGAGATGCTGTTCACAAGAAAAAAAGTGTTAATGCCTTTTTATAGCAGCCTGCAAAGGCATCGTATGTCCGTTGTTCCATATTACAGTAATATTTTCTTCCATTTTCCTCTGTGAATCGTCAGCGAAAAAACAGATACCTCATTATAAATATTTCAGTAAGGAAATATCAGATTTAAATACAGAGAACAGCTAGTAGCTTTCGGTTACTTCCGACACATCCCTTATACGTGATAAATACACTTCAAAACACCAAGATTAACAAGAGTAATAAGAATTAATGAAACGGCAATCAGCATTTATAATTAATACTTTATTATAAAACGCCGCCTTTGACTTCGCTTAGTACAAATTTATTGACTAGTAATAATTCTTTAGTAAATTGTTAGGCATGCGGCCAGTGTATAATGTAAACTGAGCATTCTGTAGTGGAGTTAGAAAAGAGTTACTGGGGTCGTATAGGAAAGTGTCCAAGTCATTATAGTGGTAGTGCGAGAAAGAGCTGCGAATAGCGCTATCTCTTTTTTTCGCTAGAACAATGGTGATGACACATCTCTGATACGAACTCAGATGGTGTTTAGCTAAATGAATAGATGTTGTACCGTGGGGTGTGAGTGAAAGAGTGTAAGAGAATTCCTGAGTGTCGCAATTTTGTCTCTAAATAAAAAAAAAATCGTGATACATACACTAAATTGATGTCAAGTAAATCATAGTCTTATAAACGCTAGTTGACTTATTATTACTGCGATAAAAACCATAAAGTGCCCACTGCGCAATTAAATCAATGTCTACCGTATTTAACTATAAATAACTGTTACGTTTAAGTTGATAATAAAAGTGCCGATCAGTGTTGTAGTTTGTATCGCAAGTCCTACAACAGGTCCTTGTTATTAATGTAATGTATATAAATAAATAAATAAAAGCAATATAGACTGGAACAATTAACGTGGTTGAAAGTTAATGCTAGATGTAACAATATTAGTGACCGAGCAATCGCTACTGCCGTCATATCATATTAGAACATTATTAAACAATGTGTTGTACCGTCAAAAGTAATAAATAGTGCTAGAAACAGAACCAAATAAAGAAATATTTTTGTAAATTTGTTATGTTCCTAAATAATCTTATGTGATTGTATAATGGCTGACAAGCGATTCAGTTTAAAATATATTTTGCTAGTATTGATATCAATTGGTGTAATTTAAGTTTTAATTTTTATTTATCTCGATGAATGATTATTGATTACTTTGGGATGTGCGATTATTTTAAACTCGTGTCCATAATTCTGTGTTTAAAAGTTTCAAATATAATTTCAGCTTGTTTATGTAACATAATAATGTAACTGTTTTGTATACAAAGAAAAAATATATTATTCCAAGCAATTGAATAGACAGTGCCCCTAAGATTGTATATTTTTAAAATATATAGATTGAATTTAAATTGACCGTTCGCTAGTGTAGTGTTAGTGTGGCCGCGGGCCAAGCTGGTTTCTGTGTATTCATGTCTTAGACTGATCCCACAGACAAGGATAGCAATATCTTGTTGACTGAGAGTACTTACAGCATAATTCTGATGTACACTTAATAATTCATTAGAGGCAAGAACTTATAAAAATAGAATAGACTCAGTACGCGACAAAGTACCGATAAGGTACTATCATTCCCCATCGGGGCTGCGGGTGGTTCGAAAGAGATACCGCGGCCTCGACACAAAGGGTTAAGAAGAAACATGGGTAGCTTTTAGTCAGTAGAAGTCTGACACTCCCTACCCCTCTGCACAGAGAGGGAGAAGTCATTTGATGAAAGGTACTATCTTTCAAATGCATATTCCATATAAAAGCACATTTGAAAGATTGTTGATAAGTCTAAAATCGGAATTACTATTGCTATGCTTCGACGATTTTAGCGTAGCAAGCGTAGACTGAATATGAACATCGAAACATTTTTACTCGCTTTCTAAAATATATCACGCAGATCTTCCATCGCTGGTGAGGTTAGTCGTGCGTACTGAGTCTTAGTTCTGTTATCGTTGTGTTTCCAAGACAATAAACATATAAAAAAGGGTTATTAGAGTCTATGGCCGCGGTTCACACGCGAATAGTAGTATAATGTATCGGATACGCTTAATTCTCCATATGCAGTACCTGCACTTTCGTTTTATAACAATATACAAATTACAATAGATTTAGGAACTTGTACTAAATGTATGATCTATGTATTTTTACGTGCTAGTTTTATTTATTGTTTGTACTTTTTGTAGATCAATTCGAATTGACTGCTCTTAGGGAGATTAACGTAATGTAAGTAAATATTTTGCACCTTTAGTTTAAGGGTTACTAAGTAGATACAGAACATACGTCGGAGGTTTTTCAATATTTTCACATGGCAATCGCCTACCATGTGATTATGTTCGTAGGTTTCATTAGTATCGTTTATAAGTTGTACATCGTCAGTTCGTCATTGGCAGTTCACATTGGATCCTGGTATGCGACAGAGCCGCTATTGGCGCGTTTCGACATAGTTCAGTGGTGTTCGTGTAAGCTTCAGGTTGAGCAATAATCGTATCGGAAATAATTGGAATTTGTAACGAGCAAAGTTATAAACAGTCTGTGATCGTTTTAGTAGAATATTTTTAAAACAGCTTCAGCGTTCTTATCCCAGTTTAAAAGTTACTATTATCATATTAAATAACAAACTATTTTTCTTATTTATAATTAATGTCACAAATATATATTTATCAGTAGGTATACCTAAGTAGCACTATATTATAATTATAACCGCATTTAGAGCTTCTTTAAAAGGATCACCGCAGTTTATGACATTGCTCGACGGAATAGATATTGCGACTAGGAATGATTGTATGGATATTTAGAATGATTGGACTGTATTAGCGTGTAGAGATGGCTAAAATTATTAGTATCGGTGTTAGCAGTTCGCGAGATGTGGTAAATAGTAGTGTCGGCGCTACAGAGCGAAAGTTAATTCGGACATTTCAAATAATTACAAATTGTGGAGGCAATTCTCTGCTTAGCATTTATTAATAATAAATAATGTATGGTGTTAGATCTGTTGGGGATTTAAACATTTGAGATGTCCTAATTAACCCAATGCTTGTACGCAATAATTAATTTAGATAACCGCTACCTCTTTGAATGCCTGAAATTGTTCACAGTTTATTGTCCAATGTGTGTAACATGATGATGTTTAAAAAAATGAAATAAACATGAAGAAATTTTGACTCTTAATGTATCTTTATTAAGCCCCTATTCCTAGTGTAATAATCTCTCAGGCTGGCTGTAATGCAGCATTATATAGGACAGCCATTTTGTGCAGTACTATAAGGCTGCGTTTGCACCAGAGAGGTGCGAGAATGCATAGCGAGGGATGTTTGTGAAACTAAAGCAACAGTAAAGCTTTTGATATTTTGAGCTAAACAAGCTATGTGATTGGTTAGTTTTATGCACATCTCTTGCTACACATCTATAGGGTGTAAAAGTACCCTTAACGCAAACGAAGGGCACTTGTTCTCCCTATCACTGCGATTATTTTTTTGTTCTAGACCATACCTGGGAACCCTCTAGTTACCGAGTATATTAATTAAATTGGGGGTCAAAGTTCCAAATTTTTTACAGCTGTTTATGTAAATAGTTACTAGTTTTCAGGTTATAACTTTACTTAAATTACCTCCATGATCCGTTCACTATTCAAAGCATCTACTAGCACAATGTTTTAACAGTGCTACATTGAGTTTTACCGTAAAATGTGATTATTGACCCAAAAAAAAAAGTCGTTTCCCTCCAAAAAATTTTGTGTCGGGGTACTTAGTTTGATGTACAGAATGCTTGGTTGACGGCTGTGTGATGGGTTGATTAACACCCTGTATAGTGGAAACAGCCTAAGAGTGAACTCGGAACAGTCCCCTGCTCGCTAATCCATGATCAGCATCCCTTTAAGTTTTTTTAATCTCCCGTCCCCGATCTAATCGATCATCAGATTATTTCAGTCTATTGCAGTCGACTGGACAGCAGCCGCAGTTTGCCACATCTGGAAGCGGAACAAACTGGTCTATTACAGTCCATTCCAGGTTGTAGGTCGGTCTAGCGGGTGGCCACTCCAGGACTTGCATGCTCGATTGGTAATCGAGTGGCCAAAGAAAACTAGTGGTTTTCTATAGCGATTTTTGTTGTTTATTTTTAAAATATTATAAATTTCCTATAACCTTTTTTATTTCATCTCAAACCCCACCACGTTTTTTCTGGACTTACCCGTGTTACTCAATAGGACTAGTATTACGGGTAATTCCATTGCCTTTGTGCCTATTTCAGCAGTAGGTTAAAGGGCAACTAAAAATGTACAGTCATTTTTGCAACCATCTCGTATGTAGCGCTCCCCTTGTTGACGATTTGCTTTTATAGGTAAATCGAAATATCGTCTATCTATACTGTCTTCTAACTGAATGTCTGCGACTGTCAATCCGTTGTAACAGGGTTTAGATAGTGTGGATAAAATTGAGGCTTAATTTATTAGCTGCGGATTGTTCGCAAGAGATACCGCGGCCTCGACATAAAGGGCTAAGAAGGAACATGGGTGGTTTTTAGTCAGTAGAAGTCTGACACTCCCTTTCGCTCTGCCCAAGAGCGGGTTTCGATGATTTTCCACCCGCCAAAAAAAAAGGCTTCATTCATTGCAGATATTACGTCATTTTGAAATCGACTTCTTGTGCGATGAACCGCAGTACTAACCTACTGGTCCAATTTTTACTGAATCAGTATCCTGCTGCATTATTGCAGTGCGTAAAGAATGTAAAGCACATAAAAATACAAGTTATACAATATGTATTGTGTATTTAGGTAATTGATTCAGAGTATTTTTGATGCAACAAAAAGCCTTGCACTGACTGTGCGGTCTTTCACAATGGGTAGGTATCGGATATGTCCTGAAAATGTGGTTTTAGTACATACAGTCGTTTAAATGTATTGAATTACAATGAGGCTTCAACTTCAGATGGAATGTGGCGTAAGTCTAATGGGTTATTCCACTCTGCTTCATCAAGCGAGCAGAGTTAAGGGAAGGAAAAAGTTAGGCAGGTGTTGATGGGTCATCATCAGTCACCTACCACTTCGCAGATTTCAAGGTCGCCAAAAATTCTTAGCGATACCTACAAGAGAAGAACATCATCACGGGTTTTCTTTTTAAATTTGTGGAAATCATTAAATGACCCGCCCGCTCTGGGTGGAGTGGTAGGGAGTGTCAGACTTCTACTGACTAAAACTAACCATTCTTCTTAGCCCTTTGTGTTCCGGACCCGCGGTTTCTCTTTCGAACTGTCCTATTGCCCCGGCACTCCGGCAGGTGTCGGCCCTTGAGAATCCCCTTCTGTATTGCTGACATCTTTGAGGCGCACGTGGAACAAAAACGCGCCGGCCTGTCGTCATAAGACGGACGGACAGCGAGCTAGCCCATTACTCGCCTTCCACCATAAGGGCCGGTTTCCACCAAAGCGGAGAGGAGCGGAGACGAGAGGAGATGTGCGGAAACCGGCCAATCACATTAGTTTAATTATACATCTGGTCTTTTGCCCTTCCTGTGATTGGTCGAATTTGGCACATCTCTCCGTTCTGCTCGTCTCCGCTTTGGTGGATACCGGGCCTAAGCGTCTGGTGTCGATACCTATAATCGAAAACTTGGTCCTTTTTGTCTTTTATTAACAAAAGGTTTGTACTTATTTATTCATTTTTGTGGTAGATATGTATCTGGATTGAGGGCCCAAGTTATTTAATCATAACATTTTTAATTCACGTTAAAGAAATTCGTGGCCCTATGCTTTAAGTTTTAACTAGTTTTAACTAATTTCCCTATGAGTCTTATTTCGTTTGGCAAGGTTTAAAAAAATGGGTCCTCAATCCAGATGCACATGGTTTATTGTAGTCTGACATAAATGAAGTACTGTTATGTTTAGAGATTATTGAATGAAATCTTCAGAGCAGTGGCGAAAGCGTCGAGTCGTGCTAATGTCAATTTTACACCGTCTGCTATCGAATTTGAAAAATCTATGTTTACCTATCTACCTACCACTACCTGCCTAGCACTGGGTAGGTACTAGAATCAATCGTAAATTAGTTAGATGATTATGGACGAAGAAAGCGACCATACATACGGTACCTTCCTACCTAGTTACCTACCATATAAGTACAGCAAAGGATCTGCCCTCGTATTCAAAAATGTTTCGACAAGTCGTATTTCTATCTCGCTCACTTTCGTAATGCCAAAAAAAGATAGACAATTAGACATACAACTTGTCGAATCAAAATCGAATCGAAGTATTTGTGAATAAGGAGCTTGATCACTTTCTTCTTCCTTTTACTTTTTGTATGTCATTAGCTGTTGTTTCGCATGTATATCACGGCGCAGGTATATTATCTGTCAGCCTACCTTCGAGTGTTTGTTTACTAATGATAAGTTACAACATGCCTCCTTCATATTTATTCAGATTGCGTTGTATGCACCTACTGTTATGTCGACAACTACGCCGATGGTTGAGTATTCTTGAGGCTTAGACCTTTTGTTATTGAATCAGATCGTGAACGTTCAGGGGAACCTGAGTACCTAACTCATATTTACTTTATTGGTAATTTTATCTTTATCTGAAACCTGTCTTTTTATGGTACTCCATGAAAGGTTTCATTGAGTTGGTATTTCGTTTAATGCGATTCGTGTTACACCACAAAAACACCCACTCTCCACCACTCCAAGAACAGGATGTTGGAAAATTCCTGTTCGAAAATATACTTACTTCGCTGCAAATCTCTGATAACTGCTTAGAATCATTTTATAAATTAAATTATGATCACACCTATAGACGGGATGGGAACGCACCGTTATTAAAGTGGTCGTTTCGATTCGTGACAAGTTCATCAAATAAAGAAAACGCCCCGAATTTATGTATTTTTTGCCTACTTAGGCAAAAAACCATAAATTGCTAGGTAGGTGCTATATGGTGCCCATGGAACAAACAAGTCCTGCAGGACCTGCTATTCAAAAACATTCGAATCGAAACCGAATCGAAAATGTCGTATGTCTATCTCTTTTGGCATTACGAAAGTGAGCAAGATAGACATACGTCTTGTCGAAATCGAATCGAAGTGTTTAGAATAAGGGGCCTACAGTGGAGGACGCGTATTGGCAAGCCAAGCGTAGGACGCTCCCAACTAGGTAGATGAATAGATGCGGAAGTAGACCAGGATGTTGTAGTGCAGTTTGGGAGCGGCCTATGTCCAACAGTGGACTGCAAACAGACTGGGTTAATTCAGGAGTTGTTTCTTCACTTGAAAACATAACGCAGTTGAGTCACATAAACGCAACTGTAACTGTCTGTTCAGTGATCAGTTCACACATAAAGTGAACGTTTCTTATTCAGAGAACTCGTAATGTACGGTCATTGACCAATATTAAGTTAGAAGCTTAAGTTCCATTGCCAACTTTCAATATCCTTGCGGTCTAGACGAAAAGTTGCAAATTGCCGTTGCATTGTCATTCTATCAATGTTAGATCTTTTTCGAAATATCAAACCATCTAAGAACACAACTGTTTGATGTACCTATATTTAGCTCATTTTATTGCACAATTGCTCCATGGATAACTTGCGCTGTGAGCATTCAATAGTTGGTTGTTGGGCATTTGACAGTCCAAGTAATGAGTGAAGCTTCTGCAATTGCCATTTTGTTAAGGCTCTTCACGGCATGGTCCCCTATCAGGGCCTGTAGGAAACACTTAGGGTATGGGCCTGGGTCTCCTAAAGTATGCTGTCCACCGCAGTCTGTACCAAGACATCAGTTGTCTACAATGGACAGGGGCCAAAAAATGAAACAAATACAATATAAATAAGTACTATTATTTATTAATCACCCATATACTCGATAACACCTGAACATTAAGATGCATTTTTATGACCAGGTGGTATTAATAATAATTAACACATTAAATAGGTTGGTCAAACAATAAAAGATAATTCAATGAACTACACTATGTTGTTATACAATGCAGATAAAACATACACATAGTATAATATGACGGTGTTACACGCGCACCGGCGAATTGGCTCGCCTCCCGTAAATGCACCTGATGAGGCTATGGAGGTGCGAATTTATTTCAGTCACGCTATTATTGGTGACACAGAATATGCAAACATAATATTTTATATAATTAACAAACCATATTTATTTAAAATAGGTATTAACACATTGTAAATGAGACGTATTTATTCAGTTGGTTATTCAAAGAAATCAGAAAATAATTATATTGTTATACTTAGAATATTTGCATATATGTTTACGAACACATTCACATAAGATATGGAACGTCTCCTGGGTAAAAGGACGCATCAAGATCAATTCAATCAATCAATCAATTTATTTATTGGATGAAGTTATTTTTAAGAGTGTTACCAAAAACTATCAAGAAGCAAGTTCCTTTTCCAAAGAAACGTCAAATTTAAAGACATGTTTCCTTTTTTGCAAAAGAAAACATGTCTTGCATTCAAGTAACGGTTCGCTATTCAGATGTTGAGATATAAATGACATTTGCGCAAGCGCTGTTTTCATCACGCAAACTAAAACTGTCCTGCAACTTGCGTTCGCGCTACTTGCAAAATGGAAACAAGATTTCAAAGGCATAGGATCTTCATTTTTCTTTCTTCTTCCGACATTGTTGGTTATAGGATGAACGCAGTGGGCAGTGTCGCTAGTGGCTGTTGTAGTAATGTAAACAACCAGCTAACCACACTGCCAAAGCGGCCTACCATTTGTATTCTTCTCTTCTGTTCTTCTTTGCGTTCTTCTTTGAGATCTTCTTTCCGTTGTAGGGTGTTGGAGAAAGCGATGAGAGCCTCTGTCTTATGTTTTAGAGTTTTGCAGAACGATAAACAAAAAGGTAGGCAACATCTTATGCTTGAAGTTCGTTGAATTGCTTTGTTGTTCGTGTCAATTTTTGTATCTTACATCTATTTGCTACAGATTATTTATACAAAATCTATTTAACTAAGTTCTTATATTTAGATACAATTTTTGCTACGTTCATAATCATCTTCAGCCATCTAGGATGCTGCGGTCACAGTGTCTTGTCCAGGTTTTCTGCCGCCTCCATTTTCGAAGAGATCACCTATAGAACAATAAAATAATGAATACCATGCACATGAAGCTGCTAAAACTTATGGGGTACGGGAATCGAATCGAAAATTGTAGTTGCAGTGACTGAACCAGAAGAATTCGCTCAGTCACTGCAACTACAATTTTTTGAAGGGACATCTCTATGGATTCTTGATTTGATTTTGTATACATTCAGTCCAGAGCAGTCCTGTGTCTAAAAGAACCTCCTCCTTTTTGGAAGTCGGTTAAAAATTAAACCTATTTTTAACGTTTTTCTAGGTTTTTTTGCTTTTCTGTTTCCTTCCAAAGTGTGGTCTCGTAGCCTGATTAAGAAAATGGACTTACCGCTGCAACCGGGCTTGGGATTTGAACCCAAACTTTGCTTAGAAATCGTAGAAGATTTTGCAGAAATTCCTATTCATAACTGAAAAAATTAACTTTAGTCACAAAGGAGTGGTTTTAATTAAAAGTTAACGATGAATTCAAGTTTTCTTTTATATAGGTCGTTATTTCAAATAGCTGTGTTGACGTCTGCGCCCGCGCATCTCTCTCGTCGTCGCTGATTTCGTTGCACACCGCTCGTTCGCTTCTTCTCCACGATAACCTGTAAGCAAAAGTATAAAGATATTTCATGTGTCTTACTGTCCATCTAATATTAGAGGACTTGTCACTAGAGGCTAAAGTATTTCCTTTTAGTTCAGGTATTTCAATGTTTCAAGTCACTTTCTACGGGTTGGTATAAACTTTGAGAGTAATTAAGATGGATTTCAATGAAATCAAATCAATCAAACTAGCCATTTATGTCCCACTGCAGGGCAAAGGCCTCCCTTCCCTCTTTCCACTTATCCCTATCCAATGCTCTTAAATGCCAATCCCTGCGAAAAGAGTCGAGTTCGTCCCGCCATCTTCTTCTGGGATGGATGGATTTCAGTCGTTAAATATCTTTGGCAAGTGCTAGCCCTCTCTCGCAGCGGATGAAGTGGAGAGGTGTGCCTTAAAAAGAGAGGCTTTGAAGCCTTGGCCCTGCAATGGGTCAGTAAAGGCTGGAGTAGCTAGATAGAATGCAGAGTTACCTAATGTTTATGTTGCCTTATTTTTTTTCAGGTCCGTCTGCTATAATCCGATATATTAGGTAACCCCTCCCCAACCAAATTACTGGTACAACAAACACGTAAAAGTCGGGAGGTATGATAGTTCAAATAACGTTTAATACACAGGGAATAAAATCCATATGCCCCACTCTCATTATGTACGTTAAAGGCTTGCTACATAAGGTATCATTCTTTCTTAACAGTATTTTCCCCAAGGTATAAAGTTGCACGTTTCAGCGTGGGCGTGCAGACACGAGTTCACTTTCGTCACACTCGTGACATGGATTTGATATTTGAGTTGGAAACACTATCGCTCTAAACTTGCTATTCAGTCAAGTTCTTTCAGAATAAAGAAGGCTTTTTGTTTCCAGTGAGTTAATCAGCCTTTTCCCGACTACTGCTTCCAGTCTAACTGGATGCAGCTGAATACCAGTATTTTACACAAAGCGACTCCACAGCCCAGTTAGTACTGGGTAATACTAAACCCCGTGGTAAAACTGGTTGTTAGACTTACTATATAAGCTTTAAATCATCTTATGGCAATTTAGCAATTTCTTGAAAATCCGTTCTAAAGTTCGCAGCACTGGAGACCTCTCCCGTCCCCTGGAGTTTCCGTCTTACTATCCTTGCTGACTTGCTCATATTTCTATTCAGAACCTATTTTTATACATATTATTGTAGTTGGTGTCTGTCCGAGAGAAGAAGAAGCGGATGTCTAGATTGATTAACGAACCCACATATCAAACATCAGGTTTGTAGACAGACTTAAAGGTTACATCGTGATGACCGTGTGTTACTTCGCATACAGATGAAAGCGTCATGTTGGCCTACAGGGGATTTCCGAATAACATTTCGATTTCGACTCTTTCCTTATCTTGTTTGTCGGTATCTCAGTATGTGCAAGTTTTCACAGAATCGAGCCGGATCTCCGGTGATAGTCATTTGTTATTTTAACCACATACCAAAATCAGCTTGTCTTAGTCCGGGGCCTATATTTGTCTCCTTCGCAAACGCCTAGAGGTTTGGTATATATGTGCTCGTATCAGAATGTATTTAGTTTTTCACCTCATTAAATAGTTAATTGATAGGACCACCAAACACGTCGCGCTCCTGGCATACTATCGACCTTTATGCCTTCATCTAACATAGAAAACATGCGTATAATCGCAATGCATCTGACTAATTAAATGGCATACAAGGAAAACTGGTAGCGAATGAACAGTCGTCTGTTAAAATCTTACCAGCTGTAGCACTTAATTATTGATTTAATATTAAATAATGCAAGTATCAGTCGTGTTCGAGGGCAACGGGCTAGTGATTTGTCACTTTATTTACGTACTGCAATTTGTAATCCAAATTACTGTTCGTGTTTCGAGAGGTCCAATAATTTACAGTAATATACTATGCTTAAATCATGGAATGGCTAAAGGTGAAAACAGATCTATGCTTTTAATGGTTCACTTCACTGTTTCTCAGAAGGCACTAATCGTTTACAAGCTAACATGATATGATCGCATTAAATTGTGGTTTATACACTCGTCCCAAGACACTACTGTCTGATAGACTAAGTACTAGATACACGTGTCGATTTCAATGACAACGAGTAGAACTAACTATAGGTAGTAATTTTGTAAATTAATAAATGATGAACTATTAGTACTTGTTATGCACTTGTGGATCTCTTTATCTGTAATTAGATAATTATAACTATTAGCTTATCAGTGGCACAACTTTTACAATCACTGCACTACCTATACACTTGTACATACTTCAGTGAGGTATACATTTACTTAAGTATATGTTTTGCTTCGCATTTGTTCTGAAGTACAGTCGCCAGCACATAAAGCTACCCGAAACTGGAAATTTTTCCCAATCAACTTTGAACCTGATGCTTTAGCGATAAAGTTGAAAATCTAATAAAGAAATTTGACAGATTACTGTAGCTTGTTGTGCTAGCGTCTGTACAATCCGTACCCAGGTCGTTAGTAGCATTTAGTATCTAATCGGTACTCCATATATCTATATTTCAAGTGTTCTGTGTATAAAATGTATTGAGTTTCTGTCGTTCTGTACTGCGAAACTACAGATCCAATTAGATGCCCTAAAGAAGCTATAATTTAAACCGCGGGCAAAGTTGCAATCTCACATCAGCCAGTTTCTTTTTAAGACTGTTTTTGCTACCTTTTTAGTTAAATGAGCTTTCTGTCTGCCTTTCGATTTCTCTTAATTATCGGGCTGATTGTATAGATGTCCTAAAATGGGAGAAATCATTATGGTGAAAGACTTTCAAATATGGGCTTTGATAAGTGTTCCGGTCCAAAATCTCATTCTTTGTTAATTTGACCTAAAGATGTCCCAAATAAAAGCAGTATCGAATTTTGTAAAGGTTTATCGTGATGCAAGCTGTCCCCAAAATGGTTGGAAAAAGGCTAGGTAGATGATGAACAATGGTGCTAAGAAAATTAGGATAATGCCGACTTTACAGCTATTGTTTCAATCATTATATCCTATGAATTCAAAAGGTGATGTGAGGATGCTTCTCGATTCAATAATGAATGCCTTCAGGGATGCTTGTCAAGATTACGCATAATCTTAAGTTTTACTTTTTGTTCTAGTTGAAGTTTAAAGTAGGTAAAAAATTATGGGTGACAAGATAAAAAAATAAAATAAAACAAAACCAAAAATAAAATTATTTATTAAATAAAATAAAAACACATAAGCCTTCTGACGAAATGATGACGGTGGATGATGCACAATTGAAGACGGAACCCTTCCTGGTGAGACATCTATCTACCCTACCTGATACGAAATATAAAGATCACTTGAGATCCTAGACAAGTGGCAACAAGCACAAGTGATGATTCATTTCAAGAGTTAGCTAACATTATCTAATTTAATAAATAGAATACGAAATTCTAAAAACACTTTCAACAGAAAACACATGCGTCTTGGTAACTTGTGTCTCATTACATGATTGAAATTGCCACCATCGTTGCCGCTAGGATATCACTTTGTCGAGACCCCAGACTTATTTACTTATTAAATTAGATAATGTTTGCCAACGTCTCAGTATTGTCACCAAGTGATTGCATTACGTGGACATAAGGTGTGACTACAATAGCAAAATGAGATTATAGACAATGCAAGGCTAGGCGTAGGACTCATAGGGCTTCCCTGCCCACCCCGATCAGACTTGACCCACTGACATCGTTCCACTGATTCCACACAATACAATTATACAAGCACGTAGTATAAGTACTTACACTACTTATAATATGTTGACGTGGTGATAGAAACTCTTGCGCGTGTGAATTTTCCGCTCTTAACAAGAGGAGTGAAATCGTAGCGTCTCTGCTGTTGGGAAGTACTTTTCAAGATGGCCACTTCATGACTAGTTAATAATAAGTATAGTATGAGATTCGGATGGGGGAATTTATAGGAACTAATTCCATATCACTAATGCCTTTTCATCTTTTGCCTATCATATTGTTTCTTATTTATACTGAAAACGGGATATTTACCATGTTTACTGCTGTTACTGCTGTTTATGTTTTTTTGCCATGTTTGCTGTTTTAATGTTTTTTTATGTTTTATGTTTATCGGGAACTCGAAACAATCAGTAAACATGGTAAATATCCCGTTTTCAGTATAAATAATAGTGCTAGTGACCATGTCAGTTTAAAATCTTATATTGCCTCTTCTCTTATTCATTATCAATATAAAGAACTCATCATCATCATCATTCTCTTGCCCTTATCCCAATTAATTTGGGGTCAAGTTTTCTTCTTCCATACTTGTCTGTTTCTCGTCATCTCATGAGACACCGAAAGAACTATGACCTAATTTATATGCAGCTAGGTAAAAGGTACTTCCTAATGATCTTGTTAAAGCTAAATTTAGGCAATTTCAGTATAGATGCGCATGCGCAGGTTCGGAAAAACTACTGTTTTGACTACGTTGGCATTAAATAAATTCAATAGACTTATTTTTCTCTCAAAAGTCGTAATAATATCAAAACGTGAATGATTTTATTCAAATAATTTAGTATTCAGAAACCCCTTGTAAACCACAACAGATAACCATGGAGCTAACTACGCTGGGAATAGTACTAGTAACTCGGTAAGATTACCCAAGGCCGCATAAGAATAGTGCAGAACTATGAATATGAGAGCGCAACATTGTTTGTAGCTATTTCAACGTAGCTCTAATTATACCGTGGCCAATAGTTCGCTGTAACCGTGCAGGCAACAGCTGACAGCTTTCAAATGCTCCGCTCGCTCATATTTGTGCTAGTTGGACCTGATTTATATCGGCCTTCTCCGCTCCGATCACAATATATATGTTTATATAAACTGGTCGATCGAACAGGTGGATTGATGTTGTGTAGTGATGTTATCACTGCTGAGGAAGTGAGGATGCATCGATGTGTTTTAGTTATGACGTTATGTGTTGACTGTGATTAAAAAGTCATTTTCATTTTTACTGTTTGTAACTTACTACTTTATTTGCCTATGGTATGCATGTGTTTAGAAATCTAGTATAAAAGTCACAAGTCACGCTTACGACAGAGTAACATGGCGGTAAAAAATAGTAAATCCCCACAGGCAAGTGACTGCAACAGTGCGGCGGGCGATGTTAATTATTGTCGAAGGCTACACGAGGGAACCACCGCCACAATGGCTTCCTACCATTATGTCTTTGTAACTATATGTACCATAGACTGCGACTAGAAATTGCTACTGTCTACTGACACTATGAAATATCATGCGAATATGTAAACAATACTAATCTACTGTGTTCATATTATGCTCAGGGTTGGATACTAATAAAATATAATAAAGAAATAAAACAAATAAAAATCTCGAAGAAAGCTGTAATAAAAACCCACAAAAAATATTCAAAATACAACCAAATTAACAATTTGTAACACTAATATGGAAATACAGTCAAATTAACATAAGTGCTTACATAAAATAATACTTAGTATACAAAAATAATACGGAATAAGTAAAAGCCAAATAAGACACAATTACTAAATATAAAATAGATAAAGCGTACAATGAACTCAAGAGGTTTCCTAAAACATAACTTACGAGAATAATTGAAAAGCGTAAGACACATAAAACTAAACACAATAAAATAGGAAAAAAAATATAAATAATTAGGTGCAGCATGTTTGATAATAAAATAAAAAAAACGTTTCACTAGAGTTCATAACAGTACAAATAACTGGTGTTTGGTGGTGTCTCGTCAGGAGCGATGCTACACGCTCCGGGGTGTCGTACCAGATAGTGCATTTACAGTGTCAACTTTGCCTTAACGCAAACTTGTAGCGTGCTTTGCAAACGCACTCCTGGCACGAACTCCGGAGCGTAAAAAACTTCGATATCGATATCTGACGAACGAAGGGCAGCACTACACAGTCTATGCACTACGTACGGAACGTCTTTGCCATTTATCACTTAGTGTCCCCAAACTATACTAATTGGCACAGGACTATGTTATTTTCTATAAAAGCGTTTGTTAGTGCATGCGCGATGATAAGGTTAGTGGTTTTGTTGTCATGGTACAGTATAGGCATGCTCAATATCAGTGTACACCATTGGGTTTAACTCGGTGCCTTTCTATATTTCTGTTTGCGTTCTGTTCGAAATAGTTTGATATTTGCAAAACCTAGTCTGATAGATAAACGATACGTAATAAATAATACATCCTCGTGTTAATAATTATCGTGCATCTAATTTACGCTTATTGTTATTCTGCGTACAACGTGTCGTTTCATCAAACGGAACGATTGACATTGACGGTTAAGGATGCGATGAGTGACAAGGTCGCAAATAGATAACACACTGGGGAAATCGTGGATTATTAATTATAATATTAATAATCCTCATATTATTATTCAAAACGTGTGTATATCGCATATCTATAACTGAAGAAGAATCCTTACAGTGAAATATAACCTGTCTTTTTAACAAGAGAGCTATGTTGCTAATCACGAGCAACGTTCATACAAGTTTTATTTAATAGCTGCAGTTTTCTTTTTACGAGCATTTAACTATTCATAATGTGTAAATAAAACAACTGACTCGAGCATACTTAGAATAATAATTGTTCACGTATGTCGGCTATTTATTTCCGCAGCACGAGGTAAAATGACATTTGTCGAGGTTATGATCTCACTTTACGGTGATGTTATTACGTTTGTATGACAAGACGCGAATGTAGCAGCTCTCCCACGGATTTCGAAAGCTTTGTGTATTTTTAAAATATTCAAAACGAAAGTGTCAGGTGAAAGCGTGACATTTTAATAACGAGTACTGATAAAAGCAGACGCGTCTCGGAGCTTGTGCGTCGAATGTTGTGAAATAATTTTGTATTAATGCATTAATTACTTCTGTTTGGTACTTAGTAACTGTAATTATATTTAAAGTGCTATAATTAACACACTTTCAGCATGCAAAGCGGAGGAACAGCGCAGACATTGCTGACGCAAACATTCTCTCTTTTTCGCGAGAATGCTAAATAATGAGATTGAGAGATTATTATGATAATGATGTCAAATTATATGGGAAATTGAATATAGATACGATAGTATGCCTGCTCTATCTATGCAATATTCAACGAACGAATTCTAATTTCAAGTGCTTTCCATACAATTATATTCTTTATCCCAATAAACACATAGTTTTAGTTTTCTTTATATATACAATAAGATATTGTCGTGTATGATACGAACACTTGACTATTCATTTACTTTTATTGACTTATTTTGCTATTTCCTTATTGTAAAACAATTTATATAAAATTTAATTCTTAGACCAATAGATAAACGTTGTTTAATGATTATAAATTTAGTACTGAGATCAATACGATTTGATTGCGATTTTTAATACTGAATATATTTTTGTGAAAAAATGCACGTATGGTATGCAATTTGTATACCTAAGTGTGTTAGAATGCCTCGATCTATCAATGATTATAAAATCTGCAATTTCGGTAAGCGTTATTTGAGTATGGTTACTCCCAAAGGCTTATTAGAAGCTTTAAAAAGAGAAATTTTCACTTCCACCCCATGCACCCGTGCAAAAACTGAAAACTTTAACCCTTTGTTTAGTCATACACAAGGAATGTGCAATGTTATTCATACTTAATTATCAATAGTGACATTAACAAAGCTATTAGCAGATGTGTCAGCGAGTATATTGGACTGTAGGTACATATTAATACAACTCGCCTCATCAAGTCGGCATAGATCAAGGCAATCATTTGTGTTGTGCCTTTACGCACATTAATTGTTTACGAAGTTCGTTTTCATTGACAAATATTACGATTGACCTTTTTACTGTGTGAATCTTAAATGTCAGTCAATGTTCTTTTTTATTAAGAATTTGATTTAAAATTATACTTTTAGTGATTTTGTTGGGCTATTATTTCAGATAGGTACAGCTAAAGTTGTTCATATTTTTTTTAAGGACAAATTTGTCTCTAGCAAATGTTTACAGAAAATCTCCGTGCCAAAGATCGTTGGGAAGTGGGTGTAACGATGCAAGATAAGTTTTTCCGCAATGACGTCAGGCTGCAATGGAGACAAGACCTTGTGTTACTTGACACGTGTGCCGTCTATAATAACTTAGCTTATTTGTATACGTAATGCAGTGAAGTGAGCTGTATGTGCACTGCAATGCATATCTGTGCTAATTTATGCATGTGACGCGTGAAGTACAGAATAGAAGGACTGCGTGCAGTTGAATCGTTTTTCGTTCTGCGAAGGTAATTACAGGTTTTCTATGAGAAACTGTTCAGAAGCAGTTTTATTTAGTTGGTTCTTTTGTTTGAAATTAAAATTTGTTTTCGTTTTTGTTTCGACTCCATTCATTTTCTTGTAATTGAAGCGTCTATGGACCGTTGCTTCTTTTTCTTATTTTCGGTCATTAGCTTGTTTCCTTTCCTTATATGAACACAATGATGCTGATTGGGAATTTTATATGGGTAATAAACCATGAAGACCTCAGTTACACTGACATACAATTTTGTACGAATACCAGCGGAGTTAATGATTGCAAACGATTGTCCGATAGCCATTAAAGCTAGAGTCTTTGCCAGGTATGTAATTATATTGAAGTTTTTACGCCGATTCTTGTTATAATGACTGATGTCGTTAGGGTGTTGTTTAGCTTGGCACAATGTGAAACAAAGGTGAGCCGGCAAGTGGGTCACAGCGGTGGCCTTGCGCGCGAGAGCCGACCCAGTCCACCATCCGAGGGAGCGCACACTCACGCTTTAATTGTATTAGATACTTGACAGATACACTGCTATGCACCATTTTATTACGTGTCATAATAGTATACTATTTTTAGGAAACGCGTGGTATGTTTACATGATCGCTTTTAATTTGCATGCATAATGAACTTCAGTTCGGTAACGAAATGAAAATGTTCGGTTACTAGGTTTTTGCTGTGTCCATGCAAATCTTACATGGATCATAAAATATGCATTGTCTTATGTACTTTACCTATTTCTGTCTTAGAATCGAATAGCAATAAAATATGCATTTGCATGTAATAATAAACCCTGATGAAAGGCACATTGGACATAAGTCCCCATGGCTGGCGGGTGAGGTGGGCGGTGAGCGGCGCGAGCGCAGCGGTTCTACGGCTTTAGTACCGAACGCCTCCGCGCATGCTCCCGCGCACCGCTGCACTCTGACGTAATGCCATGCAACCGTCCTGCACTTTGTTACTCACTCACTGATCGTACCGTCATCCTTTTATTTATAACTGCTAATTTTATAGGTGCGAAAGAGATGAATGGATTCCCAGTGACACTGCGGTATCCATCACTTCGAGTTCCAATTATTCACACCTCCTAGGCCTCGCTACAATCTTTTTCTATTGGAACTATTTAATGAATAAAACATTTTTTGAAATCTTTAGTGTTGGGAGTGAATGTAACATGAATACAAACTCGTTTGCGGCTGACATTATGTCACGACAATCAATCCTCTTGAAAGTGCACAGATGTAATCGTGAGATCGGCAGAACATGAACGCTCTAAGTAGGACAAATAATTGTTAGGTCTCATGCGCTAGATAAGCTGCATTGTGCAATTGTGCGCGCATGGGACTCATATGATAAATGTGTCCGCTCATTGGCGGCACTATTAATATGTCCTTGAACACATGGCCGGTAAAGAACCGCATCATATGGCATTTGAAACGCGATTATTATATGTATTTTATGAATCGCAAATGAGTATGGACGTGCTAGAATGCGCACATACAGGCTGGTTACTTTTACTGAAGCCGGTGGAGCTGTAGTGCGCGAGGTATGCGCCCGCGCCGGCTCGAGGAAGCCGCCTCGCTCCACGCTCCACCGAACACTTTCCCTCTCGGCCCGACATCGCATCCGACAGTAATTGCAATTACAAACATTTTATAATTAATTGCTATCCATACTCGGCGGTTTTCGCAACAAGAAACTGGCGTTATGACGTGTCAGTGGACAGCGTTTGGTTTCTAAATGAAAGCACTTTACAAGAGAACTGATCGTGAGCGCCAGACCCTCACCTACATTCACGATTATGATATGACAGAACATTTTGCTCAATGGGACTCTATCTAATCTACACTCTGCGAATCTGTGGCGGAGCAGTTCTTTCTTGTTCCTCCGATTAGAGAGTGTGTTAAAAATATGCGATAGAATGTACAAACAGATTGTCTAGTTTTCATGCACAAGAAAAGCAAAGCGTTCTAGTAGAGACATAAGATATGCAAGTGTACAAACATATAAATACATACATTCCGGCTATATGTATATAATATGTATGTATAAGGTTAGCATGCACAGCGATATGAGTTATTGGATTATGTATGTTGAACACGTGACGTGCACCGTGATGTAGCACGTGCCGGTGCGAGCACACATGTACCGCCGGGGGTGCACTCCACTCCCGCGCGGGATCGAGGTCGTGGCCCCTGTAATTATCTAGTTTAAAATAATCCCGCGGTAGGCGTAGGACTTGCGCAACACAATTCCAACGTTCTAGAAGCGACACTGACACGACACTGGGAGCACTTCACTGGAGTCCGCGGGCGTGTAGCGGCGGCGCGCGCGCCCGCACCACTGCGCCGCGTTCCACTTTTCCTTCCGGCGGTACGCGAGCAGCCGCGAGTTGGCAGCGGCACGCCTTGCATAACCGACGGTTTCGCAAAGCGGTCGGTGCAGCGCGCGGCCCGGCTTGAAATACGCGCAACGGGGCCGGCGGCCAGTTGACGCAACGCTGCCGCCGCCGGCGCGCCCGGTGCTCCCACCGCCGCTGCCGGCCGGCTCACCTGCCCCCCACCACATGCCCCTCCATCTGGTTTCTCAGACACCACTTTCGCCTGTATGTGTACTCGCTTTCATCGTCAGCGCATCCACGCTCCACTTTGTCTGCTTCATGTCGAGAGCGGAGAACGTATCTCGCGATCAGGATGGGCACGTCGAGGAGCGAGGAGCACGCATCGCACGAGCGGTGCAGATAAGAGCGCGCGCGCGCCAGATGCATCGGTAACTAGGCCACCACGCACTCTGCCATCTGTTTGCATGATTGCACTCCAATTAGATTGCGAGATACGCGATGGGAAATATGAATTTATTTTACTCGCGGGATTTTACAAAAAGCCGCTTATCGGTTAACTTAAAACGATAGTATCGTACCGGTAAAGAGCTGTTAAGTGTGGCGCGTAAGGTTCGTATGTCGCCTACAATATTGTCGCGAGCGGGCCTCGAGCTCCGCAAATAGACGTTCCATTTCGACGGCCAACTCACGGCGACACGCGAAAACATTGCAGACACGATTTATTATTTTATAGCCAGGTTTAAATCGAAAACAACACTCTGTTTACCCCCAGAAGACGACGAACAGAAAATAACGACGGTGGAATAAAAACTAGGTCCAAACTAGTTGATGAGTAAATTGTTATGTCTGGCCAAGCTCCGTTTCCCTGCAAACGGACGATGTCGAGCGGACGCATCTCGTTGGAAGCTACCGGCTTTCGCAATATCAAATCAGTATAAAGATAGGCAACGCTCTGTCATCGCAGCGGCCTCGGTCTGCTGTCACTGCTGGTAGCGCTGGACCAATAAATAATATTTCAGCGTTTAGCGGGTTTACGCTTATAGTATGCGCGCGAAGGCCGCGTGACTCACGCGCCGGTCTCAACCGCGAGCTACGAAACTACGAATCTGACTCAGTGCCACGTGTGCACAGATCAAATCGCATGCATCAACTGCACACAGTCAGCTGTTGCCCACGCGTATTTATTGGGAGTTACTGGTCTTGATCTATTGTAGGGACGCGGCACACTCTGAAGATTTATTGCGAAGTTTTTATTTTGTTATTGTTTTTTATACGATTGACCTTATAATCTCCTTTAGAATGAATTGCATTCGTTGCACAAAAAGCCTATTTTTTACTAAACAATTGCGATTGTTGTCGTCACGGCTATTTAACTCCGTGGGGGAAATCCTAGAACGCGTAGTTTACTTAGATTGTCTTTGTTTATTCACTAAAAGACAAAATCAATTATTTATAACAGGAGAGCATTCAGAAGTGTCATTTCGATAAGAAAATGATTTATATTTCGTTTTAAAAATATACTAATCCCGCTGGTTTGCTCCAGTTCTCGAGATGAGAGTGACATCTCACACCTTGCCAGAAGACAGTTTAAACCGACTTCTATTCGTATTTCGAATACGAGAAATAAACAAAAGAAAATGTCTGTCCGATTACTACATCAACGTTTCGAAATATTTCGATTAAAAGTAAGCTACGCAAAGAATGACAAGTATATAAAACTGCAGTACTATGTCCATGACTAACAAGATTGTTTTCTCTTACATAATGTTGTTGTTTGCTCAAGACAGAATATGCATTTGGCTCCGTATCAGAACAAACGAGTTAATTAATCAGGCTGTAATGCAGTGGCCTACAAACCTTAGGTGATATCGTTTATTCTGAGGGGAGGGGCAAGGCTCCCGGGGGGAAGGGGGGGGGCATAGGTGTATTTTCGGTCTCCTGGGCCCGAAGTCTCGAACTGTCCGAAGCAAGATTACCGTGTGTCATTCTTCTGTTCAGTTTACGATCGGTTTTCTTTAGCACGCTCAACTCAACGAGAAACTATTTACATTTCCACCGAGAAATATACGCTTTGGCGTTCCTATTGGATACTCATTACGACTAAGAAAGTACAGTATTACTGTAGTAATAAATAAATTGTAAATGTTAAAACATTTCCGATAGAAAGGATATAGCAATATTTCCATTTCCTTTACAAGTTTATTTATCAGTGTAAAACTATTGCGTTAACTCGGCAAACTTGATAGTACTTTATGTTAATGAACAGTCACACATAAACACTTTACTGCAAGGTTCAAATTACGACACGCTTGCAATAACTACTAACGACTATTAAACAATATTACAGGAAAAGAAACTACCGATGCAAATGGAAAACTTCGACTCAAATGCTAACGAGTATCGTATTAGTTGATAATCGAGTCCGTATTGGCAATATCGATTATTTTCCTGTCCATGCGCGCACGTCCCGCGCAGAGGGAGGTAGAAGGGAGGGGGGGATGACGCGCTGGCATACCGCCCAAGGACGTATTCTAGGCTCCCTAGAACCGGTCAGGGTCAGGTCATACCATCCAGGGCCAACTGTTTCAAGGGTATGCGGTAATGACATTACTTAGAAATATCTAGTTTAAACAAAAGATGTCGATCGATACCGCGGTTTCTTATTGGTATTGGGTTTTTGCGTGAGAAATGAGAATTCAGGTTTAAAGAAATTGTTAGTCTAGAAATATAAAACTGTAGTTTAATATTGTTCATCGATATTGATATTATTTGACCTTCTAAAACAAACTTCAGTACTTAAAGAAATTCATGCAGTGAAACCATGAATTTAGTGGAACTAAATATAGCTGTAGACGGCCCTACAAAAACCGTTTGCCCTATAAAACATGATTTTTACATTAACAGTTATTAGGAATCATTAGCGGTACCCTTTGAAGCTTTAATGCACCGGCATTTTCAAACGTCCTTGATTTACTTTAGTGTAGAGGACGCGTAGGCTCTACGACGGCTACGGCGTAGCAAGGATGCGGCCGCGTAGCAAGGAAGTGGCCGCGTAGCAAGGAAACGGCGACGTAGCAGGGAGTGGGCGCGTAGCCCTTTACTTTTCGTAGGCTTTGCGGGTAATTTAGATTGATCATGTTTGTTATTGATTTTCTTTAGAATTCTAGAACACCGTTTTTGATAGTTTTTTTTTAAAACAAAATAATTTTATTTGCAAGACGCATTGATATATATTTGGTCTTATTAAAATTAGTCCTACGCGTCTTTATTTATTAACTAGATTATTAGTTTAAATAATTAAAATATTTAGAAATTTTAATTATTTAAACTAATAAAAATCTAGTTAGTTATAAATAAAGACGCGTAGGACTAATTTTTAAAACGGAACGTATTGAACAAAATATTATCAATTTCATAAACAATTACATACTTAGACTCCTTTCGCGTTCACTTTCTATGTATTTGCTAAAAAAAAAGGTACTAATGACATTGCGTGTAGCGTCGAGGCGTATCGTGAATTACAATGGCCGGGCGATCACCGACGTTACGACATGGTTTAGAAAGTCGAGCCACGGTCAACGGTCCCGCGAGCGAAAGTTACCGCGCGCGTGTGTGCTTGCCTTTACATGCGTACCACGCGTTTCGCAATTCAAAAGACGGAGACTACTACGAAATCGCGAAACTTTTGGATACCGGTTCTCACTTCTCATCAATTTTAGTAGGTAGGTTGCTGTTGAAGCTGCCTTTCTATAGTGAAAGATGTGACGTGTTTGCGTGGTAGCCCCGCCAGTGGATCGTGCGATAGCGATGAAAGTGATAGTACAGCTGCCACTCAAACTTGTATTTTTTTCCCTCTAAACACATTCAAGCGATTACGTTTGCAGTGAAGCGTAGATACACGAATGCATTTAAAACGTTGAGTTGGAAACTAATCAAGTAATCAATGTTCTATTGCATAATCTGATAGACACGAAGGTAATTAATTTTCACGAGATGCTTCAGAATTCCAATCAATTAATGAAATAGGTCAAATGTTTAAACAAGGTACAAATAAGCGGAAACATGCAATACTACACTAGACACGCATCAATTATTTGTTTTAATTGATAACAATGTTTTGTGCAATTTGAAACGAAAACAGAAACAAGTACCCGATTCCCTTGGAAACAGTAACACGACACAGATCGATAGAGTAGGCATAGATAACGTTTATATAATGAGCTAGTATGTACTTATTGAATGAAGTTCACCTTGCGGTATCACTGATAGCACTAAGTCACTCGGGAGCGGTGCTGACGCGGCCAGGGTACGGGAGGAACTGTGCGGTTCCCTCATCTCATCGACATCAAGGTGGCTCCGAGGTCCCGGATGCACCTGCGCTGTGGAGCCGTGAGTTACTGCATCACCCCCCGCGCCCCGCGCAGACCGCTCCCGACCTCGCCTATACCCCCTCCCCCCACACCTCTGCCTCCTCCCCGTCCCCTCGTGCCACCACTTTCCCAGCGCGACCTTCGCGCCTGCATCCCTGGCCAAATGCCAGGTGCTGCATATCTGGACTTGACTATCATCTCTGACATCCTAGATATGTTAGAAACAATGACACAAACATATTATATACTTTGTCAGCACAGTCAAAGGACACTGCCATGATCTATGATCTAATGATTTACTTATAGATAAGGCAGTGATTGACTTCATTATGATTGAAAAAGTTGGAACTGTTCGCACACAGAACGCGTATAGATCAATACGAATCTCTGTACAGAATATTGATTGGTTATAAAAGTAATTCTAAACAAATGCCGCAAATGTGTGGTGGGAGTGGTTGAGCTAACACAAACAATATTAGATATCTAAATAGAGCCAGTTGATCTAAATCTCTCGTATGAGTTATATCGCCGATAAATCCACAGATCCTTGCTAAGTGACCTATTTTCCTAAACAGCTAGAACGTACAACATTATACATTACCACATTGTATAACAATTATATGTAGCTCTTATCAGTAATCTGTTATCGTATCGCACACTAGTTAAACCCAATTTTGACACGTGACAAACATCAGAAGTTATTCCCAAGACTGGTTTAGTGCAATAGCCTGGTGTAGCGGAATGTGAACGGAGAAAGTAGACGCGTCCGCTACCGAGAAAAAGAGTTTTCCACGCGGTTTCACCTTGCGAGAGCGCGGCTTGAGCAACAGGTGTATGGCAGAGACACGAGACCACTAACCCGCGGTAAATATTGAACGCACAATGTAAATGAAGCCGATTTATTTAATGACGGAGCACAGTGGTGTCGATGCAAGTGGTGACGAGGCGCGCGCGCTAGCGGAGGCGCGGCGAGCGACTGCGGCCGGCCAGCTGCACCGAAATAACTGCTCCATGCAGCCGGGCGGCTCGATGCAAGCCTCCTCCGCCCCCCTCCCGCACACCCGGACCCCGCACGCCCCGAGCCCCCCCCCTCGCGCGCACCAACCCGCGCCCTCTACCCTCCAGGTCATGGCTGCAGAGCGAGAGCGACCCTGCAGCCCCCGATCGATCCAGCTGTTGCTTCTAGGCACCAAGCGCCCCTGAACTTGAAACTGGTGTGAGAGGGTGGCGTTTCGTATGTAATGAAATATGTACAGGGAAAGCGGTAGAACTACCGCATAGTTGTTGTTAGTAGCTATACGGAAGTAAATGAGGCGGACACATAATGGCAACCGTTGTTTGACCACCTAGTAATTATTATAGATCAAAGAGCGTCTTCCAGAGTAATGCAGAGTAATTTTAGACTAAAATGCTTTCAGCCCAGTGCTTCCTGTAAAGATTCACCAAGTCTTTGGAGGACAAAGCCAGCTTCTAGTACTTCAAGGTTCAAACAATATATCTGGCGCATTCTGGTGTCAAGGCTGGGCCAGTCCAGGTCTATGCAGCGCTGTTTGGCTAGGTGCCAAGGACTTTCCTGCTACTTTATTCTCCAGTTGTAGTTTCTTATTAATTTTGTGCTCATAAACGTCGTTTACATGCTTTTATGTGTTTTTGTGGGAGTATTACCACATGTTACTCACAATTTCTACATGAATGAAAGATTAGATAATCGGAAGTTTATGCTTCGTGGTTTCACTAAGTACGTCATATGTTACACTTCTTTTTAAATATAAAAAAAAACTTTTGTGTATCTTACATATCCATTTACTCCCGATTATCTAAAAAAAATACTTTCAAAGTGTTGGGCAGTTCACACAGTCGTAACCTTCGAGCTTCCAAGAACCTTCTGCTTAAAATTCCGTCACACCGTACTGGTTTTATATCCTCTTCTTACGCTGTCTCAACCATAAAGCTCTGGAATGCTAGCGCTTTCTGCTTTTTTGATGTCAGGGGGTAGCCCCCCTGACATCAAAAAAGCAGAAAGCAAGATGGCTTTCAAAAGAAAAGTTCGGAAATACTTTTTGAAATCGCACTGAATTGCTCTCCACCAAGTCACTAGTCTTAGTGGGTAATTATTATAAGGTTTTTCGTATTTTAGACGGTTTAGTATGTATTAAAATATCTATTATTTTATTAAATTATATCTGTAATATATGTATTAGTATGCACCTATTTATGTATTATGTTTACAAAATGGTATTATCTTTATTATTTTTTTGTACTCTACCACAGTGCTGTCCTTTTTTTGACCAAAAAGGTTGACTGGTAGGGAATGCCTTGTGGCATTAAGTCCGCCTATGTACCACTCCTGTTTTAAGTTTAAATAAAGGGATAGTTCCGCTGTTTACCACTTAACCTTGCAGAACTCCACTTCTCTATTTAATAATAATGTTCTGCGTAAGATTACAGAAAGTCGTAGATCAATATGAGCATTATTACGACACAATCAGTCTGCCCTTGCTCGCCATACGCGTGTTTGTGCAATGTAGGGATGTGCCAGGGGCAGTTGGCATGCCTCTTGGCTTTGATCAGCCACTCCTAAGCCAACGATATTTAGACACGGAGACGCCAAGATGTTATCTTATTAAGGTAATGTGATGTGTGCTAAATATTTGTAATTTGTAAGATTACTCGCGACAATTTACTGACGACGGGTGTTTATTTATATGATTTTGTAGTCAGGTCGACTTGAGATGGATTGGGTTCCATTACGATGAGAGGACTAATAAGAAGCGAAATAGATATAGGCCAACATCGAACGTCTAAAATAATTATTTGTCAATGTTATCTAAAGAAATTAACTGTCGTAAAGAGTCTGAAATATTCAATATTGTCGGTTAATTACAAACTACATAGAATAGATCACATCAGTAACGTTGCATAAAAGCCTTCACGGGTGACCGGGCGAGAGCGAGGGTTGGTAGCTCGATATAGCCTACCTACGCGCTAGATACAGACACCCACAGATTCCCGGAAAAGCCTAACCTCCTCCCGATCCCCCTGTGTATCGATCTGCCGTGATGTCCGCGCATAAATAACGAGATAGATGTAGCGGTGTGCACTTTGATGTATGTGTATCTAGGTATGTTCAGGAGTTCTCGAAGGCCAAGTGTAGTGTATGCTTTTAGGAGTTCTGACGACGGATTTGCTTCTGCTGTATATTCTGAGATTATCGGCGAATACAAATAACTATGCTGACTGGATAGCTCCACTCAGATATGTGTGGGTCTTTTCTTAAAATACCACCTCAATTAATATACGTGGTTCTCTGAATATGATCTGACCAAGATAACGTACGCATTATGTGTATTTATTCTTGTAAAACTTAATTTATATATTTTCTTGCAGATTTATTTCTGTTTTTACATATAATATGCTTTGTCTCTGCATCACCCTTAGGCCTAAGGTAGCCTGGTAGAAAATGCAAGGCTATAAGACCGTCTCTATGCAGTGTTTACTTGTTTTTGTTTACTTGTGCATAAACTTTTAATTAATAAATAATGTCCGGGCTTGAAAAAGAACTGTGATTTCTAAGCCTGCCGTGTTGAAAACCAACTTGCAGAAATAAATATATCATAGACGACACGACGTTTTGAGTTCAGCTAATTTCAGGCATGCCTTTGCATCATCGAGAGGAGCAAACCTTAATTCTTTTTATTTATTGCAAAATGGGCCTGCTCTTCACCACGATCGCGCCTGATGGAAAGCGGTGAATGAGGTCTATGGTGGAACGAGCGTGCCCAGAAGATGCCTGTAGTAAAATTTTGCCTTGCAGATTTGTGTTCGTGTTTTCTTCATGGGACTCCGTAAATGATGCATAAAAACGCACTGTGCGGCGTGAATAACCTGTTAAGAAAGCACTGTGGTCTCGACATTTAAGTATTGCGTGTGAATCGGTGTGTTGTGGTCGGTTTTCCTTTCGTCATGTGTATTTTGCATTTCGTAGAAAACAACAGTTCATAATATACAATTATTTTTTGGTTTTAAAGTTAACTCTGGTAAATAAGGAAATGGTAGAAATGGTTTCTACCCTAAACTAAAAATATGTTTTTATACTGTACCACTCTTGGGCAAAGTCAGAGGCTTTTAGAGGCTTTGGGAATTGGGGGAGCCCAATACCCTCCACGAACTCTTTTCTAGCGTAACCTCAAACCAGCTTATGAACTAGTTTTTTGAAATTATTTTTTAAAACGTATCTGTATAAATATGTAATGCTGTATGAATTAGTCAGAGTTTTTTCCTGTATTTTTTGAAAACATATTTCGTGTCTAAGACGCACTAAACTAGAACGGGGCGCTTTGTTTTTCTTCATCTTCATAATTCCTTCAACGTTGAGGTTTGAGGTAACATAAGATGTGTTTCCAACGTATGGGTATTCTGCAGTGTAACGAAGATTATGCCTACCACAAAGAAATCGTCAAAGTAGCCCGCGATCAACAAGTTTTCAGGGCAATTTTGCAATTTGCAAGGCAATATCAAATTGTAATTTTGGTGACCATTACAAACCAACCAACCAGACCAACTGTAATCATGAGAATCATCGATACAGCGCTCAAGTCCTAATAATTATGTTGAATTTGAACCTAATTCTAGCTCAAAGTTCGAATCGGTATAGAAAGGCGTTGAAGATTTCTGGGGCTACGTTAGTGCCCTTAAGAACGTAGATACGGTTGACTTTAAATCGCAATATTGCCAGAGAGTTTACTACATTTTACTGACATTTAACATTTATGTACTACCTTAGATATTATTGTTGACATTGCAGGAATAGTTTATTGATTTAATAATTGATTTTTAATAATTGCTTTGATATTTCTGTATTAATTTTTAATTTTATGATTGACATTATTTTCTACAATTTTTATTTTTATTACTTATCTTACATTTTTATTTTTGTTATTTCTTAATTTTTATTGTTGACAATTTGTAAATATTTATCGCTTAATTCTTGTTTTTTATAATTTTATTTGATAGTAGTATAATTAAAAGCACATAAATAGTGCATATTTAAATGTAAAATTAATGATCATATTAATTGTACGCCAAATGGCAAAACATAGAGCTCATATAAACATGTAACACCTCTTTGTAACAACCTATGTTAACAAATAAACAATCTGAATCTGAATCTGAGTACAGTGAAAACCAATTAGTACGGGAAATGGCGCAGATAAACGCACCACCTACGTATAATTCCTCACTGCGGCAAACGCCCAAGCCTCGCTTCCCGGGCGAGTCCTAGCTGCGCCCACTCATCACCCCATTCACCCCCACTGCACCCCCGACGCAACCCGCGTCCTTCATAACCCCACAGATTCACGGAAAGCCTAGCCTCCCACGCTGTTCCAATATTGATCGTTAGTACCAGAGCAGTTAGCTTATGTTACTGAGACAAAATGTGAACATTAGTTATGTGTCATTAGTGTTAGGCTTGGGAAATGTGTAAGTTGAAGGTATAACCTTTTGACTAGCACTTGTGAAGAATAAGGGATTCAAGGATGTACTGAGTTCCTTTTGATGAGTGGCGTTTATCTTATACAATATATACTTAAATATTTAAAAAAAACAGTATCGGTATAGTTTAGGCTAAAAAAGTTGCAAGTTCCGTTGGAAAAACCGAGCACGCAGTTTGTTCTGCCATGTGTGTGGAAACAGCCTAGCATCTCTTAAAGCGTCTTGATCATGAGAGACGATTGTTTCGTGAGAGTGGTTCTCTTCCTGGCTGAGGCAGATTTCTAGTTTGGAATTTATTAGCTGAGACAGCACAATTCAGTCTCTTAGCATTTATTGGCTAATCATCTAATGCGACGACACAAACAAAGCGTTTAATTTTAATTTGAAAATGTGGTTTCAAATATTAGATATCTACGTCCGACTATAACTTTGGTCAACTACCCGACTGGCCAAGTCGATCGTGGCTCTCGTCAGCTTCTGTAGAAAATATATCAAATCCCTTAAGGTCTGGTTAATTATGCAATGATCATAGAAAGTTTGGATATTGACTAAAAGTGCTAATGTTGAACATAAAATAATAAACTAGGTACACTGCATAAACAAAACGTCCAACAGAAACTGAAATTCAATCCGAAAATTTGCACGAGTAGCCAGGGGCGAGGCCTCGTGTCGCGGGGTGTGCGGGGAGATGCACTAATTGCACCCCTGCTTCCTGTAACCCGACGTTCGTCGAAAGGGCGAGTCCGCGGGGTGTTGTCAGGGGGTGAAGTGTTGGGTGCAGCACCCCAGCCACCCCAGGCTCTGCGTCCTTCAAATGAGCCTGCACCTCAAATCTGGGCCCCTTTAGTTTACCTGTATCGATCTGTTTGATGCTGGGGTCCGGGATAACGCACAAATGTTATTCAATAAAATTCGTCGTTGATATTAGGTATTTCTTATTTTTATAATAATTGCTTACAACTTTACATAGCTATTAATATTATGGACATGTACAAATTAAGGATTTCTTTGTTAGCAATTTAAAACATTTATCAGTACTTACGAATAGTCTCAAACCAAAGTGTATCAGGAAGTTTCTCCTATTTACCATCATCATCTTCCTGCCCGTGCCCCGTGTTACATGGGGTCGGCACACCATGTTTTTCTCCCATTATCCTCTATCAACTGTCACGCTATCATATTTTACTATTTTTTCCTTCATGTCATTCCTCACACAATCCATACATCGTTTCTTTGGTTTTTCTTTCACTCTGTATCCATCAACATTTATCATCACTCTTTTAGTCCTAATTATGCAATAGGGATGTTTACTGACAAAAAAAAAATATGATTCTAATTAGTCCGTCTGTTAGATTATCGAAAAATATTGGATACGTATTTTTTATTTTATCAAATCAATAAAAATTAAAGAAGATGAAACGCATCGAAGATTTGATTTACATACCTACTATTTCCTTATCTTATCCATTTCTCTTAATTATCGTTAAATTAAATGAAATTATCAAATAAACGTTTTAGAATTACAAGAACTTGTTTGCTGAAATCACACTTCAGGTTTAAGCAAGACATTCCTCTCACCACATTACCTAATCTTTCTTTGACGACTTGAGAAGCTATGCAGCAGTATCTGATCTACTGTTTGTGAATTTAATTTTCTAACAATATCTAAATTAATGCTTAAACAAAACCGCACGTAGTATTTTCAAACGTTCGGCTCAGGGCGGAAAGTAAAAAATCCGAGGTGTCACTTTGTGTTCGTGAGTTAGTTCTATTTGTATTTAGATAATAACTACAAACTTTGTGGTAATATACACTGCACTATTTTCAAGATGGGTTGATTTTATTACAGATTACTTTGACGAGCGATTGTTATGTGTAGATACCAAAATCTTAGATTGCAAAACGCGTGCTTCATGAACCGACCATTTATCTTAATATTTAATCATTATTTCACTTAAGAAAAGAACCGGTTTGTTACAAGCATGGTTTGCTAGAATAATGTCCAAGTTAAAGTAAGGGTGACATAAAATACCTTTGACATTTGAAATAATCTAAAGCTTTGGTTAACGAGAATGTTCACACGGTTCTAGAAGAAACCGGTTTTAGTTGTTAAGGTATTCAAGATTGTTAACCCTTTTAATAAGATTAGGGGTGATACTTTTGTTACTTCAGACGAGACTGAAGGACAACTGCTTTATGGCAGGGATAATTTGCAATATGTTAGCTGACAATGTGGTTGTAAAGAATAATATCAAGGTCTTAACGGTCAACACTCTACTCTTCTTTATTTAAATATTGGTCGATTTATTATTCTACTATTAGAACCAACCACTTTATTTGTTTTGTTGACATACTGTTTAAATATCGAGGGAAACGGCACTGGAAACCGAAATACAGGCATTGCCTAGTTGGGTTGCAGTGGCTACTTCCATTTATTAGAAATTACTCCTGCCAAACTATTTTTTGTACAGTATTACTAAGTTTTTTGAGAAAATAAATATTATTATTATTAAAAAAAAATATCAATAATCAAATTCAATTCGTAATATGAGTGATCACACTCATATTTGCCCGACTCTTATATCAATAAGAGTCGGGCAAATGTCCAAAAGAGTGTAAAATCTCCCATTTATACAACGTGTAAACGGTTCTTTCAAGAAGCCGTATATATCATGCATTGTTTACATCAAATTAAGTAACTCTACGCAAAAAAATATTACTGGAAAAAGTCTTTCTCTTTTGGAGTGAAAATCGCGTTTTACGGTAGGAGTCAATGTCACGCACTCAAGAAGTCATGACATTGGTGACAGTTTTGGGTAACTTGATATCCATGTGTACGCTTTTTTTTTTTTTGGGCGGGTGGAAAATGATCAAATAACCCCTCCCGCTCTTGGGCAGAGCGAAAGTCAGACTTCTACTGACTAAAAACCACCCATGTTCCTTCTTAGCCCTTCATGTCGAGGCCGCGGTATCTCTTGCGAACAACCCGTAGCCCCGACGGGAATCCATGTACCCGTAAGGGAACCCGTATTTCGACACTTATATTCAATTCCTATTTATTTATTAAGGTCATGGAGACCCACCTGAGTGAAGAGAGTCATCGATATAGGAAATATTATTGTAAGTAGGTATTGCTTAAAAAAGTGTACAAATATGAGGAAACACAAAAAAGGTACGAGTACATTCTCTCTTCCCTAACTCTTGCAAGTACAACTAAACGAGGGCGAGCACAAAGACCACCAATTGAAAGAAACCAATTGAAATAATAGAACCAATTCTAATTTTGGCGGGTGGAAAATCATCAAATAACCCCTCCCGCTCTTGGGCAGAGCGAAAGCGAGTGTCAGACTTCTACTGACTAAAAACCACCCATGTTCCTTCTTAGCCCTTGTGCCGAGGCCGCGGTATCTCTTGCGAACAACCCGCAGCCCCGACGGGAAGAGAGCTGACCTGACCTATATAAATAATAAGCAGATTTCCATATTGTGTCAATCATGTAAACCAGGTCAGATCAGGGTTCCGGGAATCTGTGCCGCGGTGAGGCTAGGTCGAGGCAGGTGGAATCAGGACGCGAGGACCTCGGCGCTATTAGGTCACCGTATAGAACTGACAGCCGTGGTCAGGTCAGTAAGGTAGACCTACATGTGGCGACCTTCTTCGGAGAGATTTGATTTAAGACTGTTGGAAATAAATTAATAAATAGAAGCACTGAGTAGTTTTTGGACGTTTTAGTTTGCATCACGATTTTTGCAAAAGTATCGATAAAAAATTTAGTTTTTTTGTTTTTGGGAGCCTTTTTGATGTTTTTGTAACATATTATTATGTCTTTGGTTACATTTGGTTGACTTACATTTTAATTAAATGTAGGATTTCATGAGTGGTTATTTTAAGGAATGATGAACGTCTGCTTATTTATACATTTTCTGACGTCTAAGCGTCTTTCATTTTCGTTCTGTGTCATTTTCCTGTAGATAGGCGCAACCATTGATATAAAAACTAAAGATACGGTCGTCCGAACATTTTCTCGACGCGTTCGCCATACAGAGAATCGGTGTAGTCTGCTCGTTAACGTAACCTTGTATAAGTGGCGTGGTATTTTCGAGGTGTAAAGAACATAAATAAAGCTTTTAATAAAATTTACACTTCGGCTTAGGAAAGACCATTTTAGGACCAAGTTCGAGGCGTCATTTTAACATGCGGTCCGCCCAGTCCTTACGCAGTAATATATAAGTCAATGAGCGCAACGCGTTTTCTTCTACCGTTCTCTCCTGTCAGACGTCATGGGATCATTTACTCCTTTCTCTTTCATATCATTCCTCACATTACCCAACCACTGTTACTGTTTATAGTTTTTTTTACCCGACTGCAAGGAAAGGGTTATGTTTCTCGCGACTATATTTGTTTGTAATATTCTTTATTTAATCAGTTTTCTTTGTTCATTCATTGTTTCCGACAACAATAAATTCAACAAAAACTACAAAAATCATTCTCTCTATAATTTATTTTAGTAACGTGAGTGATGCACTGTAAAACGTATCCTAAGCTATTGGTTATTTTGATTGCTGGCAATACCCACATCGGCGTGATAATTCCATTTTACGCTAGTTTTTACAGGAAAAGCTATGAAATATCGTTCGTTCAACATACTGACTATGAGTTGTTTAACGTAAGTTATTATGACAGCTCATTTTACTTTTAAAATAATATACGGTTGCGGAAAACGTCTACCTATTTTCTTTTCTTATTATTCTGTTCTATTTTTGTTTGTGGTAATTGTGCAGATGTCAAATTGAAATGGAAAAGCAAAGTGTGTTTCACTGTAAAAAGTAAAATTATTTTTCTAAAGTGTTACACATGAAAAAGAATTGATATAATAAATATAGTTACTTTTATTTTTCGTAGTATGTAAAATATTATGAAAACGTTTATGTACATTTCCGGTTTGAACGGTAACTATTTTCGGTAAAATTTTAATTGTTATCTAGTTATAAAAACCTGTTACATATTTGGTTTTAGCTTGTTTTGCAGTGACTTATGTAGATCATAATTTATTTAGTCCAGTCTCAGTCTGTGAGCTGGCCTACCACAGTACGGAGTTTCAATAGAATTAGGGGCCAGCTTGTACTGGTTCTGCTACCAATGACGTGCGGTTAATGATATACTTAGGTACTAAAAACGCAAATGATAATGGAATCTCAATAATAATAATGGTTTACAAAGAGTGGGAATCATACAAAAGCACAATAATAAATTATATATGCACAAGGACAATTAACACACACACATTAATTAATTCTTACGATGACATGATATAGGTAAATAATTATCACTGAAAATGTAACAATTTTATGGTAAAAATAAGCCGAAGAAAAACTATAATAATGAATATGGGTAAGTATAATATGTCAATTTACAATACATCACGATACAAAAAATAAATACATTTCAAAATAGGCATAATATTTGAATTTCAATAAAAAGCTAGCGGTACACGTAAGTTAAGGACAACTCCTAGATTTCTGATAAGGTTGCCATTTCGGAAAAAATAATAAAAACAACAATGACATATAGGGTGTAAAAGTACCCTTAACGCAAACGAGGGCATTTGCTCTCCCCACCACTGGGATCATTTTTTTGTTCTAGACCATACCTGGGAACCTCCTAGTTACGGAGATATTGGGGGTCAAAGTTCCAAATTTTTCACAGCTGTTTTTGTAAATACTAGTATTTCAGGTTTTAACTTTACTTAAATTACCTCCATGACCCGTTTACTATTCAAAGCATCCACTAGCACAATGTTTGCACAGCAAAACTTTTAGCGTAGGGGTACTTAGTTTGATGTACAGCATGCTTGGTTGACGGATGCATGAAGGGTTCGTTTACACCCTGTATAGCATGTAAACCCCGAAGAGTAAACAGTACCGGCATTTGGTCAGTTTTGTTCAAGTCCCTTGTATCTGATAGGAGACGAGTCATTGCCTGACTGACTCTTGCTTGTTTTTGAGAAATCCTGTGGAAAAACTTAATAACTATTTCCCGACCCGGGAATCGTACCAAGAACATCATGTTCAACGGTAACGCTTAAGAACTGGACGGTAGCTTAATTTAATTGATAAATTTGTTCCGACAATTTTAAAGTGCTTATAATTGGCCTAAATCATTTGATTTTGACCACTAGACCATCGGGGCTAAAATAAAGAAATATGAAATAAAGTGCAGGTGTGCACGGTACAATCTCAAAAATTAAACAGGTCCAACTGCAAGGAGTTTCACGACAGTGAAGTCATTAATAAAAGTCGTCGTTTTCGTAAAAAGCCAGTGACCTGCGCGTGAGTCGATGCATAAACTTGTTTATGTAACGAGAAAGGAACATGAATTGCCATGTAGATGACGTGAAAATAAATGTTCTTGTACGTACCGTGTACCCACTTTCAGAAGACATATTGGCGACATTATCATTTTCAGATCTCCAGGTAAGTATAGGTACATCTATGTAAACTGAGTAAGTTATATATGGTTGTGGAAATCGTTGATAAATTACATGCACAATTTTTTTTGTTATTATCAACAAAACACATTACAATCAGTAACTTTTTCATTTTAGTAATCAACACACAATGTAAAAGTAATTACACAATTAAAAACCACAATAATAAACCACTAAAACATCAACAATTAATACTAAACACGGATAAAATTTGTAGAAAAAATATTTCGAAGTCGGAATCGGCAAACATTTTATCACTCAACTTTCCCTCACGCTATAAAAGCTACACGCAAGGTGACGTCACGCGTCACATCGACCTGCGCGTACGCACATCTGTTCAATATCATCAACATTCCCGCTAATCGCTAATCGCGGTAAAATACACGCTAATCGAGTGAATTAGACGACATGTATTAGTCTATACTAAGCATTTTGACCGCAATGTATACAGGGTGTTAGGTTAAATGAGGGCTTAGTATAAGAGAGTGTATTTATGAAAATGAAAAATTTTACTGGCTGAAAGACAAACCTTGCAATCGCGATAAGAAAATAAGCGACTTTCCACATATTATAAGTGCGAAAAATTAGACAAAATTTCACAGCAGACAACAACACTGCTACTTCTACTCAGAATGTGACTGAGTTTATATAGATTTTGTTAACAGATTTCAAAGTTGGTTCCATCATTCCATGGTAAAAGTTGTATAAAGAAGAAGTGGTAAGAAAATTACCAACATTTTCTAGATTCTGCGCTCCATTGAACTATATCCCTCGTTTAATCTATCAACCTGTACACTGCCCATAGTGACAGCAACCGCAAGGTATATCCACCACATGTGCCCACTTTTGACAATTTAAAAATAACCAGACGAATTAGGTTACGCATTATCCGCTGTAGGTACGATTTGTCATGTACAGTGAGTAGCCAGCATTACCTGACCCCTGGTACCTATAAAGAAGAAGAGGATAAGTGGTGTGAGAAGAGGGGTCAGATAATGCTGGGCAGAGACTGTACCTATAGCTGGAACACTTCCTACTAAAATAGATATTAATGACTGTTTAACAACCGCATAGACGCTTTGAGATAATTTTGGTGTTTCAATAATAGATGTTACTATGTTCAAACCATTGTTAGTGAAGAGTAACTAATGTAACCTCCTTGCTATATATATTCTTAACTCAATAATTGCAGAAATAACTTTTCCTCATGTCTCTAATTATGGTTCAACCCGAGAAAAGGTTCCAATCTAACTGCGGTACTCAGAGATATTTAGTGATTACTTAAGCCGTCACTTAGTAAAGATTTGACATACTTTTGTATGACTGAACTGTCAAAACTTTTACTAAGTGATGGCCTAAGTAATCATTAAAGCTCTGTGTACGGCAGTTAGTACTTGTTTGGCTAGGTACCGGTTTTTGTAAGGATAAGTAACCTTTCTATAGATAAAATATTTAAGTGTTTTAGTAGTTCAGTTACTTCTGTTAGACACCGGCTTAGTAAATGTATTTGCTTGTCTTTAGCGTTACGAAAACTCTAGAAAAAAAGACATGTGACTATTTAGAAAAAAAAGAGAAAGGTCTATACAGCACAATATAAATAAATAAAAAAATCTTGTTTCGATTCTTCACAGTCAGAACTATTCCTTTTCATCAGGTTTCCTCTTCTTCGACATCGTTGCCCGCCGACCGAAGAGTGGGAGAACTAGGGAACAACTGAGATACCACCAGCTGTGTTCACTCCGCACTAATTCCCGAGAGAGCACAGCGTGGCACCCGGTCGTTCGATAGCCCGCTGGTCAACATTTTCTATATTTCCTTCTCATTTCATTTTCCGTTTTCTTCATTTCCAAAAATCTTCTCTTCATTGTAGTTAATTTCATAGCCACCCTAAATTTTATTTCACTAAAACGTGCAACAGCGCCATCTGTGTTAAAACGCTGGAAACAAAGCTTCGTCAATTATGTCTCAACCGGTTTGTAGGTGTGCACCATTCCTTAGGACGGAAGTTGCGTTGGTTCCACGTGTTGAACATAGATGGCACTGATACAGTTTACAGTAATTTCTTGAAATTTTGGAAATTGCATACTTGCATTAATGTTGTGTCTTGTATAATTTTGGAAATCATTGTGTTTAAGGTCACTATTTTAACATTATGAAAGAAAGCAGAAACAACGTTGTTTCTCCCCTAGGGGAGAAACAACGCATTGGTCTGAAATTGTCTTGTTTCGACTGGCAAAACAGAGATCAAAACTCGCTGTTTCAATGTATGTGATATGAAAAGATAAATAAGAAATTGATCTCAAACTGAAATTCAGTAACACCACACTAAGGCTAAGAAATGGAATTAGTTCCATGGATAGTTTATAGATGGGGTTGTATTGCAAAATTTTACTGAATGTAAGTACTGTACGACATTTTCGGCTGGTACTTTATCTAATTAGGTACCTAATCTAGTTTTAAGCATTAATGTGTTTTTGCGTCAAAATTACTTCTATAACAACTTATTTGAAGAATTGTATCTGTATCAAAAGATACAAATTGAAAAGAAAATCTTTATATACTTAAACAAAAATCCAGGAAAAAATGTACGTATTATTAAATGTAAGTATTTAATTTTTGTATACTTATTTAAACTTTCTTATTACTCTTATTAGCGTTTTGATTATGCATTACATTTTTATTAAAACAGTAAAACTGATCGATAATATACCGATTAACGATACGATCCTAACACAAACGATTCCTCGACCTAGCCCTTGAAAATAATTTTAAACGTTCTAAATTATTCTCACTCACAGACTACATCGAGCTTTGAAAGGGTGAGTTGAGTATGACTAATATTATGCAGGGGATGTAGACGTCCCCCTCTGTAGAGAGGGGGTCCCTCCGACCCTCGCCTCCTCTCACGCCCGCCACGTGGCTACCTTGACCTTGAACACACACACACAACACACAAGTGCACTCGTTGCACACACAGGCACGTTATTCACGGACGGACCCTGCGAAAACTATGAACTTGACTGAATTTGTGAGTAGGAAAAATTGTTGTTTCGGAAAATTCGTAGTTTTTATTGTAGACAGATAAAATGTTATGGTAAATGAAATAGTGAATGTTTCCTTATCTAGAAATTCTTATTTTGTTCTTTGTAGATAATGAGTTCAATAAATGTCTATTAATCGATTTTCGGCATTTCCATTTTCCCTGGTAGGTTTCAGAATGTTTCTAAGTTATGAAAAAAAATTTTAAGAAGTTAGTGGAATAGTTAATAAGGTAAACATATAGTGGTTTTAATCTCGTAGCAGATTGTGTAGGAAGAATGTTCTACTTAAAACATAGCGCAAACCTATCCGAGTTGGCCCAATGTTTTCCAAACCTATCTATATTTACCCAATGTTTTGGAAACATCTTAGTTTTACAAATGTTTTAACAGGAATGCGTAAAAAATATTTAAAAGTTACGTTTGGTTTACAAACCACATAGCCATAACACTAAGGCAATGAGAACACTTGTATTTTTTGCGTTCGATTGTTTTTTGTGATCATATCAAGTTTTGTCATCCGGTTTGTACGTTATATACCCGAATGTATATGTATTTGTTTAGGTATTCCAAACTGGTAATGATTCATACATGTGATCTAAACTCTTAAATGAAAACAACCTTAGTGTCGTTTTCACACTAGGCTATACACACCTACTTGAATGTCTAAATATTATTTGCACAGTTGGAATTTCAACGTTCGGCTTTGCGCCGAGAATTGAGATTCCAATAATACAATTTAACTTGTCTCATCTGGCCCCTATTAATTAGAGGTTAATCCTAGGTGTTTAGTTTATTTATTTACTGATATTTAATGTCTGGTTGAGTCGTTATTCGAAGGAAGTCGATATTAGTAGTGGTTATTATGTTAATAATTTTGCAATAATTACTAACATTTATTTTTTATTAACATACGTAGATTAAATTAAATATTAGAGACTTGTATTGCAAATTGATGAAAAACCTAAAGTATCGAAGTATATTGCTCATAAAAGTCATCATTTGTATTTTAATTGTAAGCCAAACAATATTTTGATGCTAAAAGTGAGTGATAGAATAAGACGGTACGAATGACCGTTTTCTAATAAAATTGGATTGTTTTTCACACTATTTCATTTGTATCTAAGCGTTGCCTAGCTTTAGTGCAAAGTGGCATAAATTATCAGCTGTTAAACCCTTTAGTTGTGCTGTTTTCCAGTTACTGTATTAAAAGTAGCTGGCAATTCGATAATTTGTGTTTAGTAAATAACATGCCTGCCTGCCTGGCTTATAATTACAGAACCCACAATTCTTACATGAGGTAGCTATCACTTTGCAACAAGGACTTAAATATATCTGTACCACTTATGGGGTGTCAAGCCTTTCTCAAATATTTGCAAACTTTTTATTAAATTTGTCGTATCTGACCGTGGCATCACTAGCGCCCTAGTATATCAGCGCTGTGATTTTTTTATTGTTACAGCGCCAAACTGAGATAGGGTTTTATGTTTTGTTTTTCCTGTGCGAGTCTAAAAACTACTTTTTCTTTCTTTCTTTCAACCTCCTGAAGTTCACAGTCTTCGTAGTGTCACATCACCGGCATATTTCGCGCATGCGCCCTCTGTATTATCATCTTGTACCAAGTACAATATTACGTTATACTATATATAGGTAGCTCATATCTATTATCTACACGTGTGGGTGTAAATATTATCATTATCGCAACGCGATAAGGCGACGCTTTAACCCTTGAATGGATGGTACCTACATAATTATGCTTTTTAAAACTGCATCGTTATACTTATAGGGTAGAAGACAAACTGCTGTGAAAATGTATTCGTGTCGGTGTCTCTTTCTCCCTGCATTTTCTTACTTGTATATGAATATATGTATGTTACCTATGAGTTATTTTTCATAAACAACGAAAGTAGAGGGTTTAACTATGCTGTATTAGATAATATTTAACGCAGAAAGAAAAACAGTTCAAGAATTCGTTTTGTTTTATAAATTTTGAACAAGAGTGTGTGTATCATTTAGGGTTGTCCTGAACGAGTCTAATTGGAAAGGGTGGTATTGTTACCCTCCGGCCCTCGGCTGGTTAATTAAATGAAGGGGTTATGAATACGAAACTTTTGCCTGTGTCCACTGTCTGGATGATCTCGATTTTAATGAGTTTTTTGTGTTTATATATAATTGTACTGGGTGAAAGAGATACCGACGCGACAACGGTTACCATGTGTCCAGTAGTAAACCATCCTAAACCTCTGATAAGAAAAAAAATTAAAAATTGATGAACTAAGTATGTGGTATTCGTTTTCGCGTTGGTGTGCCTTTTGTTGGTTTAAATTACGTAACATAATATTTATATTACCTGGTAATATCGACATAATTGTGAGATTCATTAATACCTATACATATCTGGTTTCTGTTCGTAAAATCAGCACCATTTTCAATATCACCTGTACCTTTTAAACTGACAGGTGATATACAGGTTATCAAGAACATGCACATAAACGATATGATAAAGTACGTCCAGCAAATAAAAACAAACATTGTGATACTTGTTGTTGTTATCGCTATAAATTTATCGATTTAATTGAATATTATGCACTCATAAAACCCTGAAAATTAATCAAGTAATCATTGTTTTTTATTGATAGTGACGTTTACTAGAAACTATAATCTAGAAACGTGGTTATATCTGGGAAAGCCCATGTTGTTGCTAAAAATATGTTGATGTTACCAATATTAAAAAAAAAAATAATAATTACAATGAATTATAAATCTTCCTTTATCGTATTGCAAGTGCATTACCCTGGTGTAAGAGTCCGTCGGGGCTGCGAGTTGTTCGCAAGAGATACCGCGGCCTCGGCATGAAGGGCTAAGAAGGAACATAGGTGGTTTTTAGTCAGTAGAAGCCTGACACTCCCTTTCCCTCTGACCAAGAGCGGGAGGGGTTATTTGATAATTTCCCCCCCCCCCCCCCAAAGTTCTTATGCCACCCATGGGCTTTTGAGTTGTCTTTACATGTCGTCGAAAATTATATCTCTCAGGCATACTGATTTCCTCACGTTGTTTTCCTTCACCGAAGCAAGTGATAATTACACAACATGAATTCGAAAAATCAGAAGTGCATGTTTTGGGTTCGAACTCGGGAGTCGGGACATACGAGTATGCCTTATTTTTTTTTGAGGGTGGGAAATCGTGAAATGTCTCCTCCCGCTCTGGGCAGAGCGGAAGGGAGCGTCAGACTTCTACTGCGTGCTTTCGTGCTCGCAGTGTTCGTTGTTGCGGGCATTCGGCGACGTGTGATTCGGCGTGGTGGCTTTCGGGATGACGTATTGCACTCGTAGTTTAGTTTTATGAATTGTTCTTCTGACATTCAAAAGTACCTGGTAATGGTTTAATTGAAATAAATGCTTTGACTTTGACTGAATAAAAACCACCCATGTTCCTTCTGAGCCCTTTGTGTTTGTGAATACTGTATATGTGAATTTATAAATTGTTTTATGTCACTTGCTTGATAGGTATTTATTTTCTTATTTAGGTTATCTAAAACTTAACTTAACTTACGTATAAACAGACCTAAACCGCAAGCCTCATTCCAAGTTGCGCCACATTATCCGATTGTTACTCACAGAGTCACTGTGTGGCTACTAGCTGTCTATAAAGTACTCTTTACATATGTAAATAAGAGCCCCTTTGATGTCTAGCTATATATTCATGTATATAAGTATATACATCGTAGATGAGTGTGATATCGCGCGCTACACTGACTCACTGTTCACATCGCGTTTAATCTGTAGGTGTTGTATAATCAACAGGTTTTAATACCGCCTTATTATAATACTTTATGCACATATTGTTTATAAATAAGTATTAAAACTTAGTTTTAATACTAGTTGTAGTTTTGCCACATCATCTTCATCTGCATTGTACGCACGATTATCATCTGGTCTAATTTTCCAAACTAATCCAGGATCGTCTTCCATTAATACACGATGGCTTTTAAATACCTGAATGCCTTTGATTTACCGAGATAAAACAACGACTAACAATAATATATATTTATATTTTCCGAGGTATAAAATAAAAATAATAACATTTAGAAGCCTTACCTGAAATCTTCAGCACGCCAGGTCTTCAACAGTGATTTTGATCAGCCTGCAGTTCCCCAAAACGTTCAGCCTGAAGTCTTGCTTCACCTGAACACAAAAGAAAATGTCTTTTATCTTCTGCTCAATAGAGATCCATTTCTTTTCCTAGTGATAATAAGTAATATGGTACCTTCTGATAAAAAGTATACCTAATTAATTATATTAAAAAAGGTTACTTCGATTACTATGTAGACGGTAGGTACGTAGCGAGATAGGTCAAATTGATTAGGGCCAATATTGCTCCAATAACGTAATTAAAATGATAAAGGCGCATTAATTAATCCATATTATGTCTATAAACGTCAAAGGTAAGTGCTTACATACGTTGCAGTTTTATAACTGAAGGACAGCTTTATGATCATTTTAAATCTTTTTATAATTGCTTTGCCAATTAGGGACATGAACGTTTGTCAAACTTTACAGTCATCATATCAACCTTGCATCACCTACTGCTGGGTATAGGCCTCCACTTTTTTGTGCCATACTTCCCGGTTCTGTGCGTCCCTTATCCCACGACTTTGATGATATCTTTAGGACGACCCTGGTTTCTTTGACCTATCGTTGGCCAGTCAACCATGCACCATGGGCCATCTCCTCGTTTGGCTACATATCCTGCCCAGGTTGACTTGAGGCACTTGAAACTTTACAATACGCTGAAACAAAATCATGAATCCCTTTGTCATTCATGCTTGTATGACTACAGTCTCGAAAACATTAACCAAAACCAAATTAACCCGCGATTACTGTACATCTCTTGTAGTTGAGCTGCCACGAGACAAAAGCAAAAAGTACAAGTTAAGAGTGCAATGATACACGTCGGGGCTGCGGGTCCCGTCGGGTCTGCGGGTTGTTCGCAAGAGATACCGCAGCCTCGACATGAAGGGCTAAGAAGGAACATGGGTGGTTTTTAGTCAGTAGAAGTCTGACACTCCCTTTTACTCTGCCCAAGAGCGGAAGGGGTTATTTGATGATTTTCCACCCGCAAAAAAAAAAAGTGAAATGATAGTGTCCGGGAAGTCCCATACGTAACATTTAAATAGTATGTTTTCCTATCACTACATTAACAAATACAAACACGTATGTGGCAACAAACGTATATGTATTTGTTAAACTGGAACCATGTCTACTATTCTTAGAACGACTGCCCTTTTCTATATAATTGTCTATACCTAATATCTAGGTATGTGACATCCGTTTCCTGCAATCCTATTGTCTAAACATCACTCGAATGTGAATCCCCGATAAGCCCCGATGAATTAACAAATGCCAATTTAAAAAACAAGTGAATTCTTTGAATTTTGATTTGTCATTTGAATCGAGATTCATAACAGAATAATTTGTAATGTGCCTCGTTGGTTTAGTGGTCGCAAGCACGACTGGTGAGCATGGGTTCGATTATAATTTATGGGACAAGCCCGCCACACTATTCCCAATAGGCTCGCCCCCTATTACATGGGATTTAAAACATACCTGGCGAGATGTACTATTAGGAACACCTCTGCCTGACCCTCAAGGAATTACAGATGCGATGTTATGTTATAATGTGACACAATCAAACTGATGGTTTAAGATTTCAAGAGTGGTAAATATAATGCCTCGCACCTGCTTTACGTAAGCTCTTAAACTTCTTAATAGTCGTAATTTTCAATGTGAGAAGTCAAGGAAAAATCTGGTACAGTCGCTACTTTTATGCAGATGTTGACAGAATATATGGAAATCATGCAGTACAGGATAATGATGATCACGTGAAGAAAAAGGTAGTTTTGTATCCCTATAATATAGAATATTCATATATTCATATAGGGCCTATATGAATCTGGTAGGAAAAACAAATTGCAATTGTGTTCCAGTTCATATTTTTGTTCATTGGGAAAACCCACAGTTGTTGCAGCAGTAAACATTGATAAACTGACATGGACTGGCTGTTAGGGGAGTTACGCAGCTGACAATTATAACAACATCACTCCTATATTCTGCGAGGGTTGGGCAGCACACCCATATTTTGCCAGTTATGTTTCAGTCCCATGCAATAGGCATTTATGAAAAAAATTGCTGATGTCCGCGGCTTTACCCACGTGGATGTACAAAAACTTGACAAACTATATACTAAAACCTTTCACGAGAACCAATCTATCCAACATGAAAATCGGCGCAATATTTTTTGAGTTTTTTGAACAGACAGAGTGATGCGGTGTAGTACTTTGTTTTATAATATGTAGTGATCATTCATTTAGAACCTAAGGCATACAGTTCGGGGCTGCGGGTTGTTCGCAGATACCGCGGCCTCGACATGAAGGGCTAAGAAGGAACACGGGTGGTTTTTAGTCAGTAGAAATCTGACACTCCCTTTCGCTCTGCCCAAGAGCGGGAGGGGTTATTTGATGATATCCCACCCGCAAAAAAAAGGCATACAGTTAGGTACCGAAAACGTTCCATCATTATAAAAGCCTGAAACCTTACCCAAGATCAGTATTACACTAAAATTATTTAAATTACTATACCATTGCTAACACAAATCACCTTGCAGGAAGTCTACGTTTGTCTTTTTACAACAACTGTCAGTGTGTTAGACTGCCACACAATTACGTACGGCCCCGACAACAGCCTCTTCGGAAAACACTTACATAAAACCAGCTAACGAGGTCTAACAACAAAACAACAGAGTCACACAGATGTTTTGTTACCGTATCTATACTAATAATATTATTAGAAAAGGTTCTATTTAAGTTTGGATGTAGGAAGTAATAATCTCGTGTAGGAGCTCGTGGCTTAATAAGAACTGCTACTCGGGTCGATCTTTAGGTAAAGCTATGCTTGCCTAGGTCGGTCTGTGGATGGGTGACCGCCCGACGTAACAAGTTTCCTTCGTGCCTCGGAAAGCACGTTAAGCTGTTGGTCCCGGCTGCCATATATAGATCTTTGGCAGTCGTTACAGGTAGTCAGTGACCTGAAATTCTGACATCCAGTCTTACCAAAGAGTATCGTATTACCTAGTATTAACTGGGATGTGGAGGTCAGATAGGCAGTCGCTCCATGTAAAATACTGGTATTCAGCTGCATCCGGTTAGACTGGAAGCCGACCCTAACATAGTTGGGAAAAGGCTAGGCAGACGATGGTGATGTAGGAAGTAATAATCGACTTTGTTCCAAAGAGTCACCGTGGCCCTGGCATGAGGAGGAACACGGGTGGGTTTTAGTCAGTAAAGAGTCTGACACTCCATTCTGCTCCGCCCAGAGCGGGAGGACGTCATATGACGATTTCCCATTAATAAAAAAAGTAAGTAATAGTCGAAGCTACTGACTCATTGAATTTACAACATATTTTCACTGATGTAAATCTAGACTATTACACAGTGCCATAATATAATTATGTTTCTTCGAAGGACAGGAGCTAGTGAGGGATAGAAACATAACGACGACGAACGCTTAGTAACACAACGACTAGTTTAAACGCATCATGGCTGGTATAGTCAACATGTTCGAAATCCTTGAGGTGTTCCGTAGCGTGGCAAACAACTGAGTCATGCCGCCATGCTGTGACGTCGATGACCACGTTGGCCATTTGTTTATTAACCACGAAATACTGCGGTGACGCTACAGATAATCCTTCATATATAATAATAAAAAAAATATAAAGTTTATTTAGGAACAATAATATAGGTATATAAATTAACGATTTTTCCCATGGGGGTAGGCGAAACTATAGAACAACACCTGCTAAGAAACTTACGTGCTTCTCTTGCTTTGTCCACAAAATAATTGTTACTTAATAATAGATGATACTATTTTATAATTTGTACTCCGTGTCCAGCTGCATTGGTGATCCATCAATTCTCTTACCCTCAGCAGCTACTAAACAATTCGAATGTTGTTAATTTTCCCATCTAATAAAAAGTTGTTGATGATACACTAGATACAGCTTCTCCTTATCATATTTCGTAGAACCTGAGAAGTAACTTATCATGGTCACACGCTAGAGCAAAAACAAAGTTTAGCAAAGTTGTTGTCGATGATGGTGTCAGTTAACAAATATTTCGTGAGTAATTAGTTAACAAATCATATTAAATGAAAACTTAGCAACCACTAAAGCCAAAGAAACCAATCAAAAAGGATAAATATAAGTATCTTCCCGAACATTAAGTTTCTTTTTATTGTAATTATTTCACTGTGTTTGTGTTACCTAGTTTTATTTAGTTTTAAGTTACCTAGTTTAATACCTTTTAACTTAGTTTAATTAATTTGTTAAGTTTGATGATATACTGTGTTTTTATTATTTTGTAAGTTACGACAACGTTTTGTGTGCATGCAGAGCTTGCCTGTAAGTGATTGTTACACTCTATTCTGATTTTTTTTTGCTTGTATTTCATTTACCATGTACCAGTGTATACAATTTTATTGTTGGTGAACCAAATAAATAAATAAATAGTAGAGTTGACAGTTTCAAAAGACGTAACCATTATTCTGAAAGGAATTTTATTTCGGTTATACGTGGACCGAACTTGCTCGTGTAAACGATTAACCAATTCAGAACAAGAAACTCAATTATCTCAAAATATATCTAATTAAATTCCCCGTTAACATCATTGAGAAGATAATCTGTCGATTCGAGGTCCGGAAGCTCCAAAAGGGCATTTATTATTTCCAATTGTTAGCAAATTCTCATGCTAAATATAGATCTCGTGATCGGCACGGGCTCTAGGCTCTGCGTCATCAGCCCACGCTGAGGGAGGCTTGCGGTAGTCGGCGAGGGAGGACGGGTTGGGGGGAGAGACGCTTGGCTTCCATCAAGGACGAGCGCATGCGCGGAAACAGCGCCTACGCTAAATAATGTCAAAGGGCAGCCCGGGAAGCCTGGACGCCTGGACCCTTAGGGCGTCACTCAGGCTTTATTAATTAAACACTATCTGGGTCGGTTTTATATTTTTAGAAATTAATATATGGCTATATGTTCGAAGCCACACACTGAGCGGGTTACTATATTTTATAGTTAATGTGCATAATGATGCCTGCCACGTGTTGCCTATAGGTATACACATTTTTATTCCAGAAGAAAAAACGAATATTGTAAATAATATAAAATATTGAAAAAGTATTTGACATCATCACATTGCATGATTGTAAATACAAAGAGGTAAAAGGTGACACACCACTTGAAGAAACTAACAATGAATTGGAACATGATCACAAGATACAAACTAGCAGTAAACTGTAGCAAATATTCAACATAAGGAAGCGGTAGACCAACAAAACGCAGATGCTACGATGATCAACAGTCTAAACATGATCTTTAAAATATAAACGATTGACAAACGATTATTATTGAGACACAAAAAGCGATCTAAAGGAAGACTTGGATACTAGAAAACGAGAACTTGATATCTAAATAGAAGAAATAGAATAAAACAGGAATATTAAAGTTAATAACAACGAAGTAGGATAATACAAGAATGAACATTAAGTAATTGTGTTCAACGCTCCTGAGTATGCATGTATGTATCATATTTAAACATGTATTCTAAAACACATAGAACAAAAAGGCGAGTCAGCATGTATAATTGTCGAGAACGAGTCAATTGTGGTAATTAATAATATGAGACACATACTGACCCTGAATGGACACCCGATACTCTTAGGAGCTGCGGTCTCAATCTTAAGGACGATAATGAACTACCAGATGTATTTATCGTCTTCATTGTATTTGTGTACTATGATATTAACTAATAGTGATGGAGTAACACGAAGAATTTTGTTATTATCATTAATTTGAAAAAATGATTTCAATGATTTAATGATTTGAGATATGATTGAGATATAATCTTATTAAACTTGCCAATTTATTGTTATATCAGCAGTTTTATTAAACCTTGGTACAATTTTAAGAACTGCACCCACATGCAGATAGCAGCTTGAGATTCTCCAGAAACGATTAGTCCCGGTATCGGCATCAATGAAATCTGAATTTAGATTACCCATAATAAATGAACAAAGGAGTCTGTATAAGCTAGCTAACGACTACTTTAAAACAATGCTGTGAATTCGAGGCATATATTAAGTGTGTACAACAAAAACAAATTATGTCTACCTCAAAAATTATTTTTTACTCAAGTTACAACAATGTCGCTCGTCTCTACGCGTCATCGTTCTCATCAAGGTTTGAATAAAGTCACAGAGACCTTTTAACGTATTGAAGGGCAAACACAATTGTGGACCGACTGTGTGCTTAATAAGATCAAAAGAAGGATTGGTCATACGAACGGGTTTATTGGTCTTGCTATAATTTAGGACGTTTTCATCTTCTGCGACACCTGCGTTCGTAACGTGTATTTCTTCATACTTGTTAGTAGCTATCTCAAATTTATAAGTATGCTGGGAAAGAGTCGGTATTTTTCTATTTTGATCAACAATTTAGTGCATAACTCTACCAATATAAATATCATCGTGTGCACGGATATTTATAACTATCAAATGTTACGTGCTTCTTGAAAGTACTGCTAGTAGATACATTATCGCTTCTTAGCTATTCAAACATTAAAATATTCGTAGAATTGTTACGAATGGTTTGTTTTGTACAAGTGTATGTGCGGACTTGTTTCCCATTAGCGAAATCTCCACCTCTTGGTATAAACAAACACGTAGGTGTACATGTCGATCTGGCGTGATCGTGAAACTGATGTCAATCTTAATTGTACAATCCTTCTTAATCTGATGGAACTGCTTCCCTGAATGCTGTGCCATGGAATGAATTTTAATGTTCCTTTTCGTATTTATATCTTCGTACATATGCATTAAATAGCAGAATGCGATTCCGACAGTGCATCAAAAAGTTTAGTGCAGTGCCAACAAAAATAAACCAGAATGAACATTCCTTATAAAGGCAAAAATCCCAGTCATAAAGATAAACAGGAATGATAACGCAAATTAGCATTCTCATCCTATGATACATCAGAATACAGCGCCTAGGGGAACATCTGACAAATGCTCACAAAGGTCACATTCTCGTCGGCTGCCATTACGACTCCATAAAACGTTCTGTTTTAAATTGCAAGCAAACGTGCAGACGAGTAAAACAGAAATAAATAAGCAAGTCTGCGCTGGCAGCGCTGTTGCTAGGCGCGCTCAAGGTCTTCGCGGCCCTGGCCGTGCTCCCCTCGTACCCTCTGCCCTTCCCCCCGCGCATGTGCACTGCTCAAGCTGCATTCGCCAGCCGCACACACGCCTCTGCTGCGCACACACGCACACCACTACACACACACACTCTGCATCGATACACTGCACGTGTAAGCTTAGAAAGGGTTCGCGTTAGTGAGCGTGTCGTACACACACGATGACTGATTAATGATGGTGGATATTCTTAGTTTTGTATACAACACACATGTACAACACGGCTCCATGTGTTTGTGTACATAGTGTGCGCTCCATTTGAACTAAATGTGGAAACTGCCTGCTTACGTGACATCCGCGGAATGTATCTTCCGTCAAACTGATTTTTCGCGTGCTTCCTCAAAATATTTCTAGGTCAAGACTCCAAAATTTCGACATTTCGAGACTGGAATTAGAAATATATTCTTAAGTATTTTAAGACGATGACTTGAAATATGTATATTTTTTTAAGTATTCTCGTTTTTGCACCAATTGGCTCGATAATATTGTTATTAGAAATGATCTTAAACTACGGCAGAGAAATCTAATTGCAGAGATGCATGAAAGAACACCCACTCAATTTTTTTTCGAAAAATTATCTAAAAGATCACGTACTGACACTTTACTGCAATAATGCATCTACATTCATTTTTCTTATGCTGTTGGCTATTGAATTTAGTGCTGTAACAAATAACTACATTCTATATTTCTGACTTAAACAAAATTATTTCGTTTATTCGTTATTATTTTCGACAATCCGTAGTATTCATAATGTTTTAATTTTCTCACGGAAGCACGGAAGTCGTATTAGTTCCAAGTGTTTCAGCATTGTAAAGGGACGGTGACGAGCTGACATTGCGTGTTAAATCTCATCCTATGGACCACTGTCAGAATCAAATGATGAAATGAGTTTTTACGTAATAAAAGTTATACCTACGTACGTAACGTACGTAATTATGATAATGACTTAGACTATCTATTACTACCGTCTTAACCTTGGCACGAATTTTTAATGATCCGAAATATTTTTTGTTACCTCTTCGCTTTATCTAAGCAAACGTCATTTTTTCCCGGAAACATTTTCTAACATTGTCACATAATTTTCCTTTAGTGATTAAAAATTGACCGCATTTGTATATTTTTAGTCTCTATTGTCCTAACTCCCAATGCGACTTCCCCTATTCCCTCCAGCAGGGCTATTGCGGTCAGTGGCTATCATAGTGTCCATCGATTACCTGTCAAATGGTTCCATTTTGTACTAAATTATAACCATTTGACAGTTAATCGATGGACACTATGTTATCCACTGTCATTTAAAAAGATACGCTATTGCGTATCTACACCCCCCCGCCCTACAGGACCTCTTTAACCGCGTTGCTTCGTATCCCATTACCATATAATAATGTAAGTGAGTTAAACGCAGAATAATCATAATTTGCAGTGGGTGGAATCCTAGTGAAGATAGTACGTTGTGTGTCGTGACATGTTTAACATCGATCCTGCCTGTTTTATATACAAATAATAATCGTCAATGAACATTCTGAATCCATTGTGAATAGAATTGTTTTGATTAAGACCCTGTGCTCATGTCCGTAATAATTTAATTTAATCGGTCGAACAAGGATCATTGTTTGCGATAGCGATTGTATGCAAGGTAGGGATCGTTATAAGGCTGTGTGTAGACCAAGTCAATATTGTCCAAAGGCAGACCTCTATGAAAACAAGCAAGGCTCACATTCACGACCAATCCGTTTAGTTCTGGCATACAAAACTGTTCCATCTACAATAGTCAAACCTGTTTTGACGTTATTAAGCACACTGTCCTAGGGCACAATATCCATATTTATACTGTGCCTAGGGAATGTTACTCATGTTATCTAGTCTAGCTGCATATCTAATGAAAGAAGGTAATTACCCAGTGATTTTGTCTCTTCAGATGTGCACGTGTTGTCCACACGCTTTGGCAAACCTCAATGTTTATTTATCGTTGATGACGCGGTGTGATACACACCGCTCCCACGTGTATTGCACTTTATCTGTCATACTTTAGTAGCTCTTACAATGTGTTGACTTTTATGGATTTATGTATTTCCTTTTAACATCTTATGTATGTTTCATTTCTTGGTCTATGAATAGACTTTGGTACATCATGATTCAAATACTTTGTCACAGTGTTATCGTCAGCTGCATTTGGCATCTTACGCAAGAAATAGAATATTTGCAGAAGAATTTTCTTTCTCTAAATGCAGCCAATAGGTACCTAGATTTTACCGTGCACTTCCAATATTTACACCGCAAGACCAAACGAGTCTGATAATATGAATACAACAATGTTATCGATGAGTATGATAAACTCGTGTTGGCTGTTATCTGAAAATGTATCATGAATTTATTGTAGATATATACCTGTCTCGTAATGTAAGTATCGGACTAGCTATTAACTACTTCTGTTGTTGTAAATAAACAAATGGTCGGCCATCTTGGCCGCCATGTTGTCGATGAGACGTCAATGTGACGTGCGCAGGCGTCAGCTGATAGCGATACGTGGTTCTCGACGTTAAACTGTAGCTGATGCAAATACATAGGTACATGTAACCACTCCGCTTTAAGCGCTGCTCAGCGGTGTGTTCGGTGGTTAAACGCACACACTTCTAACTCGATATTCATACATCTATGTATACAAATAAATAAAATTGTGATTTTGGAATGCATATGAAAGTATATACGGTAGGTACTTATAACATTTTTTTTTTCGTCCGTCTGTTGTGTTGTGCCGCCTAAATTTAGAAACGGCTAGTCCAATTTTGACGGGACTTTACTGGCAAATAGGTGATGTTATAAGTCGTCACTAAGGCTTCCTTAATATGATAAGTGTTCCGTGCAAAAAATTAAAACCCATGAAATTCTTAACAAAATCCAATGCAAATATCCCAAGCAATATTTTTAAAATATTTTCAAAAGGCTGGGTTGCGGGAAACAGCTACTAAACAATGTAAAAAAATTTCGTCATTCAACCGATTTGCATTATGATCGATGGCTGCAGCTCGATCCGGTTTTAGATCAACAATACAGATCAATAAAATAGGATTTGTATTGAATAGCACGTTTGTTTTAGAATTCAAATTCCACAGGCAACCTGAACGTTTCCTTGAATAATACCAAGAGTGCTGATTACTCATTCCTCGTGTTACTTACTTTTGTTTCAGGAATCTTTGAATCGACTATTTTCATTTATAAAATCCTTGACTGTAAAATAGAATCAGCAGTAAACGATAATGAATGACGAGCGAGGAGACAGGCATGGTATTATTATTTCGTAGATTATTGTTATTCAGGCTTTGCGAGCGCGGGTTCAAGGCGAAGTCGCCATCAGCATGTGGGAGGCCCCTCTGTTTCGTATTATAATATAACTGTATCAGTTAATCTTGGAATCAAAAATCAAACTCAATTGTTATAAATGTTTGAAGTAATGCGATGTCCTTGTTGATGAAAATACGTAGTTGTATGTGGATATTTGTTATTCCAAACATTTGTGTTTTATACTTATTTATAAGTTTATCAGCACGTGTATTAATTTTTACATTCATTATTAATTAAATCATATTTATTAACTGTAACAGGAATGCTGCTTCTTAAACTTTTTATTAACAAAATTCTTAATGATTTCTTCAATTCTTCAAGCCAGTGTTTAATGACGTCATTTGGTTTTTGTTTGCTCCTGTTGTATTCACTGTACATTTTTTAGATGCGTCAACGACCATAAATGGATTCCCAGCAATTATTTAGATACCATGAAAAACTAATTCTGAGTTAGTTGTTCCATTTTATGTAATCTTGGAACGATTAATTCATTGTTAATTACTGAGTAAGACGCGTAATGTAGTAGTTGGTGATGAAAACTATTGTAATATAATAGATCTTCCATAAGAGGAGGAGACTGAACAAGATCATTACAATCAATTACTTTCAAGTGGTTTTAAATTCTAACTATTTATCCCATCTACTCACATTTCATGATACTATGACTACCTGTATGTATAAACAAAGTCATGAGGAAAAAGTCGTCCATAAATTAAAACAATTGGTCATTAATTTTAAACAGTTGATCATGAATGACGATTGTAGCACTATTTCTAATTTATCTTCAAGTTTTTTGTTTACCTCAACTACCAATATAGCTTTACCTAATACTGCAAATATTTACTAAGTAAAGAATTAATTTTAGAGAATCTATTTTTGTATTAGTGTTGTTGACTAACAATTTTTTCAAACAGGATTTAATACCTGAATTATAATTTCCTTCTAGAAGATTAAACAAATTGAAAAGGTCGTACCTAATATGTTAATGCCCGCTTTAACCGATCGTATAAAATAACTGAGAGATGACAAATATAAATACCTACATAGAAGACGATCTTACAGAAACTGGGAGAGATTAGTCAAGTATCTAGGATGTGGCTCGTGAGATTGTCGACATGTGGGACGTGAACGAGTTTAGTAATCATTATGCCGATAGTCGTGCCGGCAAATGGCTTAATAGCCCAAAGCTTCGACCAACATCTGAAGAGGCTCTTGCTTGGCAGATGGGTTTGATTCAGGAAGCAGTAGTTTTGGTTCCTCTTTTAAGAGCCCGACTATCGGTAGCTCGAACCCTGTTCGGCTGTTCCCGATGCCGGTGATCTAATATTTTTAAATGTTTTAATATAAGTAATTTAATATAAAATTTTAACTTACATATAAAAAATAAAAGGAAGCAAATCAATCTTGATATCCTATTATATCCTAGTATAGCGAATAAATTAATCCGTAGCGTTGTAAATTAGAACATATTCCATCAACCTACACATAGGTTCAGAATATATTTCATATTCTAAATAACCGTGGTACTCTGGCAGTTACGATTCTATGGTCTTCCATGACAATAATTTCATTAGATATCCAATATTTAATAACCATCGGTTTCCTTTAAATTATAAGTGTGTTTCTGAATAATTGACTAAAAGTTACGTTTTATTTCTGCTGGCCCACCAAAACCCGCGTCGGCTGGGATCACCCGATCGCCTTGAACTCATGTTCGACATTTTTTGCGAACTAACGCTACAACAGGATACATAGCGCGCCGCAGAGCTCGGCCCTTTAGTGGTTTAGTTGATGCCCTTGATGAATCTTAGAGATCTTTTGGGGCCGCTTTATGGCCTGGAATCCGGGCGGTACGATCTTTACAATTCTTTTTTCCCTTTTGGTCAGGCGATGTTACTTACATAACTGCCTCAGGTTTAAAATTTTGCTTGATCCGTGCGAATTTCCTGCGCATTATGTAAGATGCAAGAATAAAGCTGACGAAAATCACGTCAAGCAAAATTGCAATGAATTATAACGTGAGGCAAATCGTCGACAATGTATAAGCAGCATTACGCTCGCGGAAATTTGCCTTTTCATTAGATACCAGTTATAATAACTTCATGATCATGACGTGCTGATAAGGCTCGAGTCAAATTGAGTCATGTAGAGGACACACGAGTTAGTAGTATAGGTAATATTGACTGTCTAATGTGTAGAGTAAACATGGCTGCTAGCTCATGGAACGCGCAGGCCCCAGATGAGTACGGATCAAATTATTTATTCATAAAAAGGCTAGCGTAACCGGAGCTGTGTGGTTCTTACAACAATTTCAGGGACTTCGAATCTAATAAAGTTGGTAACGTAAAGTTGTTTAGAACTAAAAGATACGAAAATGCAAATACGTATGACATTTGCCGTACACTTCCAGCATCCGCTGAAGATTCTAAACAAACCGTTGTTATTAAAACATTGTTAGATTAGAAAATTGCTATGGGAAACTTACTGGAGTGTAGGTTTTGTTTGGAGAATTGTTGCATAATGGTATACGGCTTGGCGTCAACAGCGCTGGCCTTGGAACAGCACTTGAGGATGTCCCGGCAGGAACCAGTCAAGTCGCGGAACTGTAACATCGCCATACATCTGCTCGCCGCTGATATGCACTCGGATTCACAACGGTTCACCTGAAAACGCCGGCAGTAAGCTAACCGCGATAGTTCGTTCGATGCGTCCACACTCGTGCGGCGCAAGACTCGCGGAAGGCCTCTAAGTGACAATTTTTACGGAACTGTAATTGTTAGTCAGGTGAGCTGTTGGGACGCGTCGGTGTGCAAACGGCGATGCGGTGTGTAGCGCGGTCGTCGGTGAGGCACTGACGGCTCGCCGGCTGCCTGCCGCCGCCCGCTCCTGCATTGCGGCGCGCAGCCGCACTCGCGCGCGCATGACCTTGGCATTGAACTTGGCAATGGGCCGGCGCGGCGAGGGGTGCGCGGCGCGGGGGGCGGCCGCCGGGGGATGGTGATGCACCGGCAGCTGCACCGCCCCTCTCCCGCCATCCTTCCGCCATTGCCCGAGCCCAACTTACAGAATACAAAGTACTGATTCCAGTCTTCAACTGTATAATGCGAAGATATTCCATATGCCAGTCTCTATCTATAGTGATCGTGACGCGCCGTTTCCGTTGTCTTATTTACTTTTTATGACACAGAAGCGTTCAGATTGTAATTGGTGGAACACACGATTCTATAATTGATAGCGCTATTAAACTAACAAATTGCACTAGACAAATATCTATGATTATAGTTTTTGAATAATTTGACATATTTTTTTGGAAATTTGCCCGTAGTGATTCGTTTTTGTAATGGTCTGCTTGTATTAAAATTTTTGTGGTGTTGCAGTTAAGAATGTCAAAATGTTTGAAAATAGGTGGGTTATTAGTTAAGGAATTTTAATTAAAATGACGTGAGCGATTTGGAATTTCAAAATAGTGTACAAGTACAATACATAGTTGTCATTTTTGGCGGAGTAACGGAGAGCAATCATGGTGTTCGCTCTTGCGTAGCTCGAGGCACATCTGATGTAATATCGGTGGGGCATAAAAACTGGTCGCACTTGAGACTTTGGTTACCAACCGGCGATTTATTAAGCCCGCAATCATTTCTTCGATAATTACACGTTCAAGATATCAAGCAGAATACATTCTATTAATAACCAGTCACAAGTAGAGTATTCAATTGTAATATTATAAAAGGTTGAGGAACAATCTGGTTGATTTAGATGTCGCAGTTATAAAACGTAATCAGTCGTGGGTGATGAGCTATCTGCCTACACGTGTCAGGGTGCGAAGGCTGCGGGGTGCGGTGTATGGGGTGCGCGGGGGGGAGGGCTGGAGGGGTGAACAGCGGGGGATGTTGGAGATCGATCTGAATGCGCGCGCACCTCGCTCCTCGCTACCCACTCTAAAGGCCACACAGATCCCGGGCTGCCTAGGTACTTAGGTCCCAATGCCAAGCACTAACGCGATACGTCTCTACTATAACGTATACACCAATGTACTTGCTGGTAACTGTATTAATACTCGTTCTTCCATCACTTAACGGTATCGGCAAAAACATTTAAAAATATATATCTGTCTCCTCGTCTTTCTGTTTACTGTTAAAATCACGTGCAGATATAAAACAGAAAATTTAATTTATTCACTCCCAAAGCGATTTCTCGTTGTTAACTTATGTAGTGTATGCGATCCAATTATAACTATCCGCAAGTTTATTACCTTGAGATATACTAATACGGAGTACCCGATGAAGCCCCCGAACATTAATTTCACTTATAACTTTGATAAGAGTGCACTGAACTTTTGCGTGAACAAGATTGATTGTATCTTGTTTTTATGAGCTGAACCATTAGGTTCTGTATTGTTGTGTTCTTTTCCTTTGTTATATTAAAGGTAACCCAAGATTTATATTTCGCAAAATAGTTAAAACGTTCAGATTTTTCCATTTAGATAAATGGAGAATTCTGGCCACATAACTAAAACTTGATGATTTAGTATAATTAAATGATGCTTCGAAAGATCTCTTGAAAGCAAAAGTAAATAAATAAAAGTAAAAGTAAAGTACAAGCTAACTCAAGAGTGGTTTATGAACTAACAACTTAAGCTTTTAATTGCTACCTATTTTAATTTAGATAATAATAATATAGTAGTTGTAATTAAGAAACTATCTAACAACCAATTTGATTTACTTTGTATAATTTGTTAGTTTTAATTTAATTTTTATTCAGTCTAGCCTATAGATACAAGCTGCTTTTTTGCACCTTGTATTGTCCCATTACTGGGCGAAGGCCTCCTGCATAGCCTCTTATTTCCAATAATTATTCACAATTTGTTAGGTGTATCACAATTAAATGGATGGTTTATAGAACACTGTCAAAAATAAAAACAAAACTCATTTCCTTCCGACAACATGACTTGACCTAAGTTACTACCTTGAGGTATGCCAATCTTGTCTAAGCTTGTTTGATATTAAGACGGGACAAACCTATGACACACTATTTCAGTATTTACAAACTAGAATTGTGGCGCACCCTTTCTTATCCTTATGCAATGGAAAAACAAAAACTCAGACGAATAGATTCCTTATTACGTTGACGTTGGATAGTCAGTGAATCGAATGTCTTACAGAGATAGAAAACTTCTATGAAACAACCCACAATATACAGAAAACGTTTTCTGATGTCAGACGGAAAGAATGAAAGAAAAATGAAAATCGTATGACACATTGTCATAACGTAGGAGTCACCAGAGGAAAATGGATGACTCAGTTGTGGTCAGCTTGTCACCTCGTCGTCATTTGCGACCTACTTTGATCTTTTTTATGTCCAATGAAAAAATCCATAATTTTCCCCTGTTATTCTTTCATTACGACTTCTACAAAAGATGCATAGTTATTTGGTACGAGTGTAACAAAATGTGTAATTATAGCGTATGCAGATTTCTTCAGTGCATAGGTAAGCATAATGCCGCAAGAATGTGCGTCACGTCTGGATTTTACGAAAGGGTAGGAGGAGAAGTGCTATTTTTGTACGTTTACATTTCAGAGGAGACGAAACTGAGTCTCAGGGTCAAGCCTCATTGCCCGTCGGGGCTGCGGGTTGTTCGCAAGAGATACCGCGGCCTCGACATGAAGGGCTAAGAAGGAACTTGGGTGGTTTTTAGTCAGTAGAAGTCTGACACTCCCTTTCGCTCTGCCCAAGAGCGGGAGGGGTTATTTGATGATTTTCCACCCACCATAAAAAAATAAAATAATAATAAAAAATAAAAAAAGGGTCAAGCCTCATTCTCCATCGAGTTCAAACTTTACCTTAAGTTATTTAGAGTTCGAGGCTTAATTTTTTATTCAACACCGTATAAGAAAATGCAAACTATTACTGATATCAGGACTTGGTACCTGCACTGATCAAGAATTTTAAGCATTGGAAACAAAGAGAATGATGAATGTAAGTATTAGCGTTAGTGCTATTCTGAATACGTCAAAAAACACAACATCTGAACCGATTGGATTGGCTTTGATGTTTTTGTAGCACAATCCAGTTCCTTTCCTCGAATTCGATTTGCTTCCATAACTTGTTCATATTTTACCGATGCTTTTACTGCTCAAAATATGATGTAACCTTTCCGTTCTATCTTATTACAAATTTTATAAATTAAATAAATGCCAGGTAAGATCTTCGTGTATTTATAAATTATGTTAAGTACATCATCCGGCCTTTCAGAAGACGTTTGACCTTTGTCGCGCTCTCTTAAGGTTAAAGGTTAAAGGGAACCCGAGCACTGTTAAATAACTTATGACTGTGCTACAGAATGATGTTACAGAATTTCTCTAATTTCGGAGTTTCTTTCTCTACGTGTAGAGTTCTTGTTCTTAGTTTTTTGTTCAAGTACAAATAAAGTATTTTGGATTGTTATTCCTTTTTCTCCCTCATCATCTTTTGTATAGTAAAATGCTTAAATTATTACCTACTTAACAAATGCTCCACAGCCACTTTCTATAAGCTTTACGTCTACACCTGACATATTTAAAATGCGTGTTTTAATTATAACCCTCCATTTAATAAGCTTGCTTAAAAAAAAGAGAAGCAAAACTTCTGTCCTGGTAAGATTAATGGAATCGGCCTCTATGTGTTAAGTTTCTCTATACGTTCCTTGTACGTCAATGCAGTTAAAATTTCCTCAGTGATCGACAGCCAATGAATAATGCATTGTGTTTAGCAGAAGCAATAATTATGGTTTTATTAGCCGCGCGTGTCAGCTATGTACTCAACTGCAATACGATGAAAATTTAACACCTGAACAAGAAATTAATCGGTGGTTAGTCACCAAGTATGTCAACATCACATGTTTATAAACTTTATCAAACAGGAAAAGTTGTTTTTAAAATAGTGATCTTAAAAACAACTTTTCCTGTTTTTAATATATCTTTAGTTTTATGTTTACATTGACTTTTGACCTTCAAATTACATGATGTGTCATTTTAAAATGTCTATTGAATTCATAAAAAGCTTTTTGTTTATTTGTATAAGCAACACTTTCTTGTCTTATTTCTTCTATGGTTGGAAATATTTGAAGATTTTTATCAAATAAAACATTTCCATCATCATCAACCGTAGTTCCAATTGCTTTAAAAACAGCATTACTAATATCCTTAAGCATCAAACCCACACAACAAAGACGCAGACATACTATCGAGCACGGATTACATCCAGGCTTCTACTGCGTATAAAGTTACGGCATTCGGCGTCACAGCCCGGGTGGAGTTGGCCTTGCCCTTCACGAAGGCGCACGAAGCGCGAATCGATCGGCGCGAACCAGCTGACCCACCCTGCCTCTTGTAAACACTGCTTTACCATCAATGGGCGACTATACTTTGTTTGGGAAACGATTATGTACTTTTAAGACTTGAGGGTAAGTATAAATAAGTAGGGGAGTATATTGGGAATCATATTTAAGGAAAAAAATCCGTTTATTTTAAGTTGAAGTCAGGATAAAATGTATTTAACAACGGTGACTATACAGACAAAGGTTTGTCTGTTATTCTAGGGACTTATATGGAACGCCTTATCTATCTGATATGCAATCCTAGTTGTAGATTATGTAATAATCACTAACCTAACCTAACTATCGACCCGCTTTGTCATGTGTTGCCGAAGCCATTACACAACTGACAAAAAGGGTGTTTGTCTATAAATTTTTCATCGAATAATAGTTTCATTTCAATGTCATACGAATTTACTTTAGATTTGATGTGTTTTGTTAATTTAATATTTCTAAAAGACGATTTTAATTTTATTTTAATATAAATACAATTTATGTTAACAAAATGGTATTTTTGCTTATTTAGTTTTTAGTAATCTTTTAAAATGTGGTTCTGTGTGACCCAAAGGATGATTAGTAGAGAATACCTTGTGACATTAAGTCCACTTATGCACCACTCTAGTTCACGAAGATTAAAAATAAATAAAAGCCGATCCATATGCTATTAATGATCAAGGAAAAATAAAGATGTTCCTCTGATATATTAACTCCTCCAATGTCAAATAGATTATGGACGTGAGTGTGAATGTTATCCATAAGTAACAAGTTAACAATTTATCAAGGGTCCGAACCATTTTTTCTTTTGTTTTTGGCGGGTGGAAAATCATCGAATAACCCCTCCCGCTCTTGGGCAGAGCGAAAGGAAGTGTCAGACTTCTACTGACTAAAAACCACCTACGTTCCTTCTTAGCCCTTCATGTCGAGGCCGCGGTCTTGCGAATAACCCGCAGCCCCGACGGGCAAGGGTCCGAACCTTAAGTACGGCACCTTTTTATCTAGTCCTAATCATTCAATCAAAAATTAATTCAATCTGAAATTCATCTATGCTGAATAAAAGATATATCGGATACTGAAAACGTAAGGTAAACGTTTAGGTACCATCATGAATTTGTAACCGAGATCTGGATGTCTAAAATTGCCACATTAGCAGATCATAATATGAATTGCGTTAAAAAACTTAAAATGCTCCATTCATAATAGGCGTCTGTGACCGTTTAGGAAAATAGATTATAATAGGAAAATAATATGAATTACGTTAAAATTCGTAAAATAGTCACATACGCAATAACCATTATGAAAGGTTCATTTTACGCTTTTTAACGTAATTCATATTATGATCTGCTAAAGTGGCCATTTTAGACCCTCTGATTCTCTAAGAATTTTTCAATTTTATCTATTTCTCTTTCTACTTTAAATCTGTATTTCTTCATATTGCTAGAAACAGGTTCAATTCAATAGTTGGAACCAAAGATATTTAAAAGTCAAAAATAATCATAAGAGAGAATTTATATTTAAATGACTTTCTGTCGCACTCAGATACCTTTAATGATTACTTAGGCCGTCACTTAGTAAAGGTTTTGACAGTTTGTCATACAAAAGTATGACAAATCTTTACTAAGTGACAGCTTAAGTAATCATTAAATATCTCTGAGTACCGCAGTTAGATTGGAACCTTTTCTCGGGTTGAACCATAATTATAGAAATGAGGACAAGTTATTTCTGCAATTATTTAGTTAAGAATATATATAGCAAGGAGGTTCCGATCGCGTAAAAATATATAATTTCATCATTCTAGCATGTTTTCCTGTTCAATATTTTGTAGGAAAGGAAAGTCAAGTATATATCAAAGGAATTCGTAGACATGCATACTAAGAATACATGAAAGCTATTGAACATAATTATAACAAATAAAAATACCCTGAACAGAATATATAAATATATTGAGTAAGGATTCTTTGTTGGAATCCTTATATGGCGCTTCTTGGAAAATACTTTCTACATTTTCCTTCGTGTTTGCCTGTTGCTATTATTTTATGTTGTTCTCCTTATTTTTATACATCTTCATGTCACTGTAGTTGGTACTGAATACTCTTGTTGAAGTATCAGAAATAATTCCTTTAGACCAAAATTGATTAAAAAAGCATATTATATGGTACTTAAATAAAAAGTTAACCTAGGAGTAATGTTGTATTTTTTTAATATTATATTATAGAGTTTGCACATTTTAGTTTTGTTAACCGACTTCAAAAAAGGAGGAGGTTCTCAATTGGTCTTAGTATATGTTTTTTTTATGAGTGTAAGTTAGCTAGGGTTAGGTATATGTGAAATTTAAGTGTTAATGTTTTATTGTATTTGTTACCAATGAAAATATTCGTATGCCGCGTCCAGCGGCGGATATTTTGTGAACTATAATATTTAGCAATGCTGTGCCCGCTGTATCCTACGAATAAAAGTCTTTGTCTATGCGCAAAATACAAATTTAACAATAACAACAAAAATCACAACAGTGTGTTTAACGTACTTGAATTAAACACAACTTCCAATGAACGAGTGGTTCAGGAAACATAATTGTGAGCCTATTGACTATTTTACAAAGGTACGTCAATAAACTATTTTTTTTTTGTGTGTGGGCGGCGGGTGGGTTCGCTCGATAGTGGGAAGATGAGCCGCCCACTACCCCCGACCACCCCACAGCTTCCCCTGACCCAAATAGAGGGGGATGAGTCACACACACACACACAAACAAACCAGGGAGCATAAATAAACATATGTCAATATTAATGGGTATATGTTGTTACTTTTGGAGAGGATAATAAATAACAAGCAATTTGATAACGTTGGACTTGTGAAAGAATATGGGGAATATTCTTTTGTGTTGTGGTTACAAACCGGCCTTTGTTGTATCTTTGTTATTAAGACTAATTCATTGAACATTATTTACTAGTAAAGAAATGGTGAAAGTTATCTTGTTGTAATAATTAGCACCCTAACGTAGATGATGTAATGGAGAAACACGATGATCTCACATAAGTACATAAATGTAAAGGAAAAACTGTTTGAAATAAATATTGAATGTATTATGAAAATAGTAACCTTTGGTAGAAAATAAACTCCTACCTACTAAAAATATACCAAACGCTGTATATGAAGTATGTGAAACAATGGAACCTACACAATACAACCGACCTCCTATAAACTACTACCGCTTCCTTCCTAATTCTTTGAATGTCTACATGTCTGAATGTTGCTAATCCCCATTTCAAATGTAAAACCTAAACACTTACCACAGGGCTACTTTCAGTCAGCCATATCCATAGAATTATCCGCCATTACCCATTCGTAGTACCTAAATAAACCAAAATAAAAAATGGTTTGAAGGTAGTTCCTATGCGCCGACGTTGTACCTATACGTGTGAGTGTGACGCAAACCGTAACTCCGTAAGCATAGACAAACAAGGGATTACCTCAGAAGCGACCTTAAATATTGATAGTTGAATTATGGGCAGTTCCACGGCCACCAGGGGTTGAGAACTTGTGGAAACGAGCTCCACCGCCGCTTTAAATATATCTTACATCAGACACCAAGCTTTTGAATAATGTGCCGATGTGGCAAAATGCCGGCAGTGGATACCTACAACTTTGTCAATTTGACAAAGTGGAATCCATTAATACAACAATGAGTTTCCAATACGTAACAAATACATGAAAATAAATATCATAGAGAACAGGTATTTGTTCCGAGTACTTTGACTCCAGCACTATTAACGATACTTAGCATGCGGTGCAAAAACCGGCACAAAAAGTGGGTATTCGGTTAATATGTGGAAGCAAACATCGGCGTCTAACCATCCTTGTGGGATTAAGATTCATTTTAAATGTGATCGTAATGAATTCAGTTCCCAAAACAACGTCAAAACTGTTTGCTCAGACGATTAGCGTGCAGAGCGAGTGACTGCGAGTGACGTGACGCTCTGCGCAAGGTGAGCTGACCAATTTCGCGCAATGAACAAATCATTTGTTCGCACTACCTACGGCAATGTTACCTATCTATCGTTTAATTCCTTTTGTTATTTACGACCGTCAAATATCATCGCTCGCCGAATTTACTCGTAGCGTGCATAACCACGCAAGCCGGAGCCGTGCTATGTATACGTGCATAGGTGGAAAGCGTGATTACAAACATTACACAACGGATCGATTTTTGCACCAAACGGAACGTGGCCGCGAATTTCTTTAGGAAATGGAGTTATTACCTGTGTCGGTGTGTCCGTGGCAGGTCTGGGGATCAGGATACATGGCACTCGCGACGATTTATGCGCATTTGTCCCTCAGAAGTTGTTTCCAGAAAGAGGGCGCCGCGCGAGAAGAACCTACCAACGCGGCGGTGCGCGGCAGAATCGGTCGGCCTCGACCTTGGCCGTCAAACCCGCGCATGCGTCGCGCGCACCCCCCCTCCCTGCCCCCGCGGGCCGCGCGCCTGCGCTCCCCCCTGGCAATTATGTCATTATGATGTGCTGCCGAGTTTGCTGCTGTTGTGTTGCCAAACACAGTCGCGCTCTGCTGGAGCTGAATCCAGATTTTTAATAAGGTCAAATGATTTAGGTAACCACATTCTTGGAATCTTATAAGTAGTTATGTATGAAGACGCAATGCGCCGCCATTGCCGCGCGGCCGGCACGAACTATGTATGATATACAAACTAAGCAGATGTTGACTTTGGCACGCTATTGTAGATATTACTAATCATAGGTAATGCGATTCTCAGTTTTATCAATCGTTTGTTAACGTGAGAATGAATACAAACTGTGCCGGCAAGTCATGGGCCGATACGTAACTTATCAAAATAAACATCGATGTTTTTTATTTACATATTTATCAGATAATGACTGTTTTTATGAAAAAATAATCCAATTAGGTAGAGTATTTTGTTGATATTTCCTCAATTTCCTCGTAATTATGAACCGATCAAGTAAATATAGTCAAATCGACCGTGATTTACAGGAGCTGCGTACATACGGCAAAACATCAAGCTACAGATATCCATTATAACCCGACCTCGCTTTGCTTGATCTGCCCGAACATTGACAGATCAGCTTAATTTGGATATGCGTACCTTGATCGCTCGTCGTGCGTAGAACCTGTATTTAACATAATCAATAAAAAATATGACCTAACTATTTTTAGATAAAAGGTAGTAAACGAACAATATAACACAGGTAGTATTCGAGAAAATAAACCAAAGTTACCTACTAGAATAGGTACTAGATAATCTTACAAAACTCTGCCCTAAAAGGTTTATTAGATAAGAAAAGGATAAGTAATCCACTGGGATTAGACCACGGTCTTCCATATTAATTCGCCGTATCTATAATGGGTTATCCTCTTGAACTAGATACTGGGACACCAATTAGAAGATAAAGATTTCGGATCGGATTGGTTACCAGGTTGTTCCCAAAGAATCGTGAAGACCTTTCTAATATCCCTTATTCGTCCATTTATAATATCTTTATAAATGGAGTATTTAAATTTATTTACAGAAATACTCGTACATTTAAGCTCACAGTGTTTTACCAAAACGAAAATCATATCATATTTACATAAATTATCATGTAAGTAGGTATATGAAAACTTTTACTGCCTCGTAGATCTCATGGTCGCAAGCGCGACTGCTGAGTATGAGGTCCTGGGTTCCATTCCCGGGTCGGACAAATTGGTATTTGGTTCATCCATCAGGAATTTCTTAGTAGCAATCACGTAGTTAGGATGTGATCAGTTGATGGCAATAGGCTCGCCCTCTATTATATGGGACTTAAACATAACTGGCAACATATGGGTGCACTAAAATAATTATATCTTACCACTGTCTGGCTTTTATTTGAACGCATAAATAAACTAAGTAAGGGAAAAAAGTATGTTTCTGGTTCGTGGCAAAAATTAATTATTTTTCAGCCAATTCTGGAAACCTAGACGATTCATTTCGAAAGGTTAGCGTTGCCAACCAATTTCACAAAGATGAAGTCACCAACTCACAACAAGAAAACAGCTGAAAATCGCAGCAATTTTCCACAACTCAGCATAGCAACACGAAACAGCACTTAATTATAAATCGACCAAGTAAATTCATACGTCGTCGGAAGGTAATGAAATCTATAAATAATGCTAACATCATAGTGATGTAATCTCCCATTGTTGATTTACCTGCACTTACCTATGTACTATGTACATAGACGAATGCATACAAGCATGAATACTTCAGTGTGTTGCGAATCACAAATTAAATTAGAATAATTTAATTAGGAGAGCATTGTTCACTGCATGGTGGTTTCTACTGGTCTAGGTTTCCTGTAAATACCTAGGTCAGTATCAAGTATAGCATAATAAGTATGTAATGTTCCCACTGCTGGGACGCACGTCAAGTCTTTCTTTATCGTGTGGTTAGTACCGAAACGTGGTGTCCGAGTTTTTATGGGCCTCTGAGCTGAGTTGAATTTGCCACCTGGCCGCCGAGGACTATCCCTTAAGGTTGATGCTCCAAGGTAGCTAGCGAAATTCGAGTTTTCTTACGTTTTATGCCATTTCAATCATGGAACTTATAAATATGAACTGAGAGGGTTGTATTGGTGATTTTAATCATGAATACCCAGTAAAATCACGTTTGTTACTGTTAATCTTATTTTATTTAACAGTGTCAGGTTGTATAACCTGACACTGGCTGGCAAAATTGCAAAAACGTAAGAATTTTCGAATTTCGCGGGTTATCCTGGAGCATCAACCTTAAGAATTCTGGTTTCTTCACGATGCCGAAGCACGTGACAATTATAGGTTCAACGCGCACATGAATCTGAAAAATCAGAGGTGCGTGTCTTGGTTTCGAACGCGAGACCTATGACTTCCCGTCGGGGCTGCGGGTTGTTCGCAAGAGATACCGCGGCCTCGACATGAAGGGTTAAGAAGGAACATGGGTGGTTTTTAGTCAGTAGAAGTCTGACACTCCCTTCCGCTCTGCCCAAGAGCGGGAGGGGTTATTTGATGATTTTCCACCCACCAAAAAAAAAAAAAAAGACCTATGACTTGGAAGTCCGACGGATCCACCCCTAGACTATGACTCCTTCTTAACCGACTTCCAAAAAGGGGGAGGTCCTCTATTCTTGTGTATGTATATTTAATAAGTGCACTCTATAGTGGTAAACGTTACTTTAAATTTTTGGTCTGAAACATATTTTCTCATGATATATTCCTACCTCGTTCAAAAAGTTTCATACTTGGTTTAAATATATTTAAATCTAATTATCTTTATTCCTATTGGTTTCTCATTACGATACTTGTTAGCCTACACTTATTTTTTCATATTCAATCTTATTAGTTTATTTAATACCAGGAAATCTAACAAGAAGCAAATGTAACTCCTTATGAAAATCATCAGAGTCGATATAAGGCTCGGGGCTGCGGGTTGTTCGCAAGAGATACTGCAGCCTCGACATGAAGGGCTAAGAAGGAACATGGGTGGTTTTTAGTCAGTAGAAGTCTGACACTCCGTTTCGCTCTGCCCAAGAGCGGGAGGGGTTACTTGATGATTTTCCATCACCCGCCAAAACTTACGAAACTCAAAAATCAAATTGGTTCATTTAATTTCGAACAAATTTTTACCACTTATCTTTTAAAACACATTCCAACCGTTCCCAGCCTCAGTTGTATAGACGTACATCCCTACCTAACCTACTTATACAGGTATACGGGAGCGAAGTAACGTTGTTGCTGCAGAGGGTGATACTTGCTACTGTCCAGTGCTCACCCCTTTAACATAACTAGTTCTTGTTCATTTTTAACAACACAGGTGAGATGGCAGTTATATTTTAAAACTATAGTTTTAATTTTTTTTTATTTAGCATTTTTTTGTAGGTAACTTAGACTTTGCCCGCGACTTCGTCCACAAAAATTGATATAGGTTTTTTTTTGGGGGTGGAAAATTATTCAAAAACCCCTCGGGGTTATTATTTACTGCCTTTATCATACACCGCCTTTCGCTCTTGGGCAGAGCTACAGGCAGTGTCAGACTTCTACTCACTAAAAACCACCGATGTTCCTTTTTAGCCCTTGCGCCGAGGCCGCAGTATCTCTTACTACCCGCAGCCCCGAAGGGGAAAATTGTTAAGCTCAGATAAGCTTGCACGACTAATGTATCTTTCTATATTTTATAGACAATGATCCCACAGCACAAATTTTAATATTATAGAAACAAATCTACAGGAGGGATAAAAAAGTAAATAAAAGCTTTCAATAAAACATGTCGCTCTTTCGCAATCATGGTGTTTAGAACTGATAGCGCCATCTACAGATCTCGTTACATACTATTTTCACGGCCAGATGCAGACTCGCGTCGTAATCAACTTGACTAAGAAGTATCACTATTTTCACATAGATGGCACTAGGGTGTGTAAGTACCATAAAAAAGACAAAAAAAATGTCATATTGTGCTGATCTATTTTTATGAAATAAGGAAGCCGATAGTCGGAGGCGGTTACAGGTTTTCGGATAGAAAGTACTCACTATTAGCAATCAGTTTTACCCAACTAGTTGTAACCAAATACAAAAACATGGTAAATATCCCGTTTTCAATATTAATAATAGTGTTAGTAACCGTGTCAGTTTAAAACCTCCTTCCTACTCGCAAATAATAATTATGATTAAAATCATAGCGCGTAGTTGGTGTCTACGGATTCCGCTGTAGAGCCCGCTACGGCGTAGGGCCTACGTCGTAGACGTAAGGGCTGCATAATTTCAAGAAGAATAGTGTAGTCATTGTGTAGTGGTCATCTTGCTGAGTTCTCCATATTGTTGTAATATTAAACATGGCTCTAGTGATTGAATATGCATAAGAAATGAGACGTGTTTTCTCTTTTTATATGCTACAGAGAACTTTGATTCACACATCATCATCTGCCTAGGCTTTTCCCAACTATGTTGGGGTCGGCTTCCAGTCTGAATAGAATACCACAATATTATATGGAGCGAATGCCCATCTGACCTCCACAACCCAGCTAATACTGGGTAATACGATATCTGTTAGGAAAGCACTTCCAGCGATACTTTATGAAGTGTTCCCTTCTAGATTTAAGATCTATGTTTGTGGTTGCTAGGTTACCTGTTGTTACTCAACGTATCTTTGTTAGCACCTCATAGCACACTCTATATATTTTACTAAACCAAATTTCCACTGCGTTTTACTTTAATATGGTAGCGAGCGTGTAAAAAACGAAAGCTTAAAAGTTCTTTACGTTTATTTCCTTAAGAATAAAAGTTCATAAAAGTTAATCATGTCGTCTTCAAAAATGAAACTCGAAATCGGACTATTCGATGGAAGCAATTGGCCGACTTGGAAATACAAAGTGTTGTTGCTGCTGCGGAGTAACACAGGCACCTTAGAAGCGGTGCAGGGTACTTTAAAAAAGCCGGCACATCCGGGTGAAGGAGCCAAAGCAGAAGAACTAACAAAATACAAAGTTGAGTATGAAACCTATAATAAAATAGAAAGCACTGCACTATTACTACTTACCACTAATATGACCAACGAAATTCTGACGAAAGTAATGCGTTTTACAACTGCGAGTGAAATATGGGACGAATTAAACCGTCTTTACGAAAGAGGATCACAGGATCGAACTTATGATCTATGTATGCAACTTTTTAACTACAAGAAAGACCCTACACATGACATGGGTACGCATATGTCTGCGATAAAGAATATTTGGCATGATCTGAATCAAGCTTTGTCAACAGTTTGCAATCAACTACCAGAAATTCTTTTGATATGCAAGATATTGGATTCTCTGCCAGAAGAGTATTTTAGTTTTAAATCAAGTTGGCTACTGATTACATTGAAAGATCGTACAATCGAGAACCTGACCACCCAGTTGTGCGCTCACGAGAGAGCTTTGAAAGATAAAAATAAATCTGAAGTTGAAGGTGAATCCAGCACGGAGGTACTGATAGTAAGTAACGGAAAGCAAGTTAATAAGAAGAAGTTCAAGTGCAACTATTGCGGAGCAAGCGGACATCGAGTAAAGCAATGTAAGAAAATGGATAACGGATGGTAGACCCCCAAAACCTCCAAAGGAATCCACATCAAATGCTGCAACATTGCAAAGTTTAGCTTTATCTCTAGGTGAGAGTACTGATAAAGACTCATGGTACGTACATAATGGAGCAACATGTCACGTAACCAATAGAGGAGATAAGTTTGTATTTTTCGAGTACTTTAGTGAATCTCACAGAGTAATGACAGCAGATGGTAAAAATATTGAAGCTATCGGAAAGGGCTCAATACAAATGAAAGCTGACATTAGTGGCAAAAACGAAACAATTACGCTCACAAATGTTTGGTATGTTCCCTGCATACAGAGAAAATGAATACCATCGGAAGACAAAGCACATCAAGCTAAGACATTTCTATGTAAGGCAATGTGTGTCTTATGGAGATATCCAAATTGAGCAAGTGCCTACGCAAGATCAATTGGCTGATATCTTTACAAAGCCATTATTCAAACCAAGACTGGTAAAACTTTGCGAAGACTTCGGTTTGAAAAAGAAGAGGGAATGTTAGGAAAGCACTTCCAGCGATACTTTATGAAGTGTTCCCTTCTAGATTTAAGATCTATGTTTGTGGTTGCTAGGTAACCTGTTGTTACTCAACGTATCTTTGTTAGCACACTCTATATATTTTACTAAACCAAATTTCCACTGCGTTTTACTTTAATAATATCCTTTGGTAAGACTGGTTGGCAGACTTTCAGGTCACTGACTACTTGTAACGACTGCCAAAAATCTATATATGGCAGCCGCCAGCCGGGACCAACAGCTTAACGTGCTTTCTGAGGCACGGAGGAAACTCGGTATGTAAGGGATGGTCGCCCATCCACAGACCACCCTATGCAAGCGGGTCTTAACCTAAAGATCGAAGCCAGGAGCAGTTATTATTAAGCACGTTCACACAATGAGTTTAAAAGTTTAGTTTAAACCTGTCTCCGGACATGGGCGGTTTTCTACAAATATTTATTGAAATATCTATTGGCGGCTGAAGTTCGTAGTCATTATATTTCTATGGGGCGAGCCTATTGCCATCAACCGGGCACAAATCTAGACTCCTTTGTTCCTACTGAGGAATTCCTGATGAAAACATTCAATAACACTTTGCCCGACTAGCCCGACTTGGACCAATAGACCGACGAGGTACTTGAAGTAATGGGGCATTGAATTGTTCTTATGATTACCAAAGGAAGTTTACTAAAGGAGGCAACTTATATTAATTCTACTATTTAATTCGTCTATTCTGTCCCATTGCCGGGCCAAGACCTAACTCATTCTTTTTCAACTCTCTCGGTGTTTTCTGAAATAAAAATAAACTTAGTTACTCCTTATAACATCAGTTATCTGCCAGTAAAATGTCCATCAAAATCGGTCCAGCCGTTTTGGAGATTAGTCGGAACAAACAGGCAGACTGACAAAAGTAAAAAAAAATGGTTTTATTCTTTTCAGTAAATACCCGTTATTTTAAAATGACTATAAATGTTCAAATTGTGCGATGTTATGCGCTTAAAAAAAAAAAAAATATATAAAATAATTAAATAGTTAAAAAACATGACCTTTCATTCAGTCATAACTTTTTACTGATAGCAAATTTTTTATTGCGATCTGGATGCAATGACTCATTATTTATATTATTAGAAGACTATTTAACCGACTTCCCAAAAAGGAGGTTCTCAATTCGTCTGTATGTTTTTTTTGTGTGTATGCTATCGCATATCTCCGTCATTAATGAACCGATTTTCAAAATTCTTTTTGTGTTCGAAAAGGTATACTCGCGAGGAGATGGGATCCCAAGGAAATCGAGGGCAACCCTCAAATTTTATAGGCACATATGATGTTTTTCATATATTTTCTGAAGCTGTTTAAGTATTTGCGTCTGACCATTATATTATCATGTGAATTCGCTGATGATGATGGAAGGTACGACTCCTCAACGGTTATGAGTTGAAAGAAAATTCTTTCTTATTTATACTCACTTATGGAGCGATTATTGTATTCTTTTAGGGTATCAGGTTGACCCGAGGTGGTCCCATTGTCACCAAGTCAGGATCTGATGGTGGAATCTCAGGGAAATCGAGGGCAACCCTCAAACTTTATAGGCACATATGACGTTTTACATATATTTTCTAAGCCTGTTCAAGTATTTGCGTGTGGTCATCATAATATCATGTGGATTCTTTCAAAACTATACGTACTTATGAAGTAATAGTTGTATTCTTTCAGGGTATTAGGTTGCCCTGATGATAGAAGGTATGGTATATAATGTTAACCGGCTTTAAAAAAGGACGTTCTCAATCTTTTTTTATGTATGTTTTCACCGATTACTCGGAGACGCCTGAACCGATATAGAAAATTCTTTTTTTGTTGTAAAGGAGATATCTCAAGGGTGGTTCCAAGATAAGAAAATCAGGATCTGATGATGGCATCCCAGAGAAATCGAGGGCAACCCTCAAATTGTATAGGCACGTATTACGTGTTTCGTGCTTTTTCTAAAGTTTTTTTTTAGTATTTGCATCTAGCAGTCAACGGTTAGGAGTTGGTGCATAATTCTTTAGTAAAATATTATGGGGACGTATATAATATGGTTGTATTGTTTCAGGTTATTTAGGTGGGCTGATTATGGAAGGCACTACTCCTAAACGGTTAGGAGTTGAAAGCAATAATAAGGGAATCTTGAAGGTTAGGGTTCTTGGTTGAATGTTAAATGTATGGTAAATATTTGTATAGGATATTACAACTAAAAATTGTAAAATAAAAAAAACTTTTTTGCAAAAAAAAACCGACTTCAAAAACACAAAAAAGTGAAAAACACAAAAAGTGAAAAATAATCTTCAAAAATGCCATACCACGCTGACTAGTCTGAAAAGAAACATCGGACATAAACTCAGCGGTCACTGACCCTTTTAAAGCCCGGCAAATATAATTAAGTTTATGATTTTGTTTTGTCTTGTTCTATTGAATTTTACTCTTTGTGGTGTATGATACTTTTATATTCCATCACGTAATATTATTGATTTTATAGAATAGTGCTTGTGTGCACCTAGTATGATTATGGGGCTAACCTGTAAAAAAATGGTTACACTAACAAAATATTGTGGTAGAGAATTAGTTTATGTTTATGTTTACAGTCATAACAATTGTTGGTTGTCCAATAAAGGAAAACAAAATAAAATACTGGTCCTTTCTTATGTCACGCGCGTGTTTCCACTCAGTGTAGTGAGGCCAAGTGTTCAACTGTTATCAAAGTCAGTTCCCATCGAACTCTCATAACACTAACTGCGGTACTCAGAGATATTTAATGATTACTTAAGCCGTCACTTAGTAAAGATTTGACATACTTTTGTATGACCCTAAGTAATTATTAAAGCTCTCTGAGTGTGGCTGTAAGAAGGTTAACTGACACTGGCTGGTAACATCGACTATACGTAGAAGATACTATTAAAATGTTGTCAGTTCAACATATTAAGGGGATCGCAGCACTAGATGACTTTGACGATTTGACCTCTGTACTGGCTTTTGTTTATTTTTCGGCCCCTACCGGCAAACGACTGTACTACAGAAAAACGTACCAAAGAACAGAAATGTGTCGCAGAGCGGTCATCGTATTTGCCTAACATATTTTGTATCTCTTGGAGTACCGACATCATAATGTATGAATAAAATATTTAATAATAAATTATACACTTTGACTAATGATGTAATAACCTAGCTTTCATTATTTTATTTATTAGTTATTTCACTGAGCACGGGTACTCCTACTACGATACATTCTTAAGGTCTGATAAAGACCAGATAACTGCTTATCGCTTCTCAGTCACGGAAATAGTCAGAATGCTCCAGCTTTCAGCTAACTGAGCACGAATGCTACTACATGATACATTTTGAAGGTCTGACGATGACCACCTAAGTGCTTATCGGTTCTCAGTGACTGATGTAGTTAGAATGACCTAGCTTCCAAACTTTATCTGTCTGAGCACGGATGCTACTACTTAATACATTTTAAAGGTCTGATGATGACCAGCTAAGTGCTTATCGGTTCTCAGTGACGGATGTAGTTAGAATGACCTAGCTTTCAAATTTTATCTATCTGAGCACGTATTCTACTACATGATACATTATGAAGGTCTGATGATGACCAGCTAAGTGATTATCGGTTCTCAGTGACGGATATAGTTAGAATGCTCCAGCTGTCAGCTTTTATCTTATTGAGCACGGATGCTACTACATGATACATTTTGAAGGTCTGATGATGACCAGCTAAGTGCTTATCGGTTCTCAGTGACGGATGTAGTTAGAATGACCTAGCTTTCAAATTTTATCTATCTGAGCACGTATTCTACTACATGATACATTATGAAGGTCTGATGATGACCAGCTAAGTGATTATCGGTTCTCAGTGACGGATATAGTTAGAATGCTCCAGCTGTCAGCTTTTATCTGTCTGAGCACGGATGCTACTACATGATACATTTTGAAGGTCTGATGATGACCAGCTAAGTGCTAATTGGTTCTCAGTGACGGATCTAGCTAGAATGACCTAGCTTTCAAATTTTATCGATCTAAGCACGGATGCTACTACATGATACATTTTGAAGGTCTGATGATGATCAGCTAAGTGCTTATCGGTTCTCAGTGACTGATGTAGTTAGAATGACCTAGCTTCCAAACTTTATCTGTCTGAGCACGGATGCTACTACTTAATACATTTTGAAGGTCTGATGATGACCAGCTAAGTGATTATCGGTTCTCAGTGACGGATATAGTTAGAATGCTCCAGCTGTCAGCTTTTATCTTATTAAGCACGGATGCTACTACATGATACATTTTGAAGGTCTGATGATGACCAGCTAAGTGCTAATTGGTTCTCAGTGACGGATATAGCTAGAATGACCTAGCTTTCAAATTTTATCGATCTGAGCACGGATGCTACTACATGATACATTTTAAAGGTCTGATGATGATCAGCTAAGTGCTTATCGGTTCTCAGTGACGGATGTAGTTAGAATGACCTAGCTTTCAGATTTTATCTTATTGAGCACGGATGCTACTACATGATACATTTTGAAGGTCTGATGATGACCAGCTAAGTGCTAATTGGTTCTCAGTGACGGATATAGCTAGAATGACCTAGCTTTAAAATTTTATCGATCTGAGCACGGATGCTACTACATGATACATTTTGAAGGTCTGATGATGATCAGCTAAGTGCTTATCGGTTCTCAGTGACGGATGTAGTTAGAATGACCTAGCTTTCAGATTTTATCTTATTGAGCACGGATGCTACTACATGATACATTTTGAAGGTCTGATGATAACCAGCTAAGTGCTTATCAGTTCTCAGTGACGGAACGTAGTTAGCATGGCCTTACTTTAAAATTTTATCGATCTGAGCACGGATGCTACTACATAATACATTCTAAAGGTCTGATGATGACCAGCTAAGTGCTAATTGGTTCTCAGTGACGGATATAGCTAGAATGACCACCATCAGGTAAATGGCACCATCAGTCTCCAAGGCCTCCTCGAGCTCTTTTAAATGAGTCCAAACACGATGGTTCTACGCAGCGCTGTCAATGAGATCCTGTACCCACCTTCGAAGTCCACCATGAAGTAAATGGCATCATCAGTCTCTAAGGCCTCCTCGAGCTCTTTCAAATGAGTCCAAACACGACGATTCTACGCAGTGCCGTCAATGAGATCCTTTACTTACCTTTGGAGTCCACCATCAGGTAAATGACATTATCAGTCTCCAAGGCGCCCTCGAGGTCTCAACACCATTAAAATAATAAGATACATAACATCACGCCTATTATTAGGTACACCTCTGTCTAACCCTTCGGGGATTACAGGCGTGATGATATGCATTGTATGTTATTATTTTAATGGTGTTAATTGTTTTATCGCTTTTAATTATTTTGTCTTGAGAATTTCGTTTGATGGAAGATGAAGATCTGGATGACTGATGATGTCTCGTACCTGATGGTGGACTCCGAAGGTTGGTATAGGATCTCATTGACGGCACTGAGTAGAACCATCGTGTTTGGACTCATTTGAAAGAGCTCGAAGGGGCCTTGGAGACTGATGATACCAGCTACCTGATGGTAGACTCCGAAGGTAAGTATAGGATCTCATTGATGGCACCACGTAGAACCGTCGTGTGTGGACTCATTTGAAAGAGCTCGAAGAGGCCTTGGAGACTGATGGTGCCATTTACCTGATGGTGGTCATTCTAGCTATATCCGTCACTGTAAACCGATAAGCACTTAGCTGGTCATCATCAGACCTTCAAAATGTATCATGTAGTAGCATCCGTGCTCAATAAAATAAAATCTGAAAGCTAGGTCATTCTAACTACATCCGTCACTGAGAACCGATAAGCACTTAGCTGATCATCATCAGACCTTCAAAATGTATCATGTAGTAGCATCCGTGCTCACATCGATAAAATTTTAAAGCTAGGTCATTCTAGCTATATCCGTCACTGAGAACCAATTAGCACTTATCTGGTCATCATCAGACCTTCAAAATGTATCATGTAGTAGCATCCGTGCTCAATAAGATAAAAGCAGTAAGCTGTAGCATCATAACTGTATCCGTCAGTGAGAACCGATAAGCACTTAGCTGATCATCATCAGACCTTCAGAATGTATCATGTAGTAGCATCCGTGCTCGGATCGATAAAATTTGAAAGCTAGGTCATTCTAGCTATATCCGTCACTGAGAACCAATTAGCACTTAGCTGGTCATCATCCGACCTTCAGAATGCATTATGTAGTAGCATCCGTGCTCAGATCGATAAAAATTTAAAGCTAGGTCATGCTAACTACATCCGTCACTGAGAACCGATAAGCACTTAGCTGGTTATCATCAGACCTTCAAAATGTATCATGTAGTAGCATCCGTGCTACAAGAACGACTACAATTGTTTTTTGCTACAATTGTTTTATCGCTAAAAGAGATAAAATAAATTAAAATCATTAAAATAATAACATACATAACATCACGCCTACTATTAAGTACACCTCTGCCTAACCCTTTGGGGATTACAGGCGCGATGTTATGTAATGTATGTTATTATTTTAATGGTGTTAATTGTTTTATCGTTTTAATTGGCAACACGGTTTGCGCAGTGGCTGAGCAATTGGACTGCTGCGCTGTGTGTCGCGGGTTCGATCCCCGCACGGAACAAATATTTGTATGATCTACAGATAATTGTTTCGAGTCTGGGTGTTTGGTTGTGTATGTGAGTTTAAATGTTTGTGAACGCACCCACGATACAGGAGAAATTCCTAGTGTGGGGCAACGTTTAAAAAAAAAAAAAACAATTATTTTGTCTTGAGAATTTCGTATGATGGAAGATGAAGATCTGGATGACTGATGATGTCTCGTACCTGATGGTGGACTCCGAAGGTGGGTATAGGATCTCATTGATGGCACCACGTAGAACCGTCGTGTGTGGACTCATTCGAAAGAGCTCGAAGAGGCCTTGGAGACTGATGGTGCCATTTACCTGATGGTGGTCATTCTAGCTATATCCGTCACTGTGAACCGATAAGCACTTAGCTGGTCATCATCAGACCTTCAAAATATATCATGTAGTAGCATCCGTGCTCAATAAGATAAAAGCAGTAAGCTGTAGCATCATAACTGTATCCGTCAGTGAGAACCGATAAGCACTTAGCTGATCATCATCAGACCTTCAGAATGTATCATGTAGTAGCATCCGTGCTCAGATCGATAAAATTTGAAAGCTAGGTCATTCTAGCTATATCCGTCACTGAGAACCAATTAGCACTTAGCTGGTCATCATCAGACCTTCAAAATGTATCATGTAGTAGCATCCGTGCTCAATAAGATAAAATCTGAAAGCTAGGTCATTCTAACTACATCCGTCACTGAGAACCGATAAGCACTTAGCTGATCATCATCAGACCTTCAAAATGTATCATGTAGTAGCATCCGTGCTCAATGAGATAAAAGCTGAAAGTTGGAGCATTCTGACTATTTCCGTGACTGAGAACCGATAAGCAGTTACCTGGTCTTCATCAGACCTTCAAAATGTATCATGTAGTATGAGAGTCCATCATTAGGTACGAGACATCATCAGTCATCTAGATCTCCATCTTCCATCAAACGAAAATCTCAAGACAAAATGGTTAGATAACATAACATCACGCCTGTAATCCCCGAAGGGTTAGGCAGAGGTGTACCTAATAGAACGGGGCGGACAGAGGTGTACCTAATAGTATAGGGGCGAGCCTATTGCCATCAACCGGGCACAAATCCAGACTCCGTGGCTGTTACTTATAATTTCCTGATGGAAAAACCCAATAACACTTTGCCCGACCCGGGAATCGAACCCAGGACCTCATGCTCAGCATCGTGCTTACGACCACTAGACCAACGAGGCAGTCCAAAATCAAAATAATATCATACATATTCTATATACCAAAATATCTACTAAGAAACGTAAGTAATTTACCAACAGTTTTGGAGAGCTCGGCCACGCGTCACTTTACGTTTATTAGGCATAGTCAGCTTAGTCTATGATAGGTGCAAACAACAAAATGAAATTACAAACTACTTTAAATATATTTACAAACTTATTTTCTGTTCTTATTTTACGAAATATTGATAACTATACAATTTACAATATGTTTTAATTCAGAAAACATTAAAAACGTGAACTTTTGAATTTTATTTGTGAAGTAATGACATGCGTGCAGTCCACCCGTGACAACAGTCATCGAGACACTGGCGCAGCGCGTTCCAAGTATGCGCGACGGGTCTTGCGCCGCATTTGCCTCAAAATGTCGGGTATTAATTTATTATTTCAAAATTGTATTACAAATCAGAAAAAATAAACAATACGGATTGATAAATACATCACTACGTATTTTTGGGTATAAAATTCATACCGAACTATTCAGCCGTTTCAGAGACAAAATTCGATTTAGGTTAAGACATACTACGATTTTTTATTAAATAATGTGAAGGTTTATTAAAATTTTAAACAATACGAATTATTTGTGATGACTTTAGGTATAACATATATTTTTTATATGGAAATCGTACGGAAGGATTCCTCAACAAATTTCTTTAAACATACGCCGTTTTTGGGATTTTAGCGACGCAACGGCCTTAATTCAAGATGCTATCTTTTTTTTTTTGTTTTAACATTTGTTTTTTTATATCTAAAAGTGCAGTGTGTAAAATTCAAAGAGGTTATAAATGTATAAAGCTAGTGTGTAAAATTCAAAGAGGTTATATTATATTTATTTAGATAATAATATAGATTAATACCATATGGGCTGATATGGGTTAAATAAGCTTCGCAAAAATTATTGAGAGGGGGCTTTTTAATTTTTAATTTATACTTTTTGCTTGGATATACAATATTTGGTAAAACGTACTGAACGCTATGTTAAAATTTGTCCAACTATTTTAATGGGACCATAAATAGGTATGCATGTTATAAAAATATTATTTTTCTATCAAGTTAGAAATATTTTAGAATTTAATCATTCATTCCGGGAATTACATAAAAACTTATAAACAAATACTTCTTTATAATATTACTAGCTGTTCCCGGCATGCGTTGCAATGCCCTTTTTCCTACCTACTACCTGCCTGTGTACCAACTACCTACCTACCTACTACCTCCTACCCTACCTACCTACCTACTACCCTACCTACCTACCTACTACCCGACCTACCTACTACCCTACCTACTTACTACCCTACCTACTACTCTACCGACTACCCTACCTACTCTACTATCCTACTTACTACCCTACCTACTACTCTACCTACTACTCTACCTACTACCCTGCCTACCTACCTACCACTTTACCACCTTTTAAACCTTCCCTGGACTTCCACGAATAATTCAACACTATAATTAGCCAAATCGGTCCAGCCGTTCTCGAGTTTTAGCGAGACTAACGAACAGCAATTAATTTTTATATTATACGCAAACACCATTTGAAAAATCGTTTTTCTATTGGGAAAGAAACAGTAATTATTTGTGATTATTGTGATAATGTCGTATGGTCTGTTTGAAGTTGTCATTCGTTGACTGAACAACTGAACGTCACTCAATTGTTTTGTCTTCCCGGAACCTCTCCACTAACACTTGAACTTTATGGGTACGGTATTAAAGCTCAAATTGATTTTACGTTTTAGTTAGAAAACGTTTGTATGGGAAAAAGAAAAGGGCTGTTTTTAGGGCTTTTCCGGCCATTAATCGAATTTTTCTCGCCGTAAAAACCATCCTTGAACTTCAACGAACATTTAAAAAAAAAAATCAGCCAAATCGGTCAAGCCGTTTTCATGCCAAGTCATGACAACGGAAAACGGGTTTCATTTTTATATATATAGATTAGGTATAGTACCTATATAGGGTGTAAAAGTACCCTTAACGCAAACGAAGGGCATTTGTTCTCCCCACCACTGCGATATTTTTTTTGTTCTAGACCATACCTGGGAACCTCCTAGTTGCGGAGATATTGGGGGTCAAAGTTCCAAATTTTTCACAGCTGTTTTTGTAAATACTAGTATTTCAGGTTTTAACTTTACTTAAATTACCTTCATGACCCGTTTACTATTCAAAGAATCCACTAGCACAATGTTTTAAGAGTGCTACTTTGAGTTTTACCGTAAAATGTAATTTTTGACCCCAAAAAAAAAAGTCATTTCCCAGCAAAAAATTTTGCGCAGGGGTACTTGGTTTGATGTACAGAATGCTTGGTTGTCAGATGCGTGAAGGGTTCGTTTACACCCTGTATAGGGTGTTAAAGTACCCTTAACGCAAACGAAGGGCACTAATTGTTCTCCCTATCACTGCGATATTTTTTTTGTTCTAGACCATACCTGGGAACCTCCTAGTTACGGAGATATTGGGGGTCAAAGTTCCAAATTTTTCACAGCTGTTTTTGTAAATACTAGTTTTTCAGGTTTTAACTTTACTTAAATTACCTCCATGACCCGTTCACTATTCAAAGCATCCACGAGTACAATGTTTTAACAGTGCTACATTGAGTTTTATCGTTAAATGTGATTTTTGACCCAAAAAAAAAATGTCGTTTCCCAGCAAAAATTTTTGCGTAGTGGTACTTAGTTTGATGTACAGCATGCTTGGTTGACGGCTGTGTGATGGGTTGATTTACACCCTGTAGATATAATGAGCTAGCCTACCACAAAAGCATGCTAAGCTCGACTACAAAAAAGAGAATTATCCCACAGCTCAAATTTTAATTAAACAAAACACTACAGGAAGAATGAAAGAAAACATCACTTCAAAATCTGTAGGAATTCAGTAAAACTTCAATTTCGCAATCATGGTATTTAGGACTGGTAGCGCCATCTAAAGGTGCGATTACTAACTATTTTCGCGGCCAGGTGCGGAGTTGCGTCGGAAGAAACTTGATAAAGAAGTATCACTATTTTTACATAGATGGCATTAGGGTGTGTCATTAAAAAACTAAAAAAAAGTAATGGTCATTGTAATACGGATCTATCTTGTCAGTGTATGGTTGTGTATGTCCCTAATACAGGTATGAACGATCCCCGAATATGAAGTTTGGATCACGGTTGCTTTGAAAGTTACAAGGAATCGCAGCTGTATGAAATTGGTACTCACTTAAGTTAAAGTACATATTATAATAATAATAATCATTTATTTCAGATTCATCCTAAGATTACATCCATATTTGTTAGTAGAATTGCAAGCTTACAAACTAGTGTTAGTAATAATTAATTAAATAATAATAATAATAATAGATTGTTGTGGGTGTCTACGGATTACGCCGTAGATCCCGCTACGGCGTAGGGCCTACGTCGTAGACGTAAGGGCTAATATTGAAGTAATTTTGTAGTGACCTGGCTGAGTTCTTCATACTATTAAAAAAAATGGAGTTAGTAAATTGATTATGCGTTAGTGGCCTGAAATGAGACAATGTGTTTCCAAAAGTACGGATAATTTTATTTATATACCTATAAAAACACTTCTTATTCCTAGATACTATTTTAACTTAAAACAAAATATAACCCTCCTTTTTTAAGTTACAGAGAACTTTTTTTTAATCTACTCTTAAAGTTGGGATAAACCGATACAGACTAATTGCGGACGTGTCTCCGGACATGGACACTTGCCTACAAATACTTATTGAGATATCTAGCAGTGGCGGTCTGTGTCAGTTTTATTGATCCATTAACCGTTTTAACTGATATTCTTTTTTTTAACCGTAAAGTTGTTTCACGTTAAAACATTATGTAACAATTTCATATTTTTGAAGAGAAATATATTGTGTCTGGTAAGTTATCGTTGAGATGTCCGCTACCCGTCGGCACAGTGCTCATACTTGTGTTGGGGCTCACTGTCACCGGGTTCGCTTCTTGATTCATTATCTTCTTGATCCTGGAATAAAAAAAAATGTGTAACTAAAAATATCATAAAATAACATCACACATAATTAGGCAGTGGGGTATTCAGTAGTATACTCTCATTTCGCTAGTTATGTTCATTATGTAATATGGGGCGAGTCTATTGCCATCAAACGGGCAATTATGCAGACTCCGTGGCTGCTATTGAGAAAGTCCTGATGGGAGAACTTAGTATCACTTTGCCCGACCCGGGAATCGAACCCAGAACCTCATCCGCAGCAGTTGCGCTTGCGCCCACTAGACCAAAGATGGAGTCATCAAAAACACTAGATCATGAATTAAAAATAACACAGTTGCAACAATGCGCATTTTTGACTAATCCAGTATGTCATTGATTATATTTTGGTAATATATCGATATGCATAAAAGGTTCAAGGTCCATGACGATACCAATGTGTGCCTTTTTTTATGGTGGGTGGAAAATCATCAAATAACCCCTCCCGCTCTTGGGCAGAGCGAAAGGGAGTGTCAGACTTCTACTGACTAAACACCACTATAGAGTGCACTTATTAAATATACATACACAAGAATAGAGGACCTCCTCCTTTTTGGAAGTCGGTTAAGAAGCAGTCATAGTCTAGGGGTGGATTCGTCGGACTGCCAAGTCATAGGTCTTTTTTTTTTTTTTTGGTGGGTGGAAAATCATCAAATAACCCCTCCCGCTCTTGGGCAGAGCGAAAGGGAGTGTCAGACTTCTACTGACTAAACACCACTATAGAGTGCACTTATTAAATATACATACACAAGAATAGAGGACCTCCTCCTTTTTGGAAGTCGGTTAAGAAGCAGTCATAGTCTAGGGGTGGATTCGTCGGACTGCCAAGTCATAGGTCTTTTTTTTTTTTTTGGTGGGTGGAAAATCATCAAATAACCCCTCCCGCTCTTGGGCAGAGCGAAAGGGAGTGTCAGACTTCTACTGACTAAAAGCCACTATAGAGTGCACTTATTAAATATACATACACAAGAATAGAGGACCTCCTCCTTTTTGGAAGTCGGTTAAGAAGCAGTCATAGTCTAGGGGTGGATCCGTCGGACCGCCAAGTCATAGGTCTTTTTTTTTTTTTGGTGGGTGGAAAATCATCAAATAACCCCTCCCGCTCTTGGGCAGAGCGAAAGGGAGTGTCAGACTTCTACTGACTAAAAACTTAGCCCTTCATGCCGAGGCCGCGGTATCTCTTGCGAACAACCCGCGGCCCTGACGGGACTGACTAAAAAAAACCACCCATGTTCCTTCTTAGCCCTTCATGTCGAGGCCGCGGTATCTCTTGCGAACAACCCGCAGCCCCGACGGGAACCAATGTGTGTCTTACCTTCTTTTCAAGCACAGCGCAAGTAGTTTGTTCGCAGGCGCCTCCGCCAGTAGCCAAAGTAGAAGAGCGGCAATACAACCCCAGAATATCACACCTGCTGTTGAGTTCAACTGGGAAACAATCCATCTTTTTAAGTTCTAGTTAGCGGTCTAAGGGCAAGTTATGTGTGATCTGTCACATCATAAATAGAGGTAGCGGACTGTTATCGATGTATAATTTGACCCGATTCTTCATCAAATATTTATTTATTTATTTATAATAAGCACACCAACAGCACAATCACTACAATAAATTCAGATTACATAACTACAAAAATTGACATTTCAGTAACCATGCAAATAAAAGGTGTGCATGACATTCATACATGAACGTAAGAGACAAAGGAAAACAATAAAAGTGTGCCTAGTAGGCCTTAATCTAGATCACTACAAAACAAACCAATTTGAACTACTTAGACATGAACTCATCACATTGTTTAAAATTTAAAATACGGAACGTCTGTATTAAGCGAAACTCATGGATTAAAAGACGTAGACCAACCCATCAACACTCAAAACAACATAACAAAACGGCTGTAATCTCAGAAAGATTAGGCAGGGGTGTACCCAACTATCCAATAGTCCACCCATTTGTCACCAGTTATGTTTAAGACCCATGTAATAGGGGGCAAATCTATTGTCACCAACGGGGCACAAATCCTGACTCCGTGGTTACTACTGATAATATATATTCCGGATGGAAAACCCTGCTCGACTGTGAATTGAACCCAGGAGCTCATACTCAGCAGTTGCGCTTGCAACCACAAGACCAACGAAGTATTTAAAATAATAGGGCACTAAATTGTTTTAATGACTACCACAGGAAGTTTACAAGTAGGAGCAGCTTGTGTTTGTTTACAGGCTGATACTGTGTTGTGGTGAACACATCAAGCGTGCTAGCATATTTAGTTAATTGCTTCAAGATGAGTAGGTGGAAGGGGTTCGTAAGGGCCTACATGTCTGCCGAAGCTGCAGGACTGTTCGAAAGATATACCGTGGCCCCGGAGCCCAAAGGGCTAAGAAGGAACATGGGTGGATTTTAGTCGGTACAAGTCTGACCACTACCGCTCCGCTCAGAGCAGGAGGGGTCATTTCACGATTTCCCATCCACAAAAATAAAAAAAAATGAGTACTAACAATTTCAAAGTAATCATTATGCTGTGGGTTCCTAGTGATGAAGACGCCTCGAGTGATGAGCAGGGTGTGCGTCAGATACAGTCCGTAAGATAGACGGCTCAGAGGCACCCATGGGTACCAGCTCAGGAACGGCTTCACTAGCGCTGGAATAAAACAGTTTTTATCTTGCAAGCTTCGGCAACAAAACGAAACATCTAGAACCATCTTACGACAAAGTGTTCAAAAATGCCATGGCAGTCAAATGGAACTAGGAGAAAACCGACCTCAAAGTGTTACTGTTAAGGTCTTAGACTTTTCAAAGTTTTCATACCTTAGCAAAAACGAAAACTTTATCAGTGTAGGTTAATTAAGGAACACCTTTTGGTGTCCGGCCATACTCGCAAAAAATGACTCCATCTTGTTTTTCCGATAAAATTACCACAGGCAATTTCACAAGTTTTTGCCTCCTTAATGACATTCAAGCGCAAAAATAAGTATTCTGCACTTTGTACAAGCACTGAACAATTAACAATTTAGTGCCATCGACGCACAATCAATTTGACAGTTAAATTCTTCATTAAAAATAACCAAGAGAAGTCATGGTACTTTAACACTACCGACATCTCTACTATTACTTACGAACATGTCCGAACGAGCAGCAAAGAACTATTAGCGCTACACCGCATGCCCAAGCCGGCCTGTTGAGAGCGGCGTATACAGCGCCCTCTAGCGGGTGGTAACTACGCCAAAGGAACGTGCTGCCGAGCACCATGACTGCTAACATCAGTGTTAGTGCAGCGCACGTGCCGAGGACTGACCATTTCTGGAAAGGTAAATGAGAAAGATATTTTAGTGAATAGGTGCAAACACGAGCACATCAAGTTACCGTTACTGTCAAATATTCCTAATCAAGTTTGAACCTAATACTTTAAAGAAAATGTTGAAAATCTATTTTTTTTTTAAATGCAGGTTGTAGTAGCTTGATGGGCTGGTGTCTGTACACCACATAATAATATGGTGAATTCATATGACAAATCTCCTCTCCCAAACGAGAAGACGCGGAGACTGGTACGGACTTTCGAAGGTTAAAATAGAGATAAAATTTAGCATAAGTGAAGTAGTAATATAGTAATAATCACAATATTGTTTATCACATTGATCTACGTGGGCACTTATAAAACGACGAGAAAAGTGCATGGTTCGGGTTGGTCGTTTGTTATGGAAAAGAAAAGGCAAGAAACTCCATGGTTAGTCTTTTAAAATGTTTTGGTTTTACAATATTTTCAATTTGTGTGCGGGATAGTGTATAGCGAAATGTGGGTGTAACACATTTTGTCAGTTACATTTAAGTCCTATGTAATAAGGAGTGAACTTATTACCATTTTTTTTTTGTGGGGTGGGAAATCATCATATAACCCCTCCCGCTCTTGGGCAGAGTGAAAGGGAGTGTCAGACTTCTACTGACTAAAAACCACCCATGTTCCTTCTTAGCCCTTCATGTCGAGGCCGCGGTATCTCTTGCGAACAACCCGCAGCCCCTACGGGGTGAACTTATTACCATCAACCGGGCACAAATTCAGACCCCGTGGCTGCTACTGAGAAATTCCTGATGAAAAATCAAGCGACCACTAGACCAACGAGCCAGTCAGATTAGACAGCGCATAATAGTCAGTTGTAACTGGCAGCGGCGGGGTTTGACATTCGAAGTTCAGGATTTGAGACTGTCATATTCGACTGTTTCCCCGGCTGGTATAAGCTATTAATTATCATCATCATCATTTCAACTGAAAAAAGTTCACTGCTGAACATAGGCCTCCCCCATCTGTCACCCATTTAGGAATGTTAAGAGCGGCCAACCCGTCTTACTTTTCATACAAACGCGCCCGTACGTGATTATGCCGTTGTTACAGATCTTTCTTTGAAACTTTTGAACTAATAGGTATCTTGTGCACTATATCTAGGTTTCTATAATAACAAAAAATCAAAATTTAAAGAAACAAATTCAGTATAAGCCTTCAAAAATCTGCTTTTTTGTAAAAAATTACCCGAACTTTGGCCGTTCATAATGTTCTCATAAATTATAAAAGTAAAGAAAATATTGTCATAGAAACCTCGCAAATGTATTGGAGATTCTGAATGATATTCTTTTATTCCCAAAACTTGTAAGGCTTACTGAAAAACACGTATTTCCTGGAGTATGTTTACTAGTTTTATGAAATTTCCGCACAAGTTTTTCGTTTAATGTTATCGCGTTCTCATTTCACGAACGTTACCGAATGCCAACCGAGCGCTCAGGCGCTATATCTTACTTTTCGCTTTGCCTTTCTTTCTAACATTGCGCTCGATGAAACGACAAGCTTTTCATCCATGCTCGCGATGACGATAGACGGACCGGGAAGGGCCCTCTTAAGCTACGAGTATTACAACCACCACAATAACAATATTTTCAACTTACCTGTCTGATCTTATTCAGGTTGCCTTTACTACTGTATGTGACAAAAAGGTACCCGCTGTAGAAGCCGACCAGATAAGCCGCATAGCGCGTGTGGCTCTTTATATAGGCAACGTTGAACTCTCGACTGGCACGAGGATCCATTATGAATCTGATAGATGGAAATTAGAACAAAAAGTTATTAATAAAGAACAAAAGAGAATTTCCTATAGAGTAAATTCCGCATTTAAATCTAGCGTTAAAAACGTTGGAAAAGCAGTATTTTCAGTACGCATTTATTTTCCTTCGAACCAATGCAATGCTGTGATCGGTTTCCAGCCTAGCATCGTAAATGAAAGTAAATTCAGTAAACGACTACTTTCTGAACTCCGCAACCTATTTTCTGTATAAGACGATGAAATTTTACAAAATTCATTGATTTGGAATGGTTTCCTTTCCTCACGATGTCTTTCTTCATCAAAGTAAAACAATAGACATATGCATCTAAAAAAGTTGTCTTGGGTATTGAGTCTTGAGTACGTACTCAGACCTACAACTTGCCACTCCATCGGTCACACCACTTGACTATCAGTATCACTGCTATAAGCAGCAATGATTTAGATCGAAATTGATAAGCTGATTTGCTTGAGAACCTGCGCAATTAAATAATGAAGTAACAATGGCGATAACTGCAGCTAATAGAGATTAAAATGACAAAGTTTCCATTCCCGATCGAAACATGTTGTTTACATCGAGCAGATTTCTAGAATATAATAGGTCTTAATGGGGCAAATAGATTAATGCTAGATAACGATACATTAATTAGAACAATAGCAGAGGACATCCTCCGTGATGAAACTGTTCTGATTGTAATGGCGTCTTACTATGTAAGTTTGAAGTTAAACGGTGGAAATGTACTACTTTTCGCAGAGCCGTTGTGAGAAGAAAAAATATTATGATGTTGTTTATTTTTAATTTAATTGCCCTACTTATTTTGATGGCGCATCAAGTCGCTACTGGCACAGAACAGTTACGTTTTGATTATTAGGTATCTGTTTATATGGTTATTCATTCATATCCATTGATATTGATATCTTGTATACTTAAGATGTTAAATTAAGAAATAACAATATATGCTGTAATATAATTATATAATATATATCTAAGATATGGAGGAGCGGAGTCTCCTAACACAGGCATTGTTTGCCTAAAAGGAGGCTCCAAACACAAATAATTGAAACTGAAAATGGTATATTTCAAAAGTGTGTAGTTCTTATGAAAATGAACAAATTTTGCTATAAGACAAACCATAAAATCACACAAAAACCTGCTGCTCTATGTATGGAGCAGCTGATTTCTAAGAGCCATTTTTTATAGAAGTACGAAAATAATTTAATACCTGTTATGGTTTTTTTAACTCTATTTGATGGTTCTATGATCAACTGAAGTCTGCAACCCATAAACATACCTGAATCATAATTGCAGTGCGTTAATGAAACACATCAAGTAATGAAGCGCAATAGAGATAAGTATCTAATTGTTAATGGCACAATGTAATGGCGGTAGTCACGCAGCAGGTTACAGGGAAAACGTCTTGAGATTTTTCCATGGAGTGTTGAAACGAAAGAGGTACTTATATGTTACTGACCTTATTTGTTATCGGTATAGTCAGGTATCACAAACTCGAGACAAGGAGGGACTTTTGTATAACCACATGAATTCAAACTCATGTGGTAAGACCTATAATTCTGGTATTTTGAAGGAGCTGTATATATGCCTGAATGGCCCTTATTTTGGCGGGTAGAAAATCATCAAATAACCCCTCCCGCTCTTGGGCAAAGCGAAAGGGAGTGTCAGACTTCTACTGACTAAAAACCACCCATGTTCCTTCTTCGCCCTTCATGTCGAAGCCGCGGTATCTCTTGCGAACAACCCGCAGCCCCGACAGGAGGCCTGAGTCTCTGCAGTGGGAACATTATAGACTGGTGATGAAATGTCTGAATGTGCCTTAGAGCTCGTGGCTAAATAATACGACCGCTCGGACCAATCTTCAAGTTAAGACATGCTTGCCTAGGTTAGTCTGTGAATGGGTGATGACCCATTACATACCAAGTTCCCTCCGTGCTTCGGAAAGCCCGTTAAACCGTTGATCCCGACTTTTATTTGTGGATCTTTGACAGTCGTTACAGGTAGTCGAAAGACTGACAACTACTGTTACCAAGTTACCCCAGTACTAACTGGGTTGTGGAGGTCAGATTAGGCAGTCGCTCCATGTAAAATACTGGTATTCGTCATCATATGTCTGAATGTGTCATGGCAATCACATGTTGCGGTGGCGGAAGCCACGATTACTAGCAGGCCGCTATTATTTTCTGATTAATTTCGTTGCTTCTTCTTCAGAAAGGACAGGTGCGTAGTACTCGTAACCGGCGTGCGTGTATGACCAGATGTATGAATGTGTACGAGGTAAAAGGTGTATGTAAGAATCGTAGCAAGTGGCGTTCTGTGGTTTCTGCCTACCACAATGGGAAAAGGGCGTGAATTTATGTTATGTGTAATTTCGTTGCGAGATTCAAGACAGTCAAATCGTTTCTTTGCGACTTCGTCGAGCTTCATTGTCTCGGTGCTTTTCTGTTGGGCGCTTCTGTTGATTCCGGTTTTCAGGCATTACAGTGGTTTGGGAACAGTGTGGCGGGCTAGTCCCAAAAAAAATAGCAGTATCTGACGCACGAACCAACTTGCTTGAAGAAGCGCTACTGACGCGTGCGCACTGAATGACTCTGCTGACATTATCGATTTATTTTTCTGCTCTTGGCGGTTCAAAAAAAAAGGAGGGATTATAACGTCAAGGTTATAATCATTCATTTTCAATTATTCACGTTCAAGTTACAACAATACTTTATAGACATAAATACATAATCATGAAAAAATAACATTAATTAAGCACATTACCCTAACTCGTTACCCTAGGAGTAGGTAAGGATCGTAGCAAGTGGCGTTCTGTGGTTTCTGCCTACCCCCATGGGAAAAGGGCGTGAGTTTATGTATGTATGTATGTATTACCCTTGACCTATAATAAGTAGCCCAACTCATAAGGAAAACTCTTAACCATCCTCAACGTTTAAAAAGATCTAACCTAGGCCCCTCATAAATCTCACGATTGCATCAAACGTAATATTTACTATTGTTACTACTAAGTATACTATAATGCAAAGTTTTACTATTGTTACTACTAAGTACACTATTATGCAAAGTTCAGAGACGCCATGACCAACGCGGAAAAAACTAATTATTGACGGGCAAAACATGTAGACGGTCTAGTTTATGGAGTTACAGACTCTCTAACACCACTTGCCGTCTTCTTCTTTATACGAGGGGTCAGGTAAAGCTGGGTACAGACTGTACAGTCGAACAAGCTAATAAGTATACAGGCAGATAATGTGTATTTACTTTTAAGATTATTCAGATACATTTAGAGACTGATGTCAAACGATACAGCGTTTGACATCAGTCGCTTAATGCGAAACACTATAAAAAACAAAATTGCAATCAATATTTCCAGTGTTCTAGAATTATAAAGTACCTGTATATTTATTAGCTTGTTCGACTGTAAGTACTAGTTTATAAATGGTCACCGAAGTTTATTGACATCGCAGCTGTGTAGGCATTCCACGATAATTACATGGACACCTTTTTTTGCGTATGGGAAATCATCAAATGAACCGTATGATCGCATTGATTAATATGTGATTAGGTGATGCATAATATACATTATTTACAGCTAAATATGCATTTGTAACGTGCGCTGTTGTCAGGTACGTACACATAGTAAAATTCTAAAGCGATTCTCTATAAATTCTTATTAATAGATTCTATATAAATAACGGTTTGTCACTCCAAACTAAGACCTACCCTACACCTATTTCGTAATAGTGTGGTTTCCAAAATACTATGTTCATGAAAATATCAACAGGATAATCCTACACACAGTAACATCAAAGTGGAGAAGAACAGAGCGGAGAGGAGATGTGCCAAATTCGACCGATCACAGGAAGGGCGAAAGATCAGATATAAATTATAACTAATGTGATTGGCCGATTTTCGCACACCTCCTCTTGTCTCCGCTCCTCCCCGCTTTGGTGGATACAGGACCTTAGACCACTAAATAAATAAAAAATATTCTGCAGAGGAGAAGCTATAGCAAGCACTCCCTAAGTCCAAAGTAAAAGGGGGTGAGCCTGCAATGACAACGAATGAGCTCAAATATAGACTGGGCTGCTACGGAGCAACTAGGTACCTACTAATAGAAAAACACAAAATTACTTAGGTCAACCTCGTGCTAAGCAGTACGTGGCATTTGCGAAAACTAGACCAACAAATATATTAAAACAATAACTTACTCAAAAGTGAACAGTTGTACTGCAGACAGTTCATACATATAGTTAACAACGCCCGGTATCACAAGAGCTCCCACGGTTATGACGGCTGCGAGGATGAGGCCCAGTTTCGGCAGGCTTCGGTAGATGCAGTACACCAGGACAGTCACCACAAAGAAGTGGAAGTCGCAGGGGATGTACCACGCCGTCACTATGCACTGAAAAAAGTTTACTACATATTTTTGGAACGGAGTTCCTTAATGCACGTTATCGTTTTGATTTGTTCGCGGGCTGAGGAGCTAGACCGAAAAATATATAAAACTGAAAAACAACACCAAAAACTGATATATTTTTTTGTTGCAATAATTATGATGATTTAGGTTAGGTGGTATATAGATAACTTTAGAACCTTCATTGGTATACGTAAAGTAAAGAATCAAATGAGTTTATTACTGCTTATAACAGTTTAAAATATACTGTGGTCCTGGGTTCGATTACCGGGTCGGGAAAGTGTGATTGGATTTTTCCATCAGAAATGTCTCTGTCAGCAGGCACGTAGTCTGGACTTGTGCCCAGTTAATGGCAAATGGGTTCGGTTGCCCCTTATTACACGGGACTTAAACATAACTGGCGAAATGTTGGAGTACTATTAGGTACACCTCTGCCTAACCCTTTGGGGATTACAGACGTGTTATATGTTTGTGATCTAGGAGTTACAGTGGTTTGGGAATAGTGTGGTGGGCTTGTCCCAATTTTAAAAATAAGAAAAATTTTACGGTTCACAACCGTAAATAATAATTTATTGTAAATACTTACAATGTTCTCCGTGTCGATATAATTGCTGAGCATGACCAAGTTTAGCCACCAGTTCTTCCGACATAGGTCTGTGTCGTGGGCGACAGACCTGTTCCACAGCGGGCCAGTGCCCGTGTAAGGATACACTGCACTCACGTAGAATATTACCACGGCGAAAGCAACCACCAGTCTAGTCGAAATATTACTATGTATGTTAATTATTTATACAGTTTAATAAGTATGTAATTACATTTCAGCCTATCAAATTATCTGTGCAGGTGGAAAAACACAGAACTAAAATAAATGTACCAGGTTTGAAGTAGGTATGGATGCCTTGTTTGTGCGCTGATATTTTCTGTTTTGGTAAACGACCTTTATGTATAATAATTAAACTATTGTGATTTTTTTAATTTAAATACTACAATTTTCTTTCCAGGTTCGGATGACCAGGGATGATGATAAACAACAAACGAAGTAACAATAAAAAAAAAATTAAATAAAGTTTACCTGACATATCTTTTCAGTATAATGAACAAAGGATTCGGCAGTCTCTTGAATTTAGCCAAATTGGTCATGGTAAGGAATCCAGATAGTAAAAAGAATGTGTCCACGAAGAGGTCGTCGTGAAGAATAAGCAGACCGAGAGGTGTTTGAACTTCCTGCCAAATAAAAAGTTACCATTTATTACTTTTCGTTCATGGCAGCTTGTGTATTTAGTCACAAGCTCCCATGAACGGGATAACAGCAGTTCGGGTTGATCTTTAGGTTAAACCGCACTTGCCTAGGTTGGTACGTGGATGGGGTACCCATTACAAACCGAGTGTAGTGTGAGTCTTTCGTACCTTGGAAAGCAAGTTAAGCTGTTGTAGCTGTTGGTGCCGGCTGCCATTTCTAGATCTTAAACCGTCGTTAAATACTGACAAACAGTTTTACCAAAGGGTATCGTATTACCCAGTACTAACTGTGTTGTGGAGGTCAGATAGGCAGTCGCTCCATGTGAAATACTGGTATTCAGCTGCATCTGGTTAGACGGAAGCCGACCTCAACATAGTTGGGAAAATGATGAGTTCTCGTTTCAAATAGGGGTCAGCTATGTTAAATAAAGGTCGGAATGATCAATGTAGAATTAATTTCTACCTAACAATTGTTTTTTTAACTAAGGGCCCTTTTTTTTTTTTTTTTGGGGGTTGGGAAATCATCAAATAACTCCTCCCGCTCTTGGGCAGAGCGAAAGGGAGTGTCAGACTTCTACTGACTAAAAACCACCCATGTTCCTTCTTCGCCCTTCATGTCGAGGCCTCGGTATCCCTTGCGGACAACCCGCAGCCTCGACAGGCGTCGGCCCTTGCGGGCCCCTTCCATGTTGCTGACATCTCTTTGAGGCGCGCGTGGAACACGAACGCGCCGTCGACACGGCCTGTTGTCGTCATAAGACGGACGGACGGCGAGCTTACCCATCACTCACCGTCCACAGGCCCGCGTCTACGGTGGCCGGAAGCCATCACGTGGCCCCCGACGCCCGGAGCGCCTCCCGCGGCGGCTGGGACGAGAGGTTCTCTCCCTCTCACGTTCCGCCACCTCCTTCGCTAGCATCACTGCTTCGCAGAAGGAGGCGACGGCGTCCCATTCCTCCTCGCCCCGGACCATGGCTTGCACCAGGGCCGGACGCGAGAGGTCGCCGCCGCCGATCGCCGCTACGAGAACACGGCGGGGCTCCGCCCAAGCGGGACACACCTCCACGGTGTGCTCCACCGTGTCCTCCGGCCGATCCTCACAATGGTGACAACCGGGCGTTTCCTCCCGCCTGATTCGGTGCAGGTACCTCCCGAAACAACCGTGTCCGGTGAGTACCTGCGTCAGACGGAAGGTGAGGGCGCCGTGGCGGAACTAAGGGCCCTGGATTTAGAAGGGATCCCAAAGCCCAGAGGTAGAACTGAACTGTACAAACCTGGTCTGATATCATTCCGTCACTTATCGGGCCCGAGTTGGAGATTCCCATTTGATGGTCCAACACTATGAGGCATATCGTAAAGAACCTAATGCCGTAGAACACCTCTATGCCTTCCTTCTTCATTCGCAACAGATCAAGAGAATTCTCCTTCAGGCAGAATGCCTTGACGAAACCTGATTCTGAAAGTAATCAGTACAATTAAAGACATACAGTCCAATCAGTTTTGTTAAATGTTATATAATAGTGTAATCGGGAACAATACGAGTAAATAAACAAAAGAAGTTGTATTGTGTTTCAATCGGTACACATACACGGTACAAATACAAAAATGAAACAGCCCTAGTTAGTAAATAATAAATTCTTGTAATGGGGTTTTCCCGCTAGTTCCCGTTATTGATTAAGTATTATGACTTTATAAATAACGAACGGACGTCACTCGGTTTCACCCGCGTAGTGACCGTTCCCGTGGGAATACAGGGATAAAAAGTAGCTTATGTCACCCGGGAATAGTGTAGCTTCCCAACGGCGATTTTTTGAAATCGGTCCAGTAGTTTCGGAGCCTATTCGTTACAAACAAACAAATCTTTCCTCTTTATAATATTAAGTGTAGATAATATTAGAACAAAGAGAAACAATGACCCATAAAGTAATTAGCAGCTCTGTGTAGTATGTAATTGTGAGTATGTGTGAGTCTGGTGTTTCTGTGTGTGTGTGTAACAATGATGGGCTTACTTCCAGAATCGGGATCCAATTCCTTCCTTCGACAATTCAAATATGTGCAGATCAGAGAAATCACTGTTATTGAACCCATCACACCGCTGTAATAAACATTATATTAGTAGTCAAGTAGGTAATTTTGTCCAATACAACTTAAATATCTACGTTAATCCTTCTGTATGGCAGGTTAAAATAGTTAACACGCTCTGTCGAGTTCTTGAATATTGTTTTATATTTTTATATTTATTCAGTAAACTGATTTTACTTAACGTTATTAGTCTTTTTTCTTATCATCAGCACCTAGACACGTACCGTTTTAAGAATTTAACCATGGTTACCTACAGATAAACACAAAACAGCGTATCATATCCCGTTGTCGTCGCTCTGGCAGGGTTAAGTAATGCTGAGGTCGCGTCGAAGATGTGCTTACCGATAGTAGACCACGTGTACTTACAAGAAGGCACAGAACAGCGCATCATACTCTGACTCATCATTTCCACTCTGGCAGGTCTCAGTGACACTGTGTCGGCACATATGGCCGGCCGCGCTGAAGAGCTTGTTATCGATAATCGACCATATTTACTTACAAGAAGGCATAGAACAGCGCATCATACTCCCTCTCATCATCTCCACTCTGGCAGGGCTCTGTAACGCTGATATCTGCCCGCATACCGGCTGCACCGAGGTGGCTGCGAGCTAGCATGACACCTAGCAGGCGCTCCACGGTGCGCGGAGCACAGGTTGCCGGCACGCAGGCGCCCCATGTCAGCTCGTTTAGGGGACGAGTGTGTGGCGGACGGTACTGGATAGAAGATATAAGAAATTGTAGGAGAATATAGGGGATCGGACTGACTCAAAAAAATATGGTTCTGTTTAGGCCGTCAGTTAGATTATCGAAAAATATTAGATACGTGTTTTTTGTTTTATCAAATTAATAAAAATTGACGAAGTTATAACGCGTCAAAGACCATGAGTGGGGGCTTGGAACGTCATTTGTAGGTAAAAAAAATACTAACATGTAACGTCACACGAGTTTTCGAAGCACTGTATCGTCTTCATTTTTCGTTTACGAGAAAAAAGAAAAATATAATGTGTTAAATATTTTTTTGAAATCTATCTGACGGACTAATTAGATTTTTTTGTCCGATCCCCTATTGTGTATACTTTTGTGTGGATAGGAAGATTGCCTCCTTCATGCGAAACCGCCAAAGTCTTTTAGAAAGGAGGTAAACAATCTATAATACAAGATTATGAGCATCGAAATAAGAAAGAAAAAAAAAACATCTAGAACGTTCTATGGTGAATTGTTATTTCGCGTTTACAAACTTTTCCAAACAAAATAGAAAAGAAAGAAAGAAGGAAAAAATATTTATTGAATATAAACTTTTATGTTAAAACTCACTCATACTACAACGTAGTATCTGATAAACAAAAATTATACCAAGAAACTGGCTTGAAATTTGTGCTTTTACCATCTCTCAATGTGCTACGATTTCGTAGCGTATCCGTAGCAAAGTGCTACGTAGAAGCTAAATCATTTACAAAGCACACCTTATAAGCACAGTACCGTATTTTTTTTTCTTATTTGTTTCTATTAAAACTAATTAATAACACACATTTTCCATTGCGTGTCATCGTCTTAGCAGATTGCATTATTGTTCACTTATTTCAATTAAACGTAGAACATGCGATATTAGCATAACGAGTCAAGTATTGTGATGTCGTATAGATTGGTATAATAATTTCGTAGTCTTGAACTTATTTTCTGACAAACTAAAGATCTGATACACCTGCAATATCATATTATTAAAAGCACTTAGCAAAAAGAAAAGATTGTATACTGTCTGAAACGTGTAATTTAGTTTGGCGTCACACCAGATTGACGCCAAACTAAATTGATTTAACTTCAATGAGTTCTTCAGATTCGAAGCATATTACGTTGCTTCGTAACTGAAAACCAATATCCATAAAGTGATACGGGGGTTGAGTTCCTCTAAGACAGCAACTTTTTTGTACAAAGACATAGGGTTACGCCGACAATACGACAATAAATTAAACTGCGTATACCTCTTTTTTTTCAATTTTTAATGGTTGTATTTACTAGTAAAACAACTTTACTAGAAAAATCTAGTATTATTGGTGTTCGTATTGTCAGCGCCACCTTGTATAAATTCTAACGTGGACAACGTTTTATAATAAGAACATAATATTTTAACTGCCAAGCTTACCTCTATAAAATCCAACGCAGATTGATAAGGGTAATACGGCTCCTCAACTTTTCGCCGAACATTCTTATCAGTTCGTTCAAGAACTATCTCAGCGAGACAGTACTTGGTCTTCAGTTCAGGTTGTTTCTTAGCCCAGGGCGCGCTCATGCACTGGTCGAAGTTTCCGAGTTGGTATCGGTTCCCGAAAAGAAGTCCTTGTGGTTCAGACGCTTGTGCATCCCATTCTGTGTGAAGAAGGGGTTTTTGAAACGAATGACTTCAATAAAGGTTCAGTGATAACGTTTGGCTGCCTTTTTGGTCTAGTGGTCGCAAGTGCAAACTGCTGTCCCTGCTATGCGTTGTTTGTCCTGGATTCAAGTCCCAGGTACGGCAAAGTTTTATTGGATCTTCTTACCAAAAAATTCTCAGTAGCAGCCACAGAGTCTGGGTTCGTGGCTGGCAATAGGATCACCGGGATTTCAGGCGTGATGTTATGTTAAGTTACTCTTCTCTTCATTGACGTTATAAATCGCAATAGTCTCTGTATGTTTGTTAGTGCGCAAATAATTCAAGAAACACTTAACCGATTTACCTACCTTCATTGTTTTATTTTGACATTTTGTCTGATTATTATATTCCACTAAACTAAGAAAAACTCGTAATTGGCTATTTAACTACTGTTAAAAATTCACGAAAATGTTATGTTATTTCAAAGAACTAACAGAAATAACATGATGTGTGAAAAAAGTAATAAAATCGATCAAAAAATGGCTTGGTTATAACTGATTTTAAATGACGTGCTAGACAAAGACAGTGCAACAGAAATGTGACGTCATATTTTAGTAGCACAAATGGCCGTTTCGCGCGATAAGGTAGAAAGTATCCCCCCAAAACTTGTAAAGCATGTAGCTCTTCATTTTTTTATCGTTCTTATTTCTTTTTTCACACATCGTGTTATTTCTGTTAGTTCTTTGAAATAACATAACATTTTCATGACTTTTTAACAGTAGTCAAGTAGTCAATTGTAATAAGCTTGTGTCATTTTTTCCTGCATGGCGTCTCTCAGGTCATACTATGAAGCTGGCTTCTGCTTTACCGGACAATCTTTTCTGCTTTGTCTTTAAAACTTCTACGACTTTATACAACTTACCCCAAACAGCCCACAGAGTAAAATTCTGTAAACCATAAAGCAGTTTGCTGATATGGTTCAAACACGGCTCTTCTTCGGCCGTCCAGTTCTGATTCTTCATAGCAAACAACACGTCATCCAGGTACACACTACTTTCACCATCTTTCACGTTTTTCGTCGACTCATACTTTTTCTCACTAGTTTCTTTGGACATAAAACTTCGCGTTGCATTTTCTGCGGGCAATTGCGTGGTTAGCGTCTCACTTTGACCTAAGAATTTTGTCCGATCGGTCACATGGCATTTTATTTGATTAATTGCTATAATACCGAGGAAGAAAATGTACTTCATTGTTTAGTGTCAGTTAGTTAATGAACTGAAGCTGGGATGCGTCTGAGTTTAATTATAAAAGAATAATATTGCATAATCAAATGCGATTGTTACTTGGTCGGCAATTAGCTTCCATTGTGAGCACGGTACGACGGAATGGGGTAAGTGTTGATTGACTATTTCTACAACATTAATTAATTACTAGGATTTATTCATGATTTTTTATAACATCGCAATCGTCGTGTAAAACATAAACTTATTTGGATCCAAGATTGCCCGTAAAACACGTTACTAACCCAACCCATACGACACATTACCTAAATATGAAAACTATTTATTTGTACCACTTGCAAAATTATTTTATTAAAACAAAGTATTGTAGAGCATTTTAAAATTACAATTTTACAAACTAATTCATCATCATCATCAGCCCATAATGTTCCCACTGCAGGGACTTAGGGTTCCTCTCTAGGAGAGAGATGGGTTATAATCCAACACGCGTGCCCAGTGCGGGTTGGTAGATGTCACATGTCTTCGATTTTTTGTGGTTCTAAGACATGCCGGGCGTTTCCTCATGATGTTTTCCTACACAAATATAAAATAATAACTTAATTTAAACCACACGGGTCGGTGAGCATTGCTCTCCGAGCTAGGTTATGAAAACCTGTGTTAATGAGAACAAGTCCGGATTGTTAGTGATTTATTCCTAAATTTATATATTTATTAGTTTCATCTGTAGCTAACTCTGTTTAAAAGTCTTAGATGTTATATTTAACCCACTTCCAGATTTTCAATGGAGCTGAAATTTTGCATACTTACGTGTTTGGTTTTGATGATATTGCATGGTTAGCAACGTGTTCTCATTCTGAATCCAATATGGTAAACTCTCAAAGACAGCGGACTAGCTATTTTTATGCATTCCCGTGAAATGTGTTATTATTTTGTATGAAAAAGTTTGCTGAGCGAGTTTTCTTATTTTTTTTACTATAATATTTCACTATAAGTTTGAAAATGGCAAGTTTTCCTTGGCCAATAACTATATTAATAAATTAACATTGATCGAATAAAATAAATATAGTTAACCTTATTTAAATGTTCAATAACTTTACTGACACACAAAAACGAGTGTACTATATGTAAAGGACGCCATCTACATATAACTACGAGAATTACGTACCCTCGCAAGCTTTACAGGGGTTGAAAACATTGGGGCAGCGACAGACAGCACCCATTCATGCAATGGACAGGAGGGGTGTGAAACTGAGGAAGTAATTTTTATTTAGAAGCACAGATGACGCTACTATACTTACCTACCGGCTGAGTGAAGTTATACAGTTTATAAACTACTGTAAGTACTATAAGCGACCTACCCAAATGTCGGTTTATTATAATATACTATTGATGAGTTCGGTACTTTACGAACGGCATGTATAACCGTGCCTGCCAATTAACTCCAGTGCGTTAAAAAGTCACTACTAATAAAATTTAAAATTAATAAATACTACTTTTTTTTTGGGGATTGGAAAATTTTCAAATATCCCCTTCCGCTCTTGGGGAGAGCGAAAGGGAGTGTCAGACTTCTACTGACTAAAAACCAGTCATGTTCCTTCTTAGCCCTTTATGTCGAGGCCGCGGTATCTCTTGCGAACAACCCGCAGTCCCGACGGGAATAAATACTACTTTACTTTGATATAAATTAAAACCAGTGTAACTGTCGCACTGGTCTAGGCTTCGCGCGTCGATACACGACTGCTGAGCATGATCCGAGGTCCTGGGTTCGATTCCCAGATTCGGCAAAGTGTTTTTGAGTTTTTACATCAGTAACAGATACGGAGTCTGGATTTGTGCCTGAAAGATGACAAAGTGAAAGGAACATGAAGCCATTCAGAAAAATGTTGTTTCAGTCATGTGGGAGTGAAAAATGACCAAAAAATAGAATAAGCGGAGGTTCTCCAAGACAAACAATATGGGGTAAGCGGAATATGTGTGTAACGCATGAAAAAATATATTGTGTCGAGAATGACATAATGAAAATCATACGCTAATATTACGGTATAATTTATGTTTATATATAATCAATAGAATTGAATAATATGTATTATACATTTTATTGCTATCGATGTTTTCTTTCATCTACGACACTAAAAATGTATCGACACTTTTACTAACCAGTGTGGATATCGGGTCCTTAAGATCGGACAGGCAATTCCTGTATTTACAAACAAACCATTCAGTGCATCTACCTACGATTTCAGTTTTATATTGAGTGTTTATTTGTCAACATATTGCCATAAAATAATATGGTTAAATGATAAGTATGTGAGCGGAATGAAACGACCGTCCGGTATAATATTGGTTTATTACTGAAGAGACAATGGTGTGAATGAGCGCTAATAGGTAGACAGTTAACATTTTAGAATTTGTGTTACTGTTGCTGCTATAACAACACAAATAGATCAACAATTATTATTAAAGGACACTACTATGGTACGGAACCCTTCAAGCACTAGTCCGACCCGCACTTGACCGTTTTTTGGAAGGATTTAGTTTTAATTATTCTATAGACGTCATATAGTTTTAAATTAAAATTACTGTCAGAATACAGAGTGCATGAATATTTTGGTTGTACAGAGAATCGGAAGGAGTGGAGAGAGTCCTTTGCCCAACAGTGGGACAGAAATGTATAGGAAAAAAAGTTTTTTACTGTAAACGACACAGGGAAAATAAAATACAGCGTGATTTTCATACTTTATTGATTTATCAATGTCTAATAAATATCTACATACTCGTACATATAAACTACACATTTTCTACAATTTATTAACACAAATTTTGATAATTTAAGTATTAAGTATATTATATAAATAAGTGCAGACTACATCTAAAATAAGGTACGAGAGTGCAAACTATACCTAATTATTAAATCTTATGGGACTTAATCGAAATCGCAACTCAATAATGTACAGTCAGTGCCTTGCGTGATCCATTTCTCTTTCAAAGAATACAAAGAAGCTAGGGCATTTTCTGTTCAACTTGAAATGCTATCAAGCTTACATTTCCAGAAAAGTCATTGTTAATTTGTCAACGTATTTGTCATCTGCCCAATTTATTTCGGGTCGGCGCAGCATGTTATGTGCTTCCATACTTCTCTATTATCCATCATATTTTTCTTTTTCTTTCACAGGTGATTCATGATTTGTTTGATTTATTTATTTTATTTTGGATTAGAGTTTAATTTCTAATCCAAAGTAACTTTTTTTACAGTTTATCTTGTGAGTTGCAACGTCATTGTCCCACAAAAAGCATTAAAATTATTCTTAACTCTACTTACATTAAAATTATTTTTGACAGTCAGTCACTGATAGATAAATAATGTAGTGATCGTTCGCGCCGTTTGAGTTAAAATTCATTTCTTTAAATTTAATATATTCGTACAGGTGAAGTTAAAATAAATTGTTAACGTAAGATCAATCTAAATGATTGGGGTGACTGAAAAATAAAAAATAGATAAACTCAGAATTAAATGAAAACTGTCTAGTTTTCACACAATATCTTGATGTGATCGTCTGATCACATCAACATATTGTGTGTCTTTGTGAAACAGTTTCGTAGTTACAATGGCTATTATATAACATTCAATCCTTTGCTCTAAAAAACTTAAACTAACTAAGAACAAACTTCTTATTTGAGGTCATAAAACTCGTAATCTGCTACGTAAAAAAAAATCTGCTTACAAACTAAAATTAAATTATAATTTATATTTTGCTAAAACAAAAAAAAATACACACACACAAGCTAAAAAATATAAGTATAGAAAAAATAAATATAAATAACTTTGATTGTATTATTTCAAAAATTCGTTACATAAATATGTGTAAATAAATAAATAAATAGGTGCACCTATTCAAATAATTGTACTATAAATAATATATTGTAATCTTATAAAATAAATAGCGTTTTTCTTAATATGTACATCTTTGGAACGCGTTTCATAGACACACTGACTAGACTTTTCACTCATGGAGATAAATCTTTTTAATTATACATTACAATTTATCATTTATATTATTATATTCTAAAACTAATACTTAGAATATCTTATTTGATATAAAATTCCATTTAATGAAACAATAACAAATAGCGTATACATAATCTATAATATATTAAACAACTTTCAAACATGTTATTTTTTAAACTTGTATTAATAATAAATATGTATTTAAAAGTTTAAAAATTTTAAATAATGATGAACTATATAATTAAATATTATTTCTTGATGTTATAAATATTGTAGGCTGACTAAACTCGTAATGACACATAATTTATTCGTCAGAGGGTCACCGACTCATCGATATATAATGTTTTTGTTTTTCATTTACTATTTTTCTTCTTCTTTTAATATGCTGGGAGGTTTGACTAAAAAAACTTGAGATCTTAATAATTTGATAAGTATGACTAAACTAATTGACTAGATTTTAAATAATCCCTGACTAGACTCACTCGTGGCTAGAATGTTTTTTTTTGGTTTACTTGACTGGTTTAATGACTAGATATAAAATAAAGACTAGAATAATTAATTATTTTTTCTGACTAGGTAACTGTTACACAAAGACTAGATATTAAGATTTTTATGCATAACAACACTAAAACAATAATTGAATGACTAGAAATAATATATTACCTACCTACTTACAAAATATTATGATTGAGACCAAAAAGATAAAAGACTAGATTTAAATACAAATGACTAGAAAAAAGTATAAACTAATAATAGACTTAAATGCAATTAGTAAAAGCTAATTACAAGTTTGTATAAAAGTTATAAGCGACTAGACTCCCCATGACTATTATGTTTATTAAATTAAGACTAGAAAGATAAAGAATTAAGGCAAACATTAATAATTGAAAATAAAAAAAATAAGACTAGATAGATCCCGTCGGAGCTGCGGGTTGTTCTAAAGAGATACCGCGGCCTCGACACAAAGGGCTAAGAAGGAACATGGATGGTTTTTAATCAGTAAAAGTCTGACACTCCCAACCGCTCTGCCCAGAGCGGGAGGAGTCATTTGATGATTTCCCAACCCCCAAAATAAAAAAAAAATACTAGAAAGATAAACTGTAAGTACCTAAACTTTTATTATAATATATATTTTTTTAGACAATCATTATTTGCACTTATGAGATCAACGTGAATGACCAAATAAAATGACTAGAAAATGTATTTTTTTCTTTGGTAATTTTAAAATTAATCGACTAGTTTTTTTCTTTGGAATGATTTGGTTAAGTTTAAATTTTACCGTGTTTATAAATGACAATAGTTATTTATATACATATTAATCAGTAATTTCATGAAAAAATCCGAATCAATTTGTAACGTTGTCTAATGCATATATAAAGACGTCCGATTTCCCAGTGAACTCAATTCCGTAGAATTGATCACTGAAATAGTAACGATGGAAGCGGCACGGTTCGTGGCGTGTGTCAGCCAGTGGTGCCATTGAAACCACGGCTGCATCTAAAAATATGCCCGTGCTGCGACTGCGATCGATGGCGGTGACCCTTCAAGCCTGTCGACCAACTGCCTGTCGACCTAAAGGCCATTGTCTTATTATTACGTGATTCTCTGCTACGGTTAAGAAAAGTCGTCATATTTTTGTTGGTTTTGTAGGTGACAATTTGACGTATTATAAAATTTGTTTGCAACCAAAGAATGAATGAATTTTGATATTTTCAAGGATTAATAATCTATTCTACAACCCTATTAGATACAATGATAAAAGTATTAAATATACTTACTTAACTAATTAATTCTTATCTAACTTTACTCTGATTATAATATATTCCTTATACTAGATAATTTATACTAATATACATTTATACGATAAAAAGTGAATTACACTATACAATCTATGAATAAAATCACGAAAAATGTTTCACATTGGCGTGGATTAATTAGTTTGGAATGTGCTGTAGGAGATCATAAATATTTACATAATTATTATTTTAATATTATTCAATAAATATCTAAACACACATCAAGCCTATTTACACAGTGACTACATACAATATTCATACAATTTATAATTAAAATCTAATTTCATGATATGTTAAAGAACAACTACCTAGAAAGCCGTAATAATGTAAAATGTCCTTTCTGCTTGATTATAAACTTTGATGACATTGAAATGGCGGCAATCCTGATTTAAATGCGCTCCAATCCTGACTGGTCAGTATTACTTACCAGTTTAAGAGAAGTACATGTGTGCGTCATGCGCGTATGGCGCTGTGTATGGATAGAGGGTAGTGGCGACGGGTGCGTATGGCGGCAGCCGCGGCACCGGCCGCAGTACCCTCCGTCACCCATCCACCGCCCCCCCGCCCCCACCTTCGTCCTCCGAACCCGTCACGTCAAGACTCCGAGAGTCCTCCGAAGAACATGAGGACCCACATCTGGGAAGCACGCCCTCCCAGCTCAACTCCTGCTGAGGAGGTGGGATCTTGTTCCAGAATGTATTGAAACCGGTCTCCCGGATGGCATCCTGTTAAAAAGAAAAATTGCTGGTTAACCGAATAAAATGATGATTTCCGACGCTACAATCTCAACGGAAAATCGATAAAGTATTTATAAACGAACCTTCGCGACAACTGCTTGGTTCTCGTCGCATTAGAGGATCAGACTGACTCAAAAAAATATGATTCTGTTTAGTCCGCCAGTTAGATTATCGAAAAATATTGAATAAGTATTTTTTGATTTATCAGATTAATAAAAATTTACGAAGAGAAAACGCGTCAAAGATCATGAGTGTGACGTCACTTGTAGGTAAAAAATGTGTTGTCATGTGACGTCACACGAGTTTTCGAAGCACTGTATCGTCTTAATTTTTTTTGACGTGAAAAAAGAAAAAATATGAGTTTAATATTTTTTGAAAATCTATCTGACGGACTAATTAGATTTTTTTTGTAAGATCCCCTATTCAATCAATCTGGGCTATAAGGCAACCACGACCTTTGGACAATCCTTAGCGGAACTCACCGGTTGATAAGTAGGGTATTCAGCATGAACCTGTCGGAAGGCTGATGGTTCCTTCTCAGGCTCGTTCTCCGGTTGTTCATGAGCTAGCATGTGCTTCCTCAGGTACGCTTGTCTTCGGAACATCTTGCCACATCTCTGGCAGGGGAAGCGACCGGAGTCGGCTGCCGGAGGGTCACGGCGCTTGGCCGCACCGGCCACCCGTGGTTTGTGCCAACGGCGGTGGGACGCTAGGTTAGCGGGGCAGTTGAACACCTACACAAATATTTTATTGAGGTTTAGAAAACGTTGGAACAGTCAAACTATAGTCAAACTAATATAAAACCCTGAAACATTTATATTGGGAAAGTGTCCTTGAAAAGCTGTTGGATTAACTAAAAAAATAGGATGCATTTAATTTCCACTGAGTGTGAAAATCATCATCTGCCTAGCCTTTTCCCAACTATGTTGAGGTCGGCTTCCAGTCTAACCGGATGCAGCTGAATACCAGTATTTTACATTACATACTACATAGTATTTTACTACCACTGAGTGTGAAAATACCATAACAAAAATCCAAAACTAGTCTGCGTGCTTCTCCTAAATCGAAACCGATTATTTCAATTTGTAGCTACTCATGCACAGTAGCATCACGCAGATAAGTGCTAATATTCTCTCGTCACGCATCACCAAACGGTTCTATTAGCGGTCGCCCTTGTACAAACATTTCATGTCACCACTTGCGGCGGCTTCCCATGGAAATGTGCCAACTGTACCCACCCCCTCAAACGTTCCCACGGACAAAAAATAAACAGAAATTATGGACCAACTTATCTATATCTAATAAGAGTGATACACACAAATTAATTAATACATATTGGGATGTCACACAATTGAAAGGGTGTCTCGTTATCAAGTTGCGTTCAAAAAAAGTTCACGTGGGAATATTGGGAAATAAAACTGATCGCCAGATATGAAAGTTTACCGTGGCAGGTTTATGGGGAAACAATAAGCTATGATACTATTTTATTGATTGTTAAAAATTAATTGTTCTGTGTGAATGTACCTTATCGCATTCAGGACATCGGTATTCTATGTGCACGATCCGAGAGCATCGATGCTGCGCCAGAGCAAAAGCGTCGGTATATAGTCTGCGGCACAGCCTGCAGATGTACCTTCCCAGCCTGTTCTCAATCGATGCAATCAAAGCCTTCGCCTCGTCGGTCACCTCCACCACATTAAACGCCGGATCAATGTCTCCCTAGAAAAAGTACAATTATGAGCATGCAAGCCAACATTCACAACTAAAACGATTCCTTATCACACCAACAATTACGACTATTAAGTAATTCCATATCATTAACAGTTTTATTACGTCTAAATTGAACGTTACAGTTCTCTATCTCAATTCAAAGAAATACGCTGGTATCAAAACGGCGATTTATTTCGTATTTAATGTCCTCAGACACACCCCCGGGGTAAGCGTTGCGGTGAGCCCTTAGACCTATTATTAGCGTAAAACACAGCACAATACCCGATTTTCTACCTGTTTAATTGCTAAAGCGATAAGGCAAGTCGTCGTGCAGCGCTGTAATGGTATGGTAAGAACGTCTAATTAATAGTTCCTGTGCAACTTTGCCATTTATTTTAAATACGTATGTGTGATTAGACTTTGTTTGCAGTTTGACGGTGACGTTTTTCTATATGTACACAATTTACGTGAAAGAATGTTATGAATAATTACGAACCTTTCGTACGACTAGAGTTTCGTCCTCCGCTAAATCTCTGATGATAGTTCCAGAGACGGGTGATGTTTTATCTTCATCGAACATGAGCCTTCTAACAGCTTTGCTTTTCTTGATCGGCTGTGTCGGTGGTTTTGGAGATTTCTTAGGTCGTTCCTCTAAATCTTTAATTTCAACCACATCTGGTGAACTCCTTCCGCTTTTCGACGGCGTCTCTTCTTCTTGCGGTAAACATGTTTTTAGTTCTTCAAAAAACTGTTGGGTGAATTTAAGTTTCTTAGCTTCAGGGCTGTCACTGTCGTTGGAAGTTTCGTCATCAAGTTTCCTTTTTTCTGTTTTATCTTGTGATTCCTCTTTAGTATCATTATCCTCGAAATGTCGAAATATTTTTGGTGATTTCTCTGGTTTGCTGTCGTCGGCGGCTTTTCTTTTTTGCGAGGGTGGCGGCGTGCACGGAGGCGTAATCGGTGTAGTGGATTTGAGGGACAAGTCGAGAGGTACTAGAGGTTCATTGTAGTACGCCAAATATTGCTGAAGGAGTGTGGGATGCTGTTGTGGGATAAGGTCGTGGAGATAGTTGCTGGAGATGCGCACTGGTGGAGCCGCATATTGCTGGTAAAACCTTGATGACGTCAGACGATGGAAATGTGGCAAAGCAGCCTCCATCTTAGTTAATATATCTGTTCAGTGATTTCGGTCTACATTTTGTTGAAGATCATATTCTTTGTTCTGATTCACCAACATTTTTGTCAAATCTGTGAAAGAAGAAATATTGTTTATTTATCTACGAATAAAATGAACATTAATAATAAACTAAAGTGCAGCGTGGAGGTTGTTCAAGGGTCCGGTAAAAGGCACAAAAGGCGAGGCGTTGATTCAATCGTAGTCGAGTGGTCCATTGATTGTAGCGAGGCGAGGCGACAACACGATGTGTTTTGATAAATTGGTGCTCACTACTTTGATGATTGAACCCGCAAAGACAAAAAGAGAAAGAAAAAGAGAAGAGAAAGAGAGGCTTAGAAATAATTTGCAAAAACTAAACAAAATAAATAATGTCTTTCGAATTAAATTATTTATCACCTGACAGAATTAAATGAATGATTAAATGTAGGGGTTGACTGTATTACTGAACTCCGAAATTTGAAATACTTATGTACCGTATATATAAAGTTTTTAAGTATGAATTACGTGAGTCAGAACGTACGCTATGACGAAGTACTTCTATAGTTAAGTACAGAGACCTCTGCTTAACCGTCCTGAGAAGAGAGGTAAGAGATTATGTTCCCAAGGCCCTGCTCTCTTAAAGTTTAAAATGAAATTTAATCTAGTAATTACTCCAATATGTTTAATTTTACTGCCGTCATTTTGTTGGAAGGCAATCTGAAGTATTTCGAATGCGACTTTGAAGTGCACATTGCAGTACAACATGTAAGTTCCGTCAGGCTTACACGCAGCCCATACGGAATGTTTATTAGTTATAATTTTTACTACTCGCTTTCATGCAATTGTTCAACTGAACGAAACTAGCACTCCACCCCCACTTCGCACGCTTTTACAACTTTGAGAGAACAAGACTGCTAATACAAGATTTGCTCATTTTATTTCAAGTTTAATTATCTAATGTCTTATTTAACCCAAAGGTTCACTAGTAGAGAACGCCTTGTGGTATTAAGTTCGACTACGACTATTTGTTCATGCAGTTTAAATAAATACATGTTATATTTCTAGATTTTTTACTATATGATGCGAGAAACTAATCGGACACACAAACAGACACGCACAACGACTTTGTTTAGTACTATTTGTAGAAGTTAAATAATACAATTTAAATTTCTATGGGCTTAGTACAATTTCCTACTTTTCTGCTATTTATTTTAATGATCTTATATTTTTTTATGTTCTCTACATACTTGTTAAATATAACGCTAGTGATTTAATTCTTGACCAAAATTATAAAAAATCAATCTTGCGATACGATTGCATTACCACATTTTACTACAAATAAAAATGATATTTCGTTCAGTGTCCCTACTTTGTGTGTTATTATTAGATAAAAAACCTCTTCACAGTGTTATCCTACATAACTCAAAGGTTGACTTGTAGAGAGAATCTTGTGGCATCAAATCCGGCTACGTTCCACTATTGTACAAGTTTAAGTAAATATTTCTTCTTCCCTTACAATATAAACAACGAATGACTTCCCACCGACCGATTTCAACAAGATTACCTACTGGTAACAGGCGTACACCGTCAGTCAGTAATCCGCGGCAAGTTCGCAAACGCAATCAAGGGGTGTCGCGCGCGAACTTACCTAATTACTGTCAACGCTCCCACGCTCCTAGCAGCCCTACCGAGGGTGAACTACCCTCTCCTTTTAATACATTTTATTGTTTGGTTAGAGCAAATAGTGAATATGTTGTGGTAAACGGATGTTTGGACTGTGTTAACTACTTCGAATTTGGGTTGCAGTTGTGATTCGGGTTGTTATTTTAATTGGAGACTAATTAGAGAAATCAAATAGAATCCAATCAAATGAAGTATTTTTTTTTATACAGATTTATATTTATCTACCCTAAACCTCATGCACCCTGCATAGTCCATATCATTAAAAAAAAAAACTTTAACTACGGGCGTAAGGGACTTAAACATAACTAGCGAATGTGAAAAATTAAATATAGGTATACTTGTTTGGTAGGTACACCTAACTGCCTAACCAATTCGGGGATTACAAGGCGTGATGATTATGAATAAATAAAAAAACAGTAGAACTCAATAAATTAAGGTTGCTATACAACCATCTTCCTCATCTGACTTTTGGAAGGTTTATATAATGTGTCATTAATAGGTACAGGCCACAGATGACAGAAACAATATGGTACAGGCAAACGAAATCTAAATAAAACTTCCATGTCCACTTTTAATGGTTTTCCACCAGACCAGCCAGAACTATGTTTTTTTTTATCAAAATAAATCGAAAAGTTTTTAACCCCTTCCATCGTTATAATAATTATAAAACTGTAACAACCAGTACAACGGTAAATACAATAATATGATGGTCTCTAACGTGAATATAAAACAGTGTCATATTCCGGTAAAGTTTCAGATTTGGGCGGCTTTAGTAATTTGGGAGGCCGACCATCGCGAGAAGGCGGGGCTGTACGCTGTTATATTATCAGTGGCTATAGCTACATACAAATGGAGCTACGTTTATATATTCAATGGAAAATAGAGTAAGCTAAAGGTAGAAAAAGCTGGTAGATATTTTTTGTGTGTACTTTTGAAATTTTTTTAATAACTATAAACTGAAAATTTAACTCAATTATTACATAACTTTATCGGTAACTTGCGTTGCCTGAAAATATAAAATAACCTTGTAGACTGCAAACGTCAATTATAAAAGCATGGAAGAAATTGAAACGAAATTGCAACCACATTTTCAATATTCAACGTGACAAAAATATTTTATCGACAATAATCTTCATAAAAAATAAAGTGATAATAATTCAAATGTGTTGATTAGGGATCAAGTGGTCGCGTGTTCCTATCATGCCCCGTTAACTATTGAAGTGAATCCATTCGAAAGATAAACATTAAGCTGTTTATTTAAGGGGTACAATTCGGCGAAAGAAATCGTGCGTCATGTAAAAAAAAATAGGGTCTCTGTAACCGGTAATATTGAAATTATTTAATTGTAGTAGTTAACTGCCTCGTTGGTCTGGTGGTCGCAAGCACGACTACTGTGCATGAGGTCTTGAGTTCGATTCCCATGTCGGCCAAAATGTTAAGTAATTGATTTTTCCATCAGGAATTTCTCAGTAGCAGCCACGAAGTCTAGATTTGTGCCCGGTTGATTGCAATAGGCTCGCTCCCTATTACATGGGACTTACAGATAACGGGCAAAATGTGAGTTTAATAATACTTAGGTACACTTCTGCCTAACCCTTCGGTGATAACAGGTGTGCTGTTATGTTTATTATAATTCGTTATGTAATTATAGCATTAAACCTTGTTTAAATGCATGACACTCAATGAAACTCCACACAGAATAAAACGAGTATGTCTAATAACAAGATCATTGTTACTAACACTATCGGCGTAGCCCGATATAAATGCTATAATAATATTGTACTAAGTTACACATTACGAAAATTGACATAAATTACGATTGACTAATGTGTGGCAATTGTTTTGCAGCACATCATCATCATTTCAGTCATAAGACGTCCACTGCTGGACATAGGCCTCCCCCAGAAGGGGGGTATTTGCCATAATCGCCACGCTTGGCAGGCGGGTTGGCGATCGCAGTATGGTTGTTAGGAAGGCACAGAGAACGCTGCTGCCCATTTTCTGGTAAGTCCCTTAGTCGCATCTTACGCCTCTTACTTCAGTACATACTTTGTAATTAATAAAAAGTTTACTGCGTCCTCAAAAATCACGTTAAGCCGTTGTACCCGGCTGTCGTTATACCAGTAACGAATTATACAATTATATTTATTTATTAGACAATTCAGTTAGTACTGGGAAATTCGATACCCCTTGGGAAGGCTAGTTGACAGACTTTTGAGCCACACTTCTTAGTGTGGCTACAAAACGAATCCATAGATTTGACATAACAGACATTATTTAAAGCAATTTATGTGTCTTAGGTAGCATTATTCTAGGTAAGGCTGAAAAGACAGACGAATCTTTACAGATCTTACAATTCCGATTAGATTCCTTGTATTTTAAGTTAACAAGAATAGGTTACAATCTAACAGAACAAAACCATACCGACTCTTCACACCTCTATAATCAATTAGTTACCTAAACGACATCAACTAAATAAAATCATTAAACTCAAAATCGTCCAAATAAATAACCAAATCCCCTACAAATGACAGTCTACAGAAACCTCGTTTAATAATAATATCCTTTAATTAATAATAGTCTTAACTATTATTAATTGCCGTATTACGTTCGTTTATGAATACTTGATCACATGTCATCATCCTCCCGGTCATTAGGGCGTGGACACATCGCGACCAGTCCGAGCTAATTACACTTAATTAACACCTTTCAACACTCACTGTGATGGTAACACCGATTTTATTGAGGTGGAAATTGTTCGAAACTCCTTGATTTATTGATTAATTAAGCTCTATTAAATTTCCCGAGTTGCTGTTTAAATGTTTTCAATCATATGCGGAAAGTTCGTTTATTCTGACGATGGACGGTCTATCAAAATCAAAAATACTATTCAAATTCAAATACTACTATACTCTTTTTATTTTTTTATTAGCCGCAAAGACTTACCTTTCTTGTCAAAGTTCGGACATTCGGAAATACAAACTACTATTATCAAACTTCCTAATCTGTTGTCGGTTTCTAGACAACGTAGTTAAATAACGAAATTAATAAAAAAAAAGTATTGACATTGGGTGTATGTTTCACGTAAGATTTAACAGCGGGTCAGATAACTTTGAGTTAATCTGCATGTATGCAGCTAGGCGCATACGATGAACCATGCCAAAACAAGAACACATAAAAAAACTGAAATTCAATTCTGTATTATATAAGACAATCTAACTTACTAACTTCATAACTAATAAGAAAATTTATCTCATTAAACAATGAGCATTCTTCCTCCTCTCTTCTGCTTGATCTATGCCTATGCTGTACTCGACAGGGTTCATAACTGTGATTTATATAATTATTGCTCCAACAACTATATACAATAAGGTCCGCAATAAAGAATCGAGAATTGAAATAACATGTCTATTACAGAATAGTGTACAGCCGGATCCTCTAGTCAATTCAATCCCAAAGTAACCTATCACCTTTTACAAGGGGTAATTATTTAATCAACTGCTCGGAAAATTATTAGCCTTTATGTAATGTGAGAAGTAATTGGTGAGTCCCAAGTCGTGTTTGTTAGACCATCTATATTTCCACAAGTTCTCGAAAACCATGTTGCAATAACAATTTTATACTGTTAAGAACATTAGACCCAACATTACTGAAAAAATAAATCTTAACCCGTCTTCAAACATATTTCATGATATTTTTAATAAACCTAAATTGATTAATCACATTATACATGCTGAATAAAAAGGTCACACTGTCTCTATTAAATCTAAACAAAAACGGTTAACATAATATAATGCCAATTTTAATCGTTTTCACCATTTCAGCCTTATTTTTTTTGGGTCTACGAAATCCCGTAGCACGGATGAAACCTAATCACGGCCAGGGATATCACATAGGGGAGGCTGTGTCCGGCTTCAGCAAAGTTCTGCGGACTTGGTAGAAAGTCAGACATCAAATGTTAACTGATACTGAACCCGATCAATGTTGAGGGTTGCTACGAAGAAGAGGAGACACAGAATATGAGATTAGATAATTATACGACTTGAACGTCATTTCATGTTAAATTTTGCCTTTTTTACTTGTTAAAGGATAATTTCAAACTTAACTGGAATTTAATTTCCTACACAGAGTACAAAAGACCCTCAGATACACGAAATAACATGAAAGAAATAGTACGCCATAAAAGGTAAAATTAAAATCGGAAATATTTATGGAGCTGTGTTATCTTACCATAATATTATATGACCATCAAGAATTAGAATAAATATAATGCAGTTTGTATGACTGTACAATTCCACGAATTTTCCAATTAGAAACAATTCGATTCAAGGGTTGGAATTAAACAAAACTGCAGCAAAATCAAGGGAAGACGCCAATCGCCACGGGCGATGCGAAACCCAGGTGCGTGCGGAGGGTGTTACTATGGCGTAAACTAATGTCAGTGACTCATACCTGTGCCTGGTCCTCTTCTGAATTACCCGGCGACACCCCTGCTCACGAAAACTTAAAAAAGTTACTTTTAAAACCGAACTAGTAACTATAGAAAACAAAATTTTGACAGATTTAATTTTAGAACTTTTTTAAATTGGTACTATTTTATTTTTAAATTTAATTGAAATGAAGGAGTTCGTAGGTTAAAGTTTGTATAGTTCGGTGGTGTAATTAGGGGTGCGCGGTCCGCTCGGCGGAGCGGTCGACACAGGACTGGCGGGCTGCCGGGTTGCAGCCGGGGTGCGCACCCCGAACGTGCGGCCGCCGTAACCCCCGTACAGGGTGCTGTCAATGTATTGTACACTTATTTTTACTTTATACCTGATTTGGACTCGGAATAATAATAGTTGTGTGGATGTGGTGGGAGAAAGGGTACGGTACAGTGCGAGCTTTTATAAAGGGGAGACTATTACTTATTGGAAAAAAAAATATGATTCTGTGCAGAATAAAAATATACATAATATGACTAATTTTAAGACCATATATTAAAATAAGTTAATTATCAAAAGAACTTGCCACTAAATTCCAAAACACTCTTTATACGATCGCTGGGCCGTATCTACGGGGTCCGGAACAGTCTGCGGGCCCCCATGCACGCGCCACAAGTGCCGACTTGGGGTTTTTTAAACCTTTACTTGTACCGATAACTGATAAGACCCCCATCCTTGTGGTACCTTGTTACTACTCACTTAAAACTCGAAACAGCTAAATAAAATAGTGAACACACAACCTGAGAACGGTGATAGTCACATTTTTTCTTTTTTTTGTGATATTGTTCTGCTCTTGACTTCGATCACGCCTAATGAAAAGCGATGGATGAGAATGCCCAGAAGATGATTGTCCTCTGACTGTGACTCTTGCTTTGAAGGCAGTTGGGGTAGAATATATATGTTTTGAAGTTTCTGAGAATGGTGTACCGAAAAGATAGAAAATATCGATTGTGCTATGTCAGAGCGACAGAAGTGGTTGAAAGTAGTGGCAAGGAGCTCCATGAATTAGTTGACTAGTCCAGTATTGATTGCGAACCTAAAAATAGATGCAACAAAGTGCTTTACGTATCGAAGTGACGTTGGTAAACTTTCCTTACAGGGCTTGGAAGATTTTTAAAGAGCGCTCATATGTCGGGAACGTGACTATTTCAAGCATTTTGTTTCATACAAAACTTGTTTGTATTGATAGCAAAGATTATTATATATAGTTTTGTGAGAGATCGCAACTTTGAAAAATATTGGGGATGTAAGTCATTTAATTTCAGACCCCTTTGATGATGTTAGGACATAAAATATGGCCATCTTATTAAATCAAATCACTTGATATGATTTAATATATTTTATGTTTCTTTTGTTCATTTTGCTTCGAGTTCGTTTCATTAGTAGTCATTTTAATGTTAATCATGAACTTGACTAAATTCAAGGTAAATGCCACATTTTGTTACATAGTGTTACGTAATCGTTTTTTTTTTGTATTGAAAAAAGTACAGTCAAATGCGAATGTTTTTAAGTCACATGCCATGACATGACTTCAACTTTTTGTGAAAAAGTTTATTGAGAGATTCGTATTTCGATATACAGTATATACACACACATCCTTTACAAGTTTATGTTATAATTTATATTTTAACTAATGAGATAAATTAAATAATGAAAAACACGTTTCCTTCGTAGAATTGAAAATGAATATAATTCCAACTACAATGAATTTACAGCTTTTACATTCCCAGCCCACAGTTATAATAAACTTTATAATAAACAGGTTCAAAAACAAAATTTAAGCGTAAAACGAGACACACAGATATGTTTGGTTGGGCGGTTCTGCGCGCTGCCCGCCCAGACGCACCGCCCAATCCGCTGGCGCCCCGCCCATCATGCCGCCCAGACCTGAGAGAAAATAATTGAATGTAATTGAATCATGAGACTGGAGAATTCAATTAACGCAACACAGTGGCCGCGTTGTCAGTAATCAGTGCGATTGTCGCGAGTCGTGAATGCGATCCAACCGAGTCGCAAGTCTCGCTGCAGTCTTTTGTTTCGAACAAACATGCTTATTAGGTTCCAGTCAGACTGGATTGGTTTATGCTATAATCTACTTTGGTGAGGGTTTGATGAAGAGGATGTCGGAGCTTGTATGTTCATGATCTAGATTTAAACCTAAAGGCGCGTGGGTAATTTTCTATGAAATCTGGGCAGGGCGTGAGACCATTTTTACTAATCATCAGTGAATGATAATTAAATGGTACCCTATTAAAATGGTACCCTAATTGGTAAACCTAATTGTAACCTTAGATATCTGAGGAAAATCCGTGGTTTATCCACAGATGACTAAGGTTACAATTAGGTAGTGTAAAAACAATAATATATAAATACAAAATGTTCATTATTGGTTTTGACTATTCATGTATCTTTTACGTATCATATTATGTACATATTGATGTTATAATGAAAGTAACGTTTAAAGTCTATATTTTAAGCACACTGTAACGTTCTGCTACAAACTGTTCTCTAATCATATCGTCTCAAAAAACTGCGGATTAAAATGACCGGAACGTTCTTCAAATGCATCAGTTATGGATCTGGAAACACTAGTCCAATGTCAATTTCTTTACCTACATCCCATAGACACGTAACTGATTACGTATTGTTTTTTTATAAAAGTTGCTTTGATTTCATACCACTCTCTCGATTTTTATCGGAAAATAAGCTTTCTATTCAATCCATCATACCATACCAACCAAAGCGAAGCTACTTTAGCAATGTTATGCAGTATCAGTATCCGGTTATCTAGGTGGGCCCTAGAATAATCGGCTGGTACCTATGACTATGTACAGTAATGAACAATCCCATTTACCGACATAGCCACTAGACATACCTTCATTGTACGAACATAATTATGACATACTAAATAGTACTTAAATCCCCTTTGAGTGTCCGGCTTAGCGCCTGCGCGGCAACGACCTAATTAGACTATTGTACCAACACTTTATAATCAATCATCACAACCTTTATGTGTTTATAAATAAGGGTGATTTTTGTCTGACTTGGGTAAAGGGTCATTTGGTAATAGTAACGTACACCAACACTTATCTTGCAGTCACAATGACTCTTAATGCCTAAACGTAGGGGTGGTTTTCGTCTGTTTTGGGAGGACGGTAAGTTGGTTATATAAGCGGAACTGTGAAGCCATACTCACGCACGCGCCGGAAGCCTGCGCAGGCGCTTCCTCTGCTACCGGCGCGGTGTCACTTACTGTCGGCAGCCGCCTGGACGTGTAATTGAATAGTGTACTTGATATCGATGACAATGTAAGTAGCAAGTACTTATTGATTGCTGTAGATCATCTGTTGTTCCAAGAAAATCATTCAAAGATATTTTAGGTCACAAACTTAACAAAGATTCATATCTATCTAATAGCTACCTAAATATCCGTTATGGAACTATTTGTTGACGACTTCTAAATCTACCAAAGATCACAGTTAGGTGAGTGATAAGGCTGTTTCCTCGTGCAAGGAAATAAAGTTGCTAAAGGCTTATCTTTAACGTGCAGATTAGATTATGATTTCAAGACCATCTTTAGGCTAGCAATCGCTGGACATAAGGCTAACTAACCTGCACCACAACATCCGAGGTTGTTCTCCGATTTCCGCATCAAATTTGTGCCAGTCACCTCTTAAAGGCGTCACCATATCGCTTTCGTACAAATTCCGCAACCCTGGTAGGCCAGGGCCTGCCAAGATTGTGGAATTTGTCAGCAAACTAGACGGGGCCCCGTCTACTTTGCTGACAACTCTTTGTCAATACTTCGCTTGACGATAGGCGGTTACAAAACGCACGTCCAAAACGAAATTGCTTCGTTGTGGGAAAACACAGGTAATCCGTCACGCCAATTGAATAGAGACACACCCTCAAAACATCGATGACAAGCATGCTGCTCTCCCATGGTGACGTAACAACATGCGTAGTTTCACACAGAGCTCGTGGGAGTACCTGCCTACCTATAATTAGGTGGTGCATCCATGATTAATTGTTAGAACAATATGGGAAATTGACGTGAGAGAAAAACTGGGACAATCGTTGTACAAACTCCAGCACACCAAGGTTCTACAAAATAATACTACAATCTCGGAAATTTCTTTAATAGATTTTCAACTTTATCACTAAAGCATTAGGTTCACGGTTGATTTGGAAAATTGGTAAATTTCGGGTAGCTTGATGTTCTAGCGTCCCTCTGTTCATGCTACATGCTACGTGCTTCATTCGAACTTTCATGACTACTGTAAGTATAAAAGTTGAAAGATGTAGTCAAAATGAATTTGATTGAGTACCGAAGAGCCAATGTCAATTCTAATGAAACCCGTTGTTTAGTAGGAACACGAAATGATTTCTAAATCTATAGTAATAATAATATAATAAATCCATTTATTTCAGAAACACTGTACATATGCATACACGCAAAATCAAAATAATAATTAAAAGAAAACAATACATAACACATTAATTACAATTTCACATTAACGAAATGAAAAACATTCACAAAAATAATTATATTAAAAGTCATAAAAAGATTAACATACGCACAAAGATTAAAATAAACATAAAAATTTAAAATACAAACAATACTAACCCTTAGAAGATTACAGGCTATGTGTAGAAATTTCTTGATAAACCTACAATCAAACAACGGAATAATGTCATTGACGGCACGGTTGGCGCAGTGGCTCAAGCAATGGACTGCTGCGCTGCGTGTCGCGGGTTCGATCCCCGCACGGAACAAATATTTGTATGACCTAGAGTTGTTCCGGGTCTGGGTATTTGTGTATGTGAGTTTAAATGTTTGTGAACGCACCCACGATACAGGAGAAATTCCTAGTGTGGGGTATAGTTTTATTAAAAAATCAACATTATAGTTTGATACTCGTATGATTACTGCGACACGCTCAGTATGCCTTAGCTCTGACTGCAGATTTCAGCCATGTAATATTGTCCCACACCTCTCCAACCTGTAAACACTACAACACAAACAGTCCACTCAAGGGTCCTACCACCTAGACAGAGCAGCGAGTTCCCACCACAAAACCTCATTACATCCCCATTCAAAAAAAGGGAAACAATTACAAAAGGTGTGTTGTGACGTGGCACTCGAACGTGTACACATCCTTCCGACATCAGCTTGTTCCCACGAGAGAGCTTTGTTTACACCTCGGCGTGAGGACCATTGATAGGTACACCTTTTAGGTCTTTGTTAGGCTTTCCAGGTCATAGAAATATTGGCTTGAAGTGTGGGTCGTTAACATACACTGAAGTGTAAGTGGCTATGATATAAATATTGCAAAATTAAATGTGCGATGTATAGAATAATACAAAAGCATTTTTAACTGCGTTGGTATTCAAATTCAATTTGAAAAGGACAATAATTCGCGGATTATGCTCGGGAATGATCATCGAAACCATGAAAGGATTAAAGCCATTTCAAAGCACATTTTGTCCCAAAACATTGCGATAAAGCCGTTATATCGAATTTCGGTATTGATTCGGACAACAGCGTGGAAATCAGTGCGTAGGGTGCGCACACGCCGCCCTCGAGCGACCAATCAGAGACGAGCTTGTGACAGATGCGCGCGCAGCACTATTGTAGTCCCAACTATTGTTTGTCGGACATAGTTGGGGTGGCATGCGTGTGAGAGCAAACATATGAACCAAGCATTACTTCACTGCAATAAAATAACGGTGGAATGATGATACACTTTGTTTGGGTACCACGCCAACTCAGTGGCTATCGGATGACTCAAATATTGACGAAAGTTTTGAGTTTTTTTCAGAGACCAAATGATGTTATAGTCAACCTAGTTCTCGTTGGTAGAGGAAGGTAGGTACATGTAGCTATCTGATCATCAAAGTTCAATACCACCTCCTTCACCACTTCAGAGTACCACCACTAGATCCTTTGACTTGCTCCAATTTATTTTGAGATACCTAACATATGCAGACGCAGACCTATGTGCATCTGCAGTCGTTGATTCGACTATCTGAAACTCGTATTTTAACATTATCATGTATTATTTTTTCACAGATCTATTCGGGTTTCAGGCTGGATCGACTCTAGGATCATACAAAAGTTCATGTAAATGGTTGAATTAAAATAAACGCTTTGTGTTCGAGTTTCATAGCTACAGCAGATGCAGTCTGGATACAGCTAGTAACACATCCCTAATTAGCATAATCCCCTCAGCAGACTAGGAATTGAATACCCTGATGAACCCTTTTGAAGTGTTTGTTAAATTCAAACTTGTTTATCAAAAAACTGGTTGCCAGGGTAACGCACCCCCGGCTGCCCCGTGCGTGGTTGTGCCATCTCGCAGGTGTGCGCAGGATTTAATCAACTGATTGTTACTGACATACACACACATACGTACTTACCTATGTAATAGGGTAAAGGAACCACCGTTACTGAGGGTAAACAATAGCTAAAAAAATATTGGATTGGTAAAACAATCGATTGATGCGTGTTTTAAAAACGGAGGTTAATATTGGGAGGTATACAACTCGGTTTGATGCCTGCATTCGTTTTTAGTTCATTTATTTATAAAAGAAGCTCTTACCAATTTTAATGTGTAGATTTTTTGCTTCAGGATCTTTATTAATAAAATTGCTTGTCTGCCAAAAATAACGGTCCCACACTGAATACCGCTTATCTGAATTCAAAATTACATTTAGGTTTCAAAGCAGACAAAAAATAAATAATAGCATCACAAAAAGGACGATGCCATGCACGTTGAGGAATTACCATAAAAATAAAGCTCATTAAGCAAATCCGTAGTCAGGCATGATCATAAAATATTTCATGTTTACATGAATGGATGCATTCTTCGTCCCCCTGTCTATAATCTGGTATAATACTGGAGTAATTTACGGACTCATAGTCCATTGGCGAAAAAAAGAGAAAATAAAAAGCTGCGTAAGCATCGGCCATGACAGTGCAGGAGCGTGGAGCCGCGCTGCGCTTGCGCACGTGCCTGACACGCGCCGCACGCGCCCTGCCTGCGCACCTTGCTACCGTCTGCAGAAATGTTAGAAGTTTGTTAGAGGAAATATTATTGTGAACTTAAATAATTTTCAGGTACGGGTATAATACGAATAGAGTTTTGAAAAGAGAAAAAATGTATATGCAAACAGTAAAAATAATGGTTTACAGATTTACTGTGGATGGACTGTGTTAAGAATGATATGGTAAGAAGGAGGTGTCTCATGAGATGACGAAAAACAGAGAGGTATGGAAGAGGAAGACATGCTGCGCCGACCTCAAATTAATTGGGATAAGGGCAAGAGAATGATGATGAGGTTTACTGTTTCCATATATTTTTCTATTGGAGTATTTTGTGGAAAAACTTGTTTTGTCTAAGTGGACTGGTAACTGAATGTTTCGTTTTAACGAAAACACGTAACGTGATGTGATGTGTTAATCTCATAAAAAGCTAGTCTTATTCACCTCATACAAGATACTCGTAATTCAAATAATATTAAAAGCCACATTGATTTTTCTACTGACCGTCAAAACTTGACAACAAAGCACAGGATTATTTTATTGTATTTTTCGGGGAACGACTGAACGGTTTTTCTTAAAAGGGGAGCGTAGAACACCTATCTGCTTCTGCATGCGGATTTTTTTACACTAAACTTCATAACTTGTTCTATTTTTTTTTTGGCAGGAAATAAATATGTCACATGCGTTGGTTCTTTTTTTGTGGTTAAGGTGATGAAAACAGATGTATGAAATTGAGGCATAGCGCACCTTGTATACCTGCACGTTTAGCAAGATTCTGGAGCACATTATTATTTGAAAGATCACACTTAGAGTTTTTTTTAATGTTTTCGTAATCGTAATTATCGTTGACGACTTATTTTATTCTGATTATAAACTAAACTATCTTAAAATAACAATCATTTTGTCATTTTGATTTCAAGAACATCATTCCAAAAGACCATATTTTTTATTAAATTACAACCCTGCAAATCTAGCTCACCTCATTTCTGCAAAACGAAGCTGCAATCATGATGACTGACCTCCAAAATTAAACAAAACGCCTTTACAAAAATACTAAAAGGATTACAATGTCCCTTTACAGAATAACTGGTTGGCTTAATTTGAATAGTCTGGTAGTACAGTTGAAAGGTCGCCTGCGCACGTTTGAGCAGCTGCGAGCCCCGCGCATGCGCCGTGATAAGGGCAGGTGTACACTGGCGACAATAGAAACGAGTATGCTCTGCTTTATTATTTTTATTGTACTTTAAAAGGTGAAAAGGACCATGCAAGTGGCCTGTCTGCTACCACTGGGTGATTTTTCAGTATTATTATTTATTTAGAGGACTAAAATTAGGGTGTCGAATGGTCGTACTGTGCTTGACCACTTGAGTTTAATTGGCTTTTTAATGGTCAATAACAAAATTTTCTGAAGTACAACGTAAAAGTCATCTAATCAATAAAATAATTCATTTAAGTAGGTATCTGGGAGTAGCTTAGTTTTAATTGGCAAGAAATCTCTCTAGCTTTACCACAGATTGTACTAACCAATCAAAGAGTAAGAATGTGCGCATTCTTTAGCAAATAATATCGCGACCATTGTTATAAGCTACTTACGAATTAAAATAGAGCATTTCGCCTTCCATAACAGAGTATGTATGAGGCAGTACACGAGTGCTATCGTCATTGTAGTACCACTATACTTATCTACGGCCAGCCGAGCGAGCGAAATGCGGGCTCTCCACCACTATAGTTTGTGCCATTCAAACACTACGATACCATGAATTTTGTACACTTGAATAATAAAATTGCAATGCTGTGCACTTTTAGAATATGTATGAGTATGTAGATAGGGATCGTTGAGTTTTAATCACGGTTTGAGATGTCCTCTTATTGTAGAACCCACTTGTGGCCAAATATGGCAGTTGGTACTTCATTTTTTTGCAATATATTTCGACAAATTTTTACTCTTTGCTAATAAAACAAGAAACTTCTTCTCCTTACTCTTTGGCATCTTCGCGGTTTCTCTTTGGCGAAAGAGAAACCGCGGCCTCGACACAAAGGGCTAAGAAGGAACATGGGTGGTTTTTAGTCAGTAGAAGTCTGACACTCCCTTTCGCTCTGCCCAAGATCGGGAGGGGTTATGTGATGATTTTCCACCCGCCAAAAAAAAAAAAAAAAAAAAAGGGCCTCTGACAAGGTACCACTGGTTTACACGGAATCATCTTTTTGTCAGACAATCAGGTGATTCAAGCCTGCAACGTCCAACGTCCTAGCCAAACTGGAAACAACTTTACAAAGTATGTTTCCCGTGGGAATCAAAGCGGAAGGAGTCATTTGATGATTTCCCACTCTACAAAAAAAAGCTCTATAACTTATTATTATTAGTAAAGCTCTTTCAGGGGAAAGAGCTTTACTAATACTGAGCCTACGCCATTCCACTGCTGGGTCTCTCTTCATACTCGTAACTTCCAGAACGTGACGTAATTGAAATATATGTTACCAATTAATATAAGTGATATGAGTTACGATTAAGATAGTCTTCTCAAAATCTCAGCTATCTGAATTTAATCACTTCATTAAACCGCGGTTTTTTATTCAAGATCTTCATATGTTTAACATAACATAACATATATAACATTTATTTATTTAAATCTACTTTCGCTCACAGATAACATAAATATGATATAGTACAGCTTGTGATAGTAAATAGAACCTTAACACTATACAGGGTGTAAACGAACCCTTCACGCATCCGTCAACCAAGCATTCTATACATCAAACTAAGTACCCCTACGCAAAATTTTTTGCTGGGAAATGACTTTTTTTTTGGGTCAAAAATCACATTTTACGGTAAAACTCAATGTAGCACTCTTAAAACATTGTGCTATTGGATGCTTTGAATAGTAAACGGGTCATGGAGGTAATTTAAGTAAAGTTATGACCTGAAAAACTAGTATTTACAAAAACAGCTGTTAAAAAATTTGAACTTTGACCCCCAATATCTCCGTAGCTAGGGGGTTCCCAGGTATGGTCTAGAACAAAAAAATGATCGCAGTAGTGGGGAGAACAAATACCCTTCGTTTGCGTTGCTTTTACACCCTATATTAATATCACTACACTTCTGCACTATGTCACTGTGTAACTGTTGCCTTTGGTAATATAAGTCAAATAGGTACAGTAAGTCGCGAAACTATAAAACACTTGTTCAAAAATCCATAACCATTCATCAATCAAACATAAAAGTCCCTTCACGTATTCGTGAGCCCACAATCTTAGACCCAACCAGTTATGAACTTGTAAAGTTTTATCAAAAGCTCGTAAATCAGGTGGAAGGCGCGTGCTCCCCTAATTTCCTCGCTAATGGCTTGCCGAAGGGTGCAACAGGTTGAGCCGCCTTGACCTGCTTCTTGAGGGGAGCCGTATCAATGCCACTTGCTTGAGACTACACGGGCATATGGTTACTGGATGGTGCAATAGGGAAGTGTAGGGTTCAAACGACGGCGATGTGCTGCCAAACATAATTTAATTTTATACAGATAAATAAAATTGAAGTGTCTGTTTGTAATTTCAAAATATTAATTTATACTGATATGAAAGTGTTTATTTTACTGGTACTTATTTTCAAATTGTCGATCTTTCTGTTTGTTGCTTATCTCCGAAACGGCGAAACCGATTTTGACAGAACTTTTCCTGGCAGATTCAAAGTGCCTCAAAATAACATCTTTTGATAAGGGTAAAGCAATATTGAAATTCAGCTAGCGTTTTAATTAAAACTCTACATCTATCTATTAAAAAGCACTATTTGAAACACTGTTCCATATTTTTGTACAAGCGGTGATTTTTCAAAAAGTGATTCCATGATTAATACTGCAACTTTCACGGACAACATATTTTTGGTTCTAGATTTTTTTTTAATTCTTTCTCTCTTCCTTACACCATGTCTCTTCCAGCATATTTTTAGTTTGGTGGTAAGTAACTCACAGGCCACCTGTTTTATTCCGACACGTGGTGTCGGGGTGTTGAGGTTTTACACCTGATAAACACGCAGAGATGAAGATATCAACAATTAATCAATTAGACTACTTTTTCTGCATGTTTATACGAGTTCTGTTGATTTTGCATAGTGTAAAGATTCAATGCTTCTGTGAACAAAAACTTCGTTATTGGATTGGCTTCGTTCGTGGAGTGTCAAAGCTGATCTGCACTTGTGAAGAGTATGCTAAAGAACATGGTTTGTTGTATAATACGAGTAAGAGTGAGTGCATGGTCTTTCAGGCCAGGGGGTGTCCAAATTACCTACCAGCAATTAAGCTCAACGGATGCCTACTTGAAAGAGTTGACACGTTCAAATATCTTGGACATTTATTAACCTCTGACCTGAAAGATGATGCCGACATCGAAAGGGAGCGTAGGGCGCTGTCTGTTCGTGCAAACATGATCGCCCGCAGATTTGCTCGTTGTTCGAGGGACGTCAAAATAGCTCTATTTAGGGCATTTTGTACGTATTTTTATACTAGCAGTCTGTGGTTGGATTACACGCAGAAACAGTACAGCGCTCTACGTGTCCAATACAACAACGCGTTTCAGGATGCTCTTGAGGCTGCCTCGCTTCTGTAGCGCGTCGGGGATGTTTGCCGAGACACGTGTGGATTGTTTCCACACAATCATGCGCAAGCGGTGCACATCCCTGGTGCGTAGGATGCGGGGCAGCCGCAACAGTATTCTGAACGCTTTTTCTGAAAGATTCGACTGTCAGTACGTGAATCACTGCTGTATGGTTCACCTACAGACTAATCTTAAAATTTTATTTTAATTCAAATTCTTATTGTAAATTGTGATTTTGTGATATTTATTTTGTAATTTCTGTGCTTACTAACATAGGTTATAAGTTCTAATTGTTACTAACCATTATGGATCCTTGTTATCTGTTAATAAATAAATTATATATCTATATATATAAAAATGAAACCCGTTTTCCGTTGTCACGACTTGGCATGAAAACGGCTTGACCGATTTGGCTGATTTTTTTTTTAAATGTTCGTTGAAGTTCAAGGATGGTTCTTACGGCGAGAAAAATTCGAATAATGGCCGGAAAAGCCCTAAAAATAGCCCTTTTATTTTTCCCATACAAACGTTTTCTAACTAAAACGTAAAATCAATTTGAGCTTTAATACCGTACCCATAAAGTTCAAGTGTTAGTGGAGAGGTTCCGGGAAGGCAAAACAATTGAGTGACGTTCAGTTGTTCAGTCAACGAATGACAACTTCAAACAGACCATACGACATTATCACAATAATCACAAATAATTACTGTTTCTTTCCCAATAGAAAAACGATTTTTCAAATGGTGTTTGCGTATAATATAAAAATTAATTGCTGTTCGTTAGTCTCGCTAAAACTCGAGAACGGCTGGACCGATTTGGCTAATTATAGTGTTGAATTATTCGTGGAAGTCCAGGGAAGGTTTTAAAGGTGAGAAAGTGGTAGGTAGGTAGGCAGGGTAGTAGGTAGAGTAGTAGGTAGAGTAGTAGGTAGGGTAGTAAGTAGGATAGTAGAGTAGGTAGGGTAGTCGGTAGAGTAGTAAGTAGGTAGGGTAGTAGGTAGGTCGGGTAGTAGGTAGGTAGGTAGGGTAGTAGGTAGGTAGGTAGGGTTGTATATAGGTAGGTAGGGTAGTAGGTAGGTAGGTAGGGTAGTAGGTAGGTAGGTAGGGTAGTAGGTAGGTAGGGTAGTCGGAGGTAGGGTAGTAGGTAGGTAGGGTAGGAGGTAGTAGGTAGGTAGGTAGTTGGTACACAGGCAGGTAGTAGGTAGGAAAAAGGGCATTGCAACGCATGCCGGGAACAGCTAGTTATATATATATATGTTATTATTATATCTTTTTCTGTCTTTTTGTTGTAAGATCTCTGTCAATCTTGTTGAGATAAACAATTGATAGTGAGACTTTTACTTATCATACGATGACAAGAAGGATGAGTTTTGTAAGATTCGAATTAATGTCAATAATAAAATAAAAATAAAATAAAATAATATTTATTGTGTCAAATAATTGGTTTACAATATTGTTGTGTTCGGAGTCTTCTTTTAGACAAATAATGCCTGTAGTAGAAGAGTCCGCCCCTCCCTATTTAGTCAATGTGTTACTGGTAATGTAAATTAACGCAAACGAATAACACTTGTTCTCCCCACCACTGCAATATTTTTTTTTGTTCTACACCATACCGGGGAACCTTCTAGTTACGGAGATATTGGGGGTCAAAGTTCCAAAGTTTTCACAGCTGTTTTTGTAAATACTAGTTTTTCAGGTTATAACTTTACTTAAATTACCTCCATGACCCGTTTTCTATTCAAAGCATCCACTAGCACAATTTTTTAACAGTGCTACATTGAGTTTTACCGTTAAATGTGATTTTTGACCCAAAAAAAATATCGTTTCCCAGCAAAAAAAATTGCGTTGGGGTACTTAGTTTGATGTACAGAATGCTTGGTTGACGGCTTTGTGATGGGTTGATTTACACCCTGTCATATATCTAACGATATATGGGTATACTATAAGTAATGCCTTTTAAAACATATTATATCTACGCATGTCTCCACCAAAATACGTATCAAAATATTAATTTAAAAATCCACGCGTATCATAATGAGCATGTTTACCATACGTGATAATATTTACGAATAACACATGAGATCTATTACCGATACATATGATTTGGCCGCATTGGCCGCACATTGTACATACGTGAGGTCCGGAAGCATTGGAAATTAGTCCATTATCATAATTAGACATGCAGCTGGCTTGTGCGGCTTGTGCCGTAACATCGATACCAATGTTACACTGAATTCACACGTGATGTGAGTGTGTGGTATTTTTTGTAATAGATACTTGCTTGAGTTTGTGTGGACGATTTTAAGCATAGTATTGAATCAAACTGTTTGACGGCACGGTTGGCGCAGTGGCTGAGCGATTGGACTGCTGCGCTGCGTGTCGCCGGTTCGATTTACCTACAGATAGTTGTTCCGGGTCTGGGTATTTGTGTATGTGAGTTTAAATGTTTGTAAACGCACCCACGATACAGTAGAAATTCCTAGTATAGGGCAACGTTTTTTATAAAAAAGGAAGGAAAAGGAAAGGAAACTGTCGAGTGGTCACAAGTCCTGATGTGCATCTGGATTGAGGGCCCATTTTTTTAAACCTTGCCAAACGAAATAAGACTCATAGGGAAATTACTTAAAAATAGTTAAAACTTAAAGCATAGGGCCACGAATTTCTTAAACGTGAATTAAAAATGTTATGATTAAATAACTTGGGCCCTCAATCCAGACGCGTGCATAAAGTGGCATAGCCTAAATCTCAGTAAGTCCTATCTTTGGGTTCATAATTTTTATTCAGGAATTTAGTTAAGAATTTCTTAAAGATTTTAAGAAATTCCCAAATCTGTAGAATATGACATTACAGATTTATGGCGGTATTTCTAGGGCCCTCAGTTCAAATGTGTCTGTACTGAGGAATCTGCAAAACATGGATTTATCTGAAGAAATACATAAATGCGACTTTAACATGTTTTACTTAGATACTTAGGTGAATTAGTTAAAAAGAAATAATGACAGAAAAGTTAATTGTTACGTAGTAAATGAAAGTCAAATTTTACTAAAACGTCTGAACTGAGAGCCCAACATTTTCGGCTTTATTGACTAGGCTCAACCTCATAGATTAACGCAAATTAGAATAAGATTTTTAACTATTTTTTAATTAAATTTTAACAAATCGTCCGTTCTTCTAAATATCATACTTTAAGAGATAATTGATTTTCTCTTTTTATAAGGGAAAAATTTGCAGGGTGACCATAATGATCATAGTTAGTACCAGTACATTTTGTAAAGCGCAGTCGAAAAGTCGTAATATTTGCAGCTAAACGTATTAGTTTACAATTTTTAACCGACTTCAAAAAAGGAGGAGGTTATATGTTCGTGTGTATGTTTTTTTTTTTTTTATGTATGTTACCTGATTTCTCCTCCATTTGTGAACCGATTCTCAAAATTCTTTTTTTATTTGAAAGAGTATACTCCTGAGGTGGTCCCATTTAAATTTGGTGAAGATCTGATCCTGATCTTCGGAGATATACAATAGAACTCTTCAAAAATAGACGGCAAATCTGTCGTGATTGCTGCAATCGCTTGGATGTTTATTGTTTACGCAACATCTTAACTTACCATCACGCCTGTATGCTCGGAATGGGGTACGCAGATGTGTACAGGACGCCCAGATTTCGAGAGTTAGGTATGTTAAGTTCCATTTTATTGCGGATAAGCCTATTACCGTGACATGTATTGTTAACAACGTAAAATTAATGAATATCAAATATTTGTAAAGGATATTACAACTAAAAATGGAAAAATAAAAAACTTTTTGCAAAAAATAAAACCGACTTCAAAAACACAAAAAAGTGAAAAATAACTTTAGCTTCTGAAGTCGGTGACAAAAAAACTGAATAAAACAAACAAAAGTCACCGACTTCAGAAGCTAAAGTTATTTTTCACTTTTTTGTGTTTTTGTTTTCTTTATTTGTATTACTATTTTTTATAATGTGATGTTAGTCCTTATTGTCCTTAAGGTACTATTATGGGCCTAGTTGCCTAAAGCAAATAAAAAAATAACATTTATTCAGCTTTACCAGTGTTTGCATAAAATGAAAGTTGAAAAAAAAAACTTTTATATGTATATTCACCGATTACTCGAACACCCCTGAACCGATATAGAAAATTCTTTTTTGGTTGAAAAGGAGATATCCCAAGGACCACCCTTGGGGTATCTCCTTTTCAACAAAAAAATAATTTGACCATGATAAGAAAATCAGGATCTGATGATTGCACCCCAGAGAAATCGAGGGCAACCCTCACATTGTATAGGCACTTATTACGTGTTTAGTGCTTTTTCTAAAGTTTTTCAAGTATTCGCACATAGCAGTCATTACTTCATGTTGATGAAGGTATAACTCCTCAACGGTTAGGAGTTGGAGGATAATTCTTTAACAAAATATAATGGGAACGTATAAATGGTTGTATTCTTTTAGGTTATCTAGGTGAGCTGATTATGGAAGGTACTCTCCTCAACGATTAGGAGTTGAAAGCAATAATAAGGAAATCTTGAAGGTTTAAGGGTTAGGTTTCTAGTTTGAATGTTAAATGAATAGTAAATGTTTGTATAGGATATTACAACTAAAAAAGGACAAAAAAACCGACTTCAAAAACATAAAAAAGTAAAAAACACAAAATTGAATAACACAAAAAGTGAAAAACAAAAAGTAAAAAATAAACTTCAGAAGAAAAATCAGCGTCTGAAGTCGGTGGCAAAAAAATTTAATCAAACAAACAAAATATGATTTTTCTTAAAGAAGTTAATTTTTCACTTATTTGTATTTTTCGATTTTGTGTTTCTCATTTTTTTATGTTTTTGAAGTCGGTTTTTTTTTTGCAAAAAAGTTTTTTAATAACTAAGATACAATTTCCGAAATCACAAAAATCATTAAATAATGCTTAGGTAAATTTAATTGTTTTATTTTAAATTGTCAGATCTTTTCTAGATCAATCTTGAAAATGTACCGGTACTAACTATGATCATTATGGTCACCCTACAAATTTTTCTCTTACATAAAAGAAGAAAATCAATTTTCTCTTAAAGTATGATATTTAGAAGAACGGACGATATGTTAAAATTTAATTAAAAAATAGTTAAAAATCTTATTCTAATTTGCGTTAATCTATGAGGTTGAGCCTAGTCAATAAAGCCGAAAATGTTGGGCTCTCAGTTCAGACGTTTTAGTAAAATTTGACTTTCATTTACTACGTAACAATTAACTTTTCTGTCATTATTTCTTTTTAACTAATTCACCCAAGTATCTAAGTAAAACATGTTAAAGTCGCATTTATGTATTTCTTCAGATAAATCCATGTTTTGCAGATTCCTCAGTACAGACACATTTGAACTGAGGGCCCTAGAAATACCGCCATAAATCTGTAATGTCACATTCTACAGATTTGGGAATTTCTTAAAATCTTTAAGAAATTCTTAACTAAATTCCTGAATAAAAATTATGAACCCAAAGATAGGACTTACTGAGATTTAGGCTATGCCACTTTATGCACGCGTCTGGATTGAGGGCCCAAGTTATTTAATCATAACATTTTTAATTCACGTTTAAGAAATTCGTGGCCCTATGCTTTAAGTTTTAACTATTTTTAAGTAATTTCCCTATGAGTCTTATTTCGTTTGGCAAGGTTTAAAAAAATGGGCCCTCAATCCAGATGCACATCAAGTCCTGGGTTCCTTTCTCGGGTCGGGAATAGTGTTATTGGGTTGTTTCATCAGGAATTTTTCAGTAGTAGCAAAGGAGTCTGGAGAAATGGGGGTGTTTGAATTTAGACGTGTACAAGTACCTACCATGAGTACCTATACATTGAATAACTCGCTATCAAAATAAGTGCTCTTCTTCTCAAAAAAAAAAAAACTCACGAAAATAGCCCATATTTTCGTGACTTTTTTTTTTTTTTAAAAAAAACGTTGCCCTACACTAGGAATTTCTCCTGTATCGTGGGTGCGTTCACAAACATTTAAACTCACATACACAAATACCCAGACCCGAAACAAATATATGTAGGTCATACAAATATTTGTTCCGTGCGGGGATCGAACCCGCAGCAGTCCAATCGCTCAGCCACTGCACCAACAGTGCCACCCAATTGTGAATGGTCATGCTATTTGGTTTATTCTGAGAAAGGGCAAATTACTTTCTGTTTCTTAGGGCACATTTGTGGTTTTTGTTGCGTCTTTGGTATCCCACTGCTAAACAAAAGCTTCCTCTGTCTCCTTCCAAACCTCTCTTTCCTGTGCAATCTCTGGCCATGTTCTCCTCGCAAACATGTTATATTTTATTTTTACACCAAGGAAAATCAAATTTATTTCCTAGACTTGAGCTCGTAACATAGACTAAGTACCTACACCTACGTACGTACTGTTTACAATATTTTATGGAAACTTCATGTAATTGATCGTGTCTAGTGTAGTCGAGTGTCGGTCGAACCAGCCGGCGGATCTTCGGGAGTTTCAAGGACTTCCCTCTTGGACGAACTCTGCCCTCCCCATAAACTTTGTTAGCTACATTGTAATTAAGATGCGATGTTTAGGTCCAGGTTAAATTACAAAGTCAAAGAGGTATGTTTAATTTTAACGTTAACGTTTTAAAATGTTATCTCAAGCCACTGCTGAAATATTTCTTAGACATTTTTAGGATGCCTGTAAGTTGTACATGGTTTCCTTTCTCCACAAAATAAGTAGGTTAGGTAAATATTCACACATTCGGTTACTAATTGTACCACGAAAACTATAGCAACTTGACAAACAGAAGACAATCAGATAACAACTTATTGTATTTAAGTGGAAATATCGATATTATTAACTTCATAGGAAGTATCAATTCAAACAGTTGCACTCGCCACTAAATCAAATTGCTACAAAAAATCAAACTTTCTCTGCAAAAAACCACGACTTCCGGCCCCATCGTCACCCCATTGAACATCTGACGAGGTGAATGAATCCTCGAAGTTGGGGTGCATGGGTGCTAGCCGAATGATATAAAATGTACACCGTTTGTAAAGTTACGAGCAAACAATTACATTCCGGCACACATCTGTCGGCGTTTAGACAATCACGATACGTCACGCGATTTTAAAGGGGAGCTTTTAGTTTTGATACTTTATTGTGCTTAAATCATTGAGATGATAATTAAAAACGGAACTTTGGAAATGCGTCGGTATGTTGGCTATCACGTACAGCTTTTAATAGATCCGTTTGTGTATTTTAAGCATGATTTCCTTGATTAATTTAAATTATTAAGTACTAATTTGTTTTTAATTTTAGGATTTCGTTTATAATAACTTTTATTTAAAAATAGAAACTGATGTCCCACCAAAGTAAAAGCATTTTGTGCGGGAATTTCAGAAACTACACACAGTATATTTATTTTGTAGTTAATATCACAAAGTGTACTATATTACAAAGGCTATTGATGCCAAGTGTCAAGTCCCCACGAGCGCACTACACACTCTGCGACAGCTGCAACTCGCGGCACGCACCCGCCGCATTAATTCGGTAATGCGCCGCCTTTTAATTACGGCGCTGATAAATCTGCGCGCGCGCGTGCCGTGTCGCTCGCGTGGACACCGCCTTATGCCGTAATAATACTAATAATGTGTACGGACCCTTGAATTTGGCTTACTTTGGGTAACAATGGGTTGTAAAAGTTGACATTTTAGTAATAATAAGTTGTCCTCAATAATTCTAGTTCATAAATTAATTCATCCGTCTTTGTTATTTTTTATGAAAGAGAAGGGGATTGCAGATGTATGTTGAAATGTTTGAGGAGAGTCACCGCCATTATGATAGCTTGATTAAAATGAGTGTAGTTTTTTCAAAGTACATTCTATGTATTTAATTTAACATATAAATAACTAATACAAAAATATAAAATCTTAATGTTTTAAAAAATACCAGGCGTCATTTTCTCCCACTGAATTAATAAGTTATTTAAGTGGCGAGTAAACAGGCTTCTTCTGGGTAAGCTCGTTTCATCGTCGACCTCATCTTTGCCCTTAAGGCAAGATTGAGGTCAAGAGCAAGCCCAGTCCAAATAAAATTAAAAAAAATATGTGATTTACCCGATTTCAATTTATCCAAATTGCAATTCAACTAGTTATGAAATATGTCCTTAATGTTACGCTACAGTATCGGGGTAAGTACTAAATAAATATGTATCCTTCTCTAGTTTAAGGCATGTAATCTCTGCAACATGGCACTAAAACTCTACAACACATAACTTAATAACACAAATTAAAGTTTGCAATCTGTTACAAGAACGTACATAATAACATGTCTGCTACATTGTACAACAAAGTGATAATTACGTAATATCATTTTGAAGCGAGCAAAATTGTAGGACATAATTGTTGGCGCCCAAATGGGACCTGGTATTTGGAGGGTAGTCGCCATTTCCCCGCTCCACACACGTGTACTAATAACCTACTACATTCCACTTATTATTACCTTACATTGTTACCGGAATATGTGCATGCAATGTCGGGATTTTGTGTCATTTTACTCCTGTGTAATTGGCTATTTGTTGGGCAGTAATTTTCGTGCAATTATATTTTGCTTCATGGATGAATGTGTTGTTTTTTTTTAATCACAGTACGGCAGTAATTACCATTGTTTGTAATTATGAAATAGAATTTATCAATGATAGGATCAGAAAAAACAATGATAGAATCTGCAATAACATAACTTTTTACACCCCCAAAATGAATTGCATGTAGGTCTTTCCAATCAAACATTTAATCGAATTATTTTCGATCCATTTTTTATCCTACTCAATTAATGACTATTATTTATCTCACCACATAAAAAAGTCTATAGATTAATTTACCGATTAATGGAAGCCGAACATCTGTTTCTAATGGAACTAACAAAAATGTTTGATGGCAATCAGTGGGGCGTTTGTATTGAGAGTCATTGGTGTTTATTTTTTATTATATTTTTATAGCCATATAAATATTAAAGGGCAATACCATAATGTTCAAAACAAAACACATAGACGTGCTATACGACTCATCTGAACAAAACAGACAAACTGTACCAACCATAGATTTGATGTTGTTTTTAAAATAAAAATGTCTTTAAAAATTTAAAGATTTACTGCTTTTTACTTTGCAGAATATTATGTTGTTTCGTAGCTACCTACCTACATGATTCATTCATTCTCCTAGAGAGACAATAATATCACATATTATTTATTTAAACTTCATGTAAGTACATGAGTAGTAACTACATAGGCGGACTTAATTTCACAAGGCATTCTCAACCAGTCAACGTTTGTGTTAAATAGGAAAACAATTGTGATAGGGTACAAAATAATATCTAAAAAATTACATCATAACATAACATCACGCCTGTAATCCCCGAAGGGATAGGCACAGGTGTACTTAATAGTACAGTAGTTTTATAATTCTAGTACACTGAAAATATTGATTACAATTTTGTTTTATAAAGCGTTTCGCATTAAGCGACTGATTTCAAACGCTGTATCGTTTGGCATCAGTCTAAATGTATCTGAATAATCTTAAAAGTATATGAAAGTTAGTTTGTTCGACTGTACACCCACATTTCGCCAGTTATGTTTGTTACTTACTTATTTATATAATTTATCGTTTTCTTCTTTATCGTGTGGTTAGTGTCTTACCTGGTGTCACCGTGTTTATGCCACCCACGGGCCTCTGACTTGGCTTAACATGCGTTCGAGAAATACTTCTCAGGCATGCTGGTTTCCCGTCGGGGCTGCGGGTTGTTCGAAAGAGATACCGCGGACTCGGCGCAAGGGCTTAGAAGGAACATGGGTGGTTTTTAGTCAGTAGAAGTCTGACACTCCCTTTCGCTCTGGCGGGAGGGGTTATTTGATGATTTCCCAACCCCAAAAAAAAAAAGCATGCTGGTTTCCTCACGCTGTTTTTCCTTCATTGAAGCAAGTAATAATTATACAATCCGCACTTGTATCCGAAAAATCAGAGTGCGTGTCTTGGGTTGTCGTCTTAGGTAAAAGTAAATCAAATCCATAAAGATTGTGAACGGACATGCAATTTCCATTTCCTGCACCATAAGCTTTGATCAAAGAGCCTTTAAATAAATATTCGTAAAGCTATCAAAGATAAAACGAGATGTCATAAACAACAAATGGACGGCAGTACTACCTTCTTACAATAAAGTTGAGAACGTTGAGAAACTGTCCCTCTATAAATCTGTTGAGGAGAGCATCGGACAGGGAAGCTATTAGCCACAAATCCCCCGTGACTTCGCTTAGGGTATACATGAAATTATTGAAGAGGAGATATTTTAGAAAATTATTAAAGAAAAAAATATTTGGAAAACTGTTATAAAATGAGAATTTAGTCTGACCTGGCCTGGCCTGGCCTGGCTGGTCCTGTGGTGTGACCATCGGACTGCCAAGTTATAGGTCTCGGGTTCAAACCCAAGACCTCTGATTTTTCAGATTCATGTGCATATTTTATTATCTTGAGGAAACCAGCATGACGTTAGCAGAAGGTATGTAAAGCCAAGTCAGAGGACCTTGGGTGTCATAAAATTCGGACACCAGAATAGGCACTTACCACATGGTATAGAAGAATAAGAAGATTATAGTACTAAAGAGGTTTACAAAGAAATAGTAACAAATAAGCAGTGCTGCAGTAAAGTTAATCTAATAAAGAAACCAAATTATTTTTATCATGCCACAGAAAACTTCTCATAGATAATCCTGAACGGAGTGTTGTTTTAATTCCAGGGATAGCATAGGGCATAGGCTATCCCTTTTATTCTTTTTTTTAGCGGGTGGAAAATCATCAAATAACCCCTCCCGCTCTTGGGCAGAGCGGAAGGGAGTGTCAGACTTCTACTGACTAAAAACCACCCATGTTCCTTCTTAGCCCTTGCGCCGAGGCCGCGGTATATCTTTCGAACAACCCGCAGCCCCGACGGGGTATAGGCTATCCCTGGAATTAAATAAAACATAATTCAGGTATCTTTCCAAAAAATCTTGGAATTTCAATTGCAAGATTATTTAATTTTCTAGCATCATAGTCACCGTACAAATAGTGGTCAGATAAAAGTAAGATTGTGTACACTGCCCGGAAGTGATGTCCGCCGCGTTGTCGGCGCCCTTCGATGTGTACCTAGCTTTATGCACACACTTGCACGCTTCCCACTGGTAGGGATAGCCTTCCATTTGAACAGACTCGGATTCGGGGAAAGCTTAATTATCGTTTATCTAGTAACGCAAAGATTTTTAAAACACTATAGAGAGAATGTCAGAAAAACACATGGAAAAATTGTCACTTTAATTTTTTTTTTCCCGTATAAGAAACTGGTATTCAGCTACGGTTTCAAAATCAAAACTCATTTATTCAAACTAGGCTGATAATCAGCACTTTTCGAACGTCAAAATTTACTTTACTTTACTTATTTACAAGTGACAGTCCCCCAAAACGCCCACCCTTCGACACTTCCTAGTGTTTTTTGCTGGAAAGAAGAAGTGGCGGAACAAACTCTCCAGCAACACATCTGTCTGTTTGGTTAGAAGAACCAGACTCGATACAATACTATGGTGTAAATTAATATTACGATTGACTACAATCAATAATAAAAGGTATATAATAATAAAACATAAAAAAGACATAACATATTATCAGTAAACTAATTTTGGAGAAAGAACATAAATTACAAACATTGTGTTGTGTTCAACTCAACGACCAGCTATTCTTATCATTTAAGTAGTCGTTAATGGAATAGTAAGCTTTTGAACAAAGATTAGATTTCACTTTGGCTTTAAATGCATTCAATGGCAAGTCTAGAAAAGAAGAAAGCAGTTTGTTATAAAATGTTATACCGAGCCCTACGAATGAATTATGAACTTTGTGAAGCCGGTGAAAAGGAGCGCGTAGTTTATGCTTATTTCTTGTGTTAAAGTTGTGAATATCACTGTTTTTAGTGTACAGGTGAATATTTTGTCTAATATATAAAATGTTGGCAAAGATGAACTGAGAAGCAACCGTGAGAATACCAATCTCCCTAAAAATATCTCTAAGAGAAACTCAGCTGATAAATTGCACGAACCGCTCGCTTCTGCAGAACAAATATATTTTGAATATCAGCAGCAGCGTTTGGAAGGCGACCCCAACACAGTTGGGAAAATGTTAGGCAAAAGATGATTTGGCTTCAGGATATTAAATGCTAAGATTGTCACTTTACATTTTATAGTACATGGAGATATTTAAATAAAACTTAAGACTCATACGACACACAAATTGTATATTTTCACGTGTAAAAAGCTTTGATTCCTGATGATCCAGAACAAAAAAATTATCGCAATAACGGGAAGTAAACGAGTCTTACTGATTTATTATAGTAGTTACAAGAGGATGAAGATTATCAACGTCAACGAATTCCGTCAATACAATAAACGAAGAACAATGTAATGAAGAAATATTTTTCTCCCATCAACTAAAAATCGCTACCGATTTCCCTAATTACTCAGTCCCTCTCTGTGCAAACCCCATTGTTTCCAACATGAATGCAATATGATATGATTAGTCCTTATTGTCCCAGCGACATTTACCCTGCACTCTAATACTATAGCCATCATTACGGTGTAGCCGCGTTTCAAGGAATTTCTCAATTGCCAGCTATTTGTGGCAGACCCACTTCTTGAAATGTCTTACTGCATTCAAATGTCAAGTTATCGGAAAATACCTTCGTGATTTGCTGTGGTCAATCGTCCGTTAACAGTAGCAAAGTTGATAGGGACTTACCTGATATGGCATCACATGATGATGAGAGGCGAATCGCAGGTGACTGAAAGAGTGATGACTATAACTGTTGATGGAGTGGGAGAGAAAGACCAAGGATACGATTGTTGGATTGTGTGAGGAATTATTTTCCGTTTTCCGTCGGTTCCGTACCATTGTAGTAGATATTAAGAGATTTTCCATGTTATTTTAGCACCATAGACTTCGTATAGGTTTTCCTGTTAAATTCAACACTTATAGATAAGTGTTGAACTAATTTCAAAAATTTAGGCTCAGTAATTTCGGAGATAAAGGGGGGCAAATCGTCGGACAGACAGACAGACACACGAGTGATCCTATATGGGTTCGGTTTTTTTCTATAGCGGTACCGAACCCTAAAAAAGGAGTGGAGAAGAATGATAGCGTGACGGTTGAAGACAGAGAAGAATAGTAAAAAAAACATGCTGCGCCGACCCCAAATAACATGAGACTGTCTACTCTATACTTTTGGACAGCAAATCCAAAAAAAGGAATATTATGATAATATCCTTTTTTTTGGCTTAATGTACCTAATTGTGAAATCGAGAGCAGCGGTGGCCCAGTGGTGGCGGCCCCGACTTACGAACAGTAAGTCGTGGGTTCAAACCCAGGCAGAGGCGCAGTACTTTGTGTAATTTATTTCATCACCGCTGCTCTCAAAACGGTGAAGAAAAACATCGTGAGGAAACCGACATGTCTTAGAACCAAAAAATTCGAAAACATGTGACATCTACCAACCCGCACTAGGCCCGCGTGGTGGATTATAGCCCATCCCTCTCCTAGAGAGTAGGCCTAAGTCCCTGCAGTGGGAACATTATAGGCTGATGATGTACCTAATTAATATTAGAAGAATATTATAACATTGTGACTTAATTGGCGTATTGAACCTAAATGAACCTATAGTGCGCTTTTTAGGCATTTATCTTAATGTAAGCATCTGTTTTCCGAGAAAACGGCCATAAGAGAAAAGTATTTAAAAGAGAGTTTTTAGTAAACTGTATAAACTTTTACACACTTACCGCACAGTGAACTTGTATTTTATGGTAAATGCAATTAAACTGTTCGAATCGCTGTAAGCTGGTCAAAAAACCCTCCATAGATTTATATTGACACCCTCAAGCAGATGTACACGCACATAATTGCATGAAATCGTTATAAAACGTATACATAAAGTTCGTTGATCACCATAGTAACTAGGCAAGGTGACAGTGTTCACACACTCCCGGAACCAGCAAGCTGCATTCTGCCCTCCGTCCCATTACTAAGAGAATATTCACTAAAAAGTACTAAAAACACTCTAAAACTCCCACACATCGGACTTACGACTCTATTTACTTTCGAATATGGTTGATTCTCATTTTTATAGTGAGTAAAAATAATAAAATGTTGGTTGTATAGCGTGGTATGACGTAAGCAAGTTGAGTAAAGTTCCGACGGGTTGGGTTACATGTGGTTGGTGGTTCCTGGTTAGTTTGCATGCATGATTGCTTCCTGAAGGCTGTCGGACTGCCATGGTTACACTAGGCTTTTTTGTTTGGTAGAGGATGGAGGTTCCGTGTTTTTATTGGGTTTGACAAAAGCGGTTTAATGTGTGTTTGTGAAAATAACCGCAATAGTTAACGTAGGTTTATTATTGAAATCAGCAGAAACTGTAAGGAAGTAGCGACTTCTGTATGCAATGTTTTCATCAGATGTAACACTGGGTGATGAAATGTCAACCAGCCGACAATAGCAGATTTGGTCATCATATTTCATCGTGAGATGGACCGTGTGAAGAATGTAAGAGTAATAAAATAAATGTTTGATGAGATTGATGTCTCATTCCGTTAATTTAAAAATTTCTCAGTGGCCGTCCGAGCTTGTTTTTACAATTAGTTCACTTTTCAACTTTTTCGCTAAAGCATTAGGTTGACAACCAAATGCTTTAGCGATAAAATTGAAAATCTTCACAAAATAAATTACAAGCAGGGTCACAGTCACTATAAGTTTCTACATAGTTTCAACAAATGCTTCTTCTTCAAGGCTTAATGTCTTCAAGTTGCATAAATGTAATCAAAATAAGAAAACTAGGAAGAAACATGAGTAGGTACTTACCCTACACAGTAAATAAAGACATATCATCAAACATGAAATGATACCTGAACGCACAGTGCAGGGGCGCCGCACTCGAGGCTCGGGGCAAGCATTATAGTGTTACGTTACATTATTACTTGCACACTGCACGACGCCTGCAGCTATCGCTAGCGCATGATATTCTACACCTCTGTAAATTGAAATATGTTGTGTTTTATTACGGGGAAAATATTAAATCAAAACTGATGGTTGGGGTAGTTTTAATGAGCATTTTTGGAATTTTGTTTTGTTGTTGCTGTTCGAAAACCCGCAAGCCGCCTACCTCACGGAATTTTGTTTTAGGACAAGCCCGCCATTTTAGCCAACTGTAACGCCAGAATCGCTTGACGAGTTCCGGTGAAATGGTCTTGAATTTCGCAAAGAAATTAATCAGACTAGAATAGCGGAGGAGTAAGGCAAAATACAATTTTCCATGGTCACCAATGTGCTCATCTTCGCTAATGGGCATCTGGAAAATAAAGGCGTCTTGGATGCGTGAGTTCCATTTATGAAACAAAGCTGAAATATTCCAGCGACATGTAATTTCACTGAAACCCCTTTTGCCGTCAATTGGAATACAGGAAAGCTGTCTGGAGGTATAAATACTTGATGTGGTCCAGGTAGGAAATACACAGGTAGGTAGGGGACGACCTAAGCAAAGCCTCCAAAATCACTTTCTTATTTTTCATTTACCTACAAGCTGATTTACCGAATACGGGTCAAATTGCCAAGACCCCACCCTAAAATTAGAAGAAAACAATCTTGAATAATAACTTGTGAAGTTCACAACGATCACTTAAAACATGAATATTTAACAATAAAGAGCACGAAAGATTTATAAGTAACTAATTGTTATTTAGCCCTCGAAGCACAGTTTATTAAATGGTAAAGATAATTAAATTAAGCGGGCGTCTTTGACGCCGGCTCGGCTAATATTTTTATTAAGGGTCCCGTACTACTGAATAGGGTACGGTAGGGAGGTTCGTTTTTAGTCACTGAAAGAGTGTTATCGATGAAATGCTTAGTTACGTATGGTATTTTGTATTCTATGCCTATTTCGTTTTTATTGAACCACCTAAAAACCACCAACATTAATTATTCGAAAAGAAAAGTTGTGTGGTAATCGATTGTCGTGGTATGGACATGTGATGCGAAGGAATGAAGAAAATGTTGTGAGAAAAATGTTGAGTATGAATGTAGATGGCTATAAAAGTAGAGGAAGACCAAAGAAACGATGGGTGGACTGTGTGAAGGATGATATGGCTAGAAAGGAGGTGACTGTTGACATGACGAGAAATAGAGAAGTATGGTAGAAGAAGACATGTTGCGCCGACCCCAAATAAATTGGGATAAGGGCAGGAGAATGATGATGATGAGGCGGCAAGCAAAAAATTTTTTAAAAATCTTCTTTTTATAATGCTAACAACATTATAAAAAAAACGCTCTGTAAAAATTTTGATGCCACGTAATACCGAAAAGAAGACAATAAAAAGAAGTTTAATGGCATCTCAAGATTATTTCACCACTACTGTCCAGTCATCGACTAAATTACAAAATAAAAATACATAATATATCAATTCCATTCCATAACATATTAATATAAAAATAATAGTTTAGGCGACAATTAAAAAGTTTTTATACTCTTATTAGCAAAAATGCTGGTTGACGTAGCTGAAAAACATACGAGACAGCACGTAGTTCAGAAAAGTAAATAAAAAAATAGTATATTATGCAACTAGTGAATAAAGGACGGATTTAAAGCGAGGGCCGTAGATGAGTCACGAGCAAGTGAAGGATTCTAATGATTGAATCACGAACGCAGCGAGTGATTCAACTGTTAGAATCCTGAACGACGCGAGTGATTCATGGCCCTCGATATAAATTCGTACTTTATTCAGGAGTTGCATACTATACTTTATATCATGACTACGAGAAAAGACATAATTTAAGCGAAAATAGAAATTTAATCAAGAAATAAGAATTGTTACATTAATTGAAATGGACATTAAAATTAGAGCAATGACTAAAATTAAGCGTAATTTTCTTATTATTATCATTAGGGTGGTCAACTTGTGAAACAATATTTATTAATCTAATGCCAAACTCCTTGTCGCAAATATCGACCAATCAAATCTCGAGAATTTATTTGCACCAAAGAGTTTTGAATTTCGAATCTTAGCGCAAGGAGTTTGTGTAGCATTGAAATAGAGACCGGATATATTTTTGTGTTCCAAATTCAAATACCAAAATAGTGAATAAAAACAAAACAGTGAATAAAAGGCCTTTTTATTCACTGTTTTGCGTGAATAAAATAAGCTTTTTAGAGTAGGTATGGTATAAAAACTTTAATGGCATCTCATGACAATTTTAACCTCTACCAGCCAGATAATAACTAAAGACATGAGCCACGAAGGATTTATAACAAACTCATAAAGAGTTTTGAATAAATGTTGGTTTCTAAGTATACTTATAATATTACGAACAAAACAGATTCAACTTTTCTCATGAAACATACATTGCATAAACTTTATCGACTTCGATAACTTCCCATCTCGCCGCATTTTTCCCCGGCGAGGTGATAATGTCGGAGTTTGAAGTCGGCCGTAATTACAGGCACGAGCCTCCTACTGCCCGGACAAGCGAGGCACGGCTCATAATCGAGTCATGTATCTTGTTTATTGCTTGCGTATAAGCAAGCAATAAACAAGATACAATTAACCCAAGGATTTTTTATTCCTATTAAAATGTTTGGTAATAATATGTCTACTTTTGTTATTTTTAAACATTTCTTATTCTACATGAAGACCCTAGCCCAGGGATGGCGAACCAATGGCACGTAACACAATATTTTGGACACACCATCGAATTTTTAAACCATATTTTCATCTTACGAGTAATTATTTTCAGAGATGAATGACATAAGATTCGATTAGTAACCGTTTGGTAGAGGAGTCTAGTTCACCATGCAATCTACTAAAAGTAATTACCTCTTACAACCCTTAATACATACAATTTACTTATCATTTAATCAGCAACAACAGAAGTTACTTACACTTATGTTACTTTAATTTGAATTACACGTAGAATTGAAACATTTATTACGATATAGCTGGTCAAGGTAGTAAATAAAGTGCTTTTAGTTAAAAATATTTAGTTTAATTATCGGCCAATAAAGAGTAAGCAATTTTATTGGAAGGCACGTGTAAGGTCTCAATAAACATTTCTTTAGAAAAAATGGCACGTTGATCCATAAAGGTTCGCCATCCCTGCCCTAGCCTGACATGGCTATGACTAATATATGTATAATTATTAGTGCACTCACGGCCTCACACGAGTAATGCAAGTGTAAATAATGTTACAAGTGACCAGGAAAATTTCCAAATGATGGCACTCACGCCATTCCTTGTCTTTAGTTTGCTATGCTAATGAAAAGTTTGTTTTATTGGGACTCTTTGCAATATTGTTTGCAACAGTGGTTCCACCCTGAACAACGATGAAAATCTGAAACAAATTAAATTCTCATCTTTGTTTTGTTATATTTTACCCGGTTGGTAAAAAATCGTATTGGCTATTAGTGCTTATTCTTATGTGTAAATGTATAATACATTAGGTAATAATGTGGAGTTAGAAAACAGAAAAATCTAAACTTTTTATTGTAATTCGCAGCAGTAGCGCCACCCCGAACACGGTGACAATTTGAAAGAATGAGATGATTATTTTGGCCCTGATTGTTTTATCCCGCGTTTGGAGGAAAGCACTGAAACGCCTATTAAATTGCTGTGAAGTTCCAAATACTGCAGAAAAATCGACAAGTAAATGGTAAATAACTAGGCACACAATCAACAAAAGTAATACTAAGCACTTAATATTGTTTGTTCGAGAAATTGCATCGAAGTCACGGCACCGCGTAATGAAGGGCCGCGAGCCAGCGAGTTTCTGCACGAATGACTCCGCTCATATTCTAAGTTAATCGCCACTCCGCCGTCTTAAAGCTATGTTATTAACATTTAAATTACAATCTTATTGGGTTACTAAACGTATGGGAATCGGTGGAATGAAATATCTTCGGTAAAGAATAGTGTCCAATACGTTTTGGGTTTTGTCTTAATCTGTGACGTAAGTAACGAAAAGTAGGTATTATGTTGTTTATTTATTTAAGATATTGTATGTTATTTATTTAGTTAAGATTTTGGTAGACATAGAGCTACGCGTAGTCGAACAACGTACCAGAGAGTTCGTAGCAGTGTGCTACGAACTAGCAAAATTTAAATACTCGAGAAGTCTTCGCAGTCTTCACTACAACAATTATTATTTCTGCAATAAGAAAAATTCAACGTTGTGTAGGGTTTTCAAAAGTACTTATTATATGTGTAGATACATAAGTACCTACTTCTGTACCTAATAAATTAATTTACTTAGTGTAGGTTGCATCAACCTAAGTAAAAATAAATAAAAGATTGCTCTACCTACAAGATGGAGGAGTGGAACTAAAGGTAAATAAATTCAAATTGTTGCAAAATCCTGGAAAATTACATTAAATTAATTGTAAGTATCTACCGTAAACATCTACAAACATAGAGCGCTACAAACCCGACGGGGAGGCACGATTCCTTCCCTGAGCTAAACACTTCACTCACTCCAGTCAAATTGGAAGCTAAATGCTGAATAAAGTTATTTGCTATAAATGCCTCCGGGCACAAATTTCAATTATTGTCACATCCGAATAGTTTCGTAGGGGGCCCGCCGTGCATATGGTACATTTACTCACAAAATCGTTTGTCGAAATAAAAATGTAAAATGTTATTAAAATGTACCGTCATAAATTATTTATTTTTAGCGAGCTTTGCAGGATTAACATCATAGCTCAACTAGACAGCCGTCATCTTAGCGTGAACCTAGACGCTATGACAAGATGATTTTTTAGTCACCGTCCAAATTTTTTCGAAGCATTTGGTATCATTCACTTAACACCATTTTTGAAAAAAAATCGATACATCAAATTTTCATATTAAATAATTTTCTCGAAAGAATTTTCCGCTCTCCGTGAAACGTTAAAACTTTGTGATGTGATATTATTATCTAAATATTTTTGTATTGAGTGATACTAAAAGAAAAAAACACGTATTCAATGATTTTCGCCAAAGATTAATGTATCAAAATTTGGACGGTGACTAAAAAATCATTTTGTATAATAATGTGTAAATCCAAATATCTTATTTCTTTCTTTATTCAGTTTTAAACCTTTTTCCCAATAATTTTGAGTTTATGAGGGCTTGAAAGTGATGAAGATATAGACTGTAACTAGAGCAACCAACTTCATAATTATAAGTATTTCTATTAGGAGACTAATTTATTTCAATAACTTCACAAACACTTGTGAAATCGCCTGTACCGCACGGTGGGCGTATTCATCTCATAAAGGGGTCAAAATATTTTATTAGCCTTGCGATTTTAACGTCGTCGCGGGGGCGCCAACTAGATTAGAGGCCCGAGGCGCTCGAGGCGCGTGCGACAAATCGACACTCCAACAAATCGTCACTACCCTTTTATTCGCACTAATTCTATTTCTCGTTTCTCGAAATCATGTAACTCTTTATCAGAATGACATAAGGTTCAGATTGAAATGGTAAATCTTTTCCCAATGCCGGATGAAACGCCTTTTTCAATTTGTCCCACAGTGGTCAAGGATGAATGCAGCGCAAATTGGGCGCGTCATATGCATGTACAATTTATGATGAATTATCTTATATCGTTTGAAATATTTTAATCTTCTCTTTTTTGATCACTTGAGTGGGACAGAAGTACTGAGAAGCAAAAAAAAAACAAAAGCGTTACTTTTGTTACTGAAATAATGTTTGTGTTATTTCTATATTTTCCTTGAAAATTAAGCCTCTGGAGAAAATTCACTTGAAAACAGTTGTCAGTACCGTGATTCTGTACAGTGATTAGGTTTACAATTATTTGGTTGTAATAAATTCTGTGGATATTGATAATAGAAACCATATGTTGTAATTTTACACCGTAACAAACAATCTCATTAATAAGTTCAGTGTGTTGTACGGTTAAGGTTCCTTTATACCTTAAAATATTCATGTGAATCTCCCCTTCGTCTTAGGAGGTCCTCCTATCGTATAACTATCAATACCTTAGTTAGGTACTTACTTTGGCGTGCGATGTTTTTTCCATAGCTATAAAGTGTTCAGAAACATACAACATAATTATATAAATCACAAGTCATTTTATGATTGATTGTATTGAAATTATAGTTACCCACCTCCATTTAACAGACTTGATATAAAGAACGTATACAGTAGTGAATTAAACCCAAGTGATTATCTTATAAAAGAATATCGTGTATTTTTCTTGATTAGATTTACTATATATATTATGCTTAGACCATCCATTACTAGCCATAAATTGACCATAAACATTTTTTTATAGTATACGTACTACATACATTCAATAAAAAATAAACAATTTCATAATCCTCTTCATGACTCCAGAAAATCATCACGTTTTTCCTACAGCAGGTCTGGTATGCGTAATATCGCCATTTAGATTTATTAAATTACAATAAATCTGCATAAAAACAATAGCTGCAGACATAATTATTTAGCTAGTCGCATACCTACCTCAGTTAAGACCTAGGTTGTAATTTCGCATCAATTAAAGTTGCGTTTTTAAAACTACACGTACAAATTAATTGTGCAAGAATTGGGACTATTAACTTTGTATAATAGTGCCGCTAAAGGCTAAATCGCGTGGTTTTTGTTATTTGTTAGCTCATACCGGTGGAAAAACTGCATTACTAATCATAGCTGTTACCATGGAACTATTGCGTACTAACGTTATTACTAAACGTCGCGACTTAAAAAAAAAAGAAAACAAACATTTGAAAACAGCGTTTCTTTTCTAAAAGGAGCGGGAAAATGAATATCATTGGTTGAACGGCGATGTCATTCGCAAGGCGATAATTACAGGGCCGGCTGACGTGCGCAACAATGGCGATGCAACGCAGAGCCAAGCGCGTCACCCGCACTCCCTGAGCTACGCTAATGATTGTACTCGTTACCAGAGTTCCACAAATTATGCTCTTTAACTTGTCAGCTATCAAACACAGTTTACATTCCAGATTTTTAAGCGATTTAATATCTTTGCAATCTGATTTTTTGTCCACTAAATGTTTGCACATCTCAAATAGGTTTCCACGTACTATTCGATTTTAACGTACGTGTATGCGTACGTTCAACCTCAATACCTAGAATCAAACCAAATTCTTTCTTTACACTAGTTTGAAAGCATAGCCTTTTCCGTCGGGTGGATTCAATCAGTGTGACCGAACTGAGAGGCTTAGCCTCCGTAGGTGTTCGCGAGGCGCTCCGACGCATCCTCTGGGATTCCGTCCGTCTTCACGTTCCGTTTACTTGAAAAATTCAATGTGCGACGAACACCCCTCGTTGAAATGAAAAGCCCTGATATAAAGAGAAAATGTCTGAGAAAATGCTGCCAAAAAGCTCATTACTTCCATTCCAGTGTTTGGAAAAATGTAATAGGTTTTACATAGCAGTATGTGTAGGAAGTCGTAGAGCACTCTGCTTGTGGAATCACTGTCGTCACGAATAAATCAATGTAATCACTGTCTGAGACATTCGATGTAAAGGATGTCCATTAAAAAATCATGAATAAAAAATCTGCTCGCGTCACACAAATAGGCCATCTCAACCCTAAACGAAATGTTTTGATGTAAACGGGAAAGAATGCTCGTCGGATCTCCCCTGATAGTTATTTGATATGATTTATTCATACGCGCGGCGTTCGGCGTTGTGCACCACGTCAAATGGAAGTTTATTTAATAGAAAATACTTTCCGAAATCTATTTATAAAGCCATTATGGACGCTTTTTTATTTTAAAGCTGTTCCTGACGCGCGCTTGTTATGCAAATAGCGCGTGGTTGGGGGCGCTGCGGCCTACTCCGCGATGTTTATCCATCTAACTATAATGTTTACTCGTACTTTTATTGGTCGATTAAGTTTCAAAGTTTTATAATTGTGTTCACATAAATTGAAGTGGGGAAAACTGGGAATATATTATGCACACTCACCGTTTACCTATATGCAATGTTTACACAGGGTTTTGACAGGTTTATAATTCCAACTAAAATTTTATTTTTTCTGTTAAATATTGGCTACAGCATAGATTATTCACATGGGTCTTGTAAAAGCACCACTTACCTTTATTTTAATCCCCCTCACTCTCATCAATAAGTCCAAAAACTTCTTTTCCCGTCCAGTAATTTTAATATTCCGACCTTTGCCTCTCATAAAGTAGCGGTAAAAGGACAAAGGATAGATTCGGCGGCTGATAAAGTATGCACAAACCGCCCCGCCTCCGACTGGAGGATCGTGGCGATCCGCCCCGCCCATTACCGCAATCGGCTTATACACTTACTACATACCTACATTATATACTCAGCATGTGTACCGAAATTAAAGCCTCATTAACTATGTACTGCGAGGCTTCAGTCTGACAATTGTCAAAGCGAAGCTTCGAAATGTTGCAAGTTAATTTGAGGACATGTGTGATGGTCACACATGTCCTCCAATCTATACAGATTGGTCTGGTGAGACATACATTTATTAGCTACAATGATGATTGTGTTTTATAATCTTTTACATATCTCTTGCTCTGTAAGTACACCCTTACACCCCTGAATGCCGGGGTGTATGACTATCATTACAGCATAGGTTTTGGAATTTGAAAAAAGAACTGTCATACTCATACTGCACGAAGAATATTTTTAAAAAGTAATTTTTTTTTTTCTCGGTATCGATTAATTACTCGAATCGGAATCTAGACAATTTATTTTATAAAGATTTTATTTTAAATATGGAACTATTTGTTTCCACATCGTATGTTAGATGGAATCGATTTAAAAATCAAACTGGCCAGCAAGATTTGACGCGCTTGCGTGCGTGAAAAAAAAAAGGCAGTCTACTAGTAGGCGCGAAAGCATCGCGAAAATAATTAATTGAAACCTGCTGTCTTGTTGTTTACTTACCTCACAATCGATATGTAAAGCAGAGTATTTATCTCGGGCGTAAGCATCAATTGCATACTCGGGTTAATTAGCGCCTTCGCTTCGCTCAGGCGCCAAAAACCTCGTATGCAATTGATATCATACAGCCCTTGGTTAATAATCTACTATTACTTTTCAAAACAAGAGCCTATAATATCAACTTAATAATAATAAATTTTCTCTTCTTCTACTCAACTAGTTACTCCTATAATACACAGTAAACTACTGCTCTTTTAATATGGGTATGTGAGGAAGCGATATTATACAAAAATCATCAACATCATGTTGTTTAAATGACTTACGGCGAAATTCAACAGTGAAATTGTGAGTGAGACCAGCAAATATGAAGTGCGTTCAAGTGTCAATAAAACTCCCGAAATACACTCTTAGTAGACCGTACATCGCAACAGTAGTCGCCCAAACTACTTACAGAAGTTGCTGAAATCATACTTAATGAGCAAATAATAAGCAAAAAGACAAATGATTAATAAGCATGTTGCCATGTATTGCCACGTTCAGTACAACAACTCATTTTTGGGTTGGATCCGTGCGTGGTTGGTGATTAGCTTTTACATAATTTGTGTAATTATTGTGATTGATTACCGCCTTTTTTTTTAAGCGTGGGTAATCGTCGAATGGCTCCTCCCGCTCTGGGCAGAGCGGTAGGGAGTGTCAGACTTCTACTGACTAAAAACCACCCATGTTCCTTCTTAGGCCTTGTGCCGAGGCCGCGGTATCTCTTTCGAACAACCCGCAGTCCCGATGATCGATTACCCTTACATTTGTATTTGTAATTTTATAATGTTACTAGCTGTTCCCGGCATGCGTTGCAATGCCCTTTTTCCTACCTACTACCTGCCTGTGTACCAACTACCTACCTACCTACTACCTCCTACCCTACCTACCTACTACCCTACCTACCTACCTACTACCCTACCTACCTACTACCCTACCTACCTACCTACTACCCTACCTACCGACTACCTAACCTACCTACTACCCTACCTACTTACTACCCTACCTACTTACTACCCTACCTACTTACTACCCTACCTACTTACTACCCTACCTACTACTCTACCGACTACCCTACCTACTCTACTATCCTACTTACTACACTACCTACTACTCTACCTACTACCCTGCCTACCTACCTACCACTTTCTCACCTTTTAAACCTTCCCTGGACTTCCACGAATAATTCAACACTATAATTAGCCAAATCGGTCCAGCCGTTCTCGAGTTTTAATCAGACTAACGAACAACAATTCATTTTTATTTATATAGATAGATAGCTGTACCCCGCGTGCGTTGCAATGCCCTTTTACCTGCCTACGTACCAACTACCTACCACCTACCTATTACCTACCTACCTACATACTACTCATTTCTCACCTTCTCTGGACTGCCACAAATGTTTCAAAACCAAAATTAGACAAATCGGTCTAGCCGTTCTCTAGTTTTAGCGCGACTAACTAACAGCAATTAATTTTTATATTATACGCAAACACCATTTGAAAAATCGTTTTTCTATTGGAAAAGAAACAGTAATTATTTGTGATTATTGTGATAATGTCGTATGGTCTGTTGGAAGTTGTCATTCGTTGACTGAACAACTGAACGTCACTCAATTGTTTTGCCTTCCCGGAACCTCTCCAATAACACTTGAACTTTATGGGTACGGTATTAAAGCTCAAATTGATTTTACGTTTTAGTTAGAAAACGTTTGTATGGGAAAAAGAAAAGGGCTGTTTTTAGGGCTTTTCCGGCCATTATTCGAATTTTTCTCGCCGTAAGAACCATTCTTGAACTTCAACGAACATTTAAAAAAAAAATCAGCCAAATCGGTCAAGCCGTTTTCATGCCAAGTCGTGACAACGGAAAACGGGTTTCATTTTTATATATATAGATTTAAAATTATGTACTGAGTGATACTTGTTAATTCTTGATCAGAAATAATAAAGTTCTTATACCATAAAATTATCTTTTATTCTGTACCCAAGCCCAAAACATCCACAGTTATCTCTGCCAAGCATTTCTCCAGCACTAATGCCGGCTGAGTGCGTGCGGAGTGGGCCATGCATATTTGATGCGCGACTAATGCGCGCCGCGCTAAGCGGATTGCGGGCGCCGCTAAATGGTGCCACTCCCTTTGTCGCTGTTTACCGCAGCCGGCAGACGCTGCGGCTCGCCAATGTTCCGGACTTTCTGACATTACATAGCGACGTTTATGTACTGTTGAATTTCTGACATTACATAGGTTCTTAGGTTGGTTAAATGAAGAAATTAGACATGAGTGGATATTTGTTAGGGAAGCCTTTGCTCCAACCTTCTTTTGATATTGTTATACCTTTCTGCGTTTAGTTTTGGTTCCTCGTAACAAAATTCATCACAACATATGCATTTCCTAAAGACACCCGCGTCAAGGCAGTTTTTAGGTTATTAACTGTACACTGACTCCATTAAACGTATTATGTCAAAGCCACTTAGCCACCAGTTCTACTCATGGAGAGATTGATAATGTAAAGTACCAATCGAAGAATCGTATTGAAAATTAAAATATACCTACCTGCCTGGTGCACTTTTTTTTTGATGGGCAGAACGGTAAGTAGTGTCAGACTTCTACTGACTAAAAACCACGCATGTTCCTTCTTAGCCCTATGTGCCGAGGCCGCGGTATCTCTTTCGAACAACCCGCAGCCTCGACGGCTGGTGCACCTGGATTTGATTTTTGAAGCACGATGCTTTGTTCTCCGAGCTCTATTTACTGGAGGTACATAACATTTATCTTCAAAGACTTATATGACAATAACAAGGCTTATTTTTAGACTCGTAAAACTCAACTACAAATACTCCAACAAATGTTGAACCTACACGAGTAATACGCTGTTCTATCAACATTCGCAGAAACACGCTCCGACTACATACGAGTACATTCAAAGATCACTGAGCTTCTTATAAGAGAAATTAGCCGAGTCGTGAGCTCACTGAAGAATGTCCCACTTTATTAGATTCCATAAGCTCCATTCATCGTTTTTCGCCCTCTCGCAGGGAACCTTTGAGGCACGGCGTATTAGTGAATAATGCGATCGAATCATTCGATCTCGCGTATTAGACGCGGTCGGGGTCGTCTGTAATGTGCCCAATGATAATAGACTGCCAGTATTAGGCGATTATACTAGCATGTGATTGCCAAAGTTTCATTAATATCTGTTTCTATTCATACAAAATTAAGAAGCTGCCATTTGCGTACCAATAACGTCGAACTATTTCGAAAATATTGAAGTTCATAAACAATGTAACAGTTGCAAATTAAAACAACGCTTTGATCAGGAGAACATTCTGAAACAACTGAAATTCTTGCAACAGAAACGATGAGGTAACTTTTAGTAAAAAGTTCATAGAGCTTGGAAAGGCGTAGCCACGACCAGCTACTACGACGTAGCCGCCTACGCCGTAGCAACGCCATTTTCTACCACATCCCTATCTACATGTACTAGAAAATATTATGAAATATCTTTTAGCGTAAAAGATATTTTCTAGTACATGTAGATAGGGATGTAGTACTTTAATATTTACAAACGTGAAAGTCAAGCTCAATATATTCCTTTTACATCTGCGCCTGTACGTAGTACATTAGCAACGAGTTTCACATCTGCGTTATTCAAAGCTTGAGGTTGAGAATCATTGAATGCACCAAAAATATCAAAAATGTTTGTTGTCGATCACCTGTATGATTCCATTAAGAATTACAGGGGATTAGTGTTGAGCCGTACGTACAATATGATCACAGAATTTAACCGAATACGTATTTTTTTGTGTCAGGTATTTAGGCTGGAAACACAAGAGTAAAGTCTCAATCCGAATGTTCAAACAGAAAGTTATAAAATGTATTTTTATTGTGTTATTACAGGAGCTCGTGGCTTACTAAGAAATGCCACTCGATAAAGCTGTGCTTGCCTAGGTCGGTCTGTGGATGGGTGACCGCTCGAAATACCGAGTTTCCTCCGTGCCTCAGAAAGCACGTTCAGTTGTTGCTCCCGGCTGCCATATATAGATCTTTGGCAGTCGTTACAGGTAGTCTGTGACCTGAAATTCTGACATCCAGTCTTACCAAAGAGTATCGTATCACCTAGTATTAACTGGGTTGTGGAGGTCAGATAGGCAGTCGCTCCATGTAAAATACTGGTATTCAGCTGTATCCGGTTAGACTGGAAGCCGACCGTAACATAGTTGGGAAAAGGCTAGGCAGATGATGATTCATAATGTGTTATTAAATTTTTCATTTTTAAATTAATTATTTAAAATATCTACGGTACTGCAACGTCCTGCATGTAATTTGTTATTTCCTAATTAACAAATACATAACAAATACACACAATAAAGTTTGGTGCTGTTTTATTATGTACTTACTTCAAATAAAAAGAACTTTCTCGATGCTTCTTATCCACAAAAGTATAACGAAATGCTATTTCAACGACATAGAAGTTAGATATAATACCGCACCGGACTAACAAATTCACAAGAAGATTCCTCAATAAGGCTCGTTCTTTATAATCTTTGTCCTTCGATGTCCAGCGTCCACGGACATTGACGACAAAAGTTAAGCCTTAAATATCGTAGTTGTGGCACCATAAGCCTTCCTTTGTGTAAGGTAATCTCTTAAGGCCCGGCCTCATTCTGTCGGTCGGTGCGGAGCCCCAGGCATTGCGGAGGCTTTGTATGGGCATCTGTAATTCTCGCATTGTCGTGAAAATGCTGGAATAGGATTTTCTAATCGATAGAATGGGACATTGTTACACCTGATTATGTGTTACGTAATCTTTTATGATTATCATTTGGCATTAGTCTTATTGGTTGTAAAGGTTTCTGAAGTTAATACTTCAGACAATACACACCTCAACAATATTGATGAGGTAGTCGTTAGTTGTGCTCTTCTACTGACGAAAGTGAAAGAGGAAGTGTGAGACTTCTACTGACTAAAAACCACCCAGGATTCCTTCTTAGCCCTTTGTGTCTGAGGCCGCGGTATCTGACGGTTGACGGCACGCGGCGGTTGGTGCACTGGCTGAGCGACGGGACTGCTGCGCTGCGTGTCGCGGGTTCGATCCCCGCACGGAATAAATATTTGTATGGCCTACAGATAGTTGTTTCGGGTCTGGGTACTTGTGTATGTGAGCTTAAATGTTTGTAAACTCACCCACGATACAGGAGAAATTCCTAGTATGGGGCAATGTTTTAAAAAAAACAATCTCTTTCGAACAACCCGCAGCCCCGACAGGGCGCATGAGGTCCTGAGTTGAATTTGAAGGTCGGGCAAATTATTATTATTGGATTTTTCCAGCAGGATTTTTTCACCCTATGAGTCTGGATTTGTACCAGGTTGATAGCAATAGACTCGCCCGCTATTGCATGGGATTTCAACATAACTGGTGAAACGTGGTTGTACCTACTTAATGGACCCGCCTCTGCCTAATCTTTTGGGGATGGATTACGGACGTAGGGTAGTTGACTGACTAAAAAAAATATAATTTTGTTTAGCCCGTCTGTTAGATTATCGAAAACACCACCAGACACCTGACTATACCGGAGTCAGGTGTCTGGTTTTCTGTCTTTTAAACACGGATGTTTCGGGAGCTACCTGCATCAAATTAGGCGTGAGGAGACGCCCGGATGCCACCATTACGAGGATCGGCCGGAGGACACGATGGAGCACACCGTGGGGGTTTGCACCGTTTGGGCGGAGCCCCGCCGTGTTCTCGTAGCGGCGATCGGCGGCGGCGACCTCTCGCTTCCGGCCCTGGTGCAAGCCATGGTCCGGGGCGAGGAGGAATGGGACGCCGTCGCCTCCTTCTGCGAAGCAGTGATGCTAGCGAAGGAGGTGGCGGAACGTGAGAGGGAGAGAACCTCTCGTCCCAGCCGCCGCGGGAGGCGCTCCGGGCGTCGGGGGCCACGTGATGGCTTCCGGCCACCGTAGACGCGGGCCTGTGGACGGTGAGTGATGGGTAAGCTCGCCGTCCGTCCGTCTTATGACGACGACAGGCCGTGTCGACGGCGCGTTCGTGTTCCACGCGCGCCTCAAAGAGATGTCAGCAACATGGAAGGGGCCATGGAAGCCTCGACAGGCGTCGGCCCTTGCGGGCGCAAGGGCCGACGCCTGTCGAGGCTGCGGGTTGTCCGCAAGGGATACCGCGGTCTCGACATGAAGGGCGAAGAAGGAACATGGGTGGTTTTTAGTCAGTAGAAGTCTGACACTCCCTTTCGCTCTGCCCAAGAGCGGGAAGGGTTATTTGATGATTTCCCACCCCCCAAAAAAAAAAAAGGGTAGTTGACTGACTAAAAAAAATATGATTTTGTTTAGCCCGTCTGTTAGATTATCGAAAAATATTGAATATGTGTTTTTAACCGACTTCAACTGAATAAAACAAACAAAAGTCACCGACTTCAGAAGCTAAAGTTATTTTTCACTTTTTTGTGTTTTTGAAGTCGGTTTTATTTTTTGCAAAAAAGATTTTTTGTTTTATCAAATTAATAAAAATAAAACGTGTCAAAGATCGTGTGGGTAGTGGTGGCTGTTGACGGCACTTTCAGGTAAAAAATATACCAAATTGTGACACCGCGCGGTTTTTCGAAGCACTGTATCGTCTTCATTTATTGTTTACGTGAAAAACGAAAAAATACGTGTCCTATATTTTTTGGGAATCTATCTGCCAGACTAATTACATTTATTAGTCAACTACCTTAGTACAATGGTAAAGTATTATCTTGTGTGTACTCGCGCCAAAGCAAAGTCAGCAGCAATGTTGCAAGAGGCAGAAATATATGAAATGACACTACCTTCCTGAAACAATCGTTAACACCAAAATAGTTCGGTAAAACGGGATTTTATTCCGTACTTTTATAAAAACCCACACGGCTGGCTACCCAATTACGAGCGAGGCGCGACGAGACAAAATCGCCTGTTCACCAACCGATTTCCATGGAATTTTTCTATTACGGGAACAAATTGCAAGCCTGCCGCCTCTGTAATATTGTACACCAGACTTGAACGCTTTATTATTTATTTATTTATTAGTGAACTTATACTCGTTGTATAACAGACGTGGAAAATATTAATGCATTGGAAAAGTAGGTAGTAAGATTTATTCAAATATTTTCTTGAAGTTTCGACTGAAAATTATTTTTGACTTGCCTAGTTGGTCTAGTGGATGGAAGTGTGACTGCTGAGCATGAGGTCCTGGGTTCGATTGCCGGATCGGCCAAAGTGTGACTGGGTTTTCCATGAGGAATTTCTTACATTCCATCCCGGTTGATGACAATAGGCTTGCCCCCTATTACATGGACCTTAAACAAACCTGCCCAACCGTTCAAGGATTACAAGCGTGATGTTATGTTATGTTTTCTGCATTGCGCGACAAAATCATGATAATAATACATTTGTAAGTTATTTTTGCACGTATCACTGTAAGAAGTCATAAATAGAAGAGTTATGAAATCATTACATCATATATTAAATATTTCGATAGGGATTATTTATATCTTTCTTTTATCATCTTATTGCGACTTTACCTGCCATGATATAATGTGTGATACATGTGGAAACAATCACTTAATATAATTATCTATGTAGCACTAACCAAAGCAAAGTTACTTTTTTCTTTACTACGAACAAACTACGTATTTCAATCATTATTTATAATCACCTTCTAAATATTCGGAGTTTAAGATCAACCTTCACTAATTGAAGAGGAAACAAAAGATGAAAAAGAGGAACAGGTCCAAATCAACAACACAGGCGGTACATTTCATTGATCATTACTCGTCCATCCAACAATAGCGAACGAACGGACAACTGCACAAATTTAACCAAGACGTTACCACAAAACTGTTCTCAAAGACAGTCGGGAATACATTTCACAGGTGGTTGAGTAATGTTTTCTCCCGTCCGGCCGGAGCCGGTCAACTTGTCCTTTATGTCCGGCCGGACGTCGGACAAAGAGCTAACGATGTGGTGTCCCAACTTCCACATGCACGCATCACTGTTATTGTTTTAATGGTAACATTTTCCGTGTTAGATATTTTATATTAAGTTTTTCCAGTCCAAATGAAACCCGTATGTGTAGTTAGAGTTATTAAACGAGCACAGTATTCTGTCTAATGTTTGCTAATAAGTATAAACTCGCAGAACCTACTATAATTTAAATTAATCACAAGCAAAATCATTGATGCAATACATTAAAAGCCAATCGAAGACCAAAGAGGTAGACCAGCTTGATGTCGGAATAACTAGAAGTGACAATGAACGTGGCACTCAAGTTAACCACAGACCCGGAAAATGAAGAAAACTACAGACTACAGCCAGATGTAAAAAAGAGACACATTAAACACGGAGTTTACGATTTATTAAATTTTATCAATATCGCAAAAAAACGATGTTGCTATAAAAATATTTATACTAATAATCTCCTAATATAGATAGATTACAAGTCACCTTCACCCTTGCAGGCAAGAAGTATTCTCCATTGGCGAGTCATGATGAACATGATGAACAAATTTATCTTATTAATGAGCATTAATTAGGTAATGATAACACGCGTCACTACCGTATAAATAGATAATGTTTAATATACATATATGCTTGGAAACATAAACGATAGGAGTCACAGTCACGAAATAGAATGTAAAAAAAATAGGCACATACCAAGATAACAGCAATACACGAGAGACTACACGATATTTAAACGGATATAAAATTGAGCTTTATCTTTATAGCAACCAGGAATCTGATTACAAACCAGAAAAATTTTAATTTTTAAACATTGCGACATATTTTTTGTTCTGGACCATCTGGGAACCTTCTGGTTACGGAGATATTGAATGTCAAAGTTCCAACTTTATCACACTTTTTTTAAAATGTTTTTCTTTACTTCAATAGCTCTGTGACCCTCTACTATTAATGCATCGATTCGCGTAATGTTTTAGGTGTGTGCGTTACATTGAGCACGTGGTTTTTCACACCAAAAACGCAAGTCATTTCGAAGCAGTAGTTTTTGCGCAGTGCTACTTAGTTTGATTTACAGAATGCTTGATTGTTACACCCAGAATGACTATTCATACCTTGTAGAGAAATAGCATTTGGAAAAGCTAAATATTCTTAATACTTCTTGAAGAGCTCGTGACTAAGCTGCACCTTCCAGGCGTGCATGAATGGGTGACCATCATTACATACTGAAGGAAACTTCCTCCATGCCTCGAAGAGCACTTTTAGCCTTTGGTCAGCCCAGCCTGCCTGTCATTTATAGACATTTGACAGTCATTACGAGTAGTCAGAAGCCTGGTATCCAGTCTTACCAAGGGGTATTGTATAACCCAATTACTGAGTTTAGAACGCCAGATAAAAGTCGCTAAATGTAAAATACTGGTACTTAGCTGCATCCGTTTAGACTGGAAGATAATCCCAACATAGTCTGGGAAAAAAGCTAGACAGATTGAGATGATGATGTTGAGAATTTTATAATTATTTTATACGAAGCTGAATTCTGAAATTCTTTCGAATCGTCCCATCCTACTTCCTACTAATATTATAAATGTGAAAGTTTGTGAGAATGGATGTGTGGATGTTTGTTACTCTTTCACGCGTAAACGGCTGGACCTATTTTGTTGAAATTTGGTATGTAGATAGGTTATACCCTGGATTAACACATAGGATAGTTTTTATCCCGATTTTATCTTCCCGTGGGATAATTTTCGAGTTGTAGCGGGCGAAGCCGCTGGCAACAGCTAGTATATTATAAACGCGAAAGTTTGTAAATATGGGTGGATGGATGGTTGTTTGTTACTCTTTCACGTAAAAACTACTGAACGGATTGGGACCAAATTTGTTACACAGATAGTTTATAACCTGGATTAACACATAGTATAGTTGTTATCCCGATTTTATCTTCCCGTGCGAAAATTCGAGAGAGAAAATTATGTAGCGAGCGAAGCCGCTGGCAACAGCTAGTCATCACTACATAGTATAAAACAAAGTCGCTTTCTCTGTCCCTATATCCCTATGTATGCTTAAATCTTTAAAACTTCGCAACGGATTTTAAAGCGGTTTTTTTTAATAGATAGAGTGATTCAAGAGGAAGGTTTTAGTATATAATTTGACCGACATCCACGCGGGTGAAGCCGCGGGCATCAGCTAGTAATCTATAAAAATCTCAACCATTTATGCAAAGGTGGGTCAGCTAATTGCTATATAACTACTAAAATTGAACCTTTTGTTACCCTGAAACAAAATTATATCGACATTCTCTATTAACACTACCCTGACTGTGACCACGGCTTGGCATTTGATTCAGAATGTCACAGACTTCGGTCACGATCCAAAACCTTCTCTATCCCCTTAACTAGAAGGTTGTATTCAGTACAACTAGTTGAACGTGTATGAACATTCGATTACACACGCCAGTGGTCAAGTATTTATCAATTAAAAGCCAATTTAGTTGAGCAGGCATCCCTGTCGTCGTGTTAAGGGTACATTCCTGGATAATAACCCACGTGTTCTGATATTAAATGCCTACGATTCCATCCAGAGACAAGCTTAATTGGAGGCTGTACAGTTACTCCAGTTTTAATGAACATAACGTGTGAGGGAAGATAATGTGGGTTAATCATTTCAGATACAAGCAAATCAAGGTGAGACTTGACTCGTACGTAAAATTGGGTTGTAGTTGAGTACCGCAGACTTTTACCTAATTTAACATAACATCACGCTTGTAATCCCCAAAGGGATAGGCAGAGGTGTAGGTACCTAATACTATACAAACATTTCGCCAGTGGAATAAGTCCCATGAAATAGTAGACGAGCCTATTGCCATCATCCGTGTACAAATCCAGACACCGTAGCTGCTACTGAGGAATTCTTGATGGAAAAACCCTATAATAATTTGCTCGACACGGGAATGAAACCTCATGCTCAGCTGTCTTCAGTCGTAATTTATCTAATTCCCTACGATGATATACGAGACATCGAGACGTAGGAAATGTGAACAAAACAAACCCAGTAAGAGTCACAAAAAGAAAATTAAGTTATTCGAAGTTATTTAAAAAACATAGGTGTTGCAAACAATAAAAAACGAAAGTAATGATGCCGTGAAGTCTGCTAAGGGGGACCGCATGTAGAGAGAGGCAAGAAGTTATTATTAGGCTTAATTTCATAATAACTTCTTGCCTCAGTTATTATTAGGCTTAGTTTCTTACCGTCGGGGCTGCGGGTTGTTCGCAAGAGACACCGCGGCCTCGACATGAAGAGCTAAGAAGGAACATGGGTGGTTTTTAGTCAGTAGAAGTCTGACACTCCCTTTCGCTCTGCCCAAGAGCGGGAGGGGTTATTTGATGATAGGCTGTCTGATAGGGGGGACCGCATGTAGAGTGAGGTAATAAGTTATTATTAGGCTTAGTTTCTTTAAAAGGTTTCTTACATTGTACCATATTATCTTGTGTACTAGGCAGGAAGATGATGACGGTGTTGTATAATGAACATGAAACTTCTTTTTATTAACCTGGACGACTGAAGATCTATTGTGACGTAGGTACTTACATGTTTTCAGCTATCAATTGTAATTTATATGCTAGTATTGTCAGTAATATAATATTGCGGACGTTGCAATGTGGTCTGACACGTTGTTGATTATTATATTACATTGTTGTCATAATCGTTTCAGCGCGGTTATCAATCATGCTGTACTACAAATAATCAGTGTTAAAATATCCTTTAGGAAGTCAAAGGCTCTTGTTTTCGTCGACATTACGATTTTTGTCCTGGTCCAGAGATATTTGGGGTTAAAGTTCAAACTTTTTCACAAGTTTTTTTTTTTACTGTTTTAACTTCGCTTGAAATACCTCCATGATTCTCGTACTATTCAAAGCATCCATCATTACAATGTTTTGGGTGGGTTACATTGAGTCCTACCGTATGACGTATCCCGTGACTTTACACCCCAAAAAAAAAGTCGTTTCCCAGCCATAATTTTTACGTAGAGCTAATTTGATGTAATAATGCTTGTTTGACGGCTTCGTTCTGCTTCGTTAGTCTTGCTGCTTGAATTAAAATGATTATTATTATAGATCAACAACAACACCCTAGATCAATTTGTTAAGATCTTGTCAACACATTGTATAAATAATTATCAGACTAGTCCGTTCTCGGTGCTAAAACACAAGCTCTAAAAACTAAGGAGAGATAAGAAAAAAATTAAAAGACCGTGTGTGCGCAAAACGGGTTGTTTGATGTATGAAATTCAAACACATGTCTTCGTTATTTCGGTTCCTGGCTGGTTTGTCCACTGTCACTATTATAATTAAACTTTTTTCTGCAATCCCGGACAATGAGACGAATAAAAAAAACAGAGTCGGATTCTAATCTTACTGCCGCACTCAGAGAGATTTAATGATTACTTAGGCCATCACTTAATAAAGGTTTTGACAGTTTTGTCATACAAAAGTATGTCAAATCTTTACTTAGTGACGGATTAAGTAATCATTAAATATCTCTACCGCAGTAAGACCTACATGTTTGCGCCAATGGCCAACTCCGCTTACCAATATGTATTGTTGCCACACTCTTCAATGGACAGATTCATTTGTTCTTACAGCAATTGGACCATTGATAGAAGAGAACCTGTAGACTTCTGCCACTGCAGTTTGATACCCCAACAAGATATTTATATATCCCCAATTCCTCCGAAAAACTCCGAGCACAACTGGCTCTTTACCAGAAAACCAACAGCGACCCACAGCGAAGAACCACCAAAAACAATGGAGCGCTCCATTGTCTTGGGTGGTTCCTCACTGTTGTCTTAAAAGGCAACCAATAGATATCGTTGATTAGTAGATAACAATGACAATCATCGGTTGACTGACCCATTGTCAGCGTTGGATGATTATGGACTGATAATGGTTTGAAACTCTGATGATTTAAAATGTAGTACCTGGTTAAATATACTCATAGCCCATTATGTGGCTTGTTTGAGTTAAGAGAATATGCAAGAAACTGTAAACCAAAACCATTTTGGTATGTGTGTGTGTGAGCATGTTTTAACAGGTAAGTATTATAAATCATCAGAATATGATTATTGTGTATTAAGACTACATAATAATTGTTAAGTAGGTTACGTAAAGATGGTTTCCCAAATATTTAATGCATATTTTTAATGTGTTAGTGTTATTTTGAGTTCAGATACCTCATGTAGTGTGTACATGATACCATAAACTTATCATCTAACAAAGGTGACACGACTAACTAAGCCACAAGCAAATTTTTCTTTATTTTCGAATAGGTGTCCCAACAGTACCTACAGTTTACAATCAACAATATAGTATACAGGTTACGGTTCTAGTTCCAATTACAGATATATTATTCACAGTAATAGATCCAAAATATGTATATTTAAATGACTAAAAGGCTTGCGCGGTTTTCCTGCCAGGTTATAAATCAGTATCCTGAGTATCCTCTTCTTTGTTGAAACCATCTCTATGTGTTCTGTCACCTCCATTCTGAATGATTTATAGAAATATTTCACATTGCCGTATAAATTGATATGAAAACTAATATTATTCACGTTTGGATTGAACGTAGCGCATGGGCGTGATTCGGGCGACCCTCTCTAAGCTCGTCTGGCTAATCTAGCGGAGGGTCCGAGTACAGTATGTGCCAAATAAACAGATAAAACGTTGCTCATATTCATTTTCATTCATTATAATAGTCAGTAGTAATGGAAATAGCCGTCGGCGTCGTAATATATAATTAAAACTATATTCAATTATGTTTTTGTTATCATTACGCACAATACGACATTAAATGAAAGATTTAGAAATGTCGAGTGAGTTTGACACCAATATTAGTCATATATAGCCTAGCCTACAACAGGGACAACGCAAATTCTCATTATATCATAGACAAAGTTGTCACAGTCTTACAAATTCATTAGGCGTAGTTTAAAAAGACAATGATGAAATAACTGCGACTGCATTGGACTGAAAAATAATAAACCATCATTTAATACCTGATTTAAAAATAATGATGAATGTACCTATTGTCTAAACATGGATATGTTCGCGTCAATAAAGAGTTATGTGACTAAATGACTTTGAAAATCCATGCGGTTTTCAGACACGTACACAATAAATAAATAAGGACAATCGTTTCAGGTCGAGAGGAAAGGTACAAAAAATTTCTCGGGGGAAAACCAAACACCATTTCGCTTCTACCGATTATCGTAATACTACAGCAGAAAGTTCCACTCAAATTCTTTTTCATGGTCAATTTAAAATATAATACAGTTCTCGGCATCGAATAGGCCCTTGCAAATCTAATTTTCGCCTCTTTGGGACCATGTCAGAGGGCAGACACTACACTACTTATGAGATTTTACCTTTTTAAACTTCGATTTTTGACCTCTTGGGACGAAAAGTTTTCTTTTTCATTAGATACGATAAAAATGATGTTTTCTGACCCTACCGTGTAGCTACCTAGATGGTGTTCAATGCAATTGTAGGCCACTCCATTATTCACGACTGGTTTTGACTGTTTAGTATGTTAAGGCTTTGTGAGTTATGTGTCTACAAACATCTGCCCGCGACTTCTTCCTCGTGGAACTGAATTATACCACAATATATAATATTTTATGACATTCGGCCACATCGTGACTATATATTTTTTGTTGATTGGAGCCGAGCTTCTAAAGGCTTGCTTCGAAAATTTTGTCGTCTACATCACTAACTAAAAATGTATTCTGTTATCTAAGTAAAAGTTTATATTAGATATAAGTGTTGTGTCTAGACATCGTTGCGATTAATGAAGAGAAATGCTTGACAAACAAGCTCTAATCATTAAACTAATTAGAGCAACACCCACTTTATTTACAGTCTAAGTAAGACTACTATTGAATAGATGCTATTGAATCGTATTACGTCCTAGGTACCATGCACATAGCCACATGTATTTTCCTCTATACAAGAGTAAACCATTATAATAGTAAACTTTACTTATATATTTTAAGACTTACTGAGTACTACAACAATATGAGTTAGAAAGTAAATAGTGTACCTATCTTGCTACTATAATAATCACGTGTGGTGTAATTATTACTTATTTAATAACAAGTATAAAGCAGTTCTCAAATAACCCCTAATACTTATGTTTTAAGTATTTGTTTGAATTTTCCTTTTTTTTATTTTTTTGTGGGTTGGGAAATCATCAAATGTCTCCTACCGCTCAGCAGGGCTATTGCGTATCTTTTTTAAAGTCAGTGGCTATCATAGTGTCCATCGATTACTTGTCAAATGGTTCTATTTTGTAACAAACCATAACCATTTGACAGTTAATCTATGGACACTATGATAGCCACTGATACGGACTATCATAGTGTAATACTGATACTACTACCCTGCTGGGCAGAGCGGCGCAGTGCGGAGAAATCTGACACTCCTTTTTTTTTTTTTTGGTGGGTGGGAAATCATCAAATAACCCCTCCCGCTCTTGGGCAGAGCGAAAGGGAGTGTCAGACTTCTACTGCCTGAAAACCACCCATGTTCCTTCTTAGCCCTTCATGTCGAGGCCGCGGTATCCCTTGCGAACAACCCGCAGCCTAATCTGACACTCCTTAGTGTTAGATTTCTACTGACTAAAAACCACCTATGCTCCTTCTTAGCCTTTTGTGGCGAGGCTGCTGCGGTATCTCTTTCAAACAAGCAGCGCGCAGCCCCATTTTCCTTCCTTTTATCATGATAAATTTCCGCAAATGCTCAAAGAAATTTGTTAATTGGAAAATGATGTTACGAACTCAACAATACAAGTTTCAGCTGAAAATTAATGTCAGGCCCTCCAAGTGATAACTTTTAAGTCACATTTTCTTTGCCATTGCTCGATAAAAGTTACAATCTACTATTCAGTAATAAAATGCCTACAGATAGTTGTTCCGGGTCTGGGTATTTGTGTAAGTGAGTTTAAATGTTTGTGAAGGCACCCATGATACAGGAGAAATTCCTAGTGTGGGGCAACGTTTTTTAAAAAAAGAAAAAAAAAATCTGTAATTGAAAAATAAGGAACAATTGTAATGTTGCTGATACAGTTTCTGTATCAGCAACATTACAATTGTTTATTTTTATTTACATATAATATCTTTTTCTTTGGAAGGAAGACCAAAGACTCGATGTAAGGATTGTGTAAGGAATTATATGAAAGAAAAAGTAGTTAAATAACTAAAAAACCCGACAAAATAACTGAAAAGCAACCAGCTGACAAAATAAGCACATTTTAAATTAAACAAAAGTTGGAAGCAGGCGGGGTGGGTCCATTTGAATGTAAAATGAATAGAATGGACCACGTCTGCACCGAAGTTTTGTTTAATTTAAAATTTGCTTGTTTTTTTAGTCGGGTTGTTTAGTTTTCAAGTACTTTTTTTAATTCCAGCTTTTCAGTTAATCACTTAAAATACTTCGGCGGCGATATAACTTCTTTGTATTATTATTTCCTTTTTATACGATTTATCACTTTCAATTTCTTTTTAACATAGGTATTATGTTGTATATATTTTTGTAATCTCCTTCTAAAACCCTTCATTTTGATACCTACTCGATTGAAATGGAAGATTTTTTTTTATCTCCACGTTATGGCACCCAAAATCCACAATTTTCTTTACATAAATCGATTTTATTTACTGATACTCTTTTTCTTGTTATTTGAGGACGGCGTAAACCTAATTGTAGGCAAATTGAATAGAATAATTATTATTTGTGTAGGTTTATTACATAAAGATAATTTTAATGTTTTTGGTATTGTCGTTGGTATCTCGGAGTATTGTCGTTCGGGTTTCCCTATGATGAGTCTTTTAACTTTCCAACGCATTGCTCGAACAGTTTGTTTTATACAGGGTGCAATTCAAAACTTTATATATTTGTAGTTGTTGTTTAATTTTCGTTATTGGACAAATGAACTGCCTCATGGGTCTAGTGGTCGCCAGCGTGACTGCTGAGCATGAGGTCCTACGTTCAAATCCCAGGTTGGGAAAAGTGTTATTGCGTTTTTCTGTCAGGAATATACAGTAGCAGCCACAGAGCCTGGTTTAGTGCATGGTTGATGGCAATTCGTTCGGCTGCTATTGCATGAGACTTAATAAAAAATAACTGGCGAAATGTGGGTGTACAATTAGATACATCTCTGGCTAACCCTCCGTGGATCACCGTTGTGATGTTAGTTAGTTACTCGCAAAACGAAGAAAAATACGACAGTTCCTATATTTAAGTTTTTGTTTTGTAACTGAGTTTGTTACGATCGTTTTGGACATTTAAACGGTACTGTTAACTGTATAGTTAGGTTGAAAATGTTACCAAAAAGTAACAAGAATCACAAGTTCTGTAGTCACAAGAATATCACTTTTTGTATTGGAATCACGTATTACATACCCGTAGTAAATAGTAATAAGGGTATTAAGGCACAAGTACCTTAGTACCTTACGACATAGGTTAAATAGCAGCAAGCTGCTATGTCGTTTATCTTAACAGTAGTTTAGTGCCGTTATCTGGTAGGTCGTTCACCCAGAATTTTAAAACTTAGCGAGCGAATCTTATAATATATCTGCGGTATTGAACTTCCAAGAATAACAACGAAAATGTCTAAGAAATCATTGAGCAACATCTAACTATTCAGTTGATATATTTTTAACGCGCAAATAAAAAAAACTTAATAAAATAACTTGTCCACATCACGGGATCACTTTAATTGCAACAATTAATGAACTATTGAGTATTACAATCATGCTATAGATAAAATTATTTGTAGTTCAAACGCGTATGTTTGTCCTCTTCGAGAGTTATATAATAAGGTTAATGTCGCTATATAAATGATACGCATTGAACTTGTGCCGGGAACGTCCGCCAGTATTATATATTAAAATAATTAGCGCTGGACGCCACACAATTATATTAATTAATTAAATAAATAATGGTTCGGAAATACTGTGTAGTTTTAGTCGTGTTGTTAGAAATATGTTTGGGTTACAGTGCTTATGTGAAGGTGAGTACTGATTCTTGTTGCTTTTTTTTTACATGATTTTGGGATTATGTTGTTTTGCTCAAATATGATTGTTAATGATGATGTAGAATTTACGTAGGAGTCAATAGTGTGGAATTATATTCCCCATATTGAAACGTACTGGTTTCTGTTTTAAGGTTGCCAAGAATAATAGGTATTCTGATTGTCTTACCTATTAGCTGCTATGCTGGTTATCACACGTAAACTAGCAAATCAGCATATTTAAATTATTGTGACAGACTTCTCATCAATTTTTTGGAGGTCAGGTGGCAATCGGAGTACCTACATAATAATATTGAACTGCAGTAGACTCTCAATAACTGAATTGAATCTTCTACTTATTTCTACTTGAGCTGTCGCAAGAAGCTTCGAATTCATTTCTATATTTTTTTTTTCATAACAGGAATTTTAAAGTTTATACGACTAAGGTTATAATATTTAAGGGGGGTTCTATCTCACACATAAGAACAGAAGAACAAGAAAGTGAAATCATTATCGTACTGCATTCACTATCTTTGCAAACATTTCTCGCGAAATCCTCTCGATAAACAATGATAGTAGATAGTATAAAGTTAAAAGTAGCGTGGCTTTTGTGTCGTTTAGTAATTTCAGTGAGATAGCCGCCGTGGACTCGAAGTGCCGCCGCAACACACTCCTGTCAATTGTTTTGATAAAAACACGCGTGACTCGACCATTTATCTCCTACTCACCAGATAGAAAAAAGATAAATGTAAATAAAATGACAAATTAATAATAATAGTGTGGTAGTGTTCACTGATTTGCCTATTTTAGAGATAAACATGGTAAGATCATTATTTTTTCGTGAGTATTGTTTTTACCCGACTGCAAGGGAAGGGTAATGTTTTTTTTATGATTGTGTTGCATAACTGTGTCGTTTTGGTGTAATTTGTTTGAACTAGAAAGTTCTAATAATAGATAAATTAGATATTTTATTGTGTGAAAAACTAAGAAACACGAAATCAACACAGTAACGCGTGACACTAAGGTGTTCGTTTACGAAGTATGTTAATATACTAGACTGCGCTAGATTTCAAAGTAAATGTTCATGCTCTTAGGTATATTGAATTTCTTAAGCTGAATCAATAAGACCGAAAATAAGTGCCCAAAGTTGTTTGTAGTAAAATTTGAATAACTCTCTGCAGTTGTAACTTCATAATAAAATATTCATAACTTAAACCCCCAAAAATAGAAGCCGAACTAGATTTAAGCCAAGTCATTGCCGTTTCTCTTCATTTTGTACCATTTCTGCCATTGATTATATAAAATTTTATTACCATCTTAGACAAAACGCGTTTGCGTGATCGGTGCTGGGATAGCAGGCCTGTCGTCGGCCAGATACTTAAAAGAAGAAGGGATTAACTTCACAGTTTTAGAAGCCACACAATATGTCGGTGGTACCTGGAGGTACGACCCTCGTATCGGTACAGACGAGAATGGTCTTCCTCTACACACCAGTATGTACAAACATTTGAGGTATGTATATGTACATTTTCAATTTAAATAATCTTATTTGCTATCGACAGTTACAACCATAAGCATTTAAATTTAAGAACCCATTCAGAGAAACCCTAAAGAATTATAGAGAATAAGATACATTTCTTCTGGTGCGTTTACAAAGAATGATATAAAAACTATTATTTACAACCGAATAATTTCACTATGTATCTACTTGAACCACTTATCAATGCAAATATTGACAATGACTTCATAATCATATTCTGTTTATTTTTTAATCAAATATTACTTTCTTGCTGCTGTTGTAGTGCATTGTTTATGTACTTCTCAACTAAACACATAGATGGCGCGATATCAAGTTATTAATAAACAAAACCAGATTCTAGAAAGCGGCATATTTCAAACAACACGATAATGCCATCTACTAAAATAATATAAATGTACAATACATTCCAAATAGCTTGAGAACAAATTCATGCTAAACAACGCGCATATTAAAACCAATTCCCCATTTTAATTCAATTTCCCCAATTTTAACCACTATTTATCATTATTTTGTTTTAGAACAAATCTGCCGAAACCTACAATGGAGCTCAGAGGGTTTCCCTTACCAGAGCACTTACCCTCGTTCCCTAGCGGGCGTGACTTTTATCGCTATCTACAAGCTTATGCGAAACACCATGACATACTGAAATATATTAAGGTAAGAGACTTTGCTGAACTATCTTTTAGTGATAATTTGAATAAGTTATAAGATATGTTCTGCTAAACTTCTTTCACACGGTTGAGCCGTGTGAAAGAAAGAACACAAATATTTATTTGCCGCAGAAACATGACGAGCATACAATATGACAATAAAAAAGCAATAGGTACACATACAAAACATGACAAATATAAAAAAAATACAAGAAAGGAAAATAAATTGTCTAACATGGTATCAGAATTTTATGCCGCCCGTGCATGTGTACATGCCGTCGAGAAATATCTGTCAAGCATACTGGTTACTCACGATGTTTTACCTCACCGAAGCAAGTGATAATTAGACAATGCGCACATGAATCCGAAAAATCAGAGGTGCGTGTTTTGGATTCGAACTGGAGACCTAATGACTCGGCAGTCCGACGGGCACACTATTAGACTATCCCTGCTAAACTATGGCATTCTGATATTTTAGTAGTCTAAGTATTTTTTTTTTTTTTTTTGTATTAGCTGCATTGCAAAAATAAACAGAAATATTCCTAAAACATTAATTGCCGTTTTCAACCCACACCATGGTATATCTCATTTTCATTGCAAATCGAATGATAGCGTTACCTTAATGACTATCTGGCTTAGGTCTTTACAGATTTCTCTGCAGCTCGGAATCTTATTTTAAATGACTAATTTAATAAATGATCATCTACAGTTTTTACACAACGTAGTCCAAGTAAGAAGGATAGACGACGTGTGGAGGGTCAAACATCAGTACGTGCTAACGAACGAGACGTTTGAAGAGGACTACGACTACATTATCCTCGGGAACGGCCATTTTAGTAAACCTAGCATGCCCGACTTCCCTGGGGAAGATCGGTTTAAAGGTACTTAATTTAGCTATAGCTTTACCTGCTGTCTATCACTTCAGTTTATCAGTTAATTAGATCATTTGATTGAGTTGAGTTCACGGTCAAAACATTGTTTTCAAGATTTTTCCCAGAAGTTTAAATGTCTTCTATTTGAATTGTCTACTTTGAGATACTGAACTAGCTGAAATGGCTTCCTTGTTCAGTTGTTTCCTGCTATAGTTAGAGAAGAAAATGTAATTTAAAAATAAATACTGCTTCATCCAAAACTACAATACAAACTAATGATACCTTTTACTGTTTTGTTATTATTTGTTACCCCTTAGATCTTGTAAATCTCTGAATCTCTGATCTGATCTTGTCTTGTTGTTTGCATGATCTTGTGATTTGAGCTACAACACAGCTCCTCCTCTTGCAGGCACAATAATCCACAGTCACGACTACAGAGATCCAGAGCCGTTCAGGAACCGTCGTGTCTTAGTTGTGGGAGCGGGTCCCTCAGGCATGGACATCGGGCTGGACGTGGCAGACGTAGCCAGTCGCCTCATCCACAGCCACCACTCCAACATCAACTTCACCACGCCCTTCCCCCCGCAGTACCACAAGAAGCCTGACATCCAGGAGTTCAATGAGACTGGAGTCATATTCCAGGATGGTTCCTTTGAAGAGATTGACGATGTTATTTATTGTACAGGTTAGTTTTATTTTAGCTATGCTTGATAATGATTTATTATAAAATGCTGAAAGTAGGAATCGTCCACCGAAATGTGACCTGACAACCTGAACGATCTACTAGCTGCTTTTTTGGACAATTTTAAATGACGGGATCTTGAACGCGCTTTAGTTGTGCTGAACGCGTTTAGCTATAGTAATGAGAATCATCCCAAGTAATTTGCCATCGGTACTGCTACTGTCAAAAATAGATGTTATTATGTATTGTATATCTCTTCCGCAGGTTTCCTCTACGACTATCCATTCCTAGACGAGTCGAGCGGCCTGACGTTGGACTCCAAGAGCGTGGTGCCTCTGTACAGGTACATGGTGAACGTCAACCAGCCTTCCATGTTCATGATGGGGCTCGTGATCAGAGCATGTTTGGTGGTCGCTTTGGATGCTCAGGTCAGAATGCAATTTATGTACATATAAAAAAAAATAAAGGTATTTGGTTTTTTGATTAAAAAAAATTATAAGTTTTATTAATAACAATCGCAATTTTTTATGTGCTCTCTTTCAAGGTTCGGATGACCAGGGATGATGATAAAAAACAAACGAAGTAACAACATAAACAAATAATTGAATAAAGCTTACCTTTTTTTTTTTTGTGGGGTGGGAAATCATCAAAAAACCCCTCCCGCACTTGGGCAGAGCGAAAGGGAGTGTCAGACTTCTACTGACTAAAAACCACCCATGTTCCTTCTTCGCCCTTCATGTCGAGGCCGCGGTATCCCTTGCGAACAACCCGCAGCCTCGACAGGGTGTCGTACGCCCTGCGGCGAGTGAACGGGTTACTCTAACTGACTAAAAAACACCCAGGTGTTCCCTTCTTTCAATTACACTGGGGATCATGGGAAGTAGTGCGCCTTTCACGATCCCCGGCTAGATTTCGGATAATTGAAGTTGGGAAAATTTACTTATTTCTAATAAAAGATATATAATAATTTCCAGGCTCGATACGCAACAGCCCTCATCGCAGGCAACTTCACCCTGCCGTCTCACGACAAGATGATGCAGGAGTGGCAGAAGAGAGTGGACATCATCCGCTCCAAAGGACAGCGCATGTCCTTCATACATATACTCGGTGAAAAGGAGGTCGGTGGAATACTTGTTTTGTGTGTTTGTACCAACCTAATAGCTACCTGCAATAGATCTCCTTGTCTGTACAAAGATTAAAGAATATTCCTAAGTGTCTTACCCGTAGGAACGGTAAATTTGTAATTCGTACAAGTGGATATTTTAGTCAGTCAGCAAGATGGTTACGTAACTGACTATCTTGAGGACGACAGAAAAACACTTTTTACCAACATCGACTCATAAACATAGTTATTTTTTAGAGACCATAGACAAGAGAAGAAAGGTTTCCCGCTAAATATCGGCGCTTGTACCTACTAAAAATATCATTGTGTCTCCAAATCTCACCACTAAACACCAAATAAACTCACAATTCCAGGACCAATACTACGCTGAACTCTCCGAAGAGTCCGGCATCGAGCGCGTCCCGACCGTCATGTTTAAGATCCGCTCACTGGACATGGAGGCCAAGCTTGACAACCTGTACACCTACAGAAACTACGAATACACCGTCCTCGATGACCACACCTTCACTAGGAAGCTGGAGGACCCCGCTATTAGAGAGAGAGGCTTGAATCTATGATTAGGCTTTTTGCTAAATGGTCAGTTCTCATCATAATTTATACCGTTTGAGTCTGATACAGAATCAAGATTAAAGTGCCTTAAACGTTGACTGACGCAGGGGTATTATCTTAGGGCCTGAGTGTCCACCCCTAGAAGTGCCAGACCATACGATCGAATTAACGCAAGTTCATGTCTCATATTATGTCGGGCATCCAGAAATCAAGAAATCAGGAACTAAATTGTGTGATCAATAATACCAAGTCTTATTATAGATTTTAGATTTCATGCTAAAGCAAAGGAAATCACACAATTTTTTTCTTGCACGTGCCATTATGTTAAATGTAAGAAAATTAATCCAAACTTTTTTATCAAAGTCAAACTTGTTTGTCAAAGCAGGCTGGTTCCTTGTATAGAAATATCCAATTTATTGCAGTGTACGCGGTGGCGCGGCTAGGAAGCATGCTTTCTAGCCGCGCCACCGATTTTGTTAAATATCTCGTGAACCTTTATAGTACTCTTTTTTTTATATTATGAACAATAATGAACAAATTACGAACATTTATTCGCATTAACCCCGATTTAAAAATTCGATTGTGGCGCGGCTAGGAAGTATCACGCCTAAAATTGCGTGTGCCATATTTACGGCCGCTGGTGGCATTTACTGTAATTCATTAGATTTATTTTTTATATTTAAAAATAAGAGATTGGGATTCAAAGATAAATGGCATTTCCAACTGTTTATTATTTTATAATAATAACATCAAGATGTACCTTATAGTTGTTAAGGATTGTTTTACTAAAGATAATTTAATATAGAATTAATTAATAATTATTAGTAAAATGCACTTCATTTACAAACAAATAAAGAATGTAAGTACAAAACCAACAAAACTGGATGAAGTAGTTTATTTGTACTTATTTATCACTACATAGTATAAAACAAAGTCGCTTTCTCTGTCCCTATGTCCCTATGTATGCTTAAATCTTTAAAACTGCGCAACGGATTTTGAAGCGGTTTTTTTTCATAGATAGAGTGATTCAAGAGGAAGGTTTTAGTATATAATTTGACCGACTTGCACGCGGGTGAAGCCGCGGGCATCAGCTAGTTAATAATAAACTCTTAACTATTTGTTTTTATTGGTAACAGTCAAGCAAACGAATTTAAAAAAAATCTACCAACTTGGTTTGTTTAAATTAAATCCCTACCTAATATCAATACAGGCAAGATCAATTTTTATTTATCAACAACACTCACTTAGATCATTCCACTCAGGTCATATTCGTATTTACGTTTTAATAATCACATTATTTAGAATTTGATCTTTCAATAAGATCTTACACATTCCGTAACTTCTTCAGTTGCCTTTAATTTCCGTTAATCGCTTTAAATTTTGTCCAATTTGTATTTGTATTTGTGGGTCTAGGCAAGCGCATTTGTATAGTCACATTGAGCCGCTCAATGCATCGTATTTCAAAGGCTGCTTTTAAAGCGCGATGGTTCATACAAAAAACAACCTCAACAATATTTTTGGCCATGCGGTGTAGCCCGCCCAAATGCCTCAGATAACATAATATTCTTCCAAAATGCTCACACATTTTAAAGTTCGATAGGACAAGGCAGTTCCTTCCTAGGAGTATACGTTCTCTCGTAATTCTCTGCGTCAATGATTTTGTAGTCATAATTCCGGTAGTTCAGCAAATCGTCTAGACGGTTCTTTCCGTTGAAACGAGCGATTTTAGTCAAAACTGGCGGGGATGGCGTGATTTCAGCTTCTGCAGTCAAGTTGCCGAAATAGTCATCCTGAAACCAAAGAAAATAAATCTTAGAAACTTATATTTTTTATAGACGGGAACTGATAAACAATGTTTATTTGCAAATATGTTTTTACAAACACTTTTACACGTCATTTTGTGTAAACTAGATGGGGCCGGTGTTTTGTAGCTGCCTACTCTAAGAAGAAACAGGTGAAACAAACTCAGAAGGCATAGTGTCAAGGGCCGACGCCCGTCACGGCTGCGGGTTGTTCGAAAGAGATACCGCGGCCTCGGCACAAAGGGCCAAGAAGGAACATGGGTGGCTCTGCCCAGAACAGGAGGAGTCATTTGATGATTTCCCATACTCAAAAAGAAAAAAAAAGGGCATAGTCTCTTTTAAAGTCTAGACGTAATCTTGGTCATCTCACACGAGGACTATGCAGATTAGTGGCTGAGATGGTCTTTTGAAGAAAGAACCACACAGATTTGAGTGAACCTACTGTCCAGTCAGTGCAAGCATTTGTCAGTTATCGTGTAGCTCGACTTATAAACTTAAGGAGCTCAACGTCACTACGAACAATACCAAAGAAAGGACAGACCAACTATTTAAGGAGTGTTTGAAAGGCGCTTCAGTAATATGGCTTCACTTTGAAGGAAATAAAGTGTGGAGCTAAATAACTTTGCTGAGTAAGTATAGTAGTAGTAGTAGTAAGCTTTGATATTTTCTGAAACTTGTCTGCCCAATATTTTTGCAAGACAGTATTATGTATGTCCACTTCATAATGCCCTTTTAGAGGAGCTCGTGGCTTAATAAGAACTGCCACTCGGGTCGATCTTTAGGTTAAGCTGTGCTTGCCTAGGTCGGTCTGTGGATGGGTGACCGCCCGACATACCGAGTTTCCTCCGTGCCTCGGAAAGCACGTTAAGCTGTTGGTCCCGGCTGCCATATATAGATCTTTGGCAGTCGTTACAGGTAGTCAGTGACCTGAAATTCTGACATCCAGTCTTACCAAAGAGTATCGTATTACCTAGTATTAACTGGGTTGTGGAGGTCAGATAGGCAGTCGCTCCATATAAAATACTGGTACTCAGCTGCATCCGGTTAGACTGGAAGGCTAGGCAGATGATGACTTCATAATGCCCTCTTGGACTTGGATCATAAAATAAATTACTTTACGTCTTTCATACCAAAATGACAGAATGGAATATCAGTCTAACCCATAATGTGATTACTTACCATGCTGGGAATAACATTGACGTCCACGATCCTCATGCCCTGGCTCTGCTGGTAATGCACGTGTTCCAGCCAGTCCCTCAGCATGTCCTCCTTGGATGGCAGCGTGAAATTGCCTGCCGCTAGAGCTGCAGAGTACTGACCCTATTTGATAAAATATACTTGAAATTTCAGGCTCGATAAGCACGAAATTAATGGAAAGAATTTTCCATAATCTGAGAATTTAGGTAACAAATGCTTAGAAATTGAAGCACAGTCTCCAAAAGACGTTTTCCAGCCACATAAAGAGGAAAATCACTCCAACAATATTAATGTAAACAATTGCTCAAAGGTGCTTAAGAGGCACTTCCTGGATTGTGTTGCAGTACAGGAGGTGTCTATTTAGTGCATTCTTATACTTATTCTTTAATATTATACCTTATGTACTGATAAATAATGTTGTGGCACCGAGTTTCCGTGTCTGGCATACTACTGTTAAACCCACGATGGTTGGTGTGGTATGTTTACGTCTTAAAAACTGATTATAATTCTGTGTTTTTGAATAATAAAAGATAAAAAAAAAAAAAAAAAACGAGAGCTGGCTCGTCTCAAAATCCAAACTGTCGACTCTAATTTAAATTTTCTGTCAGTGCCCAAATTTAAAACAAGAACTTCAGTGAAATACGAATTTTGCAATAATAAAATGCATCTAAGTTATAAGATTTTTAAACTGACATGGTCACTAGCACTATTATTAAAACACAAAACAAAAACACAAACAACAAACAAACAAAAAAAACACATAAAACAAAAACAAACAAAACAAAACAAAAAAACACACATGAACAAACAACACAAACAAACAAAACAAACTAAACATGGTAAATATCCCGTTTTCAGTATAAATAATAGTGCATCTAAGTTGCCTCAAGCTAACAATATTTTGAATCCACTTTGTTTAAAATCAGTGTATGTCTGGTCCGTGACCAATGTCTTGCTTTCCATTATACCACTAGCACTAGCAGTAACCGATCGCTGACAATCCCACAAATATTCGTGTACAGAAAAGAACTGACCTGAGCATCCATGACCCTATTGATAACCTTCTTGGAGACTCCAACGAACGTCATGCTGGGATGTTTGATGTTCACTGTCTGCTTGTACAAGGGGAGTACAAACTTCTGTGATGCTGTCACTCCTGAACTGCTGTCTAGGAATGGGTGATTGTAGTTGTAACCTGAAATTCAAAAATAGGATTAGGGACTTTGCATTAGCAATCGCAATTTTTAGGACATTTTGATTAAAAATCTGAATCTAGTCTACAATTGTAAAAGGAGTCCATATTAATAATAAGTGGTTATGAAAAATTACCTGTGCGCGTGGCTGAGCCTGTAATCCAAAATCAGTCTCTATTCAATGATACCGCTCAGATCCAACCTGTCCCCTTACTGTTCTCCCCCAGCGACGCCCTAAGCCGATGCTCGTACCCCACCGGGTTAAAGGGCACCCCCATTAGCGTGTAGTCGCCTAGTTATTAAGTTTATTCACCCTGCCTGGAGGCCTTAAAGTCAAGTCATCCACAGGATACAATCATCAACATCCGGTTAAGCAGTAGTCAACCTCCTAGGTTGAAGTTGAACTGCGAGATGCCATTCACAAAATAAAAGAAAATTACCTGTACAAAATATGACATCATCGAACTCTTCAGTGGAACCATCAACGAAGAAGGCACCGGTGGGGGTAAAAGAGGCAATGTCAGTTTTCTTCTGGTAGTTCTGGGAGAACTCGGGCTGGTTGTAGCGGAGGTGATGACTGTGGAACAGTTTCGCGGTCACGTTGGACAGCTGAATGGCGAGGTCTAGGCCGGATGCGCCGGCACCGACTAGAAGCACTCGTCGATTGCGGAATGCTTCTGCATCTTTGTAATCGTGGCTGTGCATCACTTTTCCTGAAATTAATTTTAACAACTTTGTTAATTGTATGCCTATGCATATGTACTTAGTGGTCGCAAACGGTACAGCTAAGCTTGAGATTTTTGGTTTGATTCCCAGGTCAGATAAAGAAGTTACTCAGTTTTTCCATCAAGTTCAAAATTTCTCAGTAGCTATGACAGGCAAAATGTGGACGTATAGGTGTACTTGAGTACTTCTCAGCATTGATAATAACCCAACAGTCAGCAAGCTGTCATGTGAGTAGACTGATATATAATTTAATACGTGTGATGACAAGTGCCCATTTATTAATGTTTTCAACTCCAAAGTTAAGCACAATAAAAAATCCTTGAAGTTTGCCACAAAACGTGACTGACAACAAAACAAGCTTGCAAAGTACAGGAAAATGATACACGAACACAAAAGAGACCACAATTATTTTATTGCCCAACCTATTAGTTTGTAGGAGGTTATTATGTTCAGGCATGTAAAAAAAGGAAATAATAGGAGGCCAGTTGGTTCGTTAAAGGAGGTAGTTTTTAATTACGAACTAAATTGATCACGGTCCAATATGTTATGGAAAAGTTTGAGAGGTAGAGAATTCTTCGTCAATATTATACCCATTAGACTGTGTCTGTTTCGTCAGGGGTTCGGAGTTTCGGACTGACTCAAAAATTTATGATTATTTTTAGTCCGTCAGTTAGATTATCGAATCACATGGGAGTGTTTTTTGTTTTATCATATTATTAAAAATTGACGGAGATAAAACGCGTCAAAGATCATGAGTGGGGGCTTGTGATGTCACTTGTAAATAAAAAATGTGCAATGTACCTACGTCGTACATGTGATGTCACACGAGTTTTCGAAGCACTGTGTCGTCTTAATTTTTTATTTACGTGAAAAAAATAAAAAATGTGTTTAATATTTTTTCTATAAAATTTGAAACTAAATATATCTCTGAACCAAGGCACATTAAATATGGTGTACCTCAAGGTAGTGTACTGGGGCCACCTCTTTTCCTAATTTATATTAATGATCTCCCAAAAACCACTCCACATAAAATGGTTATGTTTGCAGATGACAGCACGGCTATTGTAGAATACACTAATCCTAATAATTATGAAAATGACATAAATAATACTCTCAGTGACATTATAAATTGGCTTGACAAAAATAATCTAGTAATTAATTTAAATAAAACAAAAATTATACATTTCCATCAGAGACGCAAGAATCCACCAGTTAACATTGCCTATAATAACTGTATAGTGGAGGAAGCTACTAGTGCAAGATTCTTAGGGATATGTATCCCTAAGAAAAACGAACTAACTAACGAAAAACTAACCTGGAAACCTCACTTAGAGGAAATTGGCAAGCGTCTGAGCAAGTCCGCATATATACTTTTTCAATTGCCAAAGAGAGTGAATACTGAGACACTGTTGACAGCCTATCATGGACTGGTCGCTTCAATTTTAAGATATGGTGTTGTTTTTTGGGGGCAGTCGACTAATAGGGAAATAATATTCAGGATGCAGAAAAGATGTATAAGATCAATGCGTAGTCTGAGAAAAACGGATAGTTGCATTCCTCATTTTAAAGAATTAAAAATATTGACCTTGCCATCCTTGTACATACTGGAAGCAGCATTATTTATAAAAGCAAATCAACATCTTTTTAAAAAATATTCATCAGTTAAAAAAACTCCAATTCGTGCCCAATATGAAAATTTGTTGTGTCCAATCAAGTGCAAAACTGCACTTTTAGAGAAGACCTTTTTTGGTGCAGCGCCTAAATTTTATAATAAAGTACCTACCTGTTAAAATTAAGTGTTTGCCTTTAAACAGATTTAAAAAGTCTCTTCAGGGCATACTACTGGACAAATGTTATTACAGTGTAGATGAATTTTTAAATGATATTTCTTTTGTTTGAATAATTGTGATTTTTAAAGTATATTTTTCTATGAATTTTATTGACATTTGTTACAATTTTAATTTTTCTTTTATTGACATTTTATATTTCCAATCTTTAATTTTAATTGACATTTTGTATATGTAATTTCAATTGACTTTTTGTATTCGAAATTTTAATTTGCCCTTTTGTTTTTTGAATTTTAATTGACTTTTGTATTTTAATTTGTATGTCAGTAACGACAAAACATAGCAAGAACCTTCACTACTCATAAGACCCTTAATGTAAATACCTATGTTTAACAAATAAATAAATGATTATGATTATAAAAAAATCATAGAAATCTATCTGTAGGTCGTTTTTAGAACTTTCTCAAGGTGCCTTAAATAAAATAAGTCCAGAGCAATAAATAGTTGTTGTTTTATTTTACGTTTTTAATTTTTTCGCCAATTTATTATATCTTTATACTAACATAGTTTTAAGACCTTTGTTACTAACATGTGTATGTTGTATTATTATTGAATTTTAATTGTTATAATAAGTTCCTACTAACGTAGTTTTAAGAAATTTGTTACTAACAATTATGGACAAACTTGGTCTGAAATAAAAGTATATTATTATTATTAATTTAAAAAAACAATTTCCTCATTTACTTTTTTACATAAATTATTGTACCAAGTTATCATTGCCTAAAAAGTACGCCATTACCTGTTTGACGCAGTTTAAACCTGCAATATTGCTTTAGTGGAATCTCCGAAGCCATACATGCATTATGGAGCGCATGGAATCTTGTCAACCCCGAATAAGGAATACCCGGCTAAGGAATGTGATGACACAGAATTGTATTGCCTATCTAGGACTAATATTTATCCAAGTATGAACAGATGGAAACCTGCGATAAATCCAGATTACAGACTGTAGGCAAATCTTCACTTTGCAAACCCCACAAACTTGGATTTAACTTTAAACTGACTCCCCTTTGATATCTAAAAAATAAAATTGCGTCCTCTAACAAAAGCACGTTAAACCCAAAAAATGTACCTTACATTTCAAGGACTACCTTCCACAAATTGGATGGGTTTATCAAGGGTCAAGTCAGAACATTTACATAAACCATTCAGAACATTTTTTTTTTTTCCTTTTTTTTTTTTTTACTGAATGTATTAAAATATTTATTAGTTTATTTAATTATATCTGTATATATATGTACTGGTATGCACCTGTTTATGTATTATGTTTACTAAATGGTTTTATCCTTATTTTTTTTTTTTTGTACTCTACCACAGTGCTGTCCTATTTGACCCAAAGGTTGACTGGTAGAGAATGCCTTGTGGCATTAAGTCCGCCTATGTACCACTTTTGTACATGAAGTTTAAATAAATAAATAAACATTTCAAAAAATCGTCAAAAAAAACTTCTGCATCCACCCCACCTTTAACCATCCTCAAGTTTTTTTTTTCTTGGTTGTTGGGAAATCATCAAATGACTCCTCCCGCTCTAGGTAGAGCAGAAGGGAGTGTCAGACTTCTACTGACTAAAAACCACCCATGTCCCTTCTTAGCCCTTTGTGTCGAGGCCGCGGTATAGCTCTTTCGAACAACCCGCAGCCCCGACGGGGCAGGAACCATCCTCACCTTGGAAAGACTTCAGCTGATCGATGTCAGGTATGACAGGGCTGCTGAACTCTCCACTGGCGATGACCATGAAGTCGCACACCTCTGTCAGCGTGTCCTTGGTGTCAGTCTTCGTGTACGTTACCTCCCAGTGGTCGTTTGACCATCGGACTAGAGTAACGTAACTTCGGAGCTGAAATTGAAAAGATAGTTTTTAAAAAGCCGTGGATACAATGTTTAGCGAAAGGGTTTATATTATTTTAAAATTATAATTTCCGTTGAAAATAATTATTATTGAAGCATTATTTATTAAATTATTTTGTATATAAAATTGAAAGCGGGTTAAATACCGTCACGGACCTAATAATTAGCATCTATCTCATCTCGCAATAAGGTACAAATGCATTATGTTGTGTGTACATAGTATGCATTCTGGCGTATTGCATTATGAGACATTGTATTTGAGAAACAATGGTGCGTTAAAAATATTATTAAATCTGAACAAATAAATTCAAAATATATGTGAGATATTTCATATGTTTATGAGACAATACAATAGAATGTAGCGACACTTTACACTTGTTACACGAGATACCTATCCCACGTTCCCTTATTCACTATTCATCCTGGCATGTCCTGCCATATCTATGAAAATAAATGAATAATTCAAAAACATGGTGTGAACGATAAACAACAAATAAAACATCATGTGTACAGGTTTCTTGTCACGTCATCCTACTGGCAATTGGCAATGAACAAATTGTTTATAGCCGTACATCCTGATTTTATTCCGCGATTATTTATGGTCATGCGATTATTTAAGGGCATGCGGTTGTTCGCTTGTCTTACTCGTTTTTAGCTTAGTGTCACCTGAAGTATAATCATTACGGTTATATAATAATATATTATTCAGAAAGTAATCGCTCTTGTGAGAATAATCGCCAGTCGCACTGTTTTCAAATCAGGTTCATTAATAAGGTATATGAACTACTTAATAATGCTTTAACCTTAATCTACAGGAAAAAAATAACTAGTTAGTTGAATAACATATTACGAAGTTTATTCATCTGCACATTTTTAATTTGTGTTAAGTGTCCCCCATAACGTTTCTGTTACCTAAGTTCAAGTAAGAGTACACTCAGTCTCATAACTTTAGTTCCTTATGACCGCTGCACTCTGACTTCATTCACACGGTTCGAGTTATGCAAGGCTTTGACATTAGTTGGAAAAGATTTCTCAACAACAAAAGGTTTCTCTTGAATATTAATTTCACAGCGTTTTTCTTTGAGGTAAGCACTATTATAACCAACCGTTATTTCCTTCATAATCGATCTTCGCATGGATAGCATACTTAGCTTTTTATGCATTTTGAACGACAAGGTTGGCCTTACGGCATTGAAGCACCAACCAAGAGATTCCGTATCTTCTAAAAGCTTCGTGAAAGCTTTGAAGCTCATTTAGCTGTTTCATTGCATAAAAAGTATTATTTTATCTACAGGTTGGTGCCGACAATACCACAATAAATGAAACCACTGGTTGTTCTAGTTATATTTATACCCTACTAGCTTTTGCCTGCGGCTTCACCCGCATGAATGTCAAAAACTTGACAAACTAAAATTTTCGTCTAGAACCACTCTTTCCATTGGTGAAAACAGTATGAAAATCGGTGCAGTAGTTTTTAAGCTTATCGCGAACAGACAGACATACAGACGCGGCGGAGGAGCTCGTGGATTCATAATAACTGCCACTCGGATCGATCTTTAGGTTAAGCCACGCTTGCTTAGTTTGGTCTGTGGATTGGGGACCGCCCATTACATGCCGAGTTTCCTCCGAGCCTCGTATAGCACGTACAGCTGTTGGTCACGGCTGCTATATATAGATCTTTGGCAGTCGTTAGAGGTAGTCAGTGGCTCGCAAGTAGTATTACCTGGATTGTGGAGGTCAGATAGGCAGTCGCTCCATGTAAAATACTGGTATTCAGCTGCATCCGGTTAGACTGGAAGCCGACCCCAACATAGTTGGGAAAAGGCAAAAAGCAGATGAGAGATGATCATCAAAAATATTCTCCTATTTCACCCAAAAGTTAATTTTTAAAGAATGCTTTGTGACATTAAGTCCGCGTATGTACCACTATTGTACATTATCTTTAAATAAATAAATATAAAACCAATTTATAGAATACTAACAGAAGTAGCAAAGGTTGAATTTCTTAAGAACATGTCAATGTTATGTATGCGAAACCTGTCTCAAGTCCCATGTGACCCTAATGCCAGCTGAATGGAAATTATTCCCAACATCACACCTTACAACATTCTCTTGCTAAAATTACACAATATTAGCGAACACGAATTGAATTCAATTAATTTGTCTACGAGCTCCAAAGGCGAGTCTATTTGACTGCTACTTGATATCAAAAGTTCTGAACACTACAAATTACTAGGTTAGGTACTAGATCTAAATGTCAAGTAGATCATCGAACTCACATAACTGGTATATTGCAGTTTACCACAGGAGTTTAACAAAAAATATATACTTTGTTGTAATGAACTCTACCTATTTTATTAATGTCATGTAGGTACGTACGTGTTACTGCAGATTTTTTTTAGATAGTGTTAACTGTAATGATTTCTTTAATATTATTCATCATCATCATTCTGTATCTTTCTCTATGTAATTCTTAATGTGTAATTGTTTGTTTTCCCAAATAAAATAAATAAATCATAATCTGGTCGGAATCACCCACTGCTGGGTATAGGCTTTCACTTTTTTCTGCGCCAGTTCCCGGCTCATAATATCTTTGGTATCTCCATACATTATCATATTCGTATTTTGTTTCTTCAATCATGGCAAACCAAGTAACTTTATACTGTTTCCTAGGTCTGCATAGTTTCAAGGAGGCTCGTTTATTAGTTTGGCACGAAGATTATCAAATATTGAGAAACGTTAATACGAACGATGCAATCGACTTGATTCTCGCCATACCTAATGGTCTAACGTTCAATCCTATCGTCGTTGGTTTAGACATTAAACGTTCTAAAGCCAATCAATATCTTCAGTTACATTGTTTGATATTGCGAGCGGCCCGTTTCCCAACAAGTGTGATCAACTAGAAACATGTATTTGACAAGTCTAGGATAAACAAATACCATAGAAAGTTAACTTACTTGAATATTGTTCATAAGTCCCATCTGCTTAGCGAAGTACTGCAAGTACTTATAGAAGCAGGGTCCCGCAGGATACGAGGGCGTGCCCTCAGGGAACGGGAACCCGGAGTACTCCATCGTCTGGCGCGGAGTGTTTGTTCTGAAACATATTGTTCACTTATACTCACGTAAATGGTATCGAGTGGATCAACGAGCTTTAGAGAAAACTTAAAAGCTTTGTAGATTAATTTATTTTTGGTGTAGTTGCACTATCCAATTGTCTATGTTTACAGGAGACTGTAATTAACTAATAACTGAAGCTGCCTCATTATAAGAAATATCTAGGTTAGTAAATCAAAGAGGTTTTTCCATCCAGGCAATAACTAAAGCCTCTCTTAGTAACTTGACATTTTCTTTTACTTAGATAACTTCCCGTCCCAGTGTTAAACTTTTATAAGTCTTTAAATTGATTGGTCAGTAGAGCATTTATCATTTACGATGAAAACGGTATATTTACCATGTTAACATTTTTTTTTTGAGTTCCGTTTTTTTCGGCGCTATGGCAAGCACCAAAACACACACTCGCAATAACTTCAGTTTATCCGTGATCGTGGTCAAAACGAATCTACACTAATATAATAAAGAGGAAAGATTTGTTTGTTTGTTTGTATGTAACGAATAGGCTCCGAAACTACTGGACCGATTTCAAAAATTCTTTCACCGTTGGGAAGCTGTACTATCCGCGTGTGACATAGGCAACTTTTTATCCCTGTATTCCCACGGGAACGGGAACTACGCGGGTGAAACCGCGTGACGTCCGCTAGTAGTAGATAAACGTGGTCATGGTTATGGCCATAGCTATGCGACAGTGACAGGAATAACGTTTGAGGTAAGTAACGTACAAAGATGTCGGCTTCATATCGGCCCTGAAGCTTCATAATTATGCTAACTGGGGACCTGAAGTGGCTGCTTCAGCAGAACAAAAACAACTTAATAAACCTATGAAACTAACATTGCAGTCTAATTAAGAAGAAAATTAAGTTACTCCGTTTATGACTTTTACCTTCTAACTCAATGAACGAAATGCTCGTTAATTTATTTTATCACTTTTAGTTACTTTTATACTATTCTCATTAAATTTTAACACGTTTAGAAATAAAAAACAGCCTTGGTTTTAATTGTGTATTAACAATAGTTTATATCGTATTTAAATGATGTACTCTTTTTTTATGAATTCTATTCATGTCTTAATGAGTTTTTTCCTACTAAGTACAACGCTATTAATGTTTTCTTGGAGTAAATGTTCCTGCTTGAGCGGAATAAATTTAAACCTTTGCCTGTCTTATGAAGTTCATCCTACTAATATTATAAACGCGAAAGTTCGTAAGTATGGATGGATGTTTGTTACTCTTTCACGCAAAAACTTCTGAACGGATTTGGATAAAATTTGGAACACAGATAGTTTTTATCGTGGATTAACACATAGAATAGTTTTTATCTCGATTTTATCTTCCCGTGGGATAATTGCCGAGTTGTAGCGGGTGAAACCGCTGGCAACAGCTTGTTGACAATATTGTAACATAATATTTTTCACGCCTATAATCTCCGAAGGGTTAAGCAGAGGTGTACCCATCAGTACACCCACATTTAACCAGTTATTTTGAAGTCCCAATAGGAGGCGAGCTTTTTGCCATCAGCCAGGCACAAATCCTAACTTCGTGATGGCTACAGAGAAATTTCTGCTGAAAAAACCTAATAACACTTTTACCGACGATGGAATCGAACCCATGCATACACAGCAGTCGACCAAGGTGGCAAAATAAACACTCGTAGTTATTTAAATCCACAAAAAACTGGTCCTCATATTGACCGAAGCGATCTTATTTCATAATGAACCGGTTTTCTTAAAAAAAGCCAATTATCTAATAGCCGCGGTTTCTCTTGACTTCGCATACACGGTGCAATCATGTATTGTTGTGTACTTAGCACATTTGTTGCAATGTTTCGACTTCGAGACCAAATTATTATTAGTGTGCAGCTTTTCTGCGCTGAAATAAAGCGTTGTTCTGTGTGAGGAGAAGGTTTGAAACTGTATTCAGAAATCCTCTAACAAACGTTGCAATTGCAACAGTGATGGTCTAGTGATGTGAACGTCGGACAAGTCATAGATCTCGAGTTTGGACCCAAGACCACAAAATTATCGGATTTGAATCGTATTGTACTGTATTTTTTTTCTGTTATTTTTTAATTTATTTTTATTTCTATTGCTTGTTGTGTGCACTTGTGGCATTAACTGAATAAATATGTTTTCTTTCTTTCTTTTCTTTAGTGTTTAATTATCATTAATTTGCTCCGGTCAAAGGACACAGCGTCTAACTAAAAGGTACCGTAATGAAATACCCAGTATTCACTGGGTCGTGGAGGTCAGATAGGCTGTCACTCCATGTTAAATACATACTGGTATTCAGCTGCTTCCGGTAGGACTGGAAGTTGACTCTAATAGGAAAGAATCTATGCAGAAGATCATGCTTCGGTGAAGGAAAGCATCGTGAGGAAACTAGCATGCCTGACAGATATTTCTCGACGGCATATAGAGCTAAGCCAGAGGCCCAATAACCAGGAGGGCAATAACCACACAATGAAGAAGAATTGCATCAACTGCGTATTCGTTTGGTTAGCATAAACAAAGTGGGCTTATCCAAACACTACAGATCAAGCTAAGTAAACATACCCATAGGACGAATGACGCTAACTGCACACCTTCAATATTTACCTTGCTTATTTGAGACTGCTTAACCTCCACCTTTTTAAGGATACTTGAATCAGGGCTTTATGTATTCTGTGTCAGTACACGCTTTCAAGTACAATAGCATTATCGGTCATTCCCAAAAATGGATTTCCCAATCAATTAGAACCTAATATTTCAGTAGTTAAGAAATTTGACTGATTGTACATCTAAATACAGTGCTGAAAGGACATCAATTACATTGCAAGAGTGGCATTGCTAATAACATTTGTGAATTGATTAATGAAAGAAATATATTGAAAAGCAAGATGACGGCGCAAGTGTTGATTTTGAGCACACTGAGCACGGCCTGAACCTTGTAGGTACGTTTAAAGGGACACTGGCATTCACAGACATTGCCAAAAATCTGAGCACGTTTAAGTACTCATCCTTAAACTTTATACTAAGGAGGAAAACATACATAATTTTGCATACCTCAAGTTTTTATACATGCTAGTGAAGAGAGGCAGTCCATCTTCGTCAACGCCGACGTGTGGGTCGAACCTCCAGGTACCTCCGACAAAACGGGAGGCTTCAAAGACGGTGAAGTTGAGGCCATACTCCTTCATGTACCTTGCGGTGCCAAGACCTGAGTAGCCGGCGCCGATGATGCAGACGCGGGGCGAAGGTATAGACTAGAAAAAACAAAGAAAACATTTGACTGATTGTTATAAAGGAATCATTTCGACGGAGATGCTGTGCATGTTGTAGATCAACTTTAAAAAAATTATACACGAAAACGTAGGTAGCCACATATTTGAGGATTTTGCCTTCGATACGTCAAGAAGACCTTGGAAACTGCAATTAACGAAATGGATTCTCACAGCTGACTAAATCAATTGGCAACAGATTGTGTTAGTGTAAAAATTGGTGTTCAGAAGGCTATATAACGTGAATAAGTAATTATCTAAAGTTAAAAGTTTTGTCCTAATTATTGCTATTCTCAATGTAAGAAGAAATATTTAACAATAAACTACAATAAATTCCGTGATTTTGGGGTGGCATGAGAATTGAACAACACAGAGAATATTTAGTTTCAGTTAAGATTAATGTGACATACATATCTACCAAATTTATTACCTTAACTAGCTGTGCCCGCGACTTCGTTCGCGTGCTTGTCGGAAACTAAAATGCGTCGCTTAGATAAAAGTACATTTAATCATTGCCCTGCGTTAACTTACTGACGCTGTATAAAATAAGAAGAGAGTAATGCAAAGTACTGATTATGTCTCATACTAAAGTTTAGATGGATGGGTGTTTGTTAATCAACCACGTCAGAACGGCCGAACGGATCTTGAAGAAATTTGAAACAGGTACATTTAATAGTCGACAGGCAGACAGATTGTCGTTGGCGCGTTCGTGTTCCACGCGCGCCTCAAAGATATGTCAGCAACAATTAAGGGGCCCCAAAGGGACGTCTGCCGGGGCTGAGGGTTGTCCGCAAGAGATACCATGGCCCCGAAACACAAAGGGCTAATAAGGAACGTGGGTGGTTTTTAGTCCGTAGAAGTCTGACACTTTCTTCCGCTCCGCCCAGAGCGGGATGAGTCATTTGATAATTTACGAACCACAAAAAAAAGGGGGGATTAGAGGGTGTTTCGAGAGGGTACCTATACCGAATCTGGGACATCGAATCTGAAATGGCCGCCACCTCCTTCTGCGAAGCAGTAATGCTAGCGAAAGAGGTGGCGGAACGTGAGAGGGAGACAACCTCTCGTCCCAGCCGCCGCGGGAGACGCTCCGGGCATCGGGGGCCACGTGATGGCTTCCGGCCACCGTAGGCGCAGGCCTGTGAACGGTGAGTAACGGGCTAGTTAATCGTTCGTCCGTCCTATGACGATGGAGGCGCGTTCGTGTTCCACGCGCGTCTCAAAGAGAAGTCAGCAACATTGAAGGGGCCCCCAAGGACCGACGCCCGTTGGGGCTGCGGGCTGTTCGAAAGAGATACCGCGGCCTCGACACTTAGGGCTAACAACACACCACATCTATATGACGACATGGTTGGCGCAATGGCTGGACGATTAACAGTAGCACTGCGTGTAGCAGGTTCGATTCCCACACGGTACATAAAAAAATATAATAATAATAAAGCCTTGTTTATTCCTTAATAACAAAAATAACACAATAATTATGACATTTAACACATTTTTGAGATTTTGAGATTTTAAAATACATTAACTTAGAGTTACAACCATAAAACAAAACAACACGAATTAAAATTTAAAATAACAAACAAAATTTAAAATTAAAATCATAATTAACATCGAAATTTAAAATCATAAATAAAACCATAATCATACATATAAACAAAATCATAAATAAAATCAAAATTAAATCAAAATTATAATCAAAATCAAATCAAAATTAATATTAAAAATTAAAATCACATCCAAAAAAAATAAAAATAAAATAAAAATCAAATTAAGATTAAAATAATTATCAAATTGAAACGAAAAAAATCAAAATTTGAAATCTAAATTAGTTACTTAAAAAAACAAAAAGTTTAGATTGAAATTTAAATAAAAATAGAATCACAAAGCAAACATTTAAAGTCAAAATCAAAGTTCAAGTTGTAATCAAAATTTTCAATAAGAATAAAAAAAAATCAAAATTAATAAAATACAAAAAATCATTTATAACATGCAAAACAAATCATTATTATTAAGGACCTCTCTACAGAGTAAAGGCCTCCTCCATTTTTCTCCACTTATCTCTATCTGTTGCTAGTTCCATCCAGTTATTTCCCACTGTTTTCAGTATTTCGTCGAGCCACCTCTCCCTTGGTCTACCTCTTTTCCTCTTTCCTGATGGCCCTTTCCATGTGGTTATCTTTTTTGTCCATCTATCATTGTTCATACGTGCAACATGGCCAGTCCATTTCCATTTTAGTTTTTTACAGTGTTGTAGAGCATCTATAACTTTAGTTGTATTTCTCACATATACATTTGTTCTTTTATGTTTTAATTTTATACACATATACATAAAAAATATGTCGTGGGTTTTATCTAATTTTAATTTAGTTTAAAAAAAAATTGTATTTTAATACTGTGTAATTGGTAAATTTTTATTTGTTGACTATTCACGAAACATAATGTGTGTATGTTTATTATCATCGCGGTTCAGAAAATGACATCAAATGAATAACGCCATCTGTCGAAGACGAAGATAAACTGCTAAAAAAGAGCGATCAAACACTAAGGTTTAGGCTATGTAGATTTTGAAAGCAGCGTCATTTAGACTTATATCTACGTACCTTTTGCTATCATAACTTTTTTAAAGTTATCTTGTGAAGGCATTTAGTAATAAGTACCATATTCGTTCAATAGATGTCGTTGCTTGTCTCATTCTTGACCATAACGATAAGTTCTTCTTGAAAACTATAAATTCATATATCTTTTGATAGAGAGCACCGATTACGATGAAACAAAGACTAAGTAATAGCCCAAGTTACGCACAATATTTATGTATAAAAGTTACTTACATTCGTTTCGTAAATTTGACGTGATGCTTAGTCATCGAAACAGACAAACAGATAAACAGACAAACAGACAAAAAATCCAAAAATGCTGAAATGTGTTCTGTTGGTTATACTTTAATAACCTGACAATTTTTTTTTTAAATATTTTCGATGTACAAAAACGATTTCTCTACAGATTTATTATATGTATATAGAATATAGATATATAGATATAGATATAGATATATAGAAGACTAGCTGTGCCCGCGACTTCGTTCGCGTGCTTGTCGGAAACCAAAATGCGTCGCTTAGATAAAAGTACATTAAATCATTGCCCTGCGGGCCCCTGCGTTAACTTACTGCCGCTGTAGAAGTGTTTGTTAATCAACCACGTCAGAACGGCCGAACGGATCTTGAAGAAATTTGAAACAGGTACATTATAGTCGACAGGTACTGTCGTTGGCGCATTTGTGTTCCACGCGCGCCTCAAAGATATGTCAGCAACAATTAAGGGGTCCTTTGGGGCCCTTTAATGGTTGCTGCCGTCGTCTGCCGGGGCTGACGGTTGTCCGCAAGAGATACCACGGCCCCGAAACACAAAGAGCTAAGAAGAAACGTGGGTGGTTTTTAGTCAGTAGAAGTCTGACACTTTCTTCCGCTCCGCCCAGAGCAGGATGAGTCATTTGATAATTTACGAACCACAAAAAAGGGGGGATTAGAGGCTGTTTCGAGAGGTACCTGTACCGAATCTGGGACATCGAATCTGAAATGGAACGCCCTCACCTCCTTCTGCGAAGCAGTAATGCTAGCGAAAGAGGTGAACATAAGAGGGACACAACCCCTCTTCCCAGCCGCCGCGGGCGACGCTCCGGGCATCGAGGGCCACGTGATGGCTTCCGGCCACCGTAGGCGCGGGCCTGTGAACGGTGAGTAACGGGCTAGTTAAATCGTTCGTCCGTCCTATGACGATGGAGGCGCGTTCGTGTTCCACGCGCGTCTCAAAGGGATCTCAGCAACATTGAAGGACCGACGCCGTCGGGGCTGCGGGTTGTTCGAAAGAAATACCGCGGCCTCGACACATAGGGCTAACAACACACCACATCTATATAAAGACATGTTTGGTGCAGTGGCTGGACGATTAACAGTAGCACTGCGTGTCGCAGGTTCGATTCCCACACGGTACAAAAAAAATATGTCGTGGGTTTTATCTAATTTAAATTTAGTTTTAAAAAAACAGTATTTTTATACTGTGTAATTGGTAAATCTTTATTTGTTGACTATTCACGAAACATATGTTTATTTAATAACACCGCGGTTCAGAAAATGACATCAAATGAATAACGCCATCTGTCGAAAACAAAGATAAACTGCTAAAAAAGAGCGATCAAACACACTATAGGGTTTAGGCTATGTAGATTTTGAAAGCAGCGTCATTTAGACTAATATCTACGTACCTTTTGCTATCATAACTTATTTAAAGTTATCTTGTGAAGGCATTTATTAATAAGTACCAGTACCATATTCGTTCAATAGATGTCGTTGCTTGTCTCATTCTTGACCATAATGATAAGTTCTTCTTGAAAACTATAAATGCATATATCTTTTGATAGAGATCACCGATTACGATGAAACAAAGACTAAGTAATAGCCCAAGCTACGCACAATATTTATGTATAAAAGTTACCTACATTCGTTTCGTAAATTTGACGTGATGCTTAGTCATCGAAACAGACAAACAGACAAAAATTCCAAAAATGCTGGAAATGTGTTCAGTTGGTTATACTTTAATACCCTGACAATTTTTTTTTTAAATATTTTCGATGTACAAAAAAGATTTTTCTACAGATTTATTATATGTATAGATTAAAACTGGCACTAAATAGAAAACGATTACAGACACTGCCATGGCCCATATAGATATTAAATAAAAGGTAGGAACCATAATATAAATCGCAAACGAACGACGCACCTTTAGCAAACTCTATCGTGAGAATCTAACGTTCGATCGTGATTATTTCCTAAGATTATTCATGCTATTTCAAACTAATTACCTGCTGCAAGTATCATATCGTAATTATTACCCGTTATTATTCTATAACTAGAAGCGTGTGTCATTCTTTAATAGGTACGGACCTACATAACCACATATAATTAAATAATCCGTACTAAAATTATAAATATGAAAGAGTGGTGTTCTGTTAGTTTGTCTGTCTGTCACGTTTGTACATACAAAAGCCTTGGACCTGGAGAATGGCATGGGCATTTAAATTCCAGCAGTAGGTATATAAAGGTTAAATAATGTCCGATATTCGTGGTGGTGATAATATATAATTAATCAATTGTCGCAACGTGAAAATGAATGACGGACCATCACTTGGCGATGATTCATGTGATCTGGATGTTCTTTTATCTAGTGTGTTCTTATTGTCAGGACTTTGTGGCAAATATTGAAATTTTCTGTGCTAACCGCTCTTTTCATTTTCTCCGTTAAAAAAGTCTACCTGTGCGAAGCCGGGCTGGGTCGTTAGTTTCTTCTAAATATAGCCCTGACTGTGATTTGCGGAAGTTAATCATTGAATTACGATATGCATCTCCTATCTAGGAAGTTATGACAGATAAGTTTAAAATAAAACTTAGGTAGGTATTACTAGAAGACACAACACGAAAGCGCATATTTTAATTGATGACTTCCGTCAAAGATAACCTTCCGCTGCAACCGATCGAATGCTGAACATTGTATCTATGGTCATAAGTAGCGAAAACCCAAAATAGGCAGATATCTGCCAACCATTGTGACCTCGTTGGTCTAGTGGTCGCAAATGCTGACCAACTGTGCAGATCGTGCGGTCCCGGGTTCGATTCACAGGTCGGCAAAATGTTATTGGGATTTCTCAGTAACAGCCACGAAATCTGGATTTGTGCCCGGTTAATGGCAAAGGTTCGAGTCTGCCTAACCCATTGGGGGTTACCTGCATGATAGTATAATATGTGCTCTACACAATTATGCAGATTAACAGAATCAAGATCGTTATAAAACTCAAGGATGCAATCTTCTATTCAAAATCAAATTATGCAAAAGAACCTACGTCATGAAAATATTTGCTGACAAAAACACCAGTTACTTTAAAAACTAGGGATGCCTCGATACGCCTTTTTACCGATACGATACCGATACTTTTATAAAAATATCACTATATAAGTCAGGTTATTTTTTAAAAATTATTATAAAAATACAGACAGGTTGATACTAGGTAATAGTTTTAATAATTAAAATTAACATTGATAAGATTTTTGTTTAAAAAACAAAGTATTCTTAAGTTTTGCGGAGAAAGGCAATTTCGTAAGTCTGCTTGAATAAGACCTGCGGTGGAAAATGGTATCTCCGATGCGACAGAGCTCATTTGGAAACTAAGTACTTCCTCGTCATTTTTTTCAAGTTTGGGTATAAGACGTCATTGCGCCAGAAAACGAACGGATCTGCATCTCTCGATATATTATCAGACCTTAGGTATCTCTCGACTTCTGCTTTGAAATAATAATTATTGATTATTATTTTTTATTGACATAATTCTATCACTCAATTAACCATATTTAACTTATTTTTGATTTAAATTTTTTGATTGGAGACATTTTATATTTTACATTTTGACATTGACTTTTTATTATTATTTATATTTTTGACTTGAGTACCTACCTATTTATTTTATGAATGATTGAATTTTATTTTTTTTAATTGCTTTAGTAGTGTGTTATGTTCGGCGGCGGCGACCTCTCGCGTCCGGCCCTGGTGCAAGCCATGGTCCGGGGCGAGGAGGAATGGGACGCCGTCGCCTCCTTCTGCGAAGCAGTGATGCTAGCGAAGGAGGTGGCGGAACGTGAGAGGGAGAGAACCTCTCGTCCCAGCCGCCGCGGGAGGCGCTCCGGGCGTCGGGGGCCACGTGATGGCTTCCGGCCACCGTAGACGCGGGCCTGTGGACGGTGAGTGATGGGTAAGCTCGCCGTCCGTCCGTCTTATGACGACGACAGGCCGTGTCGACGGCGCGTTCGTGTTCCACGCGCGCCTCAAAGAGATGTCAGCAACATGGAAGGGTTGTCCGCAAGGGATACCGAGGCCTCGACATGAAGGGCGAAGAAGGAACATGGGTGGTTTTTAGTCAGTAGAAGTCTGACACTCCCTTTCGCTCTGCCCAAGAGCGGGAGGGGTTATTTGATGATTTCCCACCCCCCAAAAAAAAAAAAAAAAAAAAAAGTAGTGTGTTATGTGTTGTACTGATAATTGTAGTGCCCCGAATATTCTGTTTACCTACTAACATTATTTTTAAGTATTACTACTAACCAAATTATGGATCAATGTTGTCTGAAATAAATAAATTATTATTATTAATAACAGCTCAGAGTGACAGGGGCTCATCTTCCTCGGACGCTAATAATATTTTCACAAAACGCTCCAAAGCCCGCCTCTCGTTTGTAAAGTATCATTGAATCGGCCATAAAAATATCGCCGATGCCGATATATCGGCAAGCCCGCCGATATATCGGTATCGGTATCGGAATCGGATGCATCCCTATTAAAAACCAAATAATAATAATATTACACATTGATGACCGACATACACGAACAAGAAAACAAAACATTTTGAATACGAAAATGATACTGGGTAACCTCGACCATGATCGTGTATTTTACTAGAAAAAATATCATGATGTTATTGACCATGATCTTCTTGCCCTTGTCCCTTCTACATGGGGTCGCGGTCGGCGCAACAAGCTCTCTTCTTCCGTTCTCTCCTGTCAGACGTCACGGCATCATTTACCTGTCTCTCTACTATTTAATTCTTCACACTGTCATCATCTGCCTAGCCTTTTCCCAACTATGTGAGGGTCGGCTTCCAGTCTAACCGGATGCAGCTGAATACCAGTATTTTACATGGAACGACTGCCTATCTGACCTCCACAACCCAGTTAATACTAGGTAATACCATACTCTTTGGTAAGACTGGATGTCAGAATTTCAGGTCACTGACTACCTGTAACGACTGCCAAAGATCTATATATGGTAGCCGGGACCAACAGCTTAACGTGCTTTCCGAGGCACGGAGGAAACTCGGTATGTCGGGCGGTCACCCGCACCCACAGACCGACCTAGGCAAGCACAGCTTTACCTAAAGATCGACCCGAGTGGCAGTTCTTATTAAGCCACGAGCTTCTCTTAATTTAATTCTTCACACTGTAATTGACCAATAAAGGAAAATAAATGAGAGGTAGAGCAGCATACAAATTGTGTCATACACTGATACACTCCTCCATTACGATTCGAATATTACGTTTTTGAAGGTTTGTAATTTCATGCTTCATAATAATATGACGACGACGTACATCACGTTACGATTGTTGAATTTTTATTTTTATTGCGAGTAGCTATGTTATGTAATTACCCCGCAATTAGTGGACAAAGTTAACTAGAATTTAAAGTACGCTGTTTTAAAGAACAGTCACTTTTTTTTTTTTTTTTTGTTAGCCTACGTTGTGTCCCACTGCTGAGCAAAGGCCTGCCCTTTCTCCTTCCATTCCTTTCTGTCATGTGCGATCTCTGGCCATGTTAGCCCCGCAAACATGATCAGATCGTCACGCCACCTTAAAGAACAGTCACCTAGTATATAAATATTTAAAACACAATATTAGAAACAGATTTTATTCAAGCAGAAAATTGCACCGCTCCCTGATGCCCACCATCATCCACCGAGTCATTTTCTAAATATATTGAGATTGCATTCCAGCTTAACCGGTTTTTGACATAGGGCTTTGTCACTTAGAGCAACCCTGAGGCCCAAACATAAAATCTAAACGCGTAGTTACCACATTGGATAAACCAAGTCATCGCTTACGTCATAAAAGGCAAAGTCCTCATCTTCTTGTTTCATCCAAATCACTATAAAAAACAAGATCACTGCAAGATACACTTTGCCCACACGTAAATAGTATTTGATTCGAATCATTTTGCTTCATTGTTCACTTCGAAATTCTAAACTTTTTATTTCACATAGCCTAACATGAGCACTAGAATGAAACTTAGTAGCGAGTGACACAATTTGTTTACTAGTCGTAAAGAAAATTATCCTGTTGCAAGAACTGGTTGTTGATAATAATCGAACCTGGGTCTGCAACTTACGAAATGTCAAGCATTGGACCTCCTCGGTTTAAAAACTGTCACCTGTAGTAGCACACAGCCTGCCTATGAGCAACTAAGCACCGTGAGAACATTTCAGATGTAGTTATGTTATGAATTAATTAACTGATAATAGTTACCGACAGTGTTTTTACTGCGATAATATATCCGATTTTCAACTGTAAATAGGACTGCTTTGTCTGACTTGTCGAAACGTTGAAATGCCGCCGAATCATCGTAATATCACAAAAGGTTTGGCACTTGTAAATTCGTTTCGTCTCAAATGCTTTCAATCAATTTTAAATAAGGAAGTATGCTCTCACAAAGTGCCTAATCACACCTATTCTTAACACCATGAAACCAATGAAATGTACGACCGAAACCATAAAATTTAGAAAAAGAAGTGAAGTAAACAGAAAAGGCATCTTAACGTTGTGTACGGCTACGACCTGGTCCATTTCCACTCATTCATTAATTCACTTATTATTTTCCAGTGTTCAGTTCTATATGGGTATCTCTATGTCAGTTATTTTTTTATGGGGTGTGGGAAATCATCAAATGACTCTTCCCGCTCTGGTCAGAGCGGTAGTGAGTGTCAGACTTCTACTGACTAAAAACCACCCATGTTTCTTCTTAGCCCTTGTGCAGAGGCCGCGGTATTTCTTTCGAACAACCCGCAGCCCCGACAGGTACCCATATAATATAATGACGTACTAACATTACCGCGCAGTAAGGGTTAGTACGTCAGCATCTCTTCCATCCTGTCTGTATAAGGAGGAAATCAGGGAAATCTCAGTGTTGTATACGAAAACAAAATCACTTGAGTTTGCTGAGTCAGTGCTAACCTAGGACACGACTACCATGACCGCCAAGAGTCTTAGCAAACCACCCAAATATATATAAATTCTCATGGAGGAAAAAGACGATGTGATATAAAAATCATGGCTTGAGCAATTGACAGGGTTTACTAACATGAAATTTCAATTCAAGAAGTTAAGTATGTATGTAACGTTGTACTGTTTCCTCGTTAAATTACGAGTAGGTATCTGCCTGATCTCTTATTCACGAGTGGCGTGCTGTTGCCGTTTAACCCGATTTGGCGTTGCATAATACCAGCGCACGCGCAAATGTAAATAATCAACTTGTCTATCAAATTAATGAAAATCTCCTGCAACATAATTATGAATACCTAGTATTTCTTGTTTTTGTTTTAAGAATGAATATAATGTAAAAAAAACAAATTATGATGCCTTCGGAAAAACCGAACGGCTGTACCGATTAAAAGCAAACATCAAACAAGTTTAGTAATCGACGAATTCCTGGAAAAAATTGCTGGGGATTTTCACTCGTACTTGAATAATGGATGTTAACGAAACCAAAAGGGTACAAACATCACAGTTCATCCCGTCATTGCTTTTATTTAGGGTCATACCTCGGAACCTCCTTGATTCCACCTTTCCACAAGTTTTTTTTTTTTATTCAAATTTTAAATGTTGTAAACTTAAAAATAACATTACTTTAAATACCTCCATGATCCCTATGCTATTCAATGCACAAAACAGCATAATGTGTTGAGTGCGTTACATTGAGTTCAGAACGGTTGGTTGACCGCTTCGTCTGCAAACGCGTGCCTGAAGTTTGTGTCCGTTTAGACTTACTGCGGTACTCAGAGATATTTAATGATTACTTAAGCGGACACTTAGTAAAGATTTGACATACTTTTGTATGACAAAACTGTCAAAACCATTACTAAGTGATGGCCTAAGTAATCATTAAAGCTCTCTGAGTACGGCAGTTAGTATAATAGAATTTCCTATTACATACTTCTTGGCGAATCTATAAAAACCACAGCTTTAACATATCTTGAGTATTCAATAAAACCTCATTTCCCCTTTTTAACTCTCCACAAACCCACAAAAGAGCATCTATAATTGTAATGATAGGTTTTTGTATGGTAATTCGTAAATAATATATGCTTATTGCTTTACTCCTAGCTATTAACGAAGCTAATGATAATGCTAGAAAGATGTAAATATGTATACTACCGGACATCGGCAATTATTAAACTCCGTATTTATATACAATAAGAAGGCAGAATCTCAGAAATAATACCTTTTAGTTACTGCATACTCAATTTATTAAGCACAGTATTTCAGTTTTTAAGTGATAGTAAAAAATAGACAAAACATTTGAAGATTTGCGTTCGGAATATACCATGTCTTGTGGAATTCCCCGCCAAACAATCCATTAGTTACTAGGTTTGTACAAAAACAAAAGTAAGTAACTAGTGCAAATAAGAGAATATTACTATATGCATATGGAGTAAAGACCGATGGCTTTGAAAATAGAAAAGTAATGGATTTCCAAAATATGTAAGAACAAGCTTAATTTTCCAACAATTTAAACAAACACGAAAGTTGTATTTAGAGATGTGATGTGATGAATAGCTAAGCACTGTGCTAATCAATTATTATAACCTATCAGATGAGGCCGCCAGTTATGTGAAAATAGGTGGGTGAGACCGTAATATGTGAGGTATATCACTTAATACCAAAAAATATTCACAACTAGCTAATGCCCGCGACCTTCGTCCGCTTGAAATTATTATAAAAATAATACTTCCCTATTTAATTTGCTATACATTAATTAAAAACTATTCATTAAATAGACTAACAAGAAACTATAAAAGGGCCTTAAAAAACTGCTCTTAAACGCTGTCAGCCGGTAATGTGCCCAAAAGACTGGCGGCATTGCAACGTTATACGGCAACACTTATTGCCGCACTCAGAGAGTTTTAATGATAACTTAGGCCATCACTTAGTAATGGTTTTGACAGTTTTGTCATACAAAATTATGTCAAACCTTTACTAACTGCCGCACTCAGAGAGCTTTAATGATTACTTAGGCCATCGCTTAGTAAAGGTTTTGACAGTTTTGTCATACAAAAGTATGTCAAATCTTTAGTAAGTGACGGCTTAAGTAATCATTAAATATCTCTGAGTACCGCAGTAAGTGTTGGCTTAAGTAATCATTAAATATCTCTGAGTGCGGCAGTTAGACTCTGGCCAAGGTAAAAGCCAACCCTTGGGTCACGAGAAGCATCAACTAAGCGTTTAATTTGTAAACAATTTCAAGGGAATTTCACAGAAACCTTGTTCTTTTTCTAAAGTTAAGGGAACCTAAGATACTCCTTATAACACCCGCTATCTGCTAGTAAATTTCCAATCAACATCATTCCCGCCGTTTCGGGGATTAGTGGATCAAACAGTGAGGACACAAATAAAAATGTAAAATGTTTTCTTGTTGTTATGCATGTTGAAATTACGAACAGAAAATTTTATTTATTGTATAGATAACAAAATTTTAAATTACCTATTTTCTAGGTTAGAGCGGTTAAGTTGAGAGAAGATTTTTCGAAAATCAACCCTATAGTGCAAACATTTAATTCGTTTGATGAATCTACACAAAAGCATCAACCACTGTTTTTTATTTTTTAAATAATCACGATTCGCGAAGGCTACACGCAGGAAAAAGCTCTACAAAATAATATTCGTCCCAATTTTAGTATTTTTGACCAACAACGGAGAGCGGGTTAGCCTTGTAGATTGAAGTACTGCGGTAACTTATTTGAATTGAAGGCAGTATACAAGTTGTCAAGGACAAACAGGCTTGATTAAGTCCTGTCCATTATGTGTCGCGAACAACTTTATCGCATTTGAAGTCATATTTCTTAGAACTATTTATGCAGAAGCTGTGGTGTAGATTATGATAGAACAATTTAGAAATCATTCATATCCTAGAGCTCGTCAACTTCTAATATTTTTGGAGAATCAAGTAGGTATCATAATTTTCCTGCTGGCGTGTGAAATGTTTAATGAACTACTGGCCTGCTTTTTATCACAGTGCACAGTGGTTTAATTGCTACGGGTTCCTCTATGCCAATAATGTGTTCATAGGTTCTTGCACAATAATTATTGAAAAGTTTTATAGGTAACAAGCAGTTGCAAAGTTAGTGTTGCCGAATCGTAAATTAAAATAAACAAGTCTTAATTATACTAACAACAGTTATCCTCATTAAACTATACAGTTAGCGAAAACGTTTTATTAATATCTACATCAATATTTGTTTACTTACGCAATTAGCAAACCACTTAACATTTCACAGATAGAAACTACAAATCACGAAAGATAAGTACTTCATACTTCCATAGATTTGTCCTAGTAGATACAGTCAGAAAAATAAGAAAAGTTTCTTTGTAAGAGTTGGGTCACGTAATGCAAGGCACTGACTGTCCCTTGGCAAATGTCAAAAATAATGTCGACTTTCCATCATACATTAATCAGCTGATGCCGTGTTTGTAAGCATTCATCACACGGACTTAGAAAGCTTAATGGGTTTCGTAATGCAAAGGTTAATGACTGATAGTAGGTAACCATGGTTGATTCACAGTTAATGTATGTCTATTAACTGCAACTTGAAGGTGCAGTAGGTAAATTAGGTAATTATTTTATCAATTTAGCTAACTTGATTGAAAAAATATTTTTATAAGACGAGTCAATTCAAAGTAGAGGAATGTGACAATGATAAAGGATTTTTAAGGTTGTGGTTTCTAAATCACTCCAATGGTCTGTCAGTTGTTTATTTTTGTCATGTGTAAGGAAAATCAATCAAAAACACACTATTAAGCGCCCACTGAACCGTTTTATTCATGGAGTGAGGACTTCATGTTTTTCCCTGATGACGTTTTTGAAAATTAATAAATCATTTTATTTGAACACCACGGCTCTCATTCACAAAAAAAGATTACAATTCAAGGCACACTACCTACTCATCCCAACATAAATATGCATCGAGAACTCAGTCAAGGAACACCGGTGTATTCATCATACCCATATCAGCTGACATCTTCCATAAACATAATTTTGATTCACTATTTTATGTTCGAGTGGCTATAATTATTTCTGCCCATGACACGACTGCCCACCGGAGCTGCAGAGATTCTCCATTGTTCGACGACAACCATGCCTCTGTCATAAATTACCCACGATAATGTACTGGTTTCGAAAGTGGTAGCGTTAATATTGTTAACGGAAAACAAAAGTGGAAGTATAAAAAATATTTGCAGCGCAACTTTCGCGGAGCGAGTTGGGATCGATCTCATTAATTTGCGCATAACTGTTGCGAGGACCAATTTTAACGAGTTTGCAAAAAAATAATCTTGTTTTTAAACAATAACGCATCTGGAATTCTGGACAGAAACTTTCGAATAAACGCTCTAAATCCTATACGAAATTCGGAAAACCTACCGATACTGCTGACTGAAAATGGATAAGTACCTAAACGTTTAAATTCTAATAAATACTTTAGCTCAATAGTTGACACAGACTCGTATAACTTGACTCTTAATTAATTTGAACAGTTATTCATTAAGTTTCTTCACGGTTAACCATTAAAAAATACGGATTATTAGTGTTATATTTTATGGTATAAATCAATTATCCTAACGCTCAGGTAGGCGACCTATTGGAGTCACAATTAATAGTTAGGTTTAGACGTTATAATATGCATAAAGGCTGCTTATATGTAAAGTTGAAAGATTTAAACGTCAAAAAATGGACGATGAAACAGACGTCAATACCTATTTACCTTTATAAATAAATCCCGATGTATCGTATTCTGTATCACTTGTATCAGAAAGGGCACGCGCTCGGACAGTGCCCACAAACATGGAGAGACATTATGTGGCCCAGCCGGTTGCGAAATACTTCCCGTTTTGCCTTCGGCTACATTTTCCGCACAGAGCTGCGCGCACGCACTATATGTGTCGGCGAACCATCAACAGCCCACCGATACAATCACGAAGCGTATAGTGAATACGACGGAAACGTAATTAAACGAAAGTTTATAATTACTTTTAGTTTAAAATTAGATTTTAGTTAACATTGTTATAGGAAAACAAAGCGAACTGGTATGATTCGTGTCAGGCCGCTATTGAGCCTCCTTAGCAATTATGTTTAATTAATTAATAAGAGTACAGTCAGCAGCACCTTACACCATATGTATAGGTACACTTAGCAAAGTTCAGAAGCAATTATGGCTTACTGTATTGACTAAATCTTCATGTTACGTAACGAAACTAATATTTTGAAACCCATATAATCATAAAGTTGCAATCGTTGTTTTACGAAAAATTCGCGTTTGAACTTTTATCAGTTACGCAAATGGAATTAATCGACATTATGTACTTAGATCTCTTCAAACAAGACGAAAGAGTGGATCCCGAATGACCAAGTCTTGTCTCGGGTTCTTTTTTTGTCTGTACAAAGTTTTCTTTGATTACGATTTAATTTCCATTTATAAGATTGCGAATACTATTCAAATCACACAATAGGCCATAATTGAAAAAACACATTAGATTACGTCTCTCGTCTCGTCTCATCTCGTCTCGTCGTCTTTGTGTCTAGTTTATTTAAAGCTAAAATATACTTAGATAAAGGTACAACACAAAATCTGTAAATTTCATAAAAATTACCAATAATTACACATTATAATTTAAACTTTTTTTTCCGCACCGAAACCGCGGGAAGGAAGATTGCGTGCAATATTTTTTTTTAAATTAAAAACATCTTCTAAATTATCCGTTTAAGATTAATAGAAAATTATGAACTATTGTATGGTCATGCCATTCAGTTTTAAACATGCGTTCACCGGTTTATAAATAAATATTAAAATTATGTAATAAAATTGTTTCCTATATGACTTTAAAAATATATTAAGAAACCTACCAGAGTCAACACATCGGCCACTTCTAAGATCACATTTAACAAACACAAAATGGTCACGCACGATCGATACGCCATGACTACCAGCTCAACATAAACAAAACACAATAAAAAACTGCACAATTAATTGCTTAAAAATAATTTAAACAGTTAAATCTGCGCGTGCGCTGATCAGTGGCGTTCCGCGAAGAGACAACACAAGAGTGAGCACAGGTTGTGGGTGTCTGAAGTAGGGGACCACTCAACGACCTTGACCGTCGAGGCTCACTGACTCACATACACAGATCCTGTCTTCTTATTGCTGGTTAACCGATCACAACAAAAACTTAATGACAATTATGACGGTGTGAGGTGATACAGGGCGCAATGTATCATTGTACAGCGATTGCACCCTGCTGTGCTCCGCAAGTCGCGCGGATATTTATTTTTATATATGTAACGTTTCAATTCTATATTTATTTTTACTAAAAGGCTCTACTGTAATCACTACATCGCTTCACTCGCGTCTGTCTGTCTGTCTGTCTGAATGCGATCAACTCAAAAACTACCGAACGGATTTTCAGCAATGCTCGTAGTAAAGGTAACTTTGTGACGTAGACTTTATTCCTCTTAAAATATCTATTACGTATCCATATTAATATGGATACGGACGAGTACATCACTTAAAATAATAAAACAAAACCAGCCGCGTCTAACTAAAAGAACGCGATACTCAAAACTTTTCCCGGAAAAATTATTTACCAACGATTGTAGTAAAGTTAGTTGTAGTTAGTTTGTATTTAGTTTAGTTTATATATTTGGTTGTTATGTTTAGTATAGTCACAAGAAAGTAACGTATAAGTACCATGTAACAGAGGACCAGTCCAGACCAAATACAGGCCTTCTGACAGACTCTACATACTTATTAGCCGACACGAAAACCCGATAATAATACTCGTACATTCCCTTCTTAATAACAAAAACAAATAGTTTTTTTTTACTGTTTATTAATTTGGGATTCTCCTTAATCTTAACATAATCTATCTATCATCGTGCGTAATTTGTCAAAGTTCAGCATCTCAGCACACACAAGTTTCAGCGGCTTTGGATTCCCCTATCAGAAAATTGGACCGGGTTTTCACCGAACTGTTTTAAAAACCCCGCTTGGAAGATTGGTAACACCTAAAATTATTTTCGGCCGCCTGATACGAAACCTTGCGTATTAGTAAGATTCACCGACCAAGGCATTACTCTCGCTGTTCTCTAGCGGCGATCGGCGGCGGGCGGCGACCTCTCGCGTCCGGCCCTGGTGCAAGCCATGGTCCGGGGCGAGGAGGAATGGAACGCCGTCGCCTCCTTCTGCGAAGCAGTGATGCTAGCGAAGGAGGTGGCGGAACGTGAGAGGGAGAGAACCTCTCGTCCCAGCCGCCGCGGGAAGCGCTCCGGGCGTCGGGTACTACGTGATAGCTTCCGGCCACCGTAGACGCGGGCCTGTGGACGGTGAGTGATGGGTAAGCTCGCCGTCCGTCCGTCTTATGACGACGACAGGCCGTGTCGACGGCGCGTTCGTGTTCCACGCGCGCCTCAGAGATGTCAGCAACATGGAAGGGGCCCGCAAGGGCCGATACGGGCAAGGGTTGTTCGCAGATACCGTGGCCTCGACATGAAGGGCTAAGAAGGAAAATGGGTGGTTTATGATTTTCCACCCACCATAAAAAAAAAGGCATACTCTCGCCCCGTCGGGGCTGCGGGTTGTTCGAAAGAGATACCGCTGCCTCGGCGCAAGGGCTAAGAAGAAGTTTTTAGTATAATTATATCTATCATTCAGATCCATCATGTCCGTTTGCTGTCCTCCTCCAACGATGCCCTCAGCCGAAGCTCTTACCCCATAGGACCCTCTGTGGGTAAACCCTTAGCGAGTAGTCGCTTAGTTTATAAGTTTTTGCCCGGGCTGGAGGCCTACTTACACTCAAGACACCCACAGGATAGACCGGTTAAGCAAACACCGACCTTCTAGGCTGATTGCCTTCTTTATTTTTACAGACAGACTAACTAAAGTATCTGCATTACTATTATATTAATGTAGTACTTACCTGTTATGTATGTCCTCATTACTGACATTCATAGATAAAACCAAGGTTTGTTCTAATTTTTAACACATTAGTCGCATTGGTTAATGACTTACTCGTACCTATCACTAGGTGTCGCTTTTCTTATCAAGTCGGAAATAATAAGTTCTATGACGTACGCGCCTAGTTATAATTTGGTCCACCTATTGACCTCAACAAAATGGGTATTTTATGCGCCGGCTGCTTATATCAGAGTCCAAGGTTTGCCTCATCATGACTTTGAGATACTTATGTGGAAAAGAGATAAACAGTAATACTGCTTTTGGGTTATTCACCGAATTATTAGCCCGGGGAAATTACCCCGAATATTAGGCCAACGTTCCATTAATTAAAAACGGTGTTTTTTTGTATTTAATGTGTTGGGTATAGACAAGGGACTGTGCGAAAAGTTCACCGCTGAGCTGAGGTGCGTAGGTATACGTTTTTTTTAAAGAAAACATCTAATATGAATATAATTTCGAGAAACAACATATAAACAGTTATGTTTGTATACAGTATTTGTAGAAGTGATTTTATTATTATTCGTCCACGGAACAAACGTATTTTTTTGTAATCTTTTAAATTGAATTTGTACTAAAAAAAACAAAATGATTTTATCAAAAAATGTTGTTATATTTTTCATTATTAAACCATTTTCATTCCTGTTGTATTTATTTTCCCAAGCCGTTATTTTTTTTTTAAATTATTTGAAGAGCAAAGGTCAAGTACCTAGTGTACCTACACGGTTAAAGACAAAAATCGCTGTTTCTGTTCAATGCAAGGTTCAAATCGAAAAGCCCCGTATGATCTACTATTATGACTGATATCATAATTAATATTTTTGTACTGTTTTAAGTAGGATATATATAAATTATATATTTATATAAAATATATAATTTGCCTTATATATTTTCTACCTACCTACTGGTTAATTATTTTAATTTGGTTTTTTTTGGCGTTGCCTGCTAGGAATTTCTCCAGTATCGTGGGTGCGTTTACAAACATTTAAACTCACATACACAAACGGCCAGTACCGGAACAACTACCTGTAGATCATATAAATATTTGTTAAGTGCGTGAATCGAACCCGAAACACGCAGTGCAACAGTCAATCGCTCAGCCACTGCGCCAACCGTGCCACTAAACCTAACTGCATACATAATTCACCGATTCCGTGAGATGTTGAATTGTGAATGACCTACAGAAGAAAATGGTTTCACTTTCGATAGAGAGGAAAAAGTTGGTAGCAACCATTACCTATCTCAATCACTATTAGGTGTGTCTTCAACCAACCGATAGGTTGGTTGGTTGAAGACACACCTAATAGTTATACCAACTACCAACCTTACCGAGTGGTCAAGCAAAGTGTGGTGCAGTCTTGCTTAATCAAATGTTTGTCACGTGGTAGGTGATCCTAGCTTGAGGAATAGTTAACACTTTTAGCTCAAAATTGAGTACAAACTGGGCTGACCTCATGAATGAACTAGAAAAGGCGGTTATCCCATATTGCCTAAGAGTAGGGTTGCCATCTCAAAAATTTGGCAACAAGAACGAGACGCGTCAAAACCCCGGATTTTAGAGCCCGGAACCCGGACGGACAAGTCAACAGCCTTTTTTAAACATACAGTAAAAAACCTGTTGAAAATGTTATACATTTTTATTTATTTTCAGACATCTTTTTAAATATAGGTACCTAACAAAACAAAATCTTACCTTATCTTAACAGTGTGTTCCAATTTGTTTATTTTTAGATTTTAATTGTTAAATTTTTAAACCCGGACTACAAATGAAACCCCGCCCGGACGCTCCCCGGATGCCCTCCAAACTAAGACAAATCCGGGGAAACCCGGACGGATGGCAACCCTACCTAAGAGAGATGCCATCAGTGAATGGACTTTAATTTTGATAGCTTGTATCTCGGAAACGTAACTCTCTGGTAACTTTTTGTATGATTCAAAACTTGTTTTTATTGATGCGAGGTATCGATTACTGGGCCTACCACACGCTCATGCTTTACCACAGTTCCGGCCTGAACTGAACACGGGCGGCGCTACCACATGCTCAGTTAAGAACGCGCAGGTCTCATTTTTGTCGAAATCGTCGACGTGTAAACAAACAATGTTTCCCAGTGAAGATCTATTTCTTAAATCCTTCGATTTGATTTTCCAAATTGCAGGCAGAGATATATAATTATAGACTTAAAAATTCAGTCAAATAGTCGCGGGCATACTTGCTTATGTCTGCCATTTTTGAATGACGCACGATCACGTACGACAAGACGTACCTCATCGACCGACGACTAGCCTCGACAGGCCTCGACTGCGGTGTGAACACTGAACGCCTGAACGGAACGCCCAACCACACGCACAGACAAGTACGCGCAGGCCGGGCCGGCCGGATCTGTGCGTGTGGTTGGGGTTTCAGTTCAGACAAACGATACTGGAGGAATTCCTAGCGGGCAACGCCAAAATAAACAAAAATTTCTAGCAAGTCGAATAATGCGCAGGCCGCGCCGTGGGGTTTGCGCGTGATACAGTTTTACCAACGATACGCACGGTGTTCCGTGTACAAGCCAGTTTGCGCAGGCAAGACTGTGGTGTAGAATGAGCATATAGGATTACCCCAACCCTAACCCTATTTTATTTGATGTTTCGTTGATTACTACTAACTGTTTGCATACTGTTACATATTTATTCAAAAACTAGCTGTGCCCGCGACTTCGTTCGCGTGCTTGTCGGAAACTAAAATGCGTCGCTTAGATAAAAGTACATTTAATCATTGCCCTGCGTTAACTTACTGACGCTGTAGAAAATAAGAAGAGAGTAATGCAAAGTACTGACTATGTCTAATACTAAAGTTTAGATGGATGGGTGTTTGTTAATCAACCACGTCAGAACGGCCGAACGGATATTGAAGAAATTTGAAACAGGTACATTATAGTCGACAGGCAGACAGATTGTCGTTGGCGCGTTCGTGTTCCACGCGCGCCTCAAAGATATGTCAGCAACAATTAAAGGGCCCCAAAGGGACGTCTGCCGGGGCTGAGGGTTGTCCGCAAGAGATACCATGGCCCCGAAACACAAAGGGCTAAGAAGGAACGTGGGTGGTTTTTAGTCAGTAGAAGTCTGACACTTTCTTCCGCTCCGCCCAGAGCGGGATGAGTCATTTGATAATTTACGAACCACAAAAAAAGGGGGGATTAGAGGGTGTTTCGAGAGGGTACCTGTACCGAATCTGGGACATCGAATCTGAAATGGCCGCCACCTCCTTCTGCGAAGCAGTAATGCTAGCGAAAGAGGTGGCGGAACGTGAGAGGGAGACGTACAACCTCTCGTCCACGCTCTCGCCGCCGCGGGAGACGCTCCGGGCATCGGGGGCCACGTGATGGCTTCCGGCCACCGTAGGCGCGGGCCTGTGAACGGTGAGTAACGGGCTAGTTAATCGTTCGTCCGTCCTATGACGATGGAGGCGCGTTCGTGTTCCACGCGCGTCTCAAAGAGATGTCAGCAACATTGAAGGGGCCCCCAAGGACCGACGCCCGTTGGGGCTGCGGGTTGTTCGAAAGAGATACCGCGGCCTCGACACATAGGGCTAACAACACACCACATCTATATGACGACATGGTTGGCGCAATGGCTGGACGATTAACAGTAGCACTGCGTGTCGCAGGTTCGATTCCCACACGGTACAAAAAAAAATATGTCTTAGGTTTTATCTAATTTTAATTTAGTTTAAAAAAATAGTATTTTAATACTGTGTAATTGGTAAATTTTTATTTGTTGACTATTCACGAAACATAATGTGTGTATGTTTACTATCACCGCGGTTCAGAAAATGACATCAAATGAATAACGCCATCTGTCGAAGACGAAGATAAACTGCTAAAAAAGAGCGATCAAACACTTTAAGGTTTAGGCTATGTAGATTTTGAAAGCAGCGTCATTTATACTTATATCTACGTACCTTTTGCTATCATAACTTTTTTAAAGTTATCTTGTGAAGGCATTTAGTAATAAGTACCATATTCGTTCAATAGATGTCGTTGCTTGTCTCATTCTTGACCATAACGATAAGTTCTTCTTGAAAAGTATAAATTCATATATCTTTTGATAGAGAGCACCGATTACGATGAAACAAAGACTAAGTAATAGCCCAAGATACGCACAATATTTATGTATAAAAGTTACCTACATTCGTTTAGTAAATTTGACGTGATGCTTAGTCATCGAAACAGACAAACAGACAAAAATTCCAAAAATGCTGGAAATGTGTTCTGTTGGTTATACTTTAATACCCTGACAATTTTTTTTTTAAATATTTTCGATGTACAAAAACGATTTCTCTACAGATTTATTATATGTATGTATAGAAGATGAACTCTTTCTTTAAGTATTTTACGAGTCATAACTTTGCAGAATTTGATCCTTAATAACGGCGCGGCTGTATCAAATGGTGTTATTATAAAACAGAAACATTATGCGGGTTTCTAATAAGATGTTCCATCATATTATTAATGTAATCCTACACAAAATCTTCTACATAACAAAATAGGTACTTACGAAAAAACTATCTACTACAGGAAATGTGGAACAGGTAAAACTAAATAAAAGCTTTGAATAAGTTCATTTGTCGAAATCGATGTAAAAAAATGATAATGTTTTATCATTTTTTTATTTTGTTATGTAGAAGATTTATAACAACAGACTTGAATGACCCATACCCATTTTATTTGTATTTTATTTTATGAACGCATCCAACATTTTTTCGAAATATGGGAAAACCCTGTGTTAGCCAACTGTCTTACTACCCTACATAAATATTGATTCAAAGATAGGAATACAATTTTACGAATTCACTATATCCATCCCTACGAAGACCCACTTACCCTATTGTTTTATTGAAACAATGCGTACAATTTTTTCTTGAGTTCTAAGCAAAATACGATTTTTTCTAGTTCAAAATACAATTCCTTAAAAAGTTAACTTTGCAACACTGCCTATTTTGTCACTGACAAAAGTGACAAGTGACAGTACTGACAGTGCAGTGTCACTGTCATTTGTCGACCAGAATCGAAATCAAGTTTTAGGATTATTGCGAACTGCTGTGTTCATCAAATCATCAGTGTTGGAATCAATTTTTAGCCCCAGACCAAAAAGAGGGGTGTTATTAGTTTTATGGGTTTAATATACATAATTTCAATTCGTAGTTTTCTACTCTTTCATCAGGAATTAATTCTCAGTAATACATGTCATGTGCTACACAAGCCTCAAAATTGTTTATTCAAAATAACCTCGGCTTTTCAAGATAAAACGGCTTGTAATAATTATTTAATAAGTAAAATCTGAGAATAAATATGTCTTCAAACACCGAAATTGATTTTTCCGACTTCAAGGTACGTATTACTTGCCCAATGCTAGGGTAAAGCAATGTAAAGTTAGCGTATTAATATACGTGCAATATGTTTTAGGTGCCACCGATCTTCGAAGATTTGAATGAAAGGGTAAAGGAATACCTTTTGAAGCCGGAAAGACTGCCAATACATCAATGGGAACGTTCGCAGTCCCACTGGCATCGAGAACCGAACGTCGATTCTTTATTTATTTACGATGACGACGATTATGTTCCGGACACTACACTTGAGGTAAGTATTTATAGACAAATAATATAGAAAAACAGTCAACTGAACTAACAATGATGTTATCAGCTGAATACTCATTGTGAGTATTGAGCTGATAACAACATTGTTAGTTTGGTTGAGTAGAGTTAAGACGATATGGCTGGAACGCTTTTGACAGGACTTATCTGATAGATTTCTAATGAATGTTACAAGGAGGAATTTGGGTCAGTGGGTCGTCTTAGGGGAGTTGGACTACTTTTATTTTATAATAACAATTAGTGTTTCGTGCATAAAATTACTAACAAAATGTGATGTGAAAAATAATAATAATAATAATAATAATATTCCACAACTATCACACAACGCCATCTAGTCCCAAGCTAAGCAGAGCTTGTGTTTTGGGTACTAGACAACTGATAAACATACTTATATATTTCTAAATACATACATATTATAGATAAATTACACCCAGACACAGAACAAATGATCGTGCTCATCACACAAACATTTGTCCTGGGTGGGAATCGAACCCACGACCTCCGGCATAGCAGTTAGGGTCACTAACCACTAGACCAACAGGTCAAAAGGAAGTAATATATTTTTATAGTAATTTCACGCGTACTATGGTCACAGACAACAGCTAGTTTTATGATTAGTATGTCTATTCTTGCTAACAAAAATCAATAATAATAATCAATAATGATCCTAATTTATTCTATGATTTTAAATAAGAAATAACATACATAAATACAAAATTAATGTTCTTTAAAACGGGAGACCATATTTTGATAAACTTAATTTTTTTTTCAGGTTGTCAGGGACCCAATAACAGGTGAGATAATTGGTTTGGAAGAAGTAAGCATACCAGTGGAAGATGATGAAGACAGTCTCTCTATGGCCCGGGCTCCACTGCCTCCAAGTCAAGCAACCAGAGGCACAACCACCCAGAGCCCATTCCTGCCAGCGGGATTTGAAGAAGAACTGGAGAAACTGCTGGCTGACGCAGCAAATGGAGCAGTCAACATTGACCTAGAAAATGAAGAGCCTGGAAAGTTCTTGGGTGAAGGTAAGAATACAGAAAAAGACCATTTATGGCATACACAATGTATTACAGTGATTTTTTATTGTCTACCGTTACTGCCACTTTTTGATAATAAGTTTTTAGTTATTTCTAGCTCTCCTTCATGGTAAGTCTTCTCTTGTTTATTTATTTGTACACCTTCCACAAAAAAAAATTATGGATTACTAACTGAAAATATTTTTGTTCCCAAGTTTACCCTGCCATCGTTTTAGTATTTCTCTATCCAATGTTTTACTTAAGATTAGTTTGTCTCCTGTTTATTTATTGGAGTGGTGACAAAAGGTGTCTAAAGGTGCGATTTTACGCCGCTGCTCAGTGCGACCGGCATAGCACCAATGAGTCTTTTAAGATTATGGCCTATATACAAATTTTTAATTCTTCCTGTTTCAGACATTCTCAACACAGTACCTGGATCTAAAGACACTGTGCTGTTTGCTGAGGACGGTTTTACTGTCCTCAATGCACCGAAGGAGTCTGATGAGGCAGCTGAGGAAATAGAAAATGTGGATATTCATGTCAAGATCAACTTGGAAGAAGTAGTGGCTAATAATGCTCACTTAGTAGGCAAGTATTACATAAGAAACTAGAAAATATGCTATAATACATGAGACCCAACTACATGTAACCAACAATTTTGAGTGATAGTTTCCTTTTGAAAGACTGAAGTGTGAATGTTGAAAATCTTTACGAAATCTTTCACCGACTGATCATGTTGTTATTTGCGTGCCAATTATCTTTCAAACGGTGAGAATCATCAAACATTTTTTTCTTAAACTTCGTGCTCTTGCGTATTATATTTCACAGATTTTTGGAAAGATGAAGAGATACTAGAAAAGAAACCACAGCGACCAATCAAACAACTGGAACTGGACAGTGATATAGATAATGACAATTTCCTTGAAGCCACCATCATCAGGCCTCCCATAGAACTGCCAGAGATACCGGTGTTGAACATTACCAGTTCGGCAGCAAAGCAAGGAGTTACATCCACGGACTGGGCTGAGATGATTGATGTGTCGCAGCCTGTGCCAGAGTTCAGGGAGAAGATTAAGGATATGGCTCAGACTTATCCATTTGAACTGGATAACTTCCAGAAACAAGTATGTTTTATTTTATATACTTAGCCAATTTACATCTTCAGCTTGTCTAGAATTCGACGACACGGTTGGCGCAGTGGCTGAGCGATTGGACTGCTGCGCTGCATGTCGTGGGTTCGATTCCCGCACGGAACAAATATTTGTATGACCTACAGATAGTTGTTTCGGGTCTGGGTATTTGTGTATGTGAGTTTAAATGTTTGTAAACGCACCCACGATACAGGAGAAATTCCTAGTGTGGGGCAACGATTTAAAAAAAAAAAAAAAAAGAATTTTCCTTGTGATAAATTGAACTCTATTATCATGGCGGAAACTTTCCTTTCGGTCATAATCATAATGGATAGTAAATGAATAAATTTCGAACGAAGCCGAAAGTCACCAGTCATTGCGATATTTTTTTTTGTTTGATATAACTTCTGGGAACCTTTCGGTTACGGAGATATTATTATTAAAAGTCAAAGTTCCAACATGTTTACATGGTTTTTTACGAATCGAAGTTATAAATGGTAATACGTTAAATGTTAAATACCCCCATGACTCCCATACGCACACACGTCCTTCCATAAATGTAATGTTTTCAGCTTGATTAACTATACATAACACTGATAAGTGATTTTGATGGATGTAAAGATGACGGCAAAGTGATTGGTATGTTTACATCCTGTATAATTTACTCCTTTTAATGTAAAAATAATATACAATTTATTTCAGTCGATTCTCAAACTGGAAGAAGGCCACCACGTCTTTGTAGCGGCACACACGTCGGCTGGCAAAACTGTCGTCGCTGAATATGCTATAGCTATGTCCAGAAGAAATTGTACTAGGTATGTTACTTTCTATACAGAAACCCGTAAGTACACCGTTAACGAAATCGAGAGGTACTTGTTCTTAGTGTCTCTGCCAAGTTAGATTTATTCTGGACCTTAGACCTTACCTGGGAACCTTCGGGAAGTCTGGGAAGTTTTTTTTTTTTTTTTAAGAAACGTTGCCCCAAACTAGGATTTTCTCCTGTATCGCGGGTGCGTTCACAAACATATAAAGTCACATACACAAATATCCAAACCCGAAACAACTATCTGCAGGCCATACAAATATTTGTTCCGTGCGGGGATCGAACCCGCGACACGCAGCGCAGCAGTCCAATCGCTTAGCCACTGCGCTAACCGTGCCGTCAAGTTACGGGCATATTGAGGCCCAACTTTTTGTAACGTTTTTTTTAAATTAAATGTTATAAGTATAACTTTTAATGTCCAATGCATCCATCAACACAATGTATAGTAGAGTGCGTTACTTTAGGTACTACCGTAAATTGTGATTTTCTATACTAAAAAAAGGAATTTCTTAGTTTAATGGTCAGAATGCGATTGCGTGAAAGGTGTATACGCAAGACATTTTGTAGAGACATCACCATCAAATAAATTGGCATTAAGTAAAAGATTTGGTGTCATGATGCACTTGTATGTACCAAATAGTCCAACTTGTCTTACTATCTCCTTCTGGACCTACCGCGTTGATGATCCCTGCTTTTCTACGTTTAACTCGCAATCTGTGGCTACTTTCGCCCAATTTACTCGTAAAATCAAAAAGCCAAACATTATCATTGACTGTTTCTCTTACAGGGCAATATACACATCGCCTATCAAAGCGTTATCCAACCAGAAGTATAATGACTTCAACAAGATGTTTGGCGAGGTGGGGCTCCTCACGGGAGACCTGCAAATAAACCCCACTGCATCCTGCTTAGTAATGACCACAGAGATTCTACGCTCTATGTTGTACTGCGGCTCTGACGTCACTAGGGACCTCGAATTTGTCATCTTTGACGAGGTCCATTACATAAACAATGCTGAGGTAAGTATATTTATATATCTGTTGTTGTATCTACAGTCACAAGCACTAATATGTATACACTTAGGAAGATTCGAGAGGTGTTTTTCGCGGAGTAACTAATGCAACTTTGATTGAACGTCTATTTCATTTGTATGGGTACCAAAATAGTACCTATGTTCGTTGAAAACCACTTAAGTCGCTACGTGTATGTTACCGCTCGTGACGATACTGGGTTTTTGCTGTGTGCTTGGGACCCAAATTAAGAAAAGCTTTAGACATAAGTTAACGTAACGTAAACACGAACATACATACAAACATACACTTCTAACACATAACCCTCCTTTTGGGCTTCGCAGTCGGGTAAAAAACTTAAGACACACACAGCTATCTACATTACTTTGACGTCTATCTACTGTTAGTGACATAAAGCAACACGGTAAGAGTATCAGTATCTTCATTATTAATCGTTAGAGATCGGATGTTAGATTTAGCTTAGATCGCTTTTCTAATCATAATTCCCCCCAGCGCGGCTACGTATGGGAGGAAGTCCTGATCCTTCTGCCGGCTCACGTCAGCATAGTGATGTTGAGCGCGACAGTCCCGAACACGCTGCAGTTCGCCGACTGGGTTGGACGCACCAAGAAACGGAAGGTGTACGTCGTGTCTACGCCCAAGAGGCCTGTGCCCCTCTGCCATTATTTGTACACAGGTAACATTGGAATACATAGATACATAACAGTACGCCTATAATACCCGAAGGGTTAAATAGAGGTCCCGTCGGGGCTGCGGGTTGTTCGAAAGAGATACCGCGACCTCGACACGAAGGACTAAGAAGGAACATGGGTGGTTTTAAGTCAGTAGAAGTCTGACACTCCCTTCCACTCTGCCCAGAGCGGGAGGGACTATTTCATGATTTCCCACCCCCCAAAAAAAAGGGTTAAGTAGAGGTCTATTGCACTCAGATTTCACCAGTTATGTTTATGTCCTATGTAATAAGGGGGCAGATCCAGACTCGGTGACTGCTACTGACAAATTCGTAATGAAAAAACCCAATAACACGTTCTCCGCCCCGGGAATCGAACCCTAGCAGTTGCACTTGATCAGCGAGGCAGTCAGATAGTACCGCTATTATGCAATTCAATAGGTGAGCGAAATCAGTAGTGACAGACATTGCACTCCCAAGTAACATGACAAGGTCCCACTTCATCCAAAACTGGTCATCTCCTGAGTGTAAAATTCTCTATAATAACAAATGAAATCTCGGCTGTGTTCCATCAGAGTAGGCAGAAACAACAGATTAGCGGATCTGTATATTGTATCCATATTATTATGATATTTCTCGACGGCATGTCAGAAGCCCACGGCCGGCATAAATCTCTGGCACCAGATTAGACACTAACTACACGACAAATAAACAAACAAATAAATATTTTTTCTTTCTTTCTTTCTTAAACAAACATTAACACACCTCAAACTCTAGTGGACAATTATTAAAATAATTTTTTTTTCAGGAACGGGTGGAAAGTCAAAAAACGAAAGGTTCTTAGTAGTTGATCAGGAAGGAAACTTCCAACTGAGAGGTTACAATGAAGCAGTCGCGGCTAAAAAAACTAGAGAGAATGACTACAAAAAGAACTTTGGTCCAAAGGGTAAACTATCACGGTACAGAGTATTATGACAAATATACCGTAAAAAAGTAATTCTTTTAACTTTTGTTTTATTTTAAGGTGGTAAAATGTACATGAATCCCAAAGCCGAGCAAACAATGTGGGTGGCCTTTATCGATCATCTGAAACAGCACGACAAACTGCCGGTCGTTGCGTTTACTCTCTCGCGTAACAGGTAATATGACGTCATTTTGTCCAATAAATATATTTTCCAGGGTAGATGTGCAGTTGTACTGATAGATACTTGAGCTTCAGAACGTTTTCATCAGCTCACAGTAATCCACGCCTGGATATAGGCCTCTTCAATCGCACGCCACTCGAATTAATTTTCGGCAACTCCTATTCAGCTGCTACCAGCCACCCTGCGAAATCGTCGCTCCACCGAGCCTGTGGGCATCCACCTGACGCCTGCATTCTAGAACTCGTCTACCGCAACGGTCATCGGCTCACGGTTAATACGACCGGCCCAGTGCCACTTCAGCTTACATATTCTTTAAACATCTTCTGAACCGATCCGATTCTGTCAGAATGTTTTAAAATCGTAAAATCAGCATCGCCTTCCCCTCCATAAAATACTTTCCTCTTCTGCCTCAACACGTATTTATAATAATAATAATATAGCCTTTTATTCAGATCAGTGTAACAATGAAAAGATAAATACATGAAAAAACTCAAATCTAAATCTTAATCTATTCTTTTTTTTTTAATTTTACTGATGGCAAACAAATCTACAGAGATGTAGATCTGTTTGCCAGTACAAACGCCAACACGTATTGCAATCAATAAGAAAGTTATTTCTATAGAATTTAATTCTAGATGTGATCAGAATGCTGAGAGTCTAATGTCGGTAGACTTAACTACGGCTAAAGAAAAGGGCCATATCCGCTCATTCTTCCAAAAGTGTCTTCAAAGGCTGAAAGAACCTGACAGGAGGTTGCCACAGGTAATAAACAAACTACGAAAAACTACAATGTATTGATCTCAACAAGGAGTTTCTATCTAATAGTATATTGTATTGGTTTTTAGGTGATTAGGTTGCAAAGAGTCTTGGAAAATGGAATAGGAGTTCATCACAGTGGAATATTGCCACTACTCAAGGAAATTGTAGAAATGCTGTTCCAGTCTGGTTTTGTAAGTATACTTTCAAAAAAACCATATCCAGATCCCTTTTATGTAATGAGTATATAAGAAGAAGTCTGAAAGTGGCGACGGTAGCTGAAAAGTTGTGTGGTGATCGGTTGTCGTGGTATGGGCATGAGACGCGGAGGAATGAGAAAAGTGTCATGTACAAAGCTTTGAGTATGAATATGGAGTGGTATAAGAGTAGAGGGAGACCAAAGAAACGATGGATGGACTGTGTAAAGAAAAATATTGCAAGAAAGGAGCTGTCAGCTGAGATGACGAGTAATAGAAAAATATGGAAGAAAACATGCTGTGCCGACCCCAAATGAATTGGGATAAGGGCACGAGAATGATGATTCAGAACCCTTTTAAAATCGACTGATACTATAATCTTCACGCAAATTTACACTCAATGACGCAAAACTTACAGGTGAAAATCCTATTCGCGACGGAAACGTTCGCGATGGGCGTTAACATGCCCGCGCGTACGGTCGTGTTCGACGAGACCACGAAGTACGACGGACTGCAGCGACGAACTCTCGCGCCTGCTGAGTACATCCAGATGGCGGGCAGAGCCGGGAGGCGAGGTAGGTGTTTTGTATTTGACGATATATTTTATTTTGAGTTATCATAGTCATCACGCCTCACGCCTGACCCTAATACACCAATATTTCGCCGCTAGTATTAATACATAATCACAACACCTACAAGTTATATACCTACAATATTATTCCTTCTCGTTACCCAGGTCTGGATGACACAGGAACTGTGATCATACTCTGCAAGGAAGCCGTACCTGACCTTGTAACTCTAAAGGGCATGATGCTGGGTATTCCTCAGAAACTGTCCTCGCAGTTCAGACTTACATACGCTATGATACTCAGCCTGTTACGGTAAGACCTAGTGTTAATTTATTTAAACTTTATGCACAATAGTGAAACATAGGCGGACTTAATGCCACAAGGCATTCTCTACCAGTCAACCTTAGGGTTAATCAAGACAACATTGTGGTAGGATACAAAATAACTAAAAAAAAAAAACAATGTTAATGTTGTTGATTTTAATCTGCTGTCTTTGCAATATCATAAAAAGATTGAAAAAAAAGAGATAAAAGATAGAGAAAGAGGAAAATTTACATACAATATTATAATATATTATACGCCGAAGTAAGCAGCACCCGTGGTCATGAAATGTGAAATCGAGCAGACACGTGACTCAATTAGGGTTTTCAAAAATCCTGTACTAAATATTCACCTTCATACTCGCACGTTTTATGACCGCGACTGCCGGGAGCCTTGAAATTCTCACTCGGTAACGTTTTCTTAAATTACAGCTGTATCTTCAAATCAACTTGTTTCAGTCCCTAAAGTACTGACGCGATCAAGCTACCCAAAATTGTAAATTTTTCCCAATTAACTTTAAACCTGATGCTTTAGCGATAAAGTTTAAAATCTATTATTGTTTGCCGACGTGACGTCCGCACATTCACATTAAACCTTTACCATAACACATGCTAAAACACTAATACTTTTTTCACCACCAATAGAGCCGCAACAGTATCAGTAGAAGGCATGATGCAGCGTTCATTCCGGGAGTTCAGCCAAATATGCCAGGCAGACAACTACAGGAAACAATTGCAGCTCGCCGAAAAGGAATATTCTGAAAAGTGTAGTACACCGCTGCCTTCCCACCTGGCACCTTTAGCGGCGTACTATGATACCGCAGCAGCGTACATCGACGTATTAAATGAAATCATGCCCATATTGCTCAGTACCGCTAAAATATCGAAGGAAATGGTACCAGGGAAGATTCTAGTGGTGTCTGCAGGGCCATATATGAATCAGCTGGGTGTACTGTTGAATAATAATGGTAAGTGTATTTGTAACAATTATTATTATAGCTAGTCTTTATGTTCCACTGCTGGCCAAAGGCCCCCCGGTCACGGTTCAATTTGTAACAATAGTTGATACTGTACGTACTAGAACTATACTGACTGCTGTAATCAGCTGTTTAACAACACTAGCGGCCTGTCCCGGTTTTCGCACGGATGGACATTTTTAAGCTTGTAATAAATATAGCCTAAGTTACTCAGGTATAATATAGCATTGTTATGGTGAAAGAATTTTTGAAATCGGTCTAGGAGTTTTTGAGTTGATTCGTTACACACATACAAATCTTTCCTCTTTATATTATTTGTGAAGATACCATAACTTTCTTTTTTATGCTAATCTATTTTCATGTATACTAATTTTAGGTCCTAGGCAGACACCTTATAAAGTACTAGTATTGGACACCAAAATTCAAGACAACGCAAAGTACAACTTCGAAGTGGATGAGAATTGGTACCGAATGCTTAGTTTCTCGGCTATGTACGATTCTTTAGGTAAATATTTCTTACCTGTACTATTAATATGTCAACCATTGAAATTGAAACCGTATGCTTATCATCATAAATATCACTTCGCTTTCGTTTATTTTATTGCAGGCACCGAAGAAAGTACTTTAGATCACACGATATTATGCATTGCGCCTAAAAATATAATAGCCGTTACCAAAATGAACCTGAAAATTGACAATAAAATAATTATTGATGACTGGGAGAGAAGACAAATGCCCAGGTAAATGTTACGTTGCTGTCTTATTATATTGTCATATTTAAAAAGTATCAATAGTGCCTGTGGAACATTTAGAAAACTTATCTTGAGAGCCCTCTTTCGCACTGCCTTATACCGCGTCGCCTTTTTAACGTGCACTGGGTTTTCAACGCACTACTTAGCGTCTAGACTTGAACTCCATAAAGTTAACTAAAAAATCTAATTAGTCCGTCAGATAGATTTCCAAAAAATATTGGACAGGTATTTTTTATTTTTTCACGTAAACAAACAATGAAGACGATACAGTGCTTTGAAAACTCGTGTGACGTCAAATTCTAAGACATTAGTATGACATGTTGACCGGTGAGTGACGTCACAACCCCCCACTCAAATCTTTGACGCGTTTTATCGTCGTAATTTTTTTAATGATTTTGATAAAACAAAAAATTCGTATCCAATATTTTTCGATAATCTAACAGACGGACTAATTAGATTCATATTTTTTTTAGTCAGTAAACATCCCTTTTAAACATGTTTTTTCTGGTTGGGATGCGCTCTTTCTCTCCATTCTCAATTTTCATGCTGGTATCAATATTAGGTTAAAAATCGTCCCGTCAAAACAGAACCAAAGAATCAAGGGTTTATATACTTGACTAATTGGGTGACTGCCCCGTTGTTCTAGCGGTCGCAAGCACGACTCCTGACCGTGAGGTTATATTCCGAGTGCGGGCAGTGTTATTTTTATTTTCCATCAGGAATTTCTCAGTAGCAACCACCAAGTCGAGATGTGGACCCAGTTGATGGCAATAGGCGAGCCTATTACAGCCCTATTACATGGGACTTAAACATCACTGGCGAAATGTGGGTGTACTGGTAGGCCCAAAGGGCTCGGTTCGGCCTCTACCCGGGCCGGTTCGGGGATTACACGCGTGAAGTTATGTTATCTACTAGATTAATAATTAATCATAGATCATTATTACAGGTTCAAGGACGCCCCAGTTGGTTCAAGCTGTGCGAGCGCAGTCCAGGAACTGTCACGCATCTCACACGCAGTGTGTTCGGGCGCAAGTACGCTAGACCATATCAGCCTCACACAATCACTGTCCATCACCACTGGAGAAATTCTTTCCTCGCTCGACAAGATGAACAAGTGCATGGTAAGTTTCTACTTTTAAGGGAGGACCATGTTGCTGGGACTGCGGGACTGTTCGAAGAGATACCGCGGCCCAGGTGCACAAAGGTCTAAGATGGAACATGGGTGGGTTTTAGTCAGTCTGCAGATGTTGACACACTCTTCCGCTACACCCAGAGCGGGAGGGGTCATTTGATGATTTCCCATCCACAAAAAAGGGGAGAACATTTGCGACCTTAGTATGTACAAATCAAATTCATATCAAGTGTCCATTTTGTTATCAGAGCTGTTTATGACAGACAAAGCGTTGTGTGATAGCCGGCAAAGAACTCGAGCTGGCGGGGAAACATTACGGCGCCTTAACTATAAATATCACTTCGGTCGCAATGTTTCCAAAAAACAAAGACTTTAAAAGAGAGCATGTCAAACTAATACGCGACAAAAAAACATGCGCACAAATAGACAACCTCCTTCTGTTTGGAAGTCGATTAAAAAGACATGGACACCTTAATTTCATCGGAACACACCTGCCGTTGTTTAGTAGCAGAAATCTATACTAATATTATAAAGCTGAAGAGTTTGTTTGTTTGTTTGTTTGTTTGAACGGGGTAAACTCTGGAACTACTGGTTGGAATTGAAAAACTCTTTTAGTGTTGGATAGTCCATTTATCGAGGAAGGCTTTAGGCTATATAACATCACGCTAAGTCCAATAGGAGCGGAGCATAAATGAAAAATGTTGCAAAAACGGGCAAAGGTATTCGTTTTTGAGAGCTTCCGTTGCGTGCGCTGCGAAAACGGTTTAAGTTACGCAAATATCATGTATGAAAGAATTGTTCCTCTTTAAATGTTCTAAAAAAAAGTTCGCGACAGCATATATTTATCTTTTAAGATTGACTCACTGTAACCATTTTTTACTATTAAAATGTTCGATTAAAAATAATGATATTTTGCGATGCTTATTTAACCCATATGATATTAATCTATATGTAAATGAAGCTCTCTTATTCTTCATTTAATTTGAATTTCCCGCGCATTCACTTGGACTGCATACGTTATCTGTGTTGACGACAGCCCTGCACTATGGTCAATCTATGATTGGCAAAAATCTCTTTGGATTGATAGAAAAATATGTGAACACGTTTTTAAGGACATATTTTACAAAGTATAGAAAAACTATTGAAGCAATAGCTTTTAATGTTGTTTCTCCTTACAGGTTAGTAATAATGATTCACTTTAATGTACCTAGAAATAAGTTGTGTTTATAAAAGTACCTATGTACAATTTGTAAAATTAAAAATTTCTCCTTACAGAGCAATAGCATAAAGCAGTTGTTTTATTAACTAACATATTACATATATCTAAATAAATATGTTTGTTAGCACGTAAATTTAATATAGAATATTTGTGCCCTTTACTCTATACAGTTTAAACAATTATCTTAGAAGATATCGCAATATCAAAATGTCCGCGCGACAAAATAATTACGCGCGCGGCAGTCATTCGGTCCGGTGCGGTAGGTAAGTGGGGATTCTGGCCTCCGGGAGCTCCGGAGAAATTCAAATTCAAAATATTTACTGCACCATAATGTTTACAAGTACAATGGATTACTGTATATTTAACAGTAAGAGATAGGTACCTATAGTAATTGTCACTTTAATAATATAATCGTAGCCAATCTAAACTAATAGGTATTATAAAGAGGAAAGGTAAAATTTTTTGTTTGATACGAGTACGATTTAACTCAAGTTAAGTTGAATAGTCGGTTTATCGAGAAAGGCTAAAAGCTATATTATGTGATGCAGACGAAGTTGCGTGGGTCAGCTAGTAGTATAATACGAGTAGTGGATCTTCCTTGGACGAGCTCTTGCACAAAAGTGAACCTTTACATAAGGCATGAAAACCTTATAAATATCTCATTTCTATAAATATTTAAAAAAAAAAAATTTCAGCAAGAACTCAAAGAACACAGAAAATGCACGGACATTGCGAACTTCAAGACGGAGTTCGCAATAGTGTACGAGCGAAAGCTGACGGAGCGTAAACGTGACAAGTACAAACGGTTACTGTCGTTTGAGAACCTGGCGTTATATCCGGACTACCAGAGAAGATTGATGGTACTGAGGGAGCTGAGCTATATTGATGAACATGACAGTGTTATACTTAAAGGTATGTGTTAATAGGGCAGAGGTAAACTGAGACAGTGCCTGAGGTGGGTCAGCAAGGGTCGACGCCTGCCGGGGCTGCGGGTTGTTCGCAAGAGATACCGCGGCCACGACATAAAGGGCTAAGAAGGATGGGTGGTTTTTAGTCAGTAGAAGTCTGACACTCCCTTTCGCTCTGCCCCAAGAGCGGGAGGGATTATTTGATGATTTCCCATCCCCAATAAAAAAGGTGAGTAATCATGTATCCCATCCAGCATCACACAGCTACCTCAAGCACCGTATGCGTCAAAGGGTAGGCTGGTCGTAAAAAAATGCAAACATTGGAAAAGAGGTTGGTATTGTATAGCGATGTTTTGGTTTAAGATTTTCACTTACCCCAGTACAATCCTCTATGAATCTGTTAAACTTTTTAGTACACAATTTGATCAAAGTGAATTCCGCGAAAAATTCTGTCATTTCACAAACACAATACATTTCAGATTTCATCTGACTTAAAGGTACTAGGAATCAGTTATAGAAGTTGATATTCAAACACGCATATTTTCCTCTTCACAGGGCGAGTAGCATGTGGCATGGGAACAAACGAACTGATAATTTCGGAGCTGGTCTTCAGAAACGTGTTCACAGACAAGACTCCCGCTGAGATAGCAGCGCTGCTCAGTTGTTTTGTGTTCCAAGCGAGGACGCAGATGGATAATCAGCTCACGGATAAACTGGCAGAGGGCGTCGCAGCCATCGAACAAATTGATGCGGAGTTGACTGCTATTGAGTCTAAGTATTTGGTGAGTAGAAGCTGATAGTTCTAGGTAAAGCTTAGCTTATCATCATCTGTGTAGCCTTTTCTCCCAACTTTATTGGGATCGTCTTCTAGGATTACCGGATGCAACTGAATACCAGTGTATTGCGTGGATCAACTGCCTATCTGACCTCCACAACCGAGTTAGTACTGGGTAATACATTAGCCATTGCATGGACTGGTCGTCAAACTTTCGGGCCACTAAGTACCTGTAACGACTGTTAAAGGTCTATGACTGCCAGCCGGTACCTACGGTTTAACGTGCTTTTCAAGGCACGGAGGAAACCGGACCTTTTTCAAGCGCGTTTTAACCTTGAAGATCGACCCGTGCGGCTGTTATTATTTTGCCACGAACTCCTCCTTGCAATCAAGTCCAAACCAAAATACAAATCAAGATCAAAAATAGTTTGCAGATGCGTTAAACAGATTGACAATTAATTTTTGTGCTCCTCGAATACATCGACAATCAAGTCAAACCTGCTAAAAAAACGTTTATTAATAAAAACTCCCTTTTTATTAATAAACGTCCCGTTTTTGCCTATCCTTCCAGAGTTTTTATGCTGCCTATGGGCCTCTGACTTGATTTTTCTTTTTTGGGCGGGTGGAAAATCATCAAATAACCCCTCCCGCTCTTGGGCAGAGCGAAAGGGAGTGTCAGACTTCTACTGACTAAAAACCACCCATGTTTCTTCTTAGCCCTTCATGTCGAGGCCGCGGTATCTCTTGCGAACAACCCGCAGCCCCGACGGGCAACCCGCAGCCCCGACAGGCTTTGACTTCACTTTACATGCCGTCGAGAAATATCTCTCCCTTCACCATAGCAAGTGATCATTGGGTACTTGACTATTGTAAAATTTACGATATGTTATGTCATTTTAAAGAACTAACGGAAATAATATATGATGTATAAAAAAAAAAAAAAATCAATCAAAAAATGGAATACCTACACGCATATCCACGCTTCAGAAGTTTTTAGTGGTGGCATTTTCTATCCTTGTCGCACAAAAAGGCCATTTGTACTACGTAACTATGCAGTGGCGGTATAGGTTATGACGTCACATCTTCATAGCGCGGTCTTTGTCTAGCAAGTCATTTTATATCGGGTAAAACTAAGCCATTTTTTAAGATATTACACTAGTTTTTTTTATTTTTGCCTATCTTTTTATTTACTGTTTCCAGATCACTAGTAAAGAAAAATTTTTCAAGTACCCAATTATACAATACGCACATGAATCTGGAAAATCAGGAGAAGGGTCATTCCTAATGAATCGCATCTGTGTTTCAGGTGGGTCAATTCGAAGGCCAAGCCGAAAGACTCAACTTCGGCCTTGTCAGGGTAGTTTACGAATGGGCATTAGAAAAGCCATTCGCGGAAATAATGGATCTCACTGACGTGCAAGAGGGTATTATTGTCAGATGCATACAACAGTTACATGAGGTAAGAGAGACATTGCTCTTTTTGACCTACTATAAAAAAAGGTAGAAGAGGTATTTCACATAACTTAAAAAAGGTCTCTCCGTTTAAACAAGGACACATTTTTTTAATAATAATGCATTTGGTTCCTTACGAGTATTACAATCAATTCTAGTTCTGAGTTAAAGACAATTTGTGGAAATCAAAAGTAAGAGAAAGTGCAAAGAAGCGCTTTCATGATTCATCTGACTGTATCATTAACTGAGTACACTAGACAAGTTAGACTTCTAAATAACCATTATGAACCAAATTATTTTTGTAACTACCTCGCTGGTCTAGGTCCTGGGTTCGATTCCCGGGTTAGGCAAAGTGTTTTTGGGTTTTTCCATCAAGAACGTCTCAGTAGCAGCCACGGAGTCTGGACTTGTGCCCGCTTAATGGCAATAGGCTCGACCCCTATTACATGAGACTTAAACATAACTGGCGAAATGTGGGTGTGCTATTATTTATACCTCTGCTCTGCCTGACCTTTCGGGGATTACAGGCGTGATGTTAAGTTTTTTTTTTTTTTTTTTTAATAATCATGAATTTGGTTCCTTAGAATCTTACAATCTGTTCTAGTTCTGAGTTAGTAACCACTTGTGGATTAAGTAAGAGTGAATGCTAAACAGCTAAAATCGACCGCTTTTGTTAATGCTCCAACTGTATCGTTAACTGAATACTCTATACAAGATAGACTTTTAAATAATCATTATGAACCAAATTATTTTTGTGACTACCTCGTTGGTCTAGTGGTCGCAAGCGCGACGGCTGTGCATGAGGTTCTGGGTTCGATTCCCAGGTTGGACAAAGTGTTATTGGGTTTTTCCATCAGGAATTTCTCAGTAGCAGCCACGGAGTCTGGATTTGTGTCATCAGGCTATAGGCTTGCCCACTATTACATGGGACTTAAACATAACTAGCAAAATTTGGGTGTACAATGAGTAGGTACACCTCTGCATAATCCTTCGGAGATTACAGACGTGATGTTATGTGTTATGTTATATATTTTTTGCTATCCCACAGTTATTAGTAGACGTGAAAGATGCCGCCGTGGCTGTCGGCGACCCGAAGCTGCAAGCCAAAATGATGGAAGCCTCCACCGCGATCAAAAGAGACATTGTCTTCGCAGCCAGTTTATACACCACACAAAAAGAAACGGTCACTACATGAAAATAGAGTTCCATTTATGAAACCAGTGCCTTTAATGAATTTTATAAATTATGTTTTTTTTTATGAATGTGATACGCTTAGCTAGTGCCTTGTGTAATATTTATAAGTTTGTACAATGTGTCCTTTAGGCGTTGTGCGTATTTTATTTATCAATTAAGTTTTGCGGGGGCGTGTTGTGTATGCGTTTTTTACGTATACCGAAATGTCGTGATTTGAACAGTGTAAACAGCTTAGCTATAGTAGTTAGTATAGTGTTAAACAGAGATTTAAATCACTAGATTGACTCGATCGCGATAAAAGATTATCTCGTTACTGTTTATTGCAATGACATTTGAATAGTGTTGTCTCGCTCGCACTCATACTGAACATCGCGCCAATTATTCCATACGAGATGTGTGAGCTAATTATTCTCAGTATGAACACCTATTTTTTAAAAACGTTGGCCCGCGCTACGGTATGGCTACTTGAATACTGTTAAAAATTCACGAAAATGTTTTTAATTTCAAAGAACTAACAGAAATAACACGAAGTGTGAAAAAATAAAATAATATCGATTTAAAAAATGGAGTAGTTACATGCTTTAGAAGTTTTTGGTGGGGGCACTTTCTACCCCTGTCACGCGAAACGGCCATTTGTACTACGTAACCGTGACGTTACTATGGTGGTATGAAATATGACGTCACGTTTACTATAGCGCTGTCTTTGTCTAACACGTCATTTAAAATCAGTTAAAACTAAGCCATTTTCTGATCGATTTTATTGCTTTTTTCACACATCGTGTTATTTCTGTTAGTTATTTCAAATAACATAACATTTTCGTGAATTTTTAACAGTAGTCAAGTAGCCAATTCATCCTGTATTCACTAGCAGTCAATCGCGTAGCCACTGCGCCAACCATACTGTCAACTATTTTGCGGCTTAATCTAGTGGTTTAAATCTTTAGTAGGTCTTCAATGTTAAGACTGTTCGAATTAAAGACTGCAGTTTTACAGTTGCACAAACACCCTATATATTTTTCATCTACATTTTTTTTTATCTACAATTATTTTACAAAATTATTTACTTAATTATGAATTTAGGCTAAAGCTACCAACAGTGTGATAATTTTATCTTTTTATTTTATATGCATGGTTTTCTATTATTTGCTCACGCTCACAGAAATAAAATTTTGTATTTTATGTATTGGTTTCATTTGGTTATTTTTTTTTATTTGTTTTTAGTTTTTTTAGATTTGTGTTTTATTATTGTTGCACCGTAAGAGCTGCTATGATGCTGCTGTATGTTGGCTCAGGAAGTAAACTAGGATTTTGTTTTATTTTGCTGTATTATATTTATTAGTAGTGCAACATTTAAGACAAATTTTATATAGAGTGGACTAGCATTTACCTCGCGCGCCCAATACGGGTTAGTGGATGTCAAGTTTTGGTCTTATGGCATGTTCATTCTTTATTGAGGACCTAGATCATTTTGGGAATATTGCCATATTTATGTATATATTCATGATTAATAATTTGTTTCTGAATATACGTGCGGTTAGGGACAGAAGAACCACACATGTTTGATACTCCACGCGACCTCTGCATGAGCTATGCTAGAATGTTTGTTTTATCAGTGGTACGTTCGGCATAAATTGTGATTTGTAGTTTTTGGTTGATCATGTGTTTTTTTAATACTGTAGTCCTTATTCCTACACTTGCATGTTATCCACTAGTTAGCTACATTTTATTTTTTTTGAAGATACAAAACAATCTTGAATTGTTTTTAATTACACTTTCAACTACCACAGATCGATCTTCTGAAGCTAAATGAACGAGCAGGAGCAGCCCGGTTGAAAATAAATCAGCAGAAGAAATTAAACTCCTCCATGTATCGAGACATCGTCCTTGCTGCTAGTAGGACTTCTTATACCAAAACGAAAAAGGAAGAAGAAAATGTCGTAGAACCACCAAACCCAAGCGTAGATGAAAATATCACACCAGAAGTGACTACACCAACATTAATAAAATCACCGGAAGTTACAGAGAAACCTGCAGTAGAAACAACTGAACCGAGTAACAGCACCTGGAGGAGGCCAAAAAATGTTAAGAGGCCTGCAGTGCATAAGAAGCCTACACCTCGCCCCAAGCAAGAGAAAAAAAAGCCTGAACCGACTGATATACCAGAAACCAAACCTATGGAGACGACGAGTGATGACGTACGTTTAGGACAGTTCGATGATTGGACAGAATACGCTTAGCATCGGATCAACACAGCTAATAGGATTCTATCTTACGTGCAGAGATTTCAAATTTGCATTTTAACCATGCAACATCAAAGTACACAGCACAAGCTTAATCAGATGCGCTCGGAATGTCCAGATTAAAAGTTCTATAACAAGCAGAACACCTATTGGATTATACTGAAGCGTGTTCAGTATAATCAGGGTTTTGAACAGACCTCGCCGAATTTAATAAACTAGCTAATGCATCTTTGAAGATGCAAGTCATTACGACTTATAGTTCGTCGGTGGTCCTACGCCTAATCTCTCTCCGGTCGTGTCGGATTGCCGACCCATCGGAACATGAGAGGGAAGAGAATGCTCTGAAATAATTATCTCCCTATACGATGTTGTTTCCGCCATGAACGACAACGATCAGGAGAACTAATATTATGTGGTCTCCAAGAACAAGAAAACCGTTCTTCCATTCATAGGGACAACAAAAACCTACTTAGGAATCGACTCACTCTTTTTTTGTTTTTTTTTATTGGCTTTCATTCGAATACAACCTGAATAGATGTCCCTAACAGTCAGCCAGCCAGTATGCTCAAGACCGGAAGGTCGACATTGTCAGCAGTACTACTAGACTAGGGCAGTCGGATGGTGATGGATGTGGCTCCGAAGAGGTGATCTCCGAAATCTTCATTTGAAAAGAACTAGCAAGCCCCGAAGAATGACCCCACAGTATTTCGTCGAAAATTATTTGCACAATCGTGTGTTTTTGAAGGCATCATAATTTCGTCATCGATGATCGCATTAGATCTACCCAAATTCAGAAAAAGTAGATCTTATGGCGAACGAATGACGTTGACAAAGGAACACTCATCATCTTCCTACCGTTGTCCCATGCCACTTGGTCGGCGCAACACGTTTTTTTTCCATTCTCTGTCAACCATCACGCTATCATTTAACTCCATTTACTCCTTGTCTGTTGGTGAACATTAATATTGTAAAATTGATTAATATTATATTGTTATTTAATTGTAAGCCTATGGTGTCTTGTCTTCCTTTCTCTCATTTTCCTTTGCAACAAACAACATCAAACAGAAACAATTGCAGCAACACCGCTTTTTGGTAGAAAAAGAATAAGTATCCTATCCGTCCTTCCTTTTCCTTGCCAAACCCTTCAGGAAATACAGTCGTGATCGTACCTATCTTACTAGACCAATCTAGTGAAATAATCATGAAAAAAAAACATTTTTGTACTGCCATTTGATATCGATATAATATATTCCACTAAAAACAAAACTTGTAAATCATTACCCTTCCTTTTGGCTTCGCCGTAATCGGTTAAAAAAACAAGTCTCGCAACTCGGTTCTTCAAGCGTAAAAGTCGTGAGATCCATGTAATACCATGTCGTTTAATTTATTCAGTCCCTTCTGAAGGGACCTATTTTTAAGAGGTAGCCCGCAAAGTTCGTTTTTTTTTTTTACATTTGTTGCAATTTACCGATCAGTGTCAGGTTGTATGTTAAATAAAATAGGATTTGCGACCGTAACAAATGTGACTTTAATGAGTAATAACGATTAAAATCACCGAAAAAACCCTCTTAGTTCATTTAAGTAAGTCTCTATAATTTCAACAACTTATGTATATTGTTAGTGAAAGCTGTCTTTTTTTACTTTGCTCATCTGGATAAGTACTTTAGGTTTTACAAGAGTAAATACGCGGGCGGGAGTAATTTTTGCTCGGATTATAGAATGTCCGTTGTATCACATTTTTTGGTGCAATTACCCCTTTGTGCATATTTACTCAAGAAGTACCAACATGCGAAATCGGGGTGGATCGCTAGTCTAAAATACAATTATCAATATCATCGCAGAATCGCAGAAACATCCAAACCACAGATCCAAACGCCTAGGTAAAAGTTCATAGCAATTTCATTTGTTTGCAGTATTTTATACCCGCACGAGTCATACGCAACCTCTGCCTTGGAAAGCGTGTTGATTTATTGATAAGACTTTCACTCTGAATTTCAGTTTATTTTTTTATTTTTGACTATTATAATTAAGTATTTGGCTTCTGATGCAAATCGACTGCAACAAATGCTTGGACTGACGATGAATCAGTCAAATTCAAAGTTATTATCAATGCTGCTAAACATAGGGAAATACACTATGTTGACGAATGTATACAGGGTGGTGCCGACAATACGACAGTAAATGAAACCACTGATAGTTCTAGTCCATAGGAACATTATTAAACTAACAAAAAAGTTTTAACACCAAAATAAAAAAATTGAAAAAAAAACAATAAAACTAAGTAGCATAAAACTGTTACAATTTACAAACAAATATTGGTTTACTAACCCTAGGAATAATTTGTACCGACTAGAGAGTGGAAATAAAATGTACTTATCAAAAGAATTTGGCAAAGACATTTAGGTAGTTTGTTGTCGTATCGTCCGTATCGTCGGCACCACGAAGGTGTTAGGATTTATTTGATAGTTTAAAAATGTTCCTTTGAACTAGAACTACCTTCACTTTTTTGTGTTTTTTGTTTTTGTGTTTTCAATATAGTATAACGTACTCCGTGGTCCTACTCTCCGCCTCGTTGCAGTGCCGATGCCGGCACAGATCTGCGCGACATGCATGCGTTGCGTCGCGACGCATGCATGTCGACAAGTATTTCTTCTTAATTTTTTTGCAATGACTGAAAATTTAATTGAACTAGTGCGTTGTGAACTTTATTAATACACAACGCACTAGTTCAATCATCCAGACTACAAAAACGACATTAAAATAGCTATCATGATTGCCAAGAAATTAATTTCTTAATCATATTTATTTAATAATCATAAAGTTAATTTTCTTATCGGAATCTGACTCGGAACTCATTTTACCTACTCGTCAACTCGAACACGTCTATTCTTTGTAGGTAGGTACTTACTACCAGTGGCGTAGCTACTTTGGGGCTAGGCGGGGCAGAGCCCCGACTGACCTGACTTACAAACTTTAAATTGAGCTAGTGAAAAAATCTCCCACATTCGGAATATAAATAAACCAGTAGCTTTGAAACTTTGAAACTATTTTAATGTAATATTAATTTATATTTTAACTTGCATTGATTGATTAAAGATTTGTTCCGTATTCGTCGTGTTCCGAACTCGTCAGATTCATCTTATATAGTAGACACGGACTGGCCATAGGGCAAACCGAGGGATTTCCCGATGGGCCGGATGCTCGTTATGGTAGAACGTAACAAATTGTAGAATACTGTAGAATCACTCTAAAACTAAAATATTTTGGAGGCTAAAAATGCTTGCAGCCTACTTTCTCTTGAAACTTTACATTATTTTACACTGTCTACCAAGGAACTCCAATAGGTCGAAACATTTTTAACCTGTACAGGAGACACGGAGTCAAATAATTTTCGAGCTCGCTACGCTCGCTGTTGCAGCTTACTGTGCCCTACCTCTTGAATTTTGGTTTTGTCTGTCGACCAAGTAGCCCTTTTTTTTGGCGGGTGGAAAATCATCGAATAACCCCTCCCGCTCTTGGGCAGAGCGAAAGGGAGTGTCAGACTTCTACTGACTAAAAACCACCCATGTTTCTTTGTACGTCGAATTCGGAACACGACGAATACACACGATTTTAAATAGTTTCGTTGGGGCCCTAGTTTATTTTTTGCCCCAGGGCCTTTAGTTACCTAGCTACGCCACTGCTTAGGTACCGGCGTCACTACATACGCTAGTGGCCGATGTTTGCCTCGCCTGCGTCTGCAAAATCTGTACTGTGCTACGCCACCTACGTCTTAGCATACGCTTAGCCTTAAGCAGTTATGCCAGATAAGCGTGCTTTACTGCCCGTCTATGATTAAGTTTATATTAATATGCAGTAGGTACCTATAAATAAAAATGTTCTACCTACCTATACACCGACAATAGGTGGACTAATACTAATAAAAGGGCTAGGTCTCGTCTTAGAGAATAATAAAAAACGCCAAACAAACCTATGAAACACAGAAAAATTCAAACACTGCATTATTTATAGTGCTTGAATATTTCGTAATTCGTACAAAGCTTTGTGTAGGGTTTGATATTCAGTTCGGATATGAGTATTAACAAACTATGAAGCTTCCAGTATCTATGGAAGGCACAGCTAAACAGAAGTCTAATCCATGGTAAGTTCTATGAACTGGCGATGTTTACAATCATTTTCCAAATCGAAAGCAATGCTAGCGAAGGGGTGGAGTAGGGCACACAAACATAACTCCTAGTAGGTTATTGCCTCCTTCGCCCGAATAATCGATAATTTATTACATATCTATAACTTCAACTGTTGCAACCAATGGCGTTGCATTAAAGCTTTCTGCAGTCTGAAACATACCCAAACACCCATCAAAAAAGCGTGGAATGAAACGAAGTTACGACCATGACGAAGGAGACTTGCGCTTCAAATGACGCATGTCAAATTTTAGTGAATCGGAACGTACCTTTGGGACTGACTTGGCGATTCGGATTTTCTTTCAGTGATTATCTCGATGACTTGTGTAAATTCAATGTTAATTTGATTTGCTAAATGACATTTTAATATTAGTGATCCGCGTTCATACATCGAGTAAACTTACAGCTGTGCTCATGTGGCCTCCAGGCATTAAGAACATATCGCAGTGACTCCTTATATTATTTCTAATAACAATAACGTAAAACAATAAAAATGATACAAGACGACGAGTTCGAGATGCTGGTGACAACCCCAGGGCGTATAGCGGCTCTGGGGTTCAAGCCGCAGAAAGAAATATTAACTAATCATATCCTACCATATGCCGCCGAATTGGATGAAGAGTCCACAAGATTCCTGCAGCAGGTGAAGACGAACCTGGCGAAGGCCGTGATGCTGCGTGAGATGAAGCCGGCGTGCGGGGTCTGGTCCTCCAGGCTCATGAAGTAAATATGACTTTTTATCATTAACACAATGTGTCCCGCTACCGCTCACACATTTTAGGTGATATTGAATTTTTGGAAGTGGTCCAATATAGATAGCTGAAGGATTGTTAAACATATCTATATCAGGAAAAATAAACATAACAGCTCTTTGGAATTTAAAGCTTTTGTATGTTAAATCCCTGGACAGAAATAACTTTGATGGAATCTACAATAAAAATAAAATGAAATGGTAGCAGTATTACCTTCCTTTCAACTTTTTTTTACTGAGTTTCATCTTAGTGGTTAAAACACTTCACCAAATCAATAATACTAAATCTTAACCTTCAATCAAGATTCCCTTATTAATGCTTTCAACTCCTAACCGTTGAAGAGTTATACCTTTTAGCATCAGCTCATCAACATGAGGTAATAACGGCCAGAGCCAGATGCGAATACTTGAATAACTTTATAAAAAACACGAAACACGCAATACATGCCTATCAAATTTGAGGGTTGCCCTCGATTTCCCTGAGATTTCATCATCAGATATTGTCATGGTGACAATGTAACCACCTCGGGAGTATAATCTCTGGAATATAAAAAGAATTTTGAAAATCGGTTCTTAAATGACGGAGTTATGACGTTTCTTCCCTACGTAGTCTCAATTCCTGCACGTCTTAACCCGATAATAGTCGGCTTACCAAATACCCTACAACACCGTGCTACAGGGCCGTGAAAGTCACGTGGTCTTGCTCATACAAATTTAGTTCTGAATTCTGGCACCCGAGCACCGGGTCATTTTGCGCTGGTTGTTAGTTTCTTTGTACTGTAACGAGTCTTTTAAGCCTGTTACATACTATTGAATTCTTTGCTTTGATTTGTAGGCTCTAATGGTGGTGTTGCCTTATGAAAATTCATTTTTTGGTTGACTTGGATTCGTGAAGTGGTCACACTGAGTTTTATTTTCGATGCTGTCAAATTGACTTTGACATCTCTTGCTTTTCGACCTACAGCCTGGAATCAATGGAGTGATTTTTGAGCGCTCCAATAAAATCTCAAAATATAACTTGAGATGGGCGGCATCTAGTCCCTAATTATGTGGTAGCCGATTGCCCTGGTCATGATCCTAATTGGATAGCCTTTATTTTTTAAGGATCTTTTAACTTCATTTTATAATTATTTGCTTGGATTCATTCATCTACTGATGACCACATTTTGATTTTTGGAAGAAACGCCACAAGGCGTTTTTTTTTCCATATTACTTAAATTTTTGAACGCACGCCCCTACCAAAATGCAAAATCTTGGACCGCCGTTGGCAATCTCGGCGAATATCACCAAGATGCTCTTGGATAATCCATCAGGTTCCTAATTTAGTCGACGGAGTTTGGTATGGTTTATGATACATAACTTCAATTTATTTTAAAAAAGTGCAATAATGACAGGTCTTAGAATAACAGCGATGTCATCTTAATTTTACACATTAGAGCTGTTAGCTTTAGAATTAGAAAGGAATTTTCAAACCAGCAGCCTTCGGGTAATAAAGTCGTTCTTACTTTTCATGATTGATTTTTATTGATGCCTTCCCGCTTGAAGATTAAAAGTCTCAAGCTCCCGCAGGTAAGTCTATCCTTGGCATAGTTTTGTGTGTACTCCAGGCGCCCGAATTTTCACTTTTACTTATTTTTATTTGGAGCACACCGCACAGTTTAATTTCATTCATCTCACTCTCACACACACTCTTTTTTTTTATTATTACAATTGTCGCTCAGCGAACAGGGACTTGAAGTAGGTTTGTCTGGTACCTATATACTGTCATTATTGCACAATTATTAAATAACTTATGAGTCTATTGTTTGCATTAGTTTGTTCTACATTGTTACTTCAATAACTTTGTGTTTATTTTAATTTTTGACTCATAAGTAGTACTTAACTTAATTTGGTGAATCTTTGTAAACAATATTTGGTGTTTACTTATTGATAATTTTGTTTATTGACCTGTTTGTTTTAATAACATGTTTTTTTCTTAGCAAAACCAACAGAAATGTATAGCATTGACCGTATTTTGTTGTTCTCAACAGTAAAGTTATTTTAAAAACTAAGTTTAACTTTTAAAGAAAATAATTTAATCTAATTGTAAGTACAATATTGTACATTTAATTTATCTAGATTTAAGCTGCTTGTAAGTGATTATTGCACTTTTAAAACGATAAAATTAACTTAGTAATTTTTCATGGGAATACCACATTGACTTCAATACTTAACCTCAAACTTGAGAATTTATTTTCAAACTTTTAACTTTTTGAAATTTAGTTTTTGCTTTTCGTTTGCTATTCGCCTTGCTGTTTGTTAGTCATGGACAAGGGAGTTCAGTCTCCGCCGCTTCAGGATTCGGGTGATGTCGATACCTGTACTGCTGTTGATGCTTATGCTCTCAGTTAATATCATAGGAATTCTACCTAAAACTTATTCTGGTCATAGATACATACTTTCGGTTGTAGACGTTTTTACTAAATATTGCTGGTTCTTTCCAATGATCAATGCTACCACTAGAGTAATTTGTAAACATTTTGAAAAGGAAATATTTCTCAAATTTGGTTGTCCAAAAATAGTAGTTTGTGACAATGGAACTCAATTTACTTCAAAACATTTTGTAGATTTTTTGAAAGGTTTTAATATAACCAAAATATTTTATAATACTTTGTATACACCTCAAAATAACCCTGTTGAGAGATATAATAAAACGGTCGAAACCTGCATATCGTGTTTTGTTAAAGATGATCATAGAACTTGGTCAAGTTTTTTGCCCAATGTTCAATTAGCTTTAAATAATAGTGTAAACCTTGCTACTGAGTTTACTCCTAACTTTCTGATGTTTGGTAGGGAGCTTATTCTTGATGCGTCATTACATCACTTTAGTAGTTCTGTTGATAACTTATCTCAACTAGAAATTTCAAATAGGAATGCTTATGCAGTTTCTCTTAATTCACTTAGTGATATTTTTGTTAAAGTTCAAGCTTACTTGTTAAAGGGGTATAAGCGAAATGCCGCTTATTATAATAAAGGTCGGAAAGTCATTTCTTTTGGTGTGGGTGATATGGTGTGGAGAAGAAGTTTTGTTCAATCTCATGCTCCAGCATATTTTTCAGCTAAGCTTGCACCTAAGTTTGTAAAGTGTAAAATAACTGAAAAGGTTTCGGATAACGTTTATGTTTTGAAAGATTTAAATAAAGGTTCAGTGGGACGTTATCATGTTAAAGATATTATTAAATTTTAATTTGGTTTCCAAGTGTTAGTCTTGATTTTGATAAATTCTGTTTGAAGGTCGCTTTTGACAGTGTGATGTACGAGGGGATGGATGATAGGTTATCGGTGATTTGAAAGAGGTATGTTAGGTAACTTCTTATAAATTTATTGAATTTGAATTCTTAACATTCTAAAAATAAAACTTAGGCCATTCTGGTTAATTTAATACTATTTTTTCCACACTAAATGTTTTTCACACCGAAGGATCTTATTTTATGTTTTGTTCGTTTTTGTTGGATTGTATAAGATCTTATTTTTTAAGGGTAACCTTTTACCTGTTTACATTTTATTAGGATCTTATGTAACCCTACACTTCAGGTTATTTTTACCTTGAGATCAAAAACTTGAACTCAATTTCAAGTTTTTGTAATCTTTTTTTTTCATAGTTTGAAATCATTCTATTTTCTCTTCGTCATAAATAGTAATCGATTTTTAAATCTATTTTGTGCTGTTCATTGACAGAATTGTTTCTCATTTTTACTAGAGTTTCATTCTCTTTAATGATCGGATTTGACTTTGTTAGTAACGCGTTCATCCTGGACTTTACTTTTTAGGGTCATTCTGTAACCTTTGTTACAAAATGCCTTATTATTTTTTGAATCTTGGTGTAACTTTTGACCTTGATTTCGACTCTTTTTTCCATTGTGCTCGGAAAGTCGGTGGTGTTGTGCCGATCACAATGTGGGATTTCGGCCCCGGCCATATTTTTTCCTTTTTCCATTGTGTTGGACATTGTTGTTCCAATCACAATGCGGGATTTTTTTTTTGACTTTCGTCATTCTTTTTTCTTTGCGTTCGGAAGTTCGGTGGTGATGTGCCGATCGCATTGTGAAACCTTGGCTTTCGCCTTTTCGTTATTGAGATTTCTCATTGGAGATCTCAATGATTTTTTGTGTTTGTCTGTGTTTGGGAGATTGGTAGTGTTGAGCCAGTCACAGCAACATTCTTTTACAGCTATTGTGCTCGGGAATTCGGTGGTGATGAGCCGATCACAGTACGCTTTCCTTTGTTTCGTTGCAGGTTGTGCCTGTAACAATATTTTAAATAAGGTCTTTCAGCTTTATTTAAAAACTTTTGTTTGGAGTTTCAATTTTTTTTGGATTGTTGGATACGGAGTTAGTCAGTGGCAATAGAGCCTAACTGCACTCATAGAGATGGTAGAGTTGGAAGCAGTTGACATAGTAGTCAGTGGCGATAGTGCCTAACTGCACTCAAAGTTGTACTGTTCCAAGTGGTTTGAAATTTTTAGTCAGTGGCGATGGTGCCTAACTGCACTGTTTTTTAGTTTAGAAGCGCTAAGAGATTTCTCTCTTCGTTTCATTTAACAAGTTTTTATAACTTATAATTTTTTCTGTTTTTCACAGATTTCATTTTTGACTTTTTGTCATTTGCATGTTTTTACTTTTATTAAATTCTTGAGACCTTGTCGTTTGACATGTTCAGAATTCATTTACACTTCGAATCTTTTATGATTCTTTTCTTTTTTTGGATTTAGAAAGTTGTTAAGACTGGTCTATTGTGTTGAAGATTTCTTTCTAATAAAAGAAAGTTCCTTTCTTTTATTTTCGGGGAGGGATGTAATGTAACGAGTCTTTTAAGCCTGTTACATACTATTGAATTCTTTGCTTTGATTTGTAGGCTCTAATGGTGGTGTTGCCTTATGAAAATTCATTTTTTGGTTGACTTGGATTCGTGAAGTGGTCACACTGAGTTTTATTTTCGATGCTGTCAAATTGACTTTGACATCTCTTGCTTTTCGACCTACAGCCTGGAATCAATGGAGTGATTTTTGAGCGCTCCAATAAAATCTCAAAATATAACTTGAGATGGGCGGCATCTAGTCCCTAATTATGTGGTAGCCGATTGCCCTGGTCATGATCCTAATTGGATAGCCTTTATTTTTTAAGGATCTTTTAACTTCATTTTATAATTATTTGCTTGGATTCATTCATCTACTGATGACCACATTTTGATTTTTGGAAGAAACGCCACAAGGCGTTTTTTTTTCCATATTACTTAAATTTTTGAACGCACGCCCCTACCAAAATGCAAAATCTTGGACCGCCGTTGGCAATCTCGGCGAATATCACCAAGATGCTCTTGGATAATCCATCAGGTTCCTAATTTAGTCGACGGAGTTTGGTATGGTTTATGATACATAACTTCAATTTATTTTAAAAAAGTGCAATAATGACAGGTCTTAGAATAACAGCGATGTCATCTTAATTTTACACATTAGAGCTGTTAGCTTTAGAATTAGAAAGGAATTTTCAAACCAGCAGCCTTCGGGTAATAAAGTCGTTCTTACTTTTCATGATTGATTTTTATTGATGCCTTCCCGCTTGAAGATTAAAAGTCTCAAGCTCCCGCAGGTAAGTCTATCCTTGGCATAGTTTTGTGTGTACTCCAGGCGCCCGAATTTTCACTTTTACTTATTTTTATTTGGAGCACACCGCACAGTTTAATTTCATTCATCTCACTCTCACACACACTCTTTTTTTTTTATTATTACAGTACACATGATAATTATTGGCGTTTTCGTAATATTTTGAATCCTATGGTGCATTAAATATTTTTATCCACAAATCTTGTTATAAATTAATTTATTTATTTTGTCAATTTTTTTATTATTTTTTTTGCTTCATTTTCGAAAGGGCCAGTGGGAATCGGCTTATAGGCACGCCTCGTCACTAGTGCCTACTTGGCTAAGTTTACAAAACAGCTGATGTTTTTATAATAACCAACAAAAAATATTACTTTCTATGTTTTATTAATAGTGTTTTTGTTTTATGCTTAAAATAATTATGACATGGTACCTAATATTTCAATTAAATTGTGCTTAATAAATTACAAGTTATGAAAGTATATGTATAGAGAAAGTAGTCATTTTAAAATTCACTTTAAAAGTGTTTCATATAAATTTTTATTAGTTATTTACACACGTCAGACATCATTGCATCATTATTTTAACTGGGAATACCCATTAGTAACAAACTATTTCAAAGCATTTTAAATAAGGCAATAACAACTTTAAAATTAAATAACCTATTGGCAGTTTGCAAGGATTGAATATTGATCATTTGCTAATATGGATGGGCAAAGGAGACGAAGAAAGTACAAAAAAACACCCTGTGTCACAACAATGATTATGACATTTTGATCAAATTGTGCAAAATAATGATGACTCATACAATTATAGGGCTGTGTTTTTAAGTTTTTTTATAGCATTCACATTTTGGTAGGATTTTACTTTCTTACGTAACTTTGGGAATACATAATAGGTGTGATTGTTTAGAAATCTTCTGCTTGAATAATACTTCTTATAAAACAATAGACCTTATTTTATATACAACTAGCTGTTCCCGGCATGCGTTGCAATGCCCTTTTTCCTACCTACTACCTGCCTGTGTACCAACTACCTACTACCTCCTACCCTATCTACCTACTACCCTACCTACCTACTACCCTACCTACCTACTACCCTACCTACCTACTACCCTACCTACTACTCTACCGACTACCCTACCTACTCTACTATCCTACTTACTACCCTACCTACTACCCTGCCAACCTACCTACCACTTTCTCACCTTTTAAACCTTCCCTGGACTTCCACGAATAATTCAACACTATAATTAGCCAAATCGGTCTACAACTACCTACCACCTACCTATTACCTACCTACCTACATACTACTAATTTCTCACCTTCTCTGGACTGCCACAAATGTTTCAAAACCAAAATTAGACAAATCGGTCTAGCCGTTCTCTAGTTTTAGCGCGACTAACTAACAGCAATAAATTTTTATATTATACGCAAACACCATTTGAAAAATCGTTTTTCTATTGGGAAAGAAACAGTAATTATTTGTGATTATTGTTTGTATGTTTTTACTTGTTTTTTGTGCTCATAACCAGTGTAACAATTGTTGGTAAACCAAATAAAATAAAATAAATTATTGTGATAATGTCGTATGGTCTGTTTGAAGTTGTCATTCGTTGACTGAACAACTGAACGTCACTCAATTGTTTTGCCTTCCCGGAACCTCTCCACTAACACTTGAACTTTATGGGTACGGTATTAAAGCTCAAATTGATTTTACGTTTTAGTTAGAGAAGGTTTGTATGGGAAAAAGAAAAGGGCTGTTTTTAGGGCTTTTCCGGCCATTATTCGAATTTTTCTCGCCGTAAAAACCATCCTTGAACTTCAACGAACATTTAAAAAAAAAAATCAGCCAAATCGGTCAAGCCGTTTTCATGCCAAGTCGTGACAACGGAAAACGGGTTTCATTTTTATATATATAGATAGGATTTAAACCTTTGTATTTCAAATTATTATTTTATTTGAACAAAAATCTTTTAACATAAACTTACTAAAACAGAAAATATAAGGAGACTAGAACACCTAACAAAACAACCATATCATATTCTTCAGCTGTTAAATAATTTTGGAGCAGATTTTGGTTTAACGCTAACCTTTGGCAAGTATTAGTGAAGTTTGAAATATGCTGGCTAGCACCCAGGTCTTCCTCCTTACCGCACCTGGCCTCACATAACACAGAACAATATATTACTTTATCATTTCTATTGTTATGTTCCTTTATTGTATTGCAAAATGACTCATTCATGAAAAAGTATGTTTTTTTATGGTAATTTGGTGTATCGAGTTTTTTAACAGCATACACAGTTATGACAACACCTGACTGATTCATTAGGTATGGAAAAAACTATGACAACAAAATGCTGGCTTATAAGTTCAGTCAAGGGTAAAATGTCACAAATATTTATGAATCATCATCATTCTGACAGCAAATCTGTATTAATTCAAACTGGTAGGGAAGACCTACACCTACAAATTTCAAATACCATTTAAGAAATGCAATTATGATGAATATGGGAAAAACTTAATAAAACTGCGCAATTGTAAAACGAAACCCTGGACCCCTCACACAATCACTCTTCCAACCACTATACCATAGACCATAGACAGAAAAGAAACCTAATTAAGTTACCCACTCAAAGTAATTTTATTTATTTGTCCTTTCCTCCTGGAACTATTCACCAATCCCTGAGCAAACAAGTTGAAAAATGCCCATAATTTCCCTGTTTGAGAAGAGACTTTGCCCTGCAGATTTGCCACACCTTCTTTCATGTCCATCATGCTCAACTAACTAGATCTGTCCATGTTACTACATACTTACTGGTCGAGGAAAATCTGAGTCATTGATTTCAGAAGAAGAAGACTCCAGTGACTATTAGTTGATGTTATTATTACTGTAACTTTTTAATTATTTTGTTCACAGATACATAAGGATTCACGGCCTAAAGTTTGGGAAAGAAGATCACATAAAACTGATAAAACTGGCCTATGAGCTTGTGCTCATACCTGATCTGGAACCTGGCAAGGTGCACAAGTTCGCCACAATGTTTCTAATGCTTACAAAGTAAGTGCAAATTTCGAATTATTAGTACTTTGGGTCAACTGTCAGGATAACGCTGACATTGAGAGAGAGAGCCCAGATGATTAGCAGTCAGGGGAACATGGTTGCGCGTAAGTTTGCTAGCTGCTCGAAAGAATTAAAGACACGGTGTATTGCCCTGGGGCAACTTGTACTTGTACAATGGTCCACTTTAAGGACCAAGTACAGAAACCAAATCCCTACCTAACATAGAACATTGAAGGCGTTTTGTCACTTTGTGGGTAAATTACACGCATCAGCCATTTAACTGGTTCTTTGAAATATTAATTTTACAAGCGATTTTAAATTGCGCGGCGATATAACAAAGGAAGGGAATCTGGCTTTACAAAATGTAATCTTGCCCAACAAAAGTTAATTGTTAATCTATTTTGGTTTTTATATCAGCTTTATAACATGCCTACTGTAACATGTATAAAATTCAAGGAACTAAAATAAATACGTAATCTTGGCAATAAATACTTCTAATAATTGGCACCGTCCGCTTTGTTAATTGCTGACGAATTAATTAATTTCTACAGGAAAAGACAATTGATTAAACCTGAAGAACTGACGCTGCCTTGGCGTCCGCTCTACGATATGGGCAAAAAAATATTTGATAAGAGCTCTACTCAAATTGGAATGTACCATTACCTGACGTAAGTACCCATAAAAAAATCATTCATTTTTATGGAATTTAAATTTATATTGAAATGAAGATCTAATAAAACTATCATCACAAATATTAACACATAATCCGAAGAACTTGATTATGAATGTGTCTGCTACTCATCTAGCGCCAACTTTTTTTTCGACACTTCCCTTATGTGACGTATCGTGTACGACAACTTTGACGCAATCACATACGTGAATATTTAATTAATTATACATACTGTACCTATACACCTACCTAACTGCGATTAACGCAACTAGAAATCATTCAGAAGTCAATGACGTAATTCTACCTACATGAACATTTCGACATGGCTCGATGCTCGATTTTTATCGATATTTTGATTGTATAATAAATAACTACCTGTTTATAAAATTAATTGATTTTGTTTTAATTTTAATATCTACGTAAGATAAAGTTGATACAAATTTGACTTAAAATCGTGATGTATGTTCAGGCCAGATCGTTTTATGAAACAAGGAGGCGATATGCTCGATATGATTCGCAAATTCCTGTCGGGAGACGGACTGGGCGACGCCCTAGAGTTGTTCGGCCTCGCAGGAGCTGACGAGAATGATCTGCCCACGTAATAAATAGACAAACAATATAAGTTTTCGGGACACGCTTAATGTTCGCACATCGGGTGGCAGACGGGTTGGGCTCATGATTCATCGGACCCATGTCACTATCTATCCTTGGTATTATGGACCCTAGAAATAATTTATTAAGTGTTCAACTATAAAGTAGTTGAAAAATTAATAAGTTATTTTGACCAAACAATCCTATTGTACAAATTGTAGTGTCTGTGTATCAAGGTGGCAGGCTGTGCATGTTCGAAACGTCTCCAATAGAAACTTCTTTTAATGCACTTAATTTAATTTCAGCTCCCTAGAAGGATCATACATGTCGATGGTTAAATGCGCAAGGCCGTAAGTACAATACCGTAACTTTGTACCGTAAAAGATTGTTTTGCTATGCATCAATATAACTTTTCGATGTTTTTAGATATTTCCCTCTAGAAGCCACAAAAGAGATCCTGGCAGAGTTATTGCCTCAGATAAACCCGTGGTCCACGGACACACACGTGATCTGCCAACTGGCCACATTCTTGCCGGTTGCGTTGAACCCTGAGCACGCGAGTTTCGGACATGACCTGTGGTTCGATGAGCTCATGACTCTTTGGGATACCTGCTACAACTCACAGTGTGGAATCTCGGTAAGATATTGCCATTAAATAAAATATGCCAAATGCACAATGTGTTAGTATAACACCTGGATAATGTAATTTGTTAGCTACATAAGTTCGTTGTTTGGTACAGGACCTAATGATGCTGTTCGCTGGGCTAGCCAAGCGCAACCCCGGTGCCATTGACTGGACGCCTCATGTCCCTAAGATGTTTGCGCGTTTCCTCCACGCCCTCAACTTGCCAGTCGCCTACAAAGACATGCAAATTACTCGCTCACATTCCCTTGGTAAGTTTAAAGTAATACTAACAGGTATGTATATGTGTGCTGTAATATGTATTATTTAGAGCAATTTTAGAGTAACAGTAGTTTGTCAGTTATTTGAACCAGTTATCCAAACTGACCTAGCCGAAATCACCCTAAGTGATAGATAACCACCCATTATACATTTCTGTTTGTGTTATCCGTGAAGAGTAAGTGTAATATTGTAACAAATCCTGGCGAAAATATTAAGTAATAAATTCATCAGATAAAGTTGCAGAGGCCCAAAATCAATCCCACATGATTCTTATTCATATATTTATGTACGCAGCGCCCTGACCACAGTGTTACAAATTATTTGTGGGGTCTAGATATGAAGCACGTGGCCTCTTGGATCGTATGGAGCATCAGTCCCAACGGCGTGGTGCTGAAGCACTTGCGCAGCTTTCTGGCGGGTGTCGAGAGCTACCTGCACAGCGCCAACGCGGGCCGCTGGTCCTACAAGCTAAGAGACCTCCTAAGGAAACTAGCCCGAGAGTTCCTCAACAGGTAAACATTTTAAACGATCAAGCAGGACACAACAAAACATAAATCACAAGGGAGATTCTACAAAATACCTGTTACACTTATGTTTTGTCACTTGGCCTGCTGATCTATTGTTATTTTGAACTCATCTCACATCTTATCACAGACGCCACATCATTTCTGTTTAGGAGTATGTATGTCTTTACTTACGAGACCAGACCCCGTCCGCGCCGGAAGTACTCATGATTTTGGGCTCTACTGCGAGCCTATTCTAGTCGCGCGGCTTCGCTACTATGCATGTAAGTAAAGTCGTACATGCTGCTGTATCGTGCACCAACATATTCATGTTCATAAAAAGCAATTTAAACTTGCCTTTTGTCTTACAGAGTGCGACGTGAACGTGAAAAGAAATTTTACGAAAGTTGGGAAAACCAAACTCCTCAGGCATACCGACTCAGGGATGAAGACATCACTGAGTTTGTTAACATTGTACTCGAACCGACGTTGCAGGCGGTGTACAGCCGCAGCGGCTCGCTTGACATATCTATCGCGTTGCATAACTTAGCGACGCTGCGTCCTGCTATGGTAGTTCCGCCGTTACTAGAGAGGCTTAAGACGTCTCTGACGTCACTGACTGAGCCTCACCGAGTGACTGCAGCCATGTCGGCCGTGGCCGCCGTCGCCCGGCCCATGCTGCGAGGAGCTGACGCGGACTACCCAGAGGGACCAACACATGTAGTACCATTCCTGTTAGCCGTCCTGCCCGGGCTCGATCCTAATGATATTAAAAAGACACTAGTCACCCTTCACTTCATACTCATCTTTACTTGGATGGTGCCATTCATAGATTGTAGTTCCGCTCCCGAGTACTGGGATGATCTCACAGAAGATGAACTCCTGACCTGTGAGGCCACAGCTCAATTTGAAGACTTCGTCCTCGTGTTTTTTGACAGACTGTTTGTCATAATCGAGTCCAGTGTGCTCGAACATGTAAGACTGGACACCAAGGAATCCGACGCGGTTCGCAGCAAGACTGATGCTGTGATGGAGACAGCGATCTCTTCGGCAGCCACAGCTGTGCTAATGCAGTGCTCGCCCAAGATATTCAAGGAGGCGTTGAGAAAGTTCAAGGCGTTCGCCACGGAATCCACCTTTGAGACAAATGTGTCTGGAAGTATGGTGGGAGTAATGTTGCGTGTCTTTGCGAGGATTAATTCGGAAGCGACTTTAGCGGCTTTCATGCCTAAGCTATGTGAGGACCTGACTGAGCTGCTGGCGTCAGACGAAGCGCTTCACGAAGAGAACCCGCCGCGCGACCTCATGTACCGGCTGGTGTTGTTCATGCACGCGGTGGAGTGCGACGGTACGGTGCTGCTGAAGTACGTCCCCGACATACTGCCGATACTGGACCGCGCTCTGAAGCTGCACGCCAACTACGCGCTGTCGCGAGCGTGCGAGGTGCTGAGTCACATGCTCACGTCGTTGTGCTACATCGACCTGAAAGAGTGGAAGAGTTCGCCGAATGATTACGGACAGGCTCCGGAGAAATGGCTGCCTATCCGGGAGTGGGGTTACGGGTGTCTGTTGAAGGACGCTAACTTCAAGTGGCACGTGCCGTGTGCGGAAGAGGCGGCGTGTGCTCAAATGTTGTTGGACCGATACTTGAAGGCGGAGGTGGCGCGGCTGCGGCAGTGGCTGAGCGGGGAGCGGCCGATGTGTCGCGAGCGCCGCCTCAGGAGTTTCTACATTATCAACGCTGCTCTAGCGTGCAGCACCTTCCTGCCGCCACCAGATGAGGCGCCTGTGGCACTGTGAGTATTTCTTTCATTGACCTGTCTTGGACCGTACTTTAGCCAACTGTTAAAAGACCATTTTAATTTTGCAGTATATAAGTAAATGATTGATTTTTTTTCATGAACACAATAAAAACAGTAATCTAACCGCCACATTTACGTATTGACGTTCAACATAACAGCTTATTCCTATCGTTCAGTATCGAGACCCAAGTGCCGGCGACAAGCATTCCATTCACTTGCGGCGTGAAGTTCCGCGTCACGCTGGACGGGGAGAACGTTCGCGTGGGGCTCACTCGACTGCTACTCGAGGTGCAGACGAAACTGCTGGCTGAGAAGACTGATGATACTAGAGGCCTGGAGATGCTTATACAGGTGAACACTCTTCCAATTTTCCACCATTGTATAGGTCCCTTGATCAGAAGGTAAAAATATTTTGCTAAAGACATGACTGTGTTTAAACACAGTCATGTCTTTCATGGTCTTTAAAACTTAAATACTATTTTTAACAAAAAAGGTTTTAATTGACATGTTTCTTCTGATTCAATTATGTCATGAGTAAAATAAAAGTAAACTTGGGTGAACTTCTTTTGATCATCATATTTTGTCATCAGGTGTGGGAACGGGTGGTAGTGATGAAAGGCCTACGCGGAGGCCCGGGCCTGGAAGCCCGGCTGCGTTCATACGGAGCACTGGAGCGTGCGCTGGACGGGCGCGGTGGTGCGGGCGACAGGCGGGGTACGCGCGGGGCGGGGGCGGCGCGACTGCGTATGTTGGCGGCCGACGCGGCGCGACTGCACGATGACTCGCGCTACGACCTCGTGTGTGAAGCCGGCATCACACCATCCGCTCTCCACGCGCTACATGCGCTTGCTGATCTGTCTGTCAATACCTATAGCTCGGTGAGAATTACTATTTTGTCTATTGGTAATGTGGTTAGAGAGGTATTCCATTTTCAAATTCAATTTAAATAAGCCTGCTGCAGTCTGGGAAGGCTGCTACAATTCTGGGACGACCTATGTTGGTTGGAGTAGGGAAGATCAGACATCACCTACACTGGCCCAAACAAGAGGCTAAGTGCGGATAAAGCCCAGTAAAATTAAAAAAATAATGTGTTTAGAGTTCAGTCAGTCAAGTTTAAGCTCTTAGTTTAATATTTACTTAAAGAACGATAGAGTTAAACACTCGACTAAGTAAGATATTACAAGTGACATCACAAGCCCCCACTCATGATCTTTGACGCGTTTTATCTTCGTCAATTTTTATTAATTTGATAAAACAAAGAACACGTATCCAATATTTTTCGATAATCTTACTGACGGCCTAAACAGAATCATATTTTATTGAGTCAGTCCTCCCCTATTAAACGACCTCGAAAATCTTTTTTTTATTGAAAAATTGCAACTTTACCACACTCATTCCATTCTACAGGTCCGCATCCTAGCTCAAATCCGCCTCTACTGGATGTTGAGCCACTACCCGTATTCCTACCGCGCGTTAGTACCGAAACTAGCGGAGATACTAGCGGCGGGGGGGGAGGGCGACGAGTGGCACGCCAAACACAAAGGGGTGCTGTTCATGATGCTGGGGCCACGCACTGGGCCACTGATCGCCAAGCAAGACTGGGACGTGGCCCGTACACTGTGGCCTGCCATACTTAATGCACCGCTCAGTGAGAAACCCAGCATGGTTCGGTAAGTTTGACATTCAACTTTTTGTCAAACACTTTCACTGCCAAGTTCAAATCGATGACATAATTGGTGCTGTGGCTGAGCGATTGGACTGCTGTGCCGCGTGTCGCAGGTTCGATCGCCGCATGAAACAAATATTTGCATGGCCTACAGATAGTTGTTCCGGGTCTGGGTGTTAGGTTTGCGTATTTGAGTTTAAATGTTTGTAAACGCACCCACAATACAGGAGAAATTCCTAGTGTAAGGCAATGTTTAAAAAAAAAAAAAAACATTTTTATTTTGGTCGACCCATATGCTAAGTGCTTGGCGCTGAAAGTTTTAAGCCTTACTTTGCAGACATTACACTAAATCTTGGTTGACCAAGGTGACATACGGACCAATCGCCTAATTTCTTTGTAAAAAGGTACTCATAAATGGTATTCCAATTAGCCATAAAAGTGAACATGCAGTTGCGATACTTGCTTGCATTAACGGGCTAAAAACTCTGCCAGAATACTTAAATACACCTTCATTTATCATATCCAGCAAAACCTAGCATATTCTCAATATCTGTGTATCAAAATATGTGTTTTATATGTACACTTTTACTCCCTTTTGAAGAAACAGGTCTCATATCATTTTATGTATTGCAGCTTAGAGCAAGCATTCAGCGAGAGCCTCCACCGGCACTTCCCAACGGTGAACACCCAGCTCGAGGTGACCATAAGCGCGGTCGTAGCAGCCGGACTCCTCATCACTGAAGAAGAACGCACTGAGTCTACCTTCAAGGAACTCTTGAACGCATCCGTGCAGAAGGAAAAAGCGACCTCCCAAAAATGCGAGAAGCTGTACAACGAGCTCATTACAGAGCTTATTAAAATTGTTGAGACGCCTAATATGTGAGTTCCGATTAATTTTGGTTTTTCTTTACTAGTATATCTCCCTGTCACGAGTTGATTACACAATGAATAAAGACATGTGAAAGTGAGATTACAGTTAATTCTGTTGTTGGTGTTGTCACAGTCTCCTCCAGAAATATTATTTTAAAATTGATTTCATGTAACAGAAATTATCATGTACTCGTACTTACTTATTCTTAGAGAAACTAAAATCTAGGGTATTCATAAAATCTTTGTCGGCTATTTCTTCGACATAGCTCCAATTTGAGTGTCTCGTTGATCTAGTGGTCACAAGTGCGACTTCTATGCATGAGGTCCTGGGTTTGATTCTCAGATCGGGCGAAGTGTTATTGTGATTTTCCATCAGTAGTAGCAGCCACGTAGTCTGGATTTGTGCCCGGTTGATGACAATAGGCTCGCCCCCTACTACTTAAACATAACTGGCGAAATGTGGGTGTACTTATAGGTACACCTCTGCTTAACCCTTCGGGGATTACAGGCGTGATGTTATGATATGTTATGTTTACTTCATTTTCGATTGACATCTACAAAAAAGAAGTCCACGCTCACCTCCCTAAAAACCAAACCCTTCATCAGTCAATGGCGCCGCCTCGAGCTCGCGATGCAGATGCTAACATTCTGCCCGTCGCTCCAAACCCCGTACCCCGGGACTGCAATCCCGGCCATGTTGCGCGCACTACTGCACGACGACATAACCGTGCGCCGCACTGCGCAGCGACTGACGCACTATGTACTGAAGCAACGCAAGCACAAGATCATTAAAGTGTCGGTCGATCCTTATGAAGTCGCTGGGTTTAAGCGTCCGCAGAAACATGTACCTGGTAAGTTGAAATGTTTTGTCTCACTCACAAAACGGTACGGAAGAATATGAAAGTCGTAAAAAATATGAAAGTTGTGTATGTGAGCTTAAATGTTTGTAAACACACCAACGATACAGGAGAAATTCCTAGTGTAGAACAACGCTTTAAAAAAAAAAAAACCATTGGAACAAGATCTAGTAACTGCCAGACCTACGTCATTTTATGAAAGTTGGAAGTTTTTCTGTGGTAGTACCTTCCTACAGATATTAATGATTAGTTATTATAAAATCGGAATAGTATGATAATTCACCTCCTCCACTGCAACACATATTGTCTGGTAGCAACTCCCCCCTCCCCCCTGAGACAGGGAGTCTGAGTGAGGGGTATCTTAAGGTGAATGCTCCAACTAGCCCGCGAAATTCCATTTTTTTTACGTATGTAGTTACAGAAATATAATCATCAAAATCATCAATACAAGCTTCCAAGTTCATAAAGGTGCAAAAATGACTTTTTCAAGTTCCTGCACCTTTATGAACTTGGAGGCTTGTATTGATGATTTTGATGATTATATTTCTGTAACTACATACGTCTTACAGCCGCAATTTATATTCTAATCAACATACAAACTAACACTGACCTGCAAATTACAAAAAACGTAAGAAAATTTGAATTTCGCGGGGTGGTTGGAGCATTCACCTTAAGGGGCTGCGGGTTGTTCGCAAGAGATACCGCGGCCTCGACATGAAGGGCTAAGAAAGAACATGGGTGGTTTTTAGTCAGTAGAAGTCTGACACTCCCTTTCGCTCTGCCCAAGAGCGGGAGGGGTTATTTGATGATTTTCCACCCGCCAAAAAAAAAGGGGGGTATCTTAAAGATATCATATGATACATTGTAATTGAACATACGTTATTAAACTAGATACTTCTGCAGAAATAGTTTCAGTTTTTATAAAAGGACGTAGGTCTGGCGTTCACGAGATCCCACTCTGCATAAGTTCAGCATGTATTGGTTCCTGTGTAATTTTTCTGTCAAGATGAATAAATCTACAGATATTCAAATAAAACACAATTTCGCAGGTTACCGGCCAGATCTGGAATGGGCAATGTGGTCAGAGGACCGAGAGCATGCCACTGATGATGAATGGGAAAGCCCATGGTTGAGGAACCCAACATATGGGTTCTATGCCTGGCCTGACTTGCTTGAGGTAAGTCTTACTTCCTTTTACAAAAATAATTACCAAGAATTTCAAAGCCAAGATCACACGACTCATCACGTTACGCAACACACTTCACATAACGCACAAAATGTCTTGTTTTGTTTAAAAGTGTTGCTAACTAAAACATATGTATTTCAAATATTTGCTCTCCTTGTAACAAGAAAGCGAGCAACTACACATCATTGCAACTCACCATTAATAGGGTAGTTAACAAAAAAAATCGAATAACTCCGTCAGATAGATTTCCAAAAAATATTGGACACGTATTTTTTCTTTTTTCACGTAAACAATCAGTGCTTTGAAAACTCGTGTGACGTCATATTTTAAGACATTAGTATGACATTTTTTACCGGTGAGTGACGTTACAAACCCCCACTCAAATCTTTGACGCGTTTTATCTTCGACATTTTTTATTGATTTGATAAAACAAAAACTACGTATCCAATATGTTTCGATAATCTAACAGACGTACTAATTAGAATCATATTGTTTTTAGACAGGAAACATCCCTATTGTATTTTAAGAAAAGCACAACTTACTTTGATATCGTAGTATTCAGGAACAACATTGAATCTATCTGTTGTACTACATTACTGTCGCAGTTTTTATGCCTTGTGACTGCGACTGTATTTCGCATTTGTATTTCATTGTTGTATTTGTTTTCGACAATGCAAACAGGGCTGGAACTGGCCTACTTGAAATGGATGCTTTGATTTGGATATCGTTCTTCTAGGTGGCAGCACCATCATCCCAGCAGACGTACTCCTCGGACCTGTCCCCTGAGGACATGGAGGAAGGCGAGCGCCACGTGTTCGAGTTCTTCAACGACGACGCGAATGTGGACCGACTGGTCGCCTTCCTCACCGTGGAGGAGAAGAAGGGCAAGGACAAGTTTAATGGAGTGCGCTTCTCGCTGTTCCGGGTAAGTTATTTCACGAAACTAACATCCAGGCAAAACTAGCGAACGAAGAATCAGGAAAATGAATTACTAGCCTCGACTGCCTCCGTGGTCGAGTGGTTTAGGCGTTTGCCTAGTGACCCGGTGGTCGTGGGTTCGATTCCCACGGGAAGCATACTTTGTAAAGTTGTTTCCAGTTTGGCTAGGACATTGCAGGCTTGAATCACCTGATTGTCTGATAAAAAGATGATTCCGTGCTTCGGAAGGCACATATAAGCCGGTGGTCCTGGCCGCCAAATTTGTCCCACTTAAACACTTCGTTGTGACACTTAAACTAACATACACAAATACCCAGACAACTATCTGTAGGCCATACAAATATTTGTTCCGTGCGGGGATCGAACCCGCGACACGTAGCGTAGCTGTCAACTGCTTGAGCCACTGCGCCAACCGTGCCGTCCAATTTCTAGTTCTAGTGCAGAAAAATATTGTGAAGAATCGGGCATGTCGCCTGTTTTCTCAGCAGCTCTCCTGTATTACACCATTGTATTAGTAACTAGTTGAATTATGCCCCAAACAGACTTTGTTCGCCCAATTCGGGTCAAGCGTGGCGATGCGTTTCCTGAAGCACGCGGAGCGTTGCGCGGGCGACCCGGGCGAGGCGCCGCAGCGGTTCGCGGCAGAGCTGTGTGCCGCCGCACTGCGCGCCCCGCGCTACTGGCCGCGCGAACGTGCCACTCACCTACTGGCTGCCGCCGTCAAGATACTGGAGATCGGTGAGTGGATGTGGGAACACAGGGGGAGTCTCCAGCGAAAAACAAATTATAGAACTCGACACGGACATAAAAATGTTGACCTGCCCTTTTTTAAACGACTTCCAAAAAGGAGGACTCTGTATATTTTTTTTAATTCCCGATATGATTTCGATTCGACAAGTAGTTTGTATATCTCTTTGTGGCATTATGAAAGCGAGCGAGATAGACATAGAGCGGGCTGGATGAATATAATAGTCCAGAGAAGCATCACACCAAAATGAGACGTCCTATACTCGGCAATAGCCACTTACGTATGGGAACAAATAAAACGATCCCAACTGGGAGCTATCGTTGCACTTTTTTCGTGCGTTCTGCAGCTGCACGCAGTTAGAGCCTGCGCACACCACGTTTTTTAAACGCGCCGTCGACGCGCGTTTTGGGAACGCGCGTCGCCGGCGCGTTCTTATCCTGCAGAGCAGTTTGTTGTCGTTTGTATCGATAAAAACGCGCGGCTCCGGCGCGTCTGTATCGATACAAACGCGCGGCACCTGCGCGTAAATGTAAATGGCTTGTAAATGGGTGTACCCAAAAACGTCGATAATTTTTCTTCTTCTTTTTTTTAAAATTAATAACAAAGCGAATAATCAATGCTGTTTCGACCGACGCCATCTTGCTACTGTTGACGAGGTTCTGCTTAAAAACGCAAAATGCCAGCGCGTTTGTATCGCTATACACGCGCGTTTGCATCGCGTCTGTATCGCTACACACGCGCGTCTGTATTTATACAGGTGTGCAAAGGTCTACAGGCTGCGTCTGACTTGCGTGCGCATCGCGTCTGTATCGCTACAAACGCGCGTAGACGGCGCGTTTAAAAAACGTGGTGTGCATAGGCCCTTAGAATCACCGATTGGTGCCTTATTTCATAAAAGACGAAAGTGCATCTATACGTTGGCTTCGGGATCTCGTACCTTCATAAATTTGGATACTTCAAGATCACAAAACGCAAAATATCAATAAAATTTGTTTGAAATTACGGAATAATGGTTCTTCTTTTGCTTTGTGTCTTTTTCAGTTTCACGCAAATGGTGTGTACTTATATCCCTACAATGCATAAACACATTTTTGAACATGCTGCGTCAATCCCTGCAATGTAAAAATACATATTTGAGCATGCTGCCTCTTTCGACAAAGTTAAAAAATGTTTCTAATACACTGATCGCTAATGTCATCATATCTATTATCAGGTCTAACGTCAGTGACCCCAGAAACTCTGGAAGACTGGGGTACATGTGTGGCCACGGGCGTGGAGAAGCTGGACCCCACTCGAGGGCGCCAGGTGTTACTAGCACTAGTACACTTGTGTACCCCACAGCCGCGCCGAGGAGACAACGATCCGAACGTAGATACCTCCTTCAGTATCTGTGCTAGGTTGTACGCGCTACAGGTTAGTGATCCTTAATGTGTACGTAATAAGAATTGGAATCCTTCCACAGTTACGACCAGCCTTTGTCCTGTGGCTTTCTCATTTAGGAAATCATGCCTTTTGATTTTGTTTCGTTTATTTTGTGTTAGGGTGGAATGATTCTAATGGCGATAACTCACTCGGTGCATCCATAAGAGACTCCAGGATGGTTTTTCTTTATCTTGTCACATTGACTTGTGTGATATAGTATTATGTAAATACGTTTAATGAGTTGGTGTAGGTATAGTTTCGTAGATTATTTCTGCGGTGCTAATTCGGTATGGTTTGGCAAAAAGTGAGAGAAACACTTACACAAATAATATAGTAAAAGAGTATTGTTTATTCTCAATAAGTTTTTTTTTATTAGGCGTTTAAGTTTATCTGCCTCTGCAGATGTTTTCAAATGTAGAAATCATATTCTTCGGTGTCGTTAGGTTTGACAATAAAATGATAGAACTATCTAAACGAACCTGCGATCCAACAGAAGGGAATCATTCAAACCCGGCCCGAGTTGCCGGCGGAGCTTCGCGAGAGGCTCACTTCGTCTTGCAAGCGCTACACGGAGGCTGGTGGTGACACCTTGTTCCGTTTGTGTGCTAGGCTTAATTACCTTGAGGTGAGATCTCGGACCCCATGTATACACAGCTTTAAGCTGATTATACACACTCATTTTGCCGTAAAAAACTATGTTTGATTCGCCAGCATTGAGCATTGATGAATCAGTCGTAGATTTGAATGGCTAAAATACGTCCGTGTATATGTGGCCTTAAAGAACTCGCGCGCCTCTTATTTCTGTGTAGTTTAGGATCGCATGCAGTATTATGTCGTAATTCTTCTTTTTATTATTGTTATTTTTTTTGTTGAAAAAATGTGCTACTCAATATTTTTGGATGTTTATGTAAGATGAGGGAAAATAGCAGTTTCCTTCCATTATGAACAAACATATCGGATTCAAAGTTTTACTGGGGGCTTTTCAATTATGTGGTACATTTTTTTCGAAATTATGTGTTGTTTTTCCCCATCCGTATCAGCAATATGCCGCCTGGTAGTTGGAATCGTTGGCAACCTTTATAATAGTCATATCTTTTTTTTTTTTTTGATAATTTATTTTACGCCTCGCGCCGTGAATGGTTGTTAGATAGAGAAAATATATTCTGCGTAGTAGATGTCTTCTAAGTTTTTTTTTGTCTTTGTTATTTTTGTTTGTTGTTAAGTGGAATGCGAAAGGTATATTTTTTTTTGAGTAGGTATATCACAAAGTATTTTCCAACCCAAGTATTCTCATCCTCCATTACTTAGAATTATTAATGTTAAATGTTCAATGTACAGACGCCAACACATCAAGCTACCCGAAACTGTCATCCCAATAAACCTTAACTCTTAACCTTTCGTATGCCGTGTAATTAGACACAATTAAAAAGCCATTGTGTCTCGCGTGGATCTACGTTCCGGCATTCGAAAGGTTAATGCTTTAGCGAAACCTGAAAGCGTAAAGTTGAAATCTTTTGATTCGACAGTATGCAGTAGCTTGGTGTACTGGCGTCGCGTCTGTACAAAACTACCAGGATCTGTTGAACAAGGAGTTTTATAAGGACGCTGTTGTTAGAAAAAAAAGATGGCGGCATTCGTTTCCATCTGTACTACAAAAGGTCCTTGCATTGAGAGTCACAAGCAATGACATGTACCTTAACATAAACAAAATTCTAAAGCGATTTTCTCGTTTTTTATAGTTTTTCTTTTACTCACTAAATATATGTCCGTGTAAACGTCAAACATTAACCAATACAGCAGAATAAAATATCTTTTAAAATGTATAGATTTTATTGCTCGTGACTTTTCAACAGTACATCATCTATTTATCTCTAGCTTACAATAAGGATGTTTCCTGCCTAAAAAAAATATGATTTTGTTTACTCCGTCACTTAGATTATCGAAAAATATTGGATACGTACGTGTTTTTGTTTGATCAAGTTAATAAAAATTGACGAAGGTAAAACGCGTCAAAAATCATGAGTGTGCTTGTGACGTCACTACGTGGTAAAAATTGTACTGCAATGTAACGTCACACGAGTTTTCGAAGCACTGTATCGTCTTCATTTTTTGTTTACGTGAAAAAAGAAAAAAATATGTGTCCAATATTTTTTGGAAATCTATCTGACCCTAGTGTTACCGATTGTAGTCGATGATATTTATAAACGTTTTACTGTGTAGGGGGCACTAGGCTCACTTCGCTGGAGGGCGGCGCCCCTGGCTGATATGATCCTGAAGCGGCTGGAGCTAGCCAACTTTATCCAGCACCCGTATCAGAACGTGCGGGAGAATGTGGGCAGGTAATGTACATTACAAAAATACAGAATAATTTATTGTGTCAATTAGCACAACAAAACAACAACTTTCTTTCCTAAGTAAGTACGTAAGAAAGCCTACCAAGAAAGGCTTTGTATAGAATGATATGGAAAGAAAGGAGGTGTCTAATGAGATGACGAGTAATAGAAGTATGGAAGAAGAAGACATGCTGCGCCGACCACAAGTTAATTGGGGTAAGGGCAAGAGAATGATGTTATATATTTATGTTCTTTCTCCAAAATGAGTTTACTGATATTTTATGTCTTTTTTATGTTTTATTATTATATACTTTTTTATTATTGATTGTAGTCAATCGTCATATTAACTTACACGTTACTATTGTATCGAGTCTGGTTCTTCTAACCAAACAGACAGATGTGTTGCTGGGGAGTTTGTTCCGCCACTTCTTCTTTCCAGCAAAAACACTAGGAAGTGTCGTAGGGTGGGCGTTTTGGGGGACTGTAACTTGTAAATAAGTTAATTAAAGTAAATTTTGACTTTCGAAAAGTGCTGCATATCAGCCTAGTTTGAATAAATGACTTTTGATTTTGTTTTTTTTTTTGATGATGACTTAAAGTGATTTAACGAAATTCAACATTGAGGATACTTCATACATAGTTGTATACATGCCTTTTTGCCAATTTTATAATCTATACAAATAAATAAAACTGAAGTGTCTGTTTGTAATATCAAAATGACAGCGTTTTACTGAATGCATAATATGAAAATATATACGGTACAAATACAACAAACACATTTTTTTTCCATTTTTGTCTGTTTGTTCCGGCTAATCTCCGAAACGACTGGACCGAATTTAACGGGACTTTTTATTAGCTAAGGTCTAAGGCTACCTTTATTTTAACAAAATAATAAGGGTTCTAATATCTATCTTAATATACGTTAAAATTTTAAACATATTCACTTTTATTTTATATTTTCTTTTTGGTGTAGTATACTATTATTGTCTATATTGTAGCTTGTTGATGACTATCTTCGACACGGAGCTGGTGTTCCCGGGCGGGTACTACGGCGGGGCTCCTCGACTGTCACAGTTCCTCCAGTCTGTACCGCCGCGCCTCGCCGCCTTGTACGACGAGAAAGGAGACATAGGTATGGAATTGCTTTGAATTACAGTAAGTTTCACCATATTCTTTCAGAACATGTCATCAGTAAAGTAATGGTCACGGTATAACGGAGCCACAATTCACTACAGGGCAAGCCTTCATGCGGTGACCTCTCGCGTCCGGCCTTGGTGCAAGCCATGGTCCGGGGCGAGGAGGAATGGGACGCCGTCGCCTCCTTCTGCGAAGCAGTGATGCTAGCGAAGGAGGTGGCGGAACGTGAGAGGGAGAGAACCTCTCGTCCCAGCCGCCGCGGGAGGCGCTCCGGGCGTCGGAGGCTACGTGATGGCTTCCGGCCACCGTAGACGCGGGCCTGTGGACGGTGAGGGATGGGTAAGCTCGCCGTCCGTCCGTCTTATGACGACGACAGGCCGTGTCGACGGCGCGTTCGTGTTCCACGCGCGCCTCAAAGAGATGTCAGCAACATGGAAGGGGCCCGCAAGGGCCGACGCCCGTCGGGGCTGCGGGTTGTTCGCAAGAGATACCGCGGCCTCGACATGAAGGGCTGAGAAGGAACATGGGTGGTTTTAAGTCAGTAAAAGTCTGACACTCCCTTTCGCTCTGCCCAAGAGCGGGAGGGGTTATTTAATGATTTCCCACCCCCCCAAAAAAAAAAAAAAAGGGCAACCCTTCAGAACTTAGAATTATTTACAGCTGTAATCACTAAAAATGTTTTTGGTAAATCCATGATAAAATGTATATAGGTACAATGTGTAAATGCCGTTACGAAGCTGTCAAGAAAGAATTTCGTATGGTACTCTACGCATAAATATTGCTAGGATATAGCCTTTTTTGGGGAGAAAAATCACTGTTTACGTTGGGTTTTAATGTTAGGCACTCAAAATATTGTGCTAATTGATGCACTGGATAGTACAGTCGAACAAGCTAATAAGTATACAGGTAGAGTTTTTTATAATTCTAGTACACTGAAAATATTGATTGCAATTTTGTTTCTTATAGCGTTTCGCATTAAGCGACTGATGTCAAACGCTGTATCGTTTGGCATAAGTCTTTAAATGTATCTGTATAATCATAAAAGTAAATGCAAGTTAGCTGGCTGTATACTTATCAGCTTGTTCGACTGTACAAGGGTCATGGAAGTATTTCCCAGCTAAGGTCCAGAACCAAAAAGATAGTCGCGAAAAACATAACCCTTCCCTTGCAGTCGGGTAAAAACAGTCGCAATGACGGGGAGAACAAGTGCCTGTCGGCTTCGTGGAGGAACCTTCTACACCCATTATACAGCATGTTAGGTTAAACGAGGGACTTATTGAGGGAAGGTATTCGATTCTCGTCCTAAAAAAAAAACTATAACCTTAATTTGTGACGTAATTGTGCTATGCAAGCTCTCCAGATCTCACTACATTTTTTTTTCTTTTTATAAAACGTTGCCCCACACTAGGATTTTCTCCTGTATCGTGAGTGCGTTCACAAACATATATAAAGTCACATAGACAAATACCCAGACCCGAAACAACTATCTGCAGGCCATACAAATATTTGTTCCGTGCGGGGATCGAACCCGCGACACGCAGCGCAGCAGTCCAATCGCTTAGCCACTGCGCCAACCGTGCCGTCGACATTAGACGTTTCTTTATCGCCATTCTCCTGCCAGTTTTAAAATATGAAGGGAAAATGGATTAATTATACCTAAAAGTGGATTAAGTAGACCCGCGCACATTTTCTGTAATAAGCTCAAGGTTTGCGAGACTTTACCGAAATATTTGGTATGCGTCTGTCTGTTATTTATCAGTTTTTTTTTTGGTCATATTTTTATTAGTATCACATAGCACATAGCGGGTTTCAATATATCCCTCGTACTACTAACATACTGTAGTGTTAAATATTGATTGAGTGATCGTCTGTCACCCCAGTGATAAAGACAGCAACAGCGGCCGTCCAATGCAGTCCACGAGAGGAACTCCCCGACTGCAGTGACGCCACTCGCGAGCTGCCCTCCATCGTCAGCATGGTGGGGGAGGTGGCCGCTATGGACGTGGCGCGACTGTCGCCCGACCACACGCACCACGCGCCCGCTAATGATGACTCGTCGCAGGTAGCGTATACACAGGGCTTTTGTAGTCAACATTTTCATCATCTGCCGAGCCTTTTCCCAACTATGTTGGGGTCGGCTTCCAGTCTAACTGGATGCAGCGAAATGCCAGTATTTTACATGGAGCTGACTGCCTATCTGACCTCCACAACCCAATTAGAACTCGGTAATACGATATCCTTTGGTAAGACTGGTTGACATACTTTCTTGCTACTGACTACCTGTAACGACTGTTAAAGATTAATACATGGCAGTCGGGGTCACGGCTTAACGGGCTTTCCGAGGGATACTCGGTATGTAATGTCAATATTTTATAAAACTGAAGTGTTTTTATCTCGTCAGTCGGCGGAGGGCGGTGAGTCGTCAGACACAGAGAGCGGTGCGCGCGGCTCGCGTGTGGAGAAACAACTGGTGGCGCGACTGGACTCGGCGCTGAACCTCACGGGCGACGGCACCGCGCATGCGCCGCAGGACCACGCCAGGGCACTCAACTTGCTTACCACCGGTAATACTGTACTTGAATGAGCTAGGTAGTAATCCGTATTGGGGTCGGTTGGGTTCTGTTTTATAACAATAACCTACCATTAACCTTTCGTATGCCGTGTAATTAGACACAATTAAAAAGCCATTGTGTCTCGCGTGGATCTACGTTCCGGCTACGAAGGTTTACGGTCCTGCGTATTATATGACGCATTTCAGAATGACAGATCTGATCAATGGTAAATCACGTATCACATTTGTCCATCCAGTTTTCATTGCATGGATATAATTATCTTTTTCTCATCGACTGACGAGTGACGTATACTTCATTTCTTTCTCCGTTTCAGTCCTACGCGGCTGCATGGGCGTGATAGTCCGCGGAGTGAACGGCAACACCGTGACCCAGTACTCCATGGTTGCTACCGCCTGCGCCGCAGCCGCGCGTGGCCCGCCACAGCCACACGACGAGCTGCCGCGCGCGGCTGCGGGGCTGCTCGCGTCGCTGGCACTCGCGCACCACACCTGCGACGCCTTCGATACGGCGCTCACGCATCTGGAGACGCTGTCTACTGGTATGTCACGTACTCATGTCGCACGACGAGCTGCCGCTGTTCTATCTCAGGTCATCTACCTGCGTGAATAATTGAATCGGTAACAGACAGATCTTCTCTTCTTTAAAATGTTTGTACGGCATATTTTTGCCTCATATTTGCTGACCAACATTGTAACCTTGTATGTGACTGTGATTGTACATCGTTTAGTTAAAGCAAAACTCTTTTTCCAAAAGCTTTGAAACCAGAAAATTTGCCTATCTAGCGTAGGGTACGATTATGATTTCATTGTTCAATGTCCAACGTCACCTAAAACCTCATATCCCTTAATAACCCAGCATATGTAATACCAGGTCGGTCGTGGTGGGCCCGCCTAGCCTGCATCGACTTCGCTCAGCCGCTGCTGTTCTACGGCCTGCCGATGTTATGCGAGCGCGTCGACCGCGCCGTCGCCACTGAGAAGTTCGCACTCAAGCTTATGAGAGATCCAAGACTGGAGGTAAGAGATACTTTTGTACTTAATATTACTGTTGAAAATTATAGTCTTAGCCCTTGTTCCTCGTTCATAATTATTATCATCAGCCATAAGACGTCCACTGCTAGACAAAGGCCTCCCCCATAAAACGCCATAACGAACAGCAACCTGCCGTTTGCATCCACCGACTCTCACGATGTCGTCGGTTTACCTGGTGGGAGGCCAACCAACGCGGCCGAATTTTCCTTGTTACTTGAGGTCAAAAAGGCACAAAAAGTAAATGCGAAATTCCTCTTGCGTTCTCTCGTGGTCTCTACATTCCCCTTTTATATACTTCGTCAGTGGGGGAATAAAGGGGAGGCCTTTACCCAGCAGTGGGTGATTCCGGGCTGATATGATGATGATATACCCACAAAAACCGAATATATCACATGTCGATGTATGTCATAAATATACACAAGCCAAACCTTTCTGGCCACAATGATCATACAATTTTCGTTTTCAGGTTCGTCAATCTGCAGCAAAACTCCTGACGGGATTGATGCACTGTCGCGCTCTGCCAGACGAGGAGCGCACACTGCGCGAGCTGATGCGCAGCTGTCGCTCGGCGCAGTTAGTGGAGCGGCACTGCGGCGTGCTGGGCCTGTGCGGCTACCTCGCGTCGCGGCCCTACAGCCTGGGCGCGCGCCTGGGGGCCGTGCTGGCTGAGCTGGCGCGCCACACGGCCGCGCCCGACCCCATCCCCGCCACTATCCGCGCCGCGCTGGCAGACTTCCGCCGCACGCACCAGGACGACTGGCCCAAGCACCGCGACCAGCTCACCGAGGACGAACTCGACCTACTCGCCGACCTCACGTCCCCGCCTTCCTATTGCGCGTGAATCTACTATTTCTTACGTCTCATCTTTACGATAAGCGAATTAATTGTGATATTCAACAATAGCTTTATGTACGACACAAATTTTTGTTGCATAATTATTCCATAGTGGATTACTAATTTCGTGAAACTTGCAAACTGTAATCGATATTGCCGGTGGATACTGAATGAGCCAGCGGTAAAATCAGTGTAATAGGAAAGCCATAAATGTTGTAGTGGCTTAGTTATGTAAGTTACGATGTAATCATCGCATCACTTACGTATATAATTACGTATTTATATTGAATCTGTCATGGTGGTGGCTCTACATCTCATTATATATTGTGCCCACAGTAGACGCCTTAGGTATTAAGATGGTCTTAGAAATATTTTGATATTCTATTTGTTTTGTAGTTTTATTGCACATTTCGTGATTTTTTTGGGAATGAGGAATAAAAAGGCTGGAAAAAGGTTGATAATTTAACTGGACATCATTTTATTTGCCAATTTTGTATGACAATGTTGTTGCTTTGATCTTGAAAGACATTTTGTTCCATAATAGATCTGTTTACATGGGTTAGGGATTTGTAAATACGTGTATAAATATTACGTTATATTTCTTTTCTAGGATGATATTAAATACTACATTCATAGTAACTGTGTTTTTCTACAAATACCGAAAAAAAAACTATTTACCACTTATACAATTTATTTATAGGTACCCAAACTTATCAGCAAAAGTTGCATGGAATATTACAATACCAAGAAATTCAGAGCATATTACAAAAGATTATGTGTTATAATTAAACCTAAAATGAATTAATTCCCAAAGGCTATCTCCGGCTATCATCGACATCTGAAATAAGAAAAATAAATAATATTTATTATCATAGAAGAGGAAATCTCCTAGAGGTCCTTCTTTTTTAAATTAAATTTTATTATATTTTAATTAAATTAGAAATTAGTATAACATCACACGTTTAGTTACATGTGCCTAATACATACATAAACTCACGCCTTTTTCCCCATTGGGGTAAGCGGAAACCAAAGAACACCACTTGCTATGATCCTTACATACCTACTCCTTTTGCCTCGCACATTCATACATTTAATTTTATTCATACACTCTCAGGTTGGCAGTACTATGCACCTGTCCTTTCCGAAGAAGCTCACTAATAAGGTAAGTTTTTGTCTTTACCTAATAGTACACGGACATCCAAATTTCGCAAGTTTGTTTACGTGAAACATCACGGGAGGCCCATGACGCACCTGGCGCGTCACATCAAAATGACTTAAAAACAGATTTAAAAAGATTGAAATAAAGAGAATTACCACTTTTTATCCTAAATAAAAAGATTGAAATAAAGAGAATTACCACTTTATAACCTAAATTAAACATTGAAGTTGATTATACCCTGTGCCATTTATTTAGAATTTATATTTATAAGTCAGGGATAGCAAACCTTTGGAAACAGTTAGCAAACATACGGGGTGAAAGGAACACCGACGCGTGGAAACGGTTGCCTGTATATTGGCGTATACTATAAATACTTTTATTAGGGTTCCGTAGCCGATTGGCAAAAAAAGTCATAACAGTCTATCTGTCTATATGTCACAGCCACTTTGTTTCAAAACTATTAGGACTACACAGTTGTCACTTAGTAGGTAGATGTATTCTGTGAACCGCTTTGCAATTTTGAAAGATAAAAGATTAAGGGGCTCTTCATACATGAAAATAAAACAACAAAAAAAATATCACACCTGTACGTGCGGGGTGTTTATAGATAGGTATTTAAAAATGAAATAGAGGTTCCTAAAACCATTTTTTGTCAAAGCCAATCGTCTGGAGGACACTTCCTAAGCGGTAAAACGTGCCCCAATTTACGCTTCTTTGAAATATTCAAAATCGATTGACTACTTTCAGGAAAAAAAAACATTTTCTTTTTTGTTATCTTGATCAGTAAATAATGCCTGGATTCAGGAAAAATTTCGTCCCCTTGCTGATTATCTACAAATAGTTAACAAATGACCTACTACAAGTAAAAGACAATGTTTACAAAAATGTTTACGACCCCTGTAACATTTTAATGAAAGGTAGGATACCTTGTGATGCCATATTTCCTTTGAATATCAACGAATAGGAATCGAAACACACAAAGAACTTTTTCTTTTAGCAGATCGACGCAAGATATCGAAGAAATACGCATAAAACAGAGGGCCAATGACGCGCTAGGTGCGTCATGATGGTGGCAATGAGTTGGTTAAGTGCAAACTTATTGCCAACAACCAGGCCCAAGTGGAATGGTTGTTAATGAGAAAACCCGAACGACATTTTACCTGACCTGGGAAACAAACAAAGAGCCTAATGCTCAGAAGTAGCGGTTGCAACCACGAGACTTACGAGGCAGTTAAAATATTTAATAAGATAATAATGTAATTGGTGTAAGGACGTTCTCTAAACATCATGCCAGTGTCCACTATGAAAATATCTAGAAAACCTCTCACATACAGACCTATGCCTTTTATTGCTGCTCATACTATTTTTCATTACAGGCACCTGCTTGAGGCCTTTTACACCCACAGGTTTATCTCTTTTAACAGAGCCATCATTCCCCTAAGCACAAATTATTTGGGGTTGATGCAGTATGTCTTACAGTGACGAGGTGTGAAATATAATATAGGGGAAGCCGATAAAAAAAATATTTTTTGTATTTTAGTTTTTTTTTAAACACATACTCCTAAAACCACGAAATTGACACCCATGTCCGAAAATTAATTTTTAACTTTATTTCGTTCTCAATGCCCTGTAAACCAGCAAAATGACACCCATCACGGAAAACCAGAAATAAATCGTAGGCGCCAACAAGATCTTTTTTCATCATTTATCATCTACACTAATATTATTATTATAAAGCTGAAGAGTTTGTTTGTTTGAACGCGCTAATCTCAGAAACTACTACTACAAAAAAAAATAAGTTGGATAGTCCATTTATCAAGAAAGATTATAGGATATATTATGTGATGCAGACAAAGTTGCGTAGGTCAGCTAGTAAATAATAAAATGCTGAGAGCACTACTACGTCACCAACTTCTGAAGCTAAAGACGTTTTTATTTTTTGCTAATTTTTAATTGTAATATCCTATACAAATATATACTATGCATTTAACAATCAACCAAGAAACCTAAATCTTAACCTTCAATCAAGATTCCCCTATTACTATTTTTTTTTTTTTTAAAACTTTGCCCAACACTAGGAATTTCTCCTGTACCGTGGGTGCGTTTACAAACATTTAAACTCACATACACGAATACCCAGACCCGAAACAACTATCTGTAGGTCATACAAATATTTGTTCCGTGCGGGGATCGAACCCGCGACATGCAGCGCAGCAGTCCAATCTCTCAGCCACTGCGCCAACTGTGCTGTCAAAAATTGCTATTCCTCTTAACCATTAAAGAGTTGTACCTTCCATAATCAGCTTATCAACATGCGGTGATGGCTGCCAGATGCGAATACTCATCTTAGGGACGGGGATGTATCAATGTTTGGATTTAGTTACTCTTTCATGCAAAAACTATTGACTGGGTTTGGCAGAAACTTGGCATACAGATAGTTTATAACCTGGATTAACACATTTGCATTTGTACACATTTGCATTTGTACACATTTGCTATTTTAATCCTGGTAGTATGATCCTGTTGGACTATGACCGAACTCCACGCGTGCGAAGCCGCGGGCATAACTAATAAAAAGATTATGCTTACTTTTGCCATCACAAGCTACAATTTTCACTTTGTCAACTTTTGCAACTTCTTGAACTTCACGAAACTCCACATCATTCAACATGAATGTCCACACGTTATCACAAAACCTGAAATAGATACAAATAGTTAGCTATTGCAAATATACCTTTTAATAGCAATTTGTCTATATATATTCACCTATATGTATTTAATTTTCCTGCTTTGAAGGTTAGTCTTGACTTCACCCTGTTAGATAGCGCCGTGTTTATAGATTTATCAAATTGCAACAGAACTTTCACTGCCAACGCCGGTGTTATCTGTCCATACTGAAAATTATCAAACAATAAGCAACAAACCGTTACAGCTGCAATTAACAAAATAATGTAAACAATACAAACCTGTATCAATTCGTCGAGACTCTCTTGTAACGTATTTCCGATCGTGGTGTTTCTATACAATTGATATGACATTACTAATGATTATAGAATAACTTTAAATGTATAATTTCTAGTCAATGAACAAAAAACCGATAAAATGATGAGAAATCTATACGTAAATTAAAAACAATTTTATCACGCACAGGTTTTCTTTCGATAATGAAATATAGTGATGTGCTAAAATTGCTTACGCGAAGTGTGTAGGAATAAAAGCTCTATGGTCGTTCTACTATAGTCGGTCGTAGTATCATAGCCGATTATACTACTCCTGTGCAGACATAACATTTATTTGTATAAATGTTGATATGTGTACGTGCGTATTAAATCAAAAGGAAATCTCAAGGGGAAATCTATATCCACTGGAGTCCATTCGACTAAATTGATTGGTTATAAAAACTCTAGTCACTAATTTCAATTGATAGATCCCTCTGTCTGTCCACCTTTTTGCAATCATGCTAGAATGGTACAAGTCCGAGATGGGCTGCAGACTGCACCCGCAGACGTGACACTGTGGCTAACAGCTGCGGTTGACCGCAGCGCTAGCCGCGGTCGCGGTTGCTTCTGTTCCAAGCGCGGTGGCATGCCGGCTGCACAATGTCTTTTCCGAACAGTTATTATCTTTGACCAAATTATTACGGTAAAATTTGTTTGATACCTTCGTGCGGCCCTTATTTTACATAATGGTTTTTATTCCTTGTACAGCACACAGAGAAAAAGGTCATGGCCCAAATCTGACCCGGTTGGTCGAAGTCATCGTGCAGAAACCAAATAAATTCTAAATTACGGCTACTTAACCCACTTTTCATTTTAAATATGAAGATTTTGTGGAAATTCGATGGTAGAACACGTAAAAGAAATAAAAGCTTGTTAAGGTCTCCCATACATGGAACTAAAAAAAACTTTTTTCATCAAACATATTCGTGTGGTGTAAGCGATGCAGGCGCAGGGTGGATAGGATTGAAACACGTATGATATGATAGATTTTATCAAACACTATTTATTCACAATCACTTTTACACGATAATGATTTACAGCGAATTTACAGACAAACAGAATAACAGCGGAGATGTTGCGCGCGGTAGCGGTGATGAACGACTGTCCCAGTGGCGCAAAACTCGGCGCTATTTATTCATTTACAATAAGGCGCTAGCGGCGGCTCGCGTGGTGTACCCCCACCACAAGCCCAATGGCGGCTTTACAAATGTTAGGGCCGCGGCGTCTGATTAAAATTAATTTACAATATATATACCCCATACAGTGTATTTTAAACATATAGGTAAAAATCTCTCTATTTCTACTTAACCTATATATACATATATCATGCCAAGATGGCAAGATGGCTGTGCTTCTCAACATTTCCACCCCCTGTAGGAGGGTTCAACCGACTACATACCCATCGGTAGGAAGCACAACTACTTTTACAACGGGTCGACGCAGGACCCCACTGTTGGTCCTTATGTCTACTACTCTTATTACAGAGTCCGCACCAGTAAAAACACTTTTAATGACCTCTTTGGTCCACTGGTTTCGTGGTTTATTGGCGTCCGTTATCACCACCACGTCACCCACTTTCACATTTGGCACGTCGTTTGCCCACTTATTACGCCGTTGAAGCGTCGGCAGGTACTCGCGCAGCCAGCGCCTCCAGAAGAGGTCGGCCAGCGCGTTCACCCGTCGCCACATGCGACGAGAGTCCAAACCAGCAGGATGCCGACGCGTGCACAGTGCATCTCCCGCGGCAGTGCCTAGCAGGAGATGGTTCGGGGTCAGCACCACTGGGTGCTCGATGTCGCTGCTCACATAGGTGAGAGGCCGGCTGTTCACAGTCAGCTCAGCTTCGGCGAGGAGGGTGTAAAGGACCTCCTCGCGGGGGGCACGCTCTCGCAGCGTTGCCTTTAGTGCGTTTTTAATTGAACGCACTAGTCGCTCCCAGCACCCACCCATGTGTGAGGATGCCGGGGAGTTGAAATGCCACGCAATCCCGCGGCCGGTTGCTTCATTTTGGAGTTTGCCGTAGTTCTGCGTGTGCCCCGACGAAATTTGTGCCGCGGTCGGAATACATATCCGCGGGTCGTCCGCGGCGCGCAATTAAGCGCCTCAGGGCCAGGATTGCTGAGTCAGCGCTCAGCGATGACGCCAGCTCCAGATGGAAAGCGCGGGTAGTGAGGCAGGTGAATAATACACCCCACCTCTTTTCCCGGCGCCGACCGATGGCGACTTCCATTGGGCCGAAATATTCGACCCCACAATGCACGAACGCTCTTCGTGTGATCTCGAGCCTTGCCGCAGGAAGGTAACCCATCTTGGGTGTCACCGGCTTGGCCCGCTCTAGGCGACACCGTTGACATTTTGCGGCGACAGCTTTCACGGTTGACCGTAGATTGGTCACCCAGTACTTTTCACGTACCCTGTTCACTACGGTCTCTTGATTGGCGTGTAGTGCCTCCACGTGGTACTTATGTAAGAGGCGCTGCGTCAGCTCATGCTTCCCATCTAAAATGATCGGGTGGCGCTCTCCGAAGTTGAGCTCACTGCAGGCGCTCAGCCTGCCGCGTACTCTCATCAGCCCATCTTCATACATCATGGGATTTAGTGCCCGTACCTTACTGTTGCGTGGAAGTGGTCGTGCTTCTCGTAGTACCGCTATGTCCGCTGCGTAACTTTCTTCTTGGGCTAGACGTAAGAGGCGCATCTCAGCCTCGTGCAGGTCGTCTGTAGTCACGACGGATGTCTGACGCCGTTTGCGGCATCGGTCTGAGAAGATCAGTAGACGTGCCACGACGTACAAGGCGCGCGTCCATGTGGTAAGCCGTTCATAATTTAATAACGGTTCACCCGGTGTTGCAATAGTGTGCACTCGCTGCACCCTCTCGAGGTCTTGCTCGACCACCGTGTCGAGCTCGGTGTCAATCGGCCACTGCTCCTGTGGACAACGAAGAAACGAGGGACCCGACAACCACTCGTTACTGTTGTTAGGCCAGTCCATTCTGGTAGATTTGTCTGCTGGGTTTACCGCCGACGGAACCCAGCGCCAGTTATCTCTTTCTGACCTTTTATCTATTTCAGCTAGGCGGTGTGACACGAACCTTTGAAATTCTAACGCATCTGAATTTATCCATTTTAAAACTGTTTTGCTATCTGTCCATAAAAATTTATACTGAATATTTCTTTGATGCACCTATTTCTTTGATGACTGTGTCAGCCAGCCTACAAGCTAACACAGCTGCTTGTAATTCTAAACGCGGAATTGAAATTAACTTTTGTGGTGCTACCCTTGCTTTACCAATGACCATAGCGACATCCCTATTCCCTTCGTTGTTTATCCCTACTATATAGGCTACCGCTGCGTAAGCGGATTCACTCGCGTCACCGAACACGTGCAATTCTAAATTCTCCGGCCTTAAGCCGTACCGTAAATCAACTAAATGATATAAATTGTGTAGCCATTCAAACCATATTTTGGCTTCCGCGTCTTTTATTTTCTCATCCCATTGTATTCCCGTGTGTCATATCTTTTTCATGAAAATCCGCAACTGTATAACACACGGATACAGGAAACCCAAGGGGTCAAAAATTGACATTATAAAACTCAAAAATTCCCGCTTTGTTGGGACAACGTGTCCCTCTACTATTGCTTTAGGCAATCTTTTAAATGACAGGTCAAAGGCCAATTTGTCTGTGCTCGGTGACCATATCATTCCTAACGTGCGTTCCGTAGCACCTTCGCCTTTGTCTAAGGAGACCCGATCAGGCATTTCCATTCTCAGTCTGTCGCGTAGCTCCGGGGAGTTGGTGACCCACCCCCGTATAACAAACCCGCCACTGGCGTGGACATGAGTCACTTCTTCAATCAATCGATTGGCTTGCGCGACAGACCAAGTACTATCTAGGTAGTCGTCCATATAATGTTTTTCGTGTATGGCGACTACCGCTTCGGGGTACATTTCTTTAAATTGATCCGCGTTTTTATTCAAAATATAAATTGCCGATGTTGGCGACGACACGGCCCCGAAAATCATCGAATTCATTACATATACGTCAGGCTCCTTGTTGTCTCTAGTCCAAAGAAATAATTGTGCCCCCCGATCTTGTTCTCTAATTAACACTCGACGGAACATGTCGGCTATGTCACCGGTAAAGGCAATAGGTCCTAATCTAAATTTAAATAGCACGCCTAAAAGGGAATTGAGTAGGTCAGGTCCAGTTAACAAGTTATCATTTAAACTAGTTCCATTGTAACTAGCCGCGGCGTCAAAAACCAATCTTAATTTCCCCGGTTTGTTGGGATTCTTTACCCCGAAATGGGGTAAATACCACACCGAATTGGAATCGATACCGCCTTCTACCTTACTGGCGTAACCTTCGGTTATCAACCTATCTATCTGTGCTGTATAGGCTGCAGCATACTCAGCGTCTTTTTTAAGTCGACGCTCTATTCCCGACAAACGTTGGCGAGCATATTTATAGTTGTCGGGCAACTGAGGGTTGTCCCGACGCCACAACAGACCTATTTCCCACGCGCCACTCTCGGTCTGACGACTACTGGCATCCAAAATAGCCTTAGCTCTTTCCACGTCCTTGTGCTTTCGAGGCACTTCTGTTTTCCCTATGGATTCTAATTCGAACTGTTTTTTAACAATTTCATGTAAGTCTATATTTGACTCTACAACACAGTTCAACAATTGCTCGCTAGCGTCCTGGAATCTCCGAACAGGTCCGTGCACAACCCACCCCAAATTGGTCAAAGAGGCAACTGGCGTACCGGATTTCCCTCGGCGAGTCTCCTGGCTGACCAGCAACTTCCAGTTGTCCTGTCCCAGCAACAGTAGTGGCTTGGCTCCTCTCATTTCCTCGCAACCCAAGTCGCGAATGTGGGCGTGCTCCATTATCACTGCGGCGGGCACTGTTTGCGCGGGTAAGTCTAGGCTTTTCAATGTCCGACACTTCACATTATGTGTTTGCCCGTTTGGCCCGCGCACTGAAACACTTATTATTTTCGACGTGTTGTCTACTATAATTTGTCCGCGCGCACTGTGTAATGTTAACGGAACTTGTTTTCCACTGGCACTTTCAGCTAACGAGTCATCTATCAGTGATACGGTGGCCCTGTCATCCAGTAGGGCATAACACTGGTTTTCCACACCGTCCACTGATACACACATTGGTATTATTTTCAGCAGCGCTTTTCCGGTGTAGTCACTCACATTTGTGATGCTTTCACTTTTCTTGTAACAACGTGTGGTACGCGCACCTACTTGCACGACAGAAATTCTTCCCATGCTTCTTGACAATACATTTAAAACACAACTTATTTTGCTTGACGTGTATTGCCATCTCTCATTTACACTTAACCCAGTGAACTTCTCGCACTTGGGTAATTTATGTTGTTCTCCACATAGTGTGCATTGCTCATTTATCATTTGTTGTTCAGTGTCTGAGTGAACGTGCAATCGTTGAACATTTCTAGACTGCTTAAACATCATGTGGGTACATTTCCTTTAGGCTTGGCGGTGCTAGATGACGGTGTGGGCGTACTCATGTCCATTTGTACGTAATAGGACGTGGCTCTGGCTAAATGACTCAGAAATTCAGCGAGTATTTCTAGACTTGGCGAAACTCGCACGTCTATGCCCTGGTTGGCCGACATGCGCATTGCAAATTCACCATATTGAGCACGCTGCACAGATGTAAGCTTATTCAAAAGTTCACTCACCAATTGTGGGTTGTTAATGTATCCATTAGCACGAACACTTTTCAGGAGCGACACACAATTTCTCACTGTCGTTGAGAACTTTCTAAGTTCACGACCACTTTCAGTCACTTTAGGCAACGCACGCACTTTCTTCAGGGCACACTCAAGCACTAGATTGGGATGCCCGAACTCTTCATCAAGTGTCTTCATAATTTCCGCTGGGTTTGTAGATGTCCGCAACAAGTCCTCCACAGCTATCTTTGCCTCTCCTTGTAGCGATGTTTTCAAGCGCGCTAAGTTTTCGTGCGGCTTGAACTGGTACAGTACCGTAGTGTCGTGGTACATGTTCTTGTAAGATAGCCAATCTGCTGGGTCACCGTTGAAAAATGGCAACTCGTAGGCTTGTCTCGGTAACGGCCGCGGACGCGCTAAGTTGGATATGGCGTCTGCTAACTGGTCTATCTTCCTGTCACGAGACCTGCTCCTGTCTGTGTCGTCGGCGAACGTATTTTCCCACTCAGGCATTTCTCTAGCCTGCACTCGCGGAGCACTAGCCGTAGCTAAGGGCGTAACGTTCCCTAGGTACGGCGGTTCGCGGAACTGTACGGACGCGGGCGCACACTGTTGGAGCGCAGGTGTTTGGTCAGGCGGTGAGGACACTGTGTTAGTATCGCGAGAGGGCGCGGATACTATCACCTCGCGGGAGAGCGCGGACACATGGCGCGGCGGCGGATCGCGACACACAGCGGGCGCGGCTGTTTCCCTAGCAACGGGGGCCGTGTCTGTGACCCATTCTTCAACTCGACGCGTTGTCCCTTCATCTTCAGAACCCGAGTCTTATTCGACAGCCGCGTCTATTTCAGCGAGATCGGCTTCCAGCTTCTTCTTCACTAGTTGCTCCTTTAGACGCACTAACTCTCGTTCAGCCTCGTACTCAACCCTCCGACGAAGAAAGTCGGCACTCCTCTGGCCGCTCTTCGTGGAGACGTGGCTTGTCCCAGATCTTGCCTTCTGTGTTCTCTCCGATCTCACAGGCGTGAACAAAACTCTGTGGTCAATAACACGACCCAGTGGGATCACAGGTGCAGGAACCGACGATGTTGTAGGTGCGATCGAAGGTGAGCCTGGTGCCATTTCAGACGGCACCCCAGAATCAGCTTCCAATACTCGACGCTTGTTCATGTCCACTTCTATCTTGCTCCTCGTCGTAATAGTGCTTCTATCACTCATTTTACGCGATCTAAACGATCCGGCTCGAAGGACCAAATTTTGTAAGCGATGCAGGCGCAGGGTGGATAGGATTGAAACACGTATGATATGATAGATTTTATCAAACACTATTTATTCACAATCACTTTTACACGATAATGATTTACAGCGAATTTACAGACGAACAGAATAACAGCGGAGATGTTGCGCGCGGTAGCGGTGATGAACGACTGTCCCAGTGGCGCAAAACTCGGCGCTATTTATTCATTTACAATAAGGCGCGCGTAGCGGCGGCCCGCGTGGTGTACCCCCACCACAAGCCCAATGGCGGCTTTACAAATGTTAGGGCCGCGGCATCTGATTAATATTAATTTACAATATATATACGCCATACAGTGTATTTTAAACATATAGGTAAAAATCGTAGATACGGACTTTAAACGGACGCATTTTTCATTTATTATAATTAAAATAATACATGTTTTTAAAAAGTAACAAAACCAAATTATTTTCCTTTGTATTTCAAAGCAGTAGATATTTTTTTTATATTATTTTGTTAAAAAATGAAGGAGTAAAATGGTTCCATTCTACGATTTGGAGGTGATTTTGTGGATTTTTTTTCTTATTATGTGATACCGATACAAAAATTATAGCTAAACCAAATTACGTGTTATATCATGTAGATTACTAACAATTTTTCTCAGATGTAATTTCTCTGTAAGTGCCGGTGAAAAACTGCTTCATCTGCACGCTGTTTTTAAGCTTTTTTGAGAGAGGAGCCTTAAGTTAAAGTATTCTTTCAAATAAAAACAGAAAATAATTTGAACCCAAAAAATAACATTATGGTTCTAAAATCAGAGACCTAATTACAAAAGACATACTTAAGTAGTAAGTAAAAAACTTAGAGTGAACAGGCCCCTTCTGGGTAAGCTCGCACCATCGTAGACTTTGTCTCTGTCATCTCAGACCAAGACGAAGAGTCAAGAGCAAACCCATCACAAATAAAAAGAAAAGTATAATTTAAAATTAAATAACAAATTTATTAAAAAAAGAAGGGAGTGTCAGACTTTTACTGACTAAAAACCACCCATGTTCCTTCTTAGCCCTTGTGCCGAGGCCGCGGTATCTCTTTTGAACAACCTGCAGCCCCGACGGGAGTTGGCCCCTGCCAAGGGGCCACCTTCCATATTGCTGACATCTCTTTGAGGCGCGCGTGGAACGTCGACACGGCCTGTTGTCGTCATAAGACGGACGGACGGCGAGCTAGCCCATTACTCACCGTCAACAGGCCCGCGTCTACGGTGGCCGGAAACCATCTCGTGGCCCCTGACGCCCGGAGCGTCTCCAGAGGTGGCTGGGACGAGAGGTTCTCTCCCTCTCACGCTTCGCCACCTCCTTCGCTAGCATCACTGCTTCGCAGAAGGAGGCGACGGCGTCCCATTCCCTCTCGCCCCGGACCATGGCTTGCACCAGGGCTGGACGCGAGAGGTCGCCGCCGCCGATCGCTGCTACGAGAACACGGCGGGGCTCCGCCCAAGCGGTGCAGACCTCCACGGTGTGCTCCATCGTGTCCTCCGGCCGATCCTCGCAATGGTGGCATCCGGACGTCTCCTCACGCCTAATTTGATGCAGGTAGCTCCCGAAAGTCTGGTTTTCTGTCTCTATTATATATAGCAAAGAGAATGAGAAAGAGAATGAGAAAGAGAATGAGAAAGAGAATGAGAAAGAGAATGAGAAAGAGAATGAGAAAGAGAATGAGAAAGAGAATGAGAAAGAGAAAGAGAATGAGAAAGAGAATGAGAAAGAGAATGAGAAAGAGAATGAGAAAGAGAATGAGAAAGAGAATGAGAAAGAGAATGAGAAAGAGAATGAGAAAGAGAATGAGAAAGAGAATGAGAAAGAGAATGAGAAAGAGAATGAGAAAGAGAATGAGAAAGAGAATGAGAAAGAGAATGAGAAAGAGAATGAGAAAGAGAATGAGAAAGAGAATGAGAAAGAGAATGAGAAAGAGAATGAGAAAGAGAATGAGAAAGAGAATGAGAAAGAGAATGAGAAAGAGAATGAGAAAGAGAATGAGAAAGAGAATGAGAAAGAGAATGAGAAAGAGAATGAGAAAGAGAATGAGAAAGAGAATGAGAAAGAGAATGAGAAAGAGAATGAGAATGAGAAAGAGAATGAGAAAGAGAATGAGAAAGAGAATGAGAAAGAGAATGAGAAAGAGAATGAGAAAGAGAATGAGAAAGAGAATGAGAAAGAGAATGAGAAAGAGAAGGAGAAAGAGAAAGAGAAAGAGAAAGAGAAAGAGAAAGACAAAGAGAAAGAGAAAGAGAATGACAAAGAGAATGACAAAGAGAATGAGAAAGAGAATGAGAAAGAGAATGAGAAAGAGAATGAGAAAGAAAATGAGAAAGAGAATGAGAAAGAGAAATAGGAAAATAAATCAGAGACCTAATTACAAAAGACATACTTAAGTAGTAAGTAAAAAACTTAGAGTGAACAGGCCCCTTCTGGGTAAGCTCGCACCATCGTAGACTTTGTCTCTGTCATCTCAGACCAAGACGAAGAGTCAAGAGCAAACCCATCACAAATAAAAAGAAAAGTATAATTTAAAATTAAATAACAAATTTATTAAAAAAAGAAGGGAGTGTCAGACTTTTACTGACTAAAAACCACCCATGTTCCTTCTTAGCCCTTGTGCCGAGGCCGCGGTATCTCTTTTGAACAACCTGCAGCCCCGACGGGAGTTGGCCCCTGCCAAGGGGCCACCTTCCATATTGCTGACATCTCTTTGAGGCGCGCGTGGAACGTCGACACGGCCTGTTGTCGTCATAAGACGGACGGACGGCGAGCTAGCCCATTACTCACCGTCAACAGGCCCGCGTCTACGGTGGCCGGAAACCATCTCGCCCGGAGCGTCTCCAGAGGTGGCTGGGACGAGAGGTTCTCTCCCTCTCACGCTTCGCCACCTCCTTCGCTAGCATCACTGCTTCGCAGAAGGAGGCGACGGCGTCCCATTCCCTCTCGCCCCGGACCATGGCTTGCACCAGGGCTGGACGCGAGAGGTCGCCGCCGCCGATCGCTGCTACGAGAACACGGCGGGGCTCCGCCCAAGCGGTGCAGACCTCCACGGTGTGCTCCATCGTGTCCTCCGGCCGATCCTCGCAGTGGTGGCATCCGGACGTCTCCTCACGCCTAATTTGATGCAGGTAGCTCCCGAAACATCCGTGTTTAAAAGCATACCGGAGTTAGGTGTCTGGTTTTCTGTCTCTATTATATATAGCAAAGAGAATGAGAAAGAGAATGAGAAAGAGAAAGAGAATGAGAAAGAGAATGAGAAAGAGAATGAGAAAGAGAATGAGAAAGAGAATGAGAAAGAGAATGAGAAAGAGAATGAGAAAGAGAATGAGAAAGAGAATGAGAAAGAGAATGAGAAAGAGAATGAGAAAGAGAATGAGAAAGAGAATGAGAAAGAGAATGAGAAAGAGAATGAGAAAGAGAATGAGAAAGAGAATGAGAAAGAGAATGAGAAAGAGAATGAGAAAGAGAAATAGGAAAAGAAATAGGAAGAGAAAGAGAAGGAGAAGGAGAAGGAGAAGGAGAAGGAGAAAGAGAATGAGAATGAGAATGAGAAAGAGAATGAGAAAGAGAATGAGAAAGAGAATGAGAAAGAGAATGAGAAAGAGAATGAGAAAGAGAATGAGAAAGAGAATGAGAAAGAGAATGAGAAAGAGAATGAGAAAGAGAATGAGAAAGAGAATGAGAAAGAGAATGAGAAAGAGAATGAGAAAGAGAATGAGAAAGAGAATGAGAAAGAGAATGAGAAAGAGAATGAGAAAGAGAATGAGAAAGAGAATGAGAAAGAGAATGAGAAAGAGAATGAGAAAGAGAATGAGAAAGAGAATGAGAAAGAGAATGAGAAAGAGAATGAGAAAGAGAATGAGAAAGAGAATGAGAAAGAGAATGAGAAAGAGAATGAGA